>JAOQGH010000023.1:34451900-34476208 GCA_025769975.1 Gallinago jamesoni
ATAAACATTAGATAAAAATAAATGCCTGAATCAATTTCTAAAATTTCTTTACACGTAGCTGAACCTGTCATTAAAATCCAGACATGCTGACAAAATACCTCAGATCCTACATGACATTAGGGCTGTCATAATACCACTCACAACGTCTCAATCAAGTTCACCTTTCACACATCCATTCACAGATCTGATGCACATGCACACCCACCACAAAAATGTGAGCTTTTTGCTGTGTGAAAAATCATTGTATTCGGGTAAAATGCAGCAGCTGTCACTGCTGTCACACCTCAGCCAGGCCCTGGGGCAGTGGCCAGGCCTGGATGTGGGGTAGTGTTGGGCTTGTGTGTGGGCCCTTGGCTGGGAAAAAGGGCTGTCCATGCCACACAGGGCCATGCTGTGGCACTGGGGCCAGCAGTGCCACCAGGCACCACAGCAGGACCTACTGCTTCCCACCTGTGAGTTCTGCGGCCACAACCTCTTTTGTCTTGTCACGCTGTCCTTCAGGAATAATGCTTTCCTCTCCCAGGCACCAGTGTAGGTAAACATCCTCAGCGTTCAAAAGCAAATGAATGAAAGGAGAATGCAAATGCAAAGAAATTTAAAAAATATATATTTTAAAGACTTACCACCACGGTGTCTCCACAGGAGCTCCCACTTCTTCACCTGATGTTGCCAGGGTCTGCGGTCACCTTTCCTCCCATAGCTCCCGCTCGCTGTCTGTAGTGGGCAAACCACCAGATCTATAGAATGGCAGAATTGCTGTGGTTGGAAGAGACCTTTAAGATCATCAAGTCCAACCATTAATCTAACACTGCCAAGTCCACCACTAAACCATGTCCCTCAGCACTACATTTCCCCATCTTCTAAATACCTCCAAGGATGGTAACTCAGCCACTTCCCTGGACAGCCTTTTCCAATGCTTGACAACCCTTTTGGTGAAGAAAATTTTCCTCATATTTAATCTAAACCTCCCCTGGTGGAACTTGAGGCCATTTCCTCTTGTCTTATTGCCTGTTACTTGGGAGAAGAGACCAACACCTACCTTGCTACAACCGATTTAGGCCGGCCCAGTCCTTCCTTTGTCCAGCCCTTCACCTTCTGAGAGGTGAAGTTGGTAAGGGTGAGGCTCCTCTCCCCAGGGTGCTGTGCCCAGGCCCCTATGGCCAGCCACCCACGGCTGGGCTGCTGCAGCCCTGCCGTCCCCACCGTGGTCTCTGCACCAGGGGGTTGCCTCCACATGTGTGGCTGCTTTGGGGCTGCCTCTGATTCACCTCAGCAGGCAGGAAGGGTGAGCGATACACACAGGGCCCTCACAGAAAGAGTGGGAACCCTGAGAGAAACTGTCTGCTCTCCCCATCTCCTCATTTCAGGCAGCCCCAGCTTCTCCAGGCCCACACCACCCTGCTGCCTTCTGGATCTGCAACAGGCCTCTTTGTTTCAAGGTATTACATGTATTTATTTTGCTCCAATTAAAACTTTAGAGTATGGTTTCCAAAGGCACAGAGGGCCGATCTAAAGCTCACTGCCTCCAAAAGGGGGGCTCACCTGCCTCCTCCCCCTCCTCACTGTCAGGCTGGTGCTGGCACTTGCCAGAGCCCTTCTTGCATGCCAATTCAATTAGCTAAAAATGGGAAAGAAACCCACCCAAACCCCCCACAATGAAAAACTGATTAGGTCTCTGCCATATTAAGGAGTTAAACGATCACAGCAGGTCCCAGAATGTGCCAGAGCAGGTGTGAGGAAGGACGTGCGCAGCCAGCAGCAGGAGGAGTAGGAAGAGGAGGGAGGAGAGATTAAGTCTCCTCTCAACGGTGTTTGATCAGTTGTTTATTGAATTTCAGTCTTTGTTTTATTTTAACTCTGAAACACAGGTATATCAGCCTGGCATTGTCAGACCTTTCTCCTCAGATATTGGTATGTGCCAATGGAGTGCTGCCACCATTTTGGGACTTGGCTTAAGCAGCTATCACTGTTCTTCTCACTGTTCACAAGGCCTACCAACAATGAGTTTTCTCCTAAGACAAAAAAAAAGTAATCCTAGGACAGGAATTACTTTTATATTATGTAGGAACTGATTTTACCATTATGCTACAATGGCTAAGATGCAGTTGGGCCCTTTTCATGCATGAAGTATAGAACCTGTCACAATTCCTAGATGTTCACAACCTTCTAGAGTAATGTTAGCTTCCCCTGTGCAAGACAATGCATTCATACAAATTCCTGTAACTTTTCTAAACTGGGATGTGAATATTTTTCTTAAAAATCAAACAATAAAGTCATGAGAAAAATGCTGTGCAGGAGAAAGCACTATAATCTGCATATGGATTAATCTAATAACATGATTGAATAATGTATTCATATTGGCATAATCTTGTAAGGATCTCTTGGGTGTGATAAAATTTAGCAACTAATGAAACGTACCTTTATGCCTCTTCTGGAAATCTGGAGGGAGCTTTTTAGCTTTACTCTTATCCCTCTTCTCACCCAAAAGACAGAATGGTTTTTATCAGTGCTGAAGGTAGATTGAAGAGGTTCTAGTATAAAAATATAGGCATAGCAAAAGCAATGGTTGAAGTTTAAATCAGCAAACTTTAAAAAGGAAATAAAAAATATTTTTAACACTGAGGTATGTAACTGCTGAAGCAGTTTACCACAGGCATGGAAAACTCAGCATATTTTGCACTCATTAAATTTGAATTGTCTGTGTTTATAAAAATATATTTTCTACTGAAGTTTTTGTGGTAACCATGGAAATCGCCGAATAGCATAGGCAAGAGCTCAGGTCAGGTCAGACCATTATTCCTTTTTACTACTAACCATGATCATCATCCTCTGTACCTAAGAAGCCATAGGCTGATGGCCTTCCAGACAAGTAGTACATTTTCTAACAAAAAGCTGGAGCATTCCTTCCCTGATTCCACTGAAGAGTAGATGTCCCTGAGTGACCTGCAGAGAACTGTGAATTTGTAGGATTCTCTACAGTTAAGGCAAAACAGAGATGGTTCACCTTACTTGACTACGGATTTTAGGGAAAGTAATCAGCCCAGAGTAATGCAAGTTGCATACAGTCATCTTTGTCTTCCAGTTTAGTTTAGTATTAGCCATTTCCAAAAGAGCATTTCTAAAATCTTTTTTGCCTATATTGGCAGTTTCCCCAAAGAGCAAAGACACAGATGTCATTGAATTTAATTTCACTAAGTGCATTAATTGTAATTATCCATGAGGTGAGTCCATCCTACAAAAAAAAAAAGGAGAATTGAAACCTAACTTCCAAAAACCCTGTCAAGTGTCAAGTCCTATTACCAGTTGACTGTAATAGCTGTACTTGATATGGGATATTTTTTTGTCTAAGGTCTAGCTAGCAATAAATGTTTAGAGGGGAAATTTGATCCAAAATAAATAGGAAAAAATAATAAGCTGTAACCATCAATACGTAATGTAAAATGATACAAGTAATGCAGTTAGTCAATATTTTGGCATCAGTGCTATGCATTTCAGGACGACAAGTTTTGGTATTTTCCAGATTCTGCCACCTTACAGTTGCCTATTAATTACCTTCATTTGTCAGCTGGCAGTACAAACAGAGTACAAATGTTTAGTCTGCTGCTTGTGTTAATATCTAGGAGCTGCAGTAGACAGAAGGTTTCCAGAACTCTGCTGTATGAAATTGCTTAGCTCTGATGCTTGCTAGCACTACTAGCGTGTTTTCTTTTTCTAACAAATAAAGTAACAGCTGAAAATGTCTCAAGCTAACACTAGCTTGTTTGCATTGTTAACAAAACCATTTTAGAGCAGAGCAGTAATTCCACCTCAATATCACTTTTAGATGTGCTTGCTTAAAAGTTGCATTTTAGCATGCCATTTTAGGGCCAGACTGATTTACGTAGTGGAACATTTGCGTAGGCTGCCTTGGGTTCCCACTTCATGAATAGCAGTGCAGGAAGAAATGGAGGTAAAAGCAAGTCCATAAACTAGCATGTTCTATAGGACTTCTCATGCAGTGAAGCAATAGCAGAATGAGACAAAGCAGCACATTGTATGTTACAGCTGTGCTCCCACCAAGGGAAACAAATGTGATCCTAGGCATTGGTTTGCTCAGTCACTTGTTGGGGCAGAAAGCCCCAACTCTGGTTTGAGTGTAAACATGCACAAGAGCTTTCCATGAAACCTGGCATCGGACCTGGCTTCCTCCTACCAGCCAGTGCAATGCATCACCAAACTCTGACTAGAGATATCATATCATTCCTTCTCTGAAGTACCCATTTATTAGCGGCAGACAGTTCAAAATTGAGATAAATCCTAGCAAAAGGCAACAACTAGGACTCTGCATTCAAAACTTCTACTGCCACTTCATTTGGAGGGACCCTCAGCCTGTTTGGTCACTCAGCCAGGACCATAACCCTGTCAGCATTCCTTGTACTAAAGCTTTTCTATGAGCAGCAGCCTCAACTGCTCTTAATGCTGCTTCTATTTTACCAGCTTGGAGCTGACTGAATAGATACAAGTGGAATTCAGCCCTGTTTTTTAAAAGGCTTTCTCAGAGCATAACAGTGTGAATTTTTTGATTTACACTTGCTTTCTTGGGCTCTTTTTGCACTACAGCTGCAAAAAAAGTGGTAATTCAATGACCTAGTGACTTTTTCCACATAAAAAGCCAGCAGCAGAAGAACTGGCATATTAACAAGTTCCTCATATTGCAGTTGTCTAGCATGGATGTAGCAGACAGATATGATAGGTACATTGGTCACGCAGGGCTTTATTAATGTCACCTAGCATCAATAGATTTCTCTTATATTTGAAATGAAACACAAGTTAATATCTGCCAGGCTGCAGAGCTGTTGAAATCAGGTCCAATAAAACTGTAGGTCTGCACAGGAAGGAGAATGTAAGTGACCTTTGCTGTCTGTCCATGTGGAAGTACATACTTCACCTTGTTTGTAAGAACTACCAAAGACAGCAATGGTTCCAGTTTACTTGTCTCTATGTGTTAATGGAATATGCTGAAGATTTCTGTCTTCAGCATTTTGCTTCCAGCTCTTGCTAAGGGAGCCTGCAGGTTTATACAGCTGAACGTTCCTCATTTATTCTCTACAGATTCTTTTTGTCAATATAAACACAGATCAAAGCTAAAATGTTTTAAAAATGAAGCTAGAGACAAAAGACAGCAGCTGGTCTCCAGAGGGAGGGTTCAAGCCTCCAGGTCAGAGAGACTGGGGAATTTCCTCCTTGTGTCTCAAAGGCTGTTGCTAGGGAGACCACTTTTGCTTCAATGAGCCTGTGGGATGGAACTAGTTGACATATATTCAATATTTCTGCTTGTAAGACAGAGAAGCACAAGCTGTAGAGCCTTTGTCAGGACAGAGCACAGAAACCCACTTATAAGGCCCTTTTTAAGTACTATATTTTCTCCTACTGACAAAAATTGGTAACCTCACCATTTTTTCCCTTTGCTTTGCAGTCATCTTCATTTCAGATGAGAAGGAAAATGTTGCTGTGAATGGCAAGATGATACCTTACTACCAGCAGAAATCCAAGGAAGAGCTCCCCAGCTAGACATAATCCTTCCATTACAAGTTCAGCAGGTAATCATTCTAAACTTAGCTCCATCTGTGTACTAACAGTATTCTTTTATAATAACAGGAGGTAGTATAAATGAACCTGAGCTTCCTTTACCTCAGATGATAGTGCTCCTCTATTCCTGAATAGTTTCAATGGTGCTTCTAAGTAGCACAAATATTTGGCTTGGTTTAGAGCTTAAAATGACTATTTTTACATTTAAGCTTCCAGCATTCCCAGTTTTGATAATCTTACGTTTTTTCACATTGACTTTTGTATCAATAGATTTGACATTCATATCAGTTTTTTGACTGAGGTCGCAAGACCTCTATTGTCCAATCTATTGTTTCCCTGTGATGATCTTTCTATGAGATAAATTTATCTTGACCAGCATTTCCTAAAAAGGAAGAGAGAGAAGTTTCCACTGCATGACTATTGAGAATCAAAAGGTCATTCAAATCTGATATACTTTGAAAAGTTTTACTGTTATTACTGTTTTGATTAGAAGTGTACTGTTTTACCAAAATAGTTATATGCAGGAAAGGCTGTTGGGTGGACACCCATATGTAAATGCTTTAGACTGAAATAGCTGATACAGTTTCTAGAATAAGCTGCATTTGAATAAGTGTATTCATCTGCACTAAGGAAATTCTGTAAAACCTTGTAGCAGTAAAACTAGTGTAGACAAGACTCCCCTAGCAATCTATAGCTCATCTAGGAATAATAAACAATAAGCCTACTCCCTGAACCTAACTTCACAAAACTGTTATACAATTTGGAGGAAGGGCATAGAGTTTTTATCAATGAGGTTCATTCTTCTACCAAATGAAGTGAATGTGACTCCCTCAGTAACAATGGCATGTTATATTCTTCACTTGGCAACTACTTCTTTAAGTTAGGACTCACTTTTTAATCTTAACCTTTAAAATCTTATCTCCATCAGTGATGTAAAGTGGCTTGCAATATATATTTGAATAGCACAGATCTCTCATATTGAAGGAAAATTTGAGCATCTTAAGTAGGTGGATGGCAAAAGAGGATCCAGGAAGCCTTAATCATTTCTTTTCAGTTCGTTTAAGCTCTTCTATTTCACCTTAATAGATACCTTGATATGCAATCTACAGGAAAGTAAAAGTTAAAATGGAGTATGGCAAGACAATGTAGAGCAAACATGCTTCATTTCAGTCATTGTCTACTTAGAATTCTTTAAAGAGAGATTAAAATTACTTCTCTAAATAACCAATTAATTCAATAAAGCAAATACATGTATTTACATTTACATTTTATGTGTATTTACATCTATTTACTTATTCTATTAGAGAAACGTGAATGTTATTAACTTTGAAGTAAACAGTAGGCATAAACTATTATTTGATTCCTTGATGTTTTTTTTCTTTATACTCTTATGTATTGAGGGAAGAAACACAAAACGTTAAAGGTGCAATAAGAAGGGTGCAAAATTGTGAAAAATGTGCCTCCTTCTTACCAGCGACTACTCCTACTAAGACGAACAGGTTCCAAAACAGGCAGGTGTGTGAGAGCTGGTGACAGCTGGAGAAAAGTAAGGGTTATTTAGTGTGGGAGTGGCTGCTTTCCTATGGTCCAAAATTGCAGCAAGAGCACCTGGAAAAACTCTTGAAATGATGACCTAATGTGCCACAGTTTGCATGTCTTTTGTAAACTAAAAGGTAACTCTCCTATTTATTTTTATTGTTACTTTATATTTTGGGAGGAGGTATAATAATGTTCTGCAATACATTGTATTTTTATGGAGCATTGTTTCATAAAATCATCACCTCCTCAATGCTGAGCTAGTAGGAAAAAATGAAATTTCATTGTAATGTCACTTAGATCTATCACCAATCAACTCTGGTTTCTTCTCACTTAATTACTCATCTCATCCTAAACTATTTATATCTTTGAAATACTTGGTTCATTTTTCCCACTCAGAAGGAATGCGACTAGAACAAATTGAAAACAAAAGGAAAAACCCGAAGTTGCTTCAAAATGAGTGAGCATGGAGTTATTTTTCTGAAAACCCTTGAGCTTCTTGATAAATTATTAGCACTTAAAAAAGAAAAAGCCTAAATCATCAGAGATTTAACTGCAGACGTTTTGTGCTGAGCCTTTTTCCTTTTTAAAGGTTTACAGTAAAAACAATGTTTTGATCACGATGTATTAATTCTTACTGCTTCTAGAAATTACTTTGGAAGGTATCATATTTTAAATAAAAATTTCCAGTAATTTTTCCACATTACTTCTTTGCTTGTGGGTCTATGCTTGCAGCCAGCAATATATAACAATAGCTTAATTTCTTTCAAAATTGATATTTTTTACATTTGAGTTTATTATTCAGTTTCTCTAACATAGTCTGGAGAACTTCTGCAATACAGGAAGCTTCCCAACACTAAACCAAAGCGAATAATTTCCCACGTTTAAAGTTTCTAACACCTTCATTATTTTTGTATTTTTTGCTAACATAAGGTGATTTTAGTTAAGCTGTGACAATTTTTAGCAGCTAAGGATCTCTTGCTCTGTTGTCACATATCATTATAATTCACCTTCTCTGCAATAATATTTGCATTACAGCTATTAAAATCCACTAAAAGTAAGCCATGTGCAGAATTCTTGGCTTTATCAAAGAGGATAACAAATAGAAGCTGTGATATTATACCTTAAGGTTAACATCCAGGCCATCTGTGCCCCAGGGAAGTCAAAAGGAGTTTTACCATTACTTTAATGACACCAAGTTTTCATGAGATTTTGCAACTAGATCTGTCTAGATACATTCAAGATGGATTTTGCCCCTTTACAATGGCATGAAAAAATGAGAAATTTTCTCAGAAAATGAGACTCATATTCACGATACATTCATAGCTACTGTTTCTAGGAAGGTTGAGAGCTACCTCTGTGGTATGCTTGCATTTCCACCAGTCCTGAGGATGACTCTCAGGAGTGGTTCAGCTGTATCAGATTCCAGCCTTCCCAGACCTGTGGGACACCACAACATCTTATCAATAAAGGATGAGATAGAAACTGCATGAAAACTTTTGGAGATTTCTTGCCCTCACAGATGTGCCAGAGGGTTGTAGTTCGGGTGCATCCTTTTACCTCATGAGGATTTACTGGTGACAACAGCTCTGTGCTCCGTAACAGACCAGTAGAGAACCAGATGTCTTGCTGCTTCAGTCTGGGTCATGGTGCAGGAGGGTGGGTGGCAAGGCAGGATACAGTACTAATAGTGACTGGATACTACCCAGGTCTACAGGGTCTTCCTTTCAAATACACATAGCACAACCCTCCAGCTATCAAAGCAAAATCAACCACGGCTTTGAGAACAGCCAGCTGGAAGTCAAGGGGACACAAAGCCTTGTAGTACTGTGGAAAAACATCTAATTCACACAAGTGCTCAATAACTTTTAGGTTCTCTCAAAAATTTCAGTGCTATTTGTATCAAATAATGTCTGCTTATGTCTGAGGCTGGACTTCCCTTTCAGAGGAAGGCCTGACCACAGTGATCTGTAAGTTTAGGAATTCAGGACTATGTTACCATAACACTTAGCTAGGAATAAAAACACATATACTAATGTAGCCTCTAACTGGTTCACTGCATGGCAGGCTTTCTACTTAGCAACAAAAGCTAGCACTAGCATCTCACTCCACCGCTTTGCAGTCTGTAGTGCCTTCTCATTTCATGTAGGATAGAAGGAATCACTAATGCTAATCAAGGCTCAAGCCTGTAGCAGCTTTTCCAGTACAAACTGGGAAGTTGCAGCACTAGTGAAACCACTTTTGGGAAACTTCATAATCACCTACGTACAGAACGGATGAACTTAAACTGAAATGTTTGCAGAAAAGAGCTGGAAGGATCATTAGGGAATGAAGGGCCTTTAAAGTGATTAAAAAAGAGCAGCTTGTTTAGTCTAACAAAATTAAAATCGAGGAAGAAAAAGAATGCTGTCTACAAATACACTGGTGGAGAGCAGTAAACACTAGGAGGAAAAGCTATTTAGGGTAAAAACAGCAGTGGCACAAAGGCAAAAACTGACCCTTAATTATTTTAGACTGGAAAACAAGGATAACATTGCTGCAAGAGTGAAATGCTGAAGTTAAGACAACAGCAATGGAAACAAAAGGTTTAAAGAGTTTGACCTAGCTAGGAAAGGGTCTATCTCAAGGGGCTAGCTATGATGTGGGAGATTGGTCTTGATAACTGTGATACTGATGCAGTTTTATCTTTTTAAGACCTAGTCTGCAAACAAACATGTACTGAAATAACTCCAGCCATTGCCTCTCCAGCTGTGAGCAGGACCTTCACACAGCAGCTGCATTCCACAAGAACAATGAATTGAGTCCAGGCTCCCTCATGAGCAAGAGAGACAGGGACTTGGCTTTACTACATTTGGAATATGTTACTTGTAGAACTAAGGATGAGCTTCAGATCTCAGTGCATTCATAACTAAATATAAAACTCATTTGCTTGCTTTCCTACAGTAAGCTTTATAGGCACATAGACACGTTCTGATTTTAATGATCTTTTTGTTATTTCTACAACTGGGGAGAAAAAGAGAGAGGGGGAAAAGTGTGGTTGTGATTTCCATAACTGTTATAAGATGCTTATTTTTAATTTTTTTTTTGAGAAATATAGGCAGGTGTCTAACTTTAGTGAAGGATTCTTCACCATTTCCTAGAGCATTTCTCCTAGGATATGTGTTCTTAGACTTCTTAGGAACTTAGAAAAATAATTTCAGAGCTACTTTAAGTTTTGCAGTGCTTTATTAATAAATAACTTGGCAAAAAGTTTTTGCCTCTGCACATGAGCAGGCTTATGAGTGTTCCTAGAATACTCTCTCTGTTGTGCTACATCCAGAGACTATATATAACTTCTTAGACTTTCATCATGGCCTTGTATTTTCATGCTATTAATGAAAGTCCTTCTGATCCTCTAGTCAGAACAGATAAAAAGGATCTCTAAAGACAATCTGTCCTTTTCCTGTCCTGTTGCTGAAGAGAGACTCAAAGGTGTCCACTGAGCTGCCACATTTCCATGCAACACAGCAAGGCCTGGCTTGAGTGTGTGGCTTGTCTTAAAATGACTGACTACTCTTCACAAGTCTTAAACAGACAGCTAGAAGAAAAGCATTAGAGAAATCTCTTTATGATCAGGTTTAGATTTGCTGGTTTTAAATTCCTCATTGTATTTTGTCTGATCAGAAGAAACTGTTCATCTAGTACAGTAAGTGCTTTCAGGCAGACTATAAAAGTCTGTTATTCTCTTTCAGCGTATTCAACTCACGGATAATCTTACCCAAAGATCTAAACTATTTATTTATAAAACATAATTAAAAAATGATCTTTGGTGTAAAGCAGTTACTGTAGACAGGGCTTGGGCCAGTTGGATCTAGCAGCACAAATAGGAGAAAAGGAAAACAATCCTATAAATGGATGAGATGAAGAAGATTTATGAGGTCATCTTGAAATTTCCCCAAGATAAACATCAGGAATAAGTTACCATAGAAAACAAGTGGTGATTATCTATGAGTTCAAGAGATACCTGATTCTTTCTGAGGACCACTGGATAATGTTATTCCAGCATAAGATCTGGTCATGGTTATGTTTCAGATCCATGGTCTAAACTGGGCTGAATGGGAAACTTCCAAGACCACCTATGTATTACTGGAAATAACTGGTGATTCTGTGAAGGATTTCCCAACTCAGTATTTATTTCTGTATACATTTCTTGTGCTCCAGACTGGTCAAAGGGCAGTGGCCAGAGAAAATACATGCTTATTACTTTACTGTGGTCTTGTTGCAAGGAACTGGGGGGAAGAGGGAGGGGACAAACCCAGAACCACTGGAGCATTGTGAACTCATAGAGCTTCCTACAGGCAGCTCTATATTTTCATTGCTTTCTGACAACCACTGACATCTGTAGATACTATATTTTAAAGTGATAATTTTTACCTCATTCTACAGGAGCTAAACCCTGCTTCACTGTAAAAATGATCTAAAGGATATTCAACAAGAAAATTCAGAGCACCATGGACTCTGCTTATCCTCAGGTCAGATCTATGGCTTTCACTTTGTTAAACAGTTTTACAGTAGAGAAATCCTAATTTCCTCAAGCCTAATTGGTACTGTGAGAATCCCTCATGGGTGTAAATTGTTGCAGCTCTATGGATGAATTTGAAATACCTCTTTGTTTCTTTTCTTCCTTTTCTTTATCAAGTCCAGACATCATTGAGTTTTATAGAATGTATGTGAAATCCTATTTAAAGCAACATTTACATTGTGGAAAGAAGGAAAACCACCAAAACTGTGTCATATTTTGCTTTTCAAAGTATTGTTTTGCAGCTTAAGTTATGAACTCTTAGTTTATTCAGTCAGAATATGTAAGGATATTTCCCAGTAGCACAGCTTTCTGACTGTGAAAAAAGCTTCATACCTTTTTTGAACTCTACTACATCATACACGGATTTGTAACTAGAAAAGCACTTTAGGTGGACAGGAAAATTCATTCAAAAGAAATGCAGCTTTAATCAGGAAATGTGTTAGAATGGATTATTGCATGAGTTTTAGAAGGAAAGTATCAAAGTGCAGTATTTCAGATTGTGTATCCTTCTTACTTTGACTCCATCATGTGCAGACTTTTAGCATACATAAATGAAAAGACCTGGCCCATCTGAAAAGCTGGCATGTATCAACTAATAATTTTAATATAAATTTACTGCTGGTAGAAAGTATAATGAATATGAACAAGCAGGTATAGAACGCAAATAACAGTATATATCTACCTCCTTGGCATGAAGAACAGTGGAAGTATGCCCTGTCAACAGATTTTTCCTTAAAAGGAAACATTTCACAGAATCCAAAAAATAGCCATGCACAAGTCCAATTGTACATATCTCTGCCTGAGAGTGACGAACTTTTTATGAGATAGTTTAAATGATGTCTTTAAGACATTTCCTAAAAAGGAAAAGATTTGTCCACAGCAGATTAAAAGATGTGTTAAGAAACAATGAACAAACAATCCAAAATTGGACTCTATAGTATTTAAATTTATTTGCACTTAGCACCCATCTGAATATCAAAACACTAAGTCAAATTCAGCATCAATTTATGCTTTGCCTGACTTCCTAGACTTCACTGTGGGATACAACACAGTACACAATTAGCCTGGCTTTCTAAAGAAATGCAGTTTGGAAATCTCACTAAGGGTTTGTATGTACATGACATCCTGAAGTACTTTTGAAAACCTTGGTCTGCTTCAGTCGGAGTTGATGGACAGGTAAATGGCTCCATTCTGTTTGCTACAAAATTGATGAAAATAAGCAGCTGGGCAGCAGAGAAAGATCCTTTTACTATGCCTATATTCTCCCAATCCAGAATAGGCTGTATCATGAAAGGAACCTTTTTTAGACATGAGAGAATCCACACAACAGGATTTCCCCCTGTTCCCAAAGATGTGAAAGCTCTTAAAAACCATGATGCATTAGCAATGCTGGTTTATCTGTATAAGTGTGTGTACTTATGTCTTAATATGCATATAATGTTATAGATTGAATTTTATTCTGCACCAGAAAAAGCTGCATTACCCAGTGGGTCATCCACTAACTTACAGTCTTTTCTCAGATTTGCCCGCTGGCATGTTGTATCTTCCAACATGCCAAGGGCTAAATGGTTATCACTTAATGTAGTAAGGAAACTTTCAGAATGCCCCTTGCAAAGGCAAGTTAACAGTGGAGAGAGGCAGGCAGTAGGAATTTTTAAAATCTATAATCAGTTTTTAGAACTGCAAAAGGAGCCCTACACCTGAAGGAGTGTGTAATTTTTGTTTTGGTTGCTCTCCTGTTATATGATACTCAGAAAGCAAGGCAGAGTGGGCACATTTTAATCTGAGTGACACTTTGTGAGGTGCATGAGGAAGAGGCAAAGCCAATGCCAATGCAGTCTGAATGAATTTATTTCCAAGTTAAGTTGAAAAGCCTAGAGGTTTTAAGTTGGTGTGAAGGCACTGAGACTTAGTGAGTGATGGCATAGCCTCCTGCAGATTGTGGGACAGCTATGTGTTGGGTTCGTAGAGCTGGTTTTTTTGTTGCGTGAAGTGCAAAATAATCTTGCTATATGACCCTTTCCCACCCTGACGAAATGATCTGGTGAAAGGATGCTACCCCACATGTTAACTACTTAAGACTTTTTGTCCTTTCATTCAATAACAGTAGGAAAGGAAAATATCCTTTGATTATTCTCACATCAGGGAGCAATCCACAATATTAACAAGATAAAAACTTTTCATGATGCAGCAGTAATTAATGACGTCCGTTTCTCTTGCTTGCTTGCTTTAGGAATAGTGTCAGATATACCGTGGCTACAGGATCGTTTAGGATTACAAATACCACTGGGGTAGAGTGTCTCATGTCTTGTTTAGAATGACTTAACCAGGGAATTATTTCATGGTGGTCTGGTTGCACCTGTTCACACTTAACTGATCCTGCACAAGTTTGACCTCTGCCTGACATCTTTGCTACTCTGTCATGGCACAATGAATATCCCTCTGTCGCTGGACACGTGTTGAGTTATTTCTTGAACTCTCGTGACAGCCAGGTTATTCTAACTGCTCTCCAGACATAGGATGAGACAGTCCTTGGTCCCCAGCAAGGTTCCAAAAGACAAGCAATAATAATAAAACAAGTAAATTAGATGCCTTATTGGTAATCCCTGAATATTTCCTGAAGCCATCATTATCCCATTTTGCCCTCTTTTCCAAGTCACATAATCATATTGCCTTATGATAGATTATGCCTCAAACTGAAGCAAAACCTAGATTTTTTTTCTTCAAATTATATAGTTTTCCATGGGAGCTTATAGAAAATATGATTTTAGAGCATCTGTTATTGAAACCTTATACAGTCTGTTAAGCATATATATTTACAATAGCACATTGTGTATAATCTAGTAAAGCACTGCAGTTCCATATAACAATACTCCTTAGATACCCCAGCTAACGCTCTTAGGCTAAGCATTGCCCTCTAATTTACCCGCAAATTTTTTCATCTAATTTGACAGAACATACAAAAGTTGATAGAAGCACAGGGCTCTTTCTTATTCTAGAGATATCAGTCTCAGCTCTGGAGATACTAAATGATTTGCTCGAGTTCATGCCCACAGTTCAAGTCTGCACTAGAGCCAAGAGAGCCTAGAAGTTCAGGTTAACACTGTAATCGAAGGAATCTTTTCCTTTCCCTTTGTTCTTGCTGTTAACTTGGTTGTCAGCCCTGGCAATGCTAGGTAAAACTCCCTTTCCTGACCCAGTCCAAGCACAGCTATCAGTGTTGGAAAGCATGTTACTTCCAGTATGAGAAATGGCATTCCTCAGCGTACACCTCCTGAGTGTGGTTAGGATTTCCCCAATAATACCACAGGCTATAGGGCTTACTGTAGAAATCTAGTTAACATTTGAATATAAGCCACAAGCATGCTAAAAGTAATTTCATAAGCCAAATACAGTGAAAGTACTTGCGACCCTGTGGATGCAGAATGTCAATATTTACAGTCAGCGTGTTAAGTTGCTGTCTCCAACTGCATTTTTATAGTGAAGAGCAGTTTGGATAAAATAAGTGATGTGAAACTTTTCTGAATTTAGAAAATACTTGATGATCAAACATAAATACATGAACCATGAACTGCAGGTATGTGCATTGGCCAGGAAAGGAAATAGAAATACTATGAGTAAGTCTCACAGTTTTTCCAACCTACTACATAAAATTTACTGGAAATTAAGGTGGGGGGAAAGCGACTATATCACCAGAACTGTTTTCGTACTGCAGCAGAGGATGCAGCAGAAGAGCAGGAATGAAAAATATTTTGAGCTGATTGATATAGCTCCTACGCTTTTTGAAACTCAGCCTCAGCCTAGTCTTGTTGCTTGTTGAGAATTTCCTGCACAAATTAGAGAACGTCTTTCTAGAGAACCCTGATAACTAGCTTCCTTGTTAACATCAATAAATGCAAAAATGAAAAAGGACTGTAAAGTAAAATCATCCTTAAATATTATGACTCTCTTCAGATTTTTTTTTCAGATTTTCTGCCCTTTTCTGTCATGTTAACATACTGTACAGTTATTTATACCCATTTGCCAGCATATCCAGATGCTTGTCCTGTATACACTTTGTACTGAGATGGGTAAACAGGTGAAATGAAATGGATACCTTCAGTATATTAAAGTTTCAGGAGGGTGAATTCAAATAAATATCAATGATAAGCAATTTTTATTAACATAATGTAGCTTTAACAATGTGAAGAGAAAAGTGAGGTTGCTGTGGAGGTCATTAATTGCTTCACTGTACCTATACAAGGGATTTTCAAAAGGAACTGTGTGTTTAGACAAGCTTTTTTTGCATCAAACCCCTGTTCTCAAAGTTTCTGCAAGATTCCTTGCCAGATTGCTTTCCATCCTTCAGTTGTGATCTACGTTGGAGTGGGTTTTTTTGGCTTTTCAGTTTCCTCTAAGGCCTTGGTTTTAGTCCTTGTTAAGAGGAGAGAAAAATAATAATAATAAAAAATATCTACGTCCATAAGCATTTAACCTGCTCTTTACCTCCCACTGACATCCTCAGCACAATATTGATCATCCCAGTTAGGGTGGCAGAGGAACTGGGTCAAGGGTTCTTGAACTGAATGATTATTGGACTTCCTGGTATGGTTTTGTACTGTGTTGTGCATATCTTAGCTTGTAGTATTGTACAGATAAGGAATTTAGCAAATACTTGTATGAGAACTAGGCATATGCTTTACGGCTTCTGCTTTCTTCCTCTGGCACATTTAGATTGTATCTTTAGGTCTTCACTGTACTTCTTCCATTAGTAGAAGAGACAGGGGAGTGTCTTCTGGCATACTGGAAGACTTATAAAACGTCTGTGGAACTTTCAGGGGACTTGTACAGTTCACATACTTTTCCCTGTGGACACAGAAAATTGCTGTGATATCCAAGTCAACTCCTTTCAGTCCTGACATGTAGCAGTACCTTGCTTTTCAGGAAATTGCCATGTACCTCCCCCCTGAAAACTCTAAGTTCCTTTAAGAATTTTATCCAGGCTTCAGGAAGTCAGAACTTCTCAAAAACCAGAAACTCAAGGATTTGATTTGACAAGGCATATTGTGACAGCTGAGATGCAGATCAAATTACACAAACTGGTATTTTACAGAAGACCCTGTCAGAACAGAAGCTGAGCAAATTTCAACTTTACATCTTCTAGATCTTTACATGTAAGACTGAGCAGAACAATTCAGGGATCCAGCTTCTGAGGGAAATAACAAGAAGGCTTTAAAGAAAGGTGAAATCTACTTTGCCAATGTAAAAGTCCTGTTCTTGCCTTAAGCAAACGTTCTCCTCCACAACACAGTAGTTGATTTGCCTGGAGCGATAGTTATTATTGTAGTTCAGACCACCCACCCTCATCACAAGACCTAAGGATTTACAAATTTAGAAGAGCAATCACATAGAAAGAATAACACAGACCAAACCATCCTGTGATTTTTCAGGAGACTAAGCCAGGAAATTAATTAAAAAACACAAAGTAAAAATAATATTACTGCAAGAGCGCTGTAAAAGTCCATTTCTGCTTTCTAGAGAATGCTTACTTGAGAAGTCCTGCAAGATAACGTTCTAGTCGTGGAATTTGAAGCTGGTTTACTCAGATGTCTAATTCCCATTTCATCCAAACTGCCACAATGCTAATGACTGACAGATTTCTTTCCAGTGAAAGTTTTGACTTAGATTCTCATTAAGTTCTCAATTCTTAGATCCCATAAGAAGCATGTGGCCAAGCAGAGGCTTGAGCTTGCTTTCTAAGATACAAAAAACACTATAGTCACAGCACCACCACTCTTCTTGGATCATGAATGGATGGGAAATTTGATCCAGGCTTATACACAGAGAATATAAAGTCAGAGGCAATTAAGCATTATCTTGAAAATAAACAGTTCTTGGCCATTCTGCATCTCAGTTCCTCATTTACAGGAATAACATGGAAGACTGTAGCTGCATGTCTCGTTAATGCACAATAACATTAGTGCTTAATTGGAAAAAGGGCTAACGACTGCGTTCCTAAAACACACTAAGGAATGGAATTAGTTAGCACTGAATCCCCAGAAACTTTAAGGATAATATATATGTATGTCATCCATAACTTACATGTTCTGATAGGAAGATATAAATAAATGTGGTTATCTAATGAAGAACAGTCTATAAATTGTAACATGTTTTTACCTAAAGACTTCAGCGAAAGCTGCTGGAACTTCGCCATTAACTTCACTAAAACTAAAGTTTTGTCTCCAATTACTTAAAATCGGTGTATATCCCAGAGGGTCGTACCTGCTTGGAGTTTGCCCTTAAAACCCCAGGAAGTAAACCAAATTGGAGAAGTCAACTGAATTAAGATAGTAGAATTGATCTGCTCCTTGGTCCCATATTTCTGCAACTCTACTGCAATCTGTTTCATTACAGCAGAAAGCAAAACTTCATGGTTTGGCGAAGCTATGTACTGAATCACAAAGACGTAGCAATTTAAAGTTGGGGTTTTTTTATTGTATTGCACAAGGTATCTATGCAATCCATGTAGGTACTGATTAAAGGATCCGCATTTCCCAAAACATTGGCTGTTGCAGCACACATCACAAGCATTGTGAATAACCAGTGCCTTCTTCAAAAATTAAAATAATCAGTTGCCATTTTAAGCATGTGTGGCTCAATAAATGAAGAAAAAAAAGCAAGGAGTATCAATACATATTTCTTTTCCAACATACAAATACACAATTTTCAGAAGAGCACCAATAATGCCAAGCAACTATTTTGATGATAGACTGTATGTGTAGGCTCTGCAGTAAAATGCCAATATGCACACAAAAAATATATTTCAACTTTTAAAATAATTTAACTATAATATCTTGCATGTGTCACCTGTTTACAACATATCATTTCATATACAATGTCAGGCCCAGACCTCAACTTGTGTAAATTTGTGCATACTCATTTAAAGCAGCTGAGACCCTGGACCAGGTGTTCAAGCTGAAAAAGCCTTCAAAATTGTTCACATCTGAATACAGAGCGGTAGGGTAGTGTAAGACCAAGAAAGTAGTTACAGTGAAGGTATAACAGAAGTGGTACTATGGAAATGAAGAAAAACACTATCAAACCCTCAAATACAAGGTTCTAGAAAGAGGCTTACATGTAAATTGATGTTGTAATAATTTATGAGTGAATAATTAATATCAGTCTCCCTTCTGACACTTAGAGGTTCTCATATATTCAGAAGCCCATAGAGGTGAACTAACCAAAGGTCACAATCAGTATCATCCTCAAACTCTGTTTCTTAAGTTTCTGATCATTAATACTGGTACTTAAAAACATTTTATATTTGCTGAAAACTGTTATTAAAATTTATCTTCCTGCTATGAGAATTTAGTGTAATAAAAAACATGAAAAACAATATGTAAAAAAATAGCATTTTAAGAATATTTTTAGAAAACCCGTCAAACAACTGCAAATACAGCTGATTTTTAAGTGTCTCTACTTTTGAACTGTTTTTTTTTTAATTTGTTTTCGTTTAAGTATATCACTTAGAAAGAAGCACGGGAGTACCAGTTCTAAGATTTATTCTTGTCCATTACATTGAGGACCTCATCCAAAAGTGAAGGTCCTAAGTCAAGTTGTAATGAGAGAAGAGAGCCTGCAAGATCTGAAAGGGATTCTTCTGACTTAGTCTTTGTCTTGGTTAGTTCACATGAAAGTCGACTGTCATCAAATAAATCAACTGTTTGCCAATCAGTGCATCGTTCAGAAAAGCTGGATGAGTGACTGTCGCTACCATTAGTAAACTGTGAGGAAGAACAATTTTGCTCCCATATGTCATCTTTATATGTTTCTCCATCCTCCATCTGTTTACCTTTTTCCTGTATTTTTTCTTCTATTACTGGCTCACAGCTAAGCCTAGGATTTCTTGATGACCTGATGGATTCTTGCCTTGAATTAAATGTCACTGGTGACAATAAGGGCAACGTAAGGGCTTGAGAACCCCCAATGGTAGGAAGGGAAATAGCATTTTTGAGCACTGGTGATGGAGTTTCTGTAAACATGGATTCAGAAGTGCTGTTTGCCCTTAAGAATTCATTGTGGCCACCAGACTGGCTAATTCTGGTTTCTCCTTCATTCCCAGGCAATAGCTCATAGTTGCCCTGCAAAAAGGAAATGTCTCCAAAAACATCATGCTGTCCCTCTTTTCCAATGTGTATGGTGTGACGAAAATCTCCAAGTGGTGGACTGATCATATCAGGAGATAAGATATCCCTTAGTTTGAATTTCTTCCCTTTCTTATTGTTAGCAGCTTTCAAGTAGATGGGTGTCTTGGCTGGCATCTTGCTTGTAGTTTCTGAGAGAGAAATATTAAAAAAAAAAAAAAAAAAAAGGAAGCAGAGAAGAAGCTTCTTACAAAGTCTGTTATGCTTGAGAGATCTTCAGTGTTATCAATGTTACATCATCATCCTTAACCACCCTTGCACATGAAGTCCTTTTCTTCTGGTGCAGAGAACTCTGGAGTATGCGAAGGTGAGTGTTTCTTACTGCAGCTCTTTCCAAGGTAGAACACAAGTTCAAGGTCAGTTAGCAACCAAATGCCCTGCTACTTCCAGAACTTGAGAAAACCTGCATAGGATACAAAATCAGGTTATCATTAATTTATTTTTCATGGTTCATTTAGTCTTGTTTTCACAAAAATAAAAAAAAAATAGTGGTTCTGGCAGTTCCAGCCTACAGATTAGCTTTACAGTGTTGCTTCCCTCCACTAGGCAGGATAAAAGAGTTTAGATTAACAAGGGCTAGCTAACCTTTCTCTGACTTCATAGGCTTTTTTTTTTTTAAGTCAGTTTCTTAGACATGGCTGCTGAGCACAATTCATTTGATAAATATCACTAACTCAATCTTTGTTCTCCTTATTCTGGCATTCAAAATCCTGCCCTTTGATAGAACATGCAGAAACATTTATAACCTTCAACAGCATTAATCTTTTGGTAGACTCAGGAAGATTGACAGAATCATTCAAGAAACCTTTTTGGAAATGGAGTATACTACCTTGGATTAGAGAACTTCAGATACCCCCATTTAGTGCTGGAAACTAAATGTCACCATCACCAATAAGATTTCTGATAATTGTGCCCATTTAAAAGGGCAGTTGCAGGTGTCTTAGATAAGACTGATTCTTGTGACTACAGTTGCTGGAATACAGGAATTCTCCATAGCAATCAATTACAGACTAACTCATGAATTATGTAGGCCCTGAGGCCATGGTGACCCAGAGTTGCTCTGTGCAACCAAATGAAACAGTGTTTGCAAACCAAGTCATCCTAGTAGAATGTGGTCTCTGAAAAGCCTGGTAAAGCAGCCCACAAGGGCTAACTGGCCATTGGACCAGCAAATTAAGGAAAAACACTCTTTATTGATGCTTTTATGGTGTATTTCTTCCTTACAGTACCAGCTCCTGACTCTTGAGCAACATCAGAATAAATGCATTTTTCTCTTGGACATTTTTGTACTTTCCCCTATTAAGCCCATGGACCATTAGAGCATCACAGGTAATTCCTCCTCACCAGAACACTTATCCACAAATCCCTCACACTCTGTCCATCACCATCCTTAGTCCGTAAAGGAGCTTGTAGTTTTTGCACAGAAAGACTGTTCTATGCAATAAATGAAGCCCTGTCTGCAACAAAGGCTACTTTTACTGCCTTTTATCCATGTTTTCCCTTTACCAAATTAAGCCCAGTAAGTATCACCAGTTTTAAAACTTTGTACTGTATAGCTATACAGCCAGATTATCAAGAAGCATTTAAGCATTTTCACAAATCCTTTAACCCAAGTAATTAGTTTTTACAGTGGAGTACTCCACTATGCATCACAAGGGGAGCTGGGAATCTAGCCACGTTAAGGTTTTTTGATTCACACCAGGTATCTACTGCATTTCAGATATTGTTGAAAACTGTCCCCCAAAAGTATAATGGATATAAACAGCCGAAATCTGTCATACAAAATAAGCTCAGTGTTCAATAAGTTATGAGGACATTTTATACTGTTAAACTCAATTTTGAAAATACAATTGATTGCATTTATCGGTTAAAAGCACTTCAGAGCTTCTTTCTGCACAACAAAATGGTATTTCATTGGGATCTTCAGTGCATTCTGAGATTCACATTACATACCAAAACTCCACCAACTTAACTCCATGCCAGTACTATAAAATACAAAAGTAAGTCCTATGAAAGATCTCTACTTGTACCACATGCCATAGGAACGGAACTGATTAGTCAGCTTGGTTACCTTTCAAACTGAAAAATTCACTGAATTGTTTCTCCCCCTAATTATCATTGTACCCAAGCAACCCATTTAGCTAAACAGAATGTCCTCAACTCTGAAGAGAAGACTATTCTTAGCAAACAAAGTGAAATGGTGAGGTTGTTTTATGTTTATCTAGTGAACACAGCTCTATCTCATTTCTCAAGAATAACAGGCTGAATCCCCTCTGATTCCAATTCTTCATTCTTTCAGATCTATTAATCTAGAGTGAATGGCAACATAGTGTCAATGTGATCCAAAGTCATGCCTGTTGGTCACTAGTTTAAGAGTAGAACAACAAATCCTTGTCCATTCAAAGCTTTCAGACATCCAAACTTGTGGAAGCCATATCAAAGACCATTATCACCATCCCCCACACGGACATTTCAAAGAAATCTGAAGGACACAATGAAACATCTGAACATCAAGTAGTACTAAAATCAAGTGTAAAATAACTTTTAATATAAACAATCCATTTTGAGACACATGAAGAAGACTGTATTTTATTTAGGTCATCTCTCAGGATGAAAAAAAACATGCAAAAACCCAAAATAGAGCAAAACTTTTGGACATCCAGATCTCATTTAGTTCTTGCACTATGGGAGAGCCCCAGTAAGGGGCAGTGTAAAACCACGCTACCTCAGAGGATGCTGCAAGAGACTCAGTGTCAATAATTATAATCCTTCTCTATACAGCAGTCTCTGCAATCCTGAAGGCCTTGCCTTCCATTCGGCCAGTGCAAGAGGCTTTACATTTGGAGATAAAGACTTCCACAATTAAATGCTTACTGCAAGCATTGTTTTCTCTGCTGAAAGCAAAAACTATCCTTGCTCTAGATTTCACTAGCCACTCTATTGAAATTTATTTACAAGGTGTAACTCACAAAAAGATAAGAGTTCCCTCATCAATGGACAGGCATTCCATGTACAGCATAACATAAGCTTTTGAGCAACTGTGCTTCATTTCTGCATACCTATCCTCTTTGTCAACTACTGTTCAAAGGTCTACACATTTTAAGCTACTTTGAACAGCTGAATTATACCATAAATCTGGTAAAAAATACTGTTGTTACTCATATTTCATTTACAATTAAATAATGAAGAAGCTTTATCTATATATAACATGATTTTAAAAAAGTAGTTCTTTTAATTAAAAAAATAAATAAATCCAACTTTGGCAAATGAAGAAAAGCTTAATGAGACTAAACCTCCAGCTAAAACTCCTGCAAAACTAAGAAACAAGAACCTTATACACTCTCTCCACTCAGCAAGATTTAATGAAATCACCAGTCCACATGTGCTGAGAGAACAGAACACACTCCTATCTCAATAGCAGGCCACAAAGTAAAGTTGACCTTGTCTTAAAATTACACCTTTTTCTGATTCTGCTCCTAAAAGTGTTCCTGTTTTGACTAATTTCAACTCAGTAACTAAGTGAATGTATAGCCAAACTGAAAAGCTGAGTAAGAAATTATCAGAAGACCAAACGCATAACCAAAAGTCCAGCCCCAGCCTGCCAACCTACAGTGGAAGACCTTAATTTAAGAGAAAAACAGCATGAAAGGATTTTTCTTCCCGTTGAAGAGATATCCCTCTCCTAACAAGATGAGCCAAGCCAGAAAAACTTCAGCCCAGTGAAAATTAAAGTTTTTGTTTGGCTGTAACACTTGCTCATTTTCATTCCTATCACTTCACACTTTCATATAAGTGTTTTGCTTGGTAACAAAGACTAATATTTTCAGAGGCACTTCTCAATCCACCTTGTGAACCTTCTGTCCACTCAGCAATCATCACTGTACACGCAGTTTGAAGTTTTCCATGGATACTTTAATTTATTCCACAGACTGTTTTAAAAGGACAGGCTATCAGCAAATACCTCAACAACTAAAGTTACAAAGCCAGAGACAACGAAGAGTCAGGGTAGAAAATTTTACTTGTGTGCAAATCCCAGAGACCTAGATGCTTAAGCAGTGTCCTAGGCAAAGAAACGATAGAAAGAAAATCCTATTTACACATGGCAATAGCAGAACCAGGTGTGCACTCTGGGAAGCCTATGGGCTTTTTACAGGACAATCCTGTGCAAGGCCTTACACATCATTGGCTGGAAGGGTGTAAGCATTAGTGAAACCCATGTCCAGAACATTGTTTAAGATAGCATCAAGTTACCTTGTGGAGCAAGTCACTAGGAGAACACAGAGTCTGTGAATTATTTAAATATCCAAATGACAATAGAGTAACCCAGCAAAAGACAGACACAAACTGTGCAATGAACTATTGCAACTTGAACTCTCTCCCCACTTCAAGAGGGACAGGGAGCTACTGGAAAGAGTCCAGCGAAGGGCAACAAAGATGATTCAAGGATTGGAGCATCTCCC
>JAOQGH010000023.1:34476308-34501702 GCA_025769975.1 Gallinago jamesoni
TCCTGAGTAACATGCTCTAGCTCTAGGCAATCCTCCTTCAGCAGGGGAGTTGGACTAGATGATCTCTATGGTCCCTTTCAACTCTAAAAATTCAGTGAAATTCAGTGAAACTTTTCTACACAATGTAATATCTGCAAGCATAGAAGAATTAGGCTTTAGGAATTCATTTTCAGTTCTAGGTACCAGTAGTTTTCAGAAGCACAAACAAACTGTTGAGAATGTCCTTGTCAGTGTTGTTACTTTCACTATGCCTGAAACATCAACGCAAACCATGCTTTTATTGGTTTTGTAACAGGGGTTTGAACTAGTGCAGTCAATTCCTGAGTGCTGGTAGAACAAACTCCCAGTATAACCAAGTCTTCAGGTACAAGAGAAGCAGCAGATGATGCGTTATAGAGCTTACCTCTTATGTTCTCATGGACTTGGGCATCTGTATCAACTGGCAGCCTCTGAAGACGAGAGGCCGTAAGTCTGTCCACTTCTAGACCAGGCCTCTAGTGAGCCTCTGCTTACAGAGCCACCATCCTCTGAATACTTTTAACCAAATCAGGTGGTAACACTTCTCCCTCCAGATTGTTCATCTAAATTTACCTTGTTATAAGGGGCCCAGCCTTTGATTTCATCTGTATTAAAGCCATTTTCCCTGATCAGATTAGATCTTTGATTCTTCCTCCAAAGAATTTGCATCTTTCTGATTAAAGCTACACATATAATTACTTTACAAAAATAATCAGGCTAATCTCACTTCAATTCAACTAATTTTCCTCAAACTGCACTCAACATACTTTCCTAGATCAAATCTAACTTATTTTATCTCATTGTCACATACGCTTTTTAGAAAACAAAGGCAAAAAAAAAAATCCCCAATCCTTCCCACAGCTACAGAAACAAAGGTCAAGAGAGGACCCTGATTCAGTTCATTCATTTCTCTGTCATCCTGCAAAGACCCTGATGCTTTCTGCTAGTCCTGGAAGATGTTTGTCCACCCTCATCTTAAAATTCCCTACAGGTGCAGACTGCACACGTTAATTTACTTCACAGAGCCTACTCATCAGAGAAGATGCACTTAAAGTCTCCCTTACTCCAATCTGGGCCCTCATGAATACAGTTCATTGTTTTATGCGTTCTAGGTCTCCTTGCAGCATTTTCTTCTTCAGATTAAAATATTAAACACCACAAATATTTTAACACAGGTCATGTTTTTTGGAGCTTGGGTAGGCTCCCTGAAACCTCCTGTTCTTGTCTTCCTCCCCTCAGCTCAAGTCCTTCTTCAGGCATGCCCCAAAGCAAACACAATATTCAAGCTGAGATCTCAATTTCTCTCAGAGTGTCTGCATTTCTCTTTCAACATCACAACATCATTGGCTTATGTTTAGTTTGTGATCCAATAAAAATCTAGCTCCTTTAGCTAAGAACTGTTGTCTAGCCAGTTATTCTACAACTTGTTCTTGACTATGCCCCCGTAGTAAAGCCTCTGTACTCACTGCATTGCATTCTATTAATTTCAAACACTTCAAATGGTCAGGATCACTTTGAATTTTAATCTTGGCCTCTGCAGCATACAGGTTTAGCATCATCTGTGGATGTAATAAGCATAAATTCAAATAATTCGTGAAAATATTGTGTAGTAACAGAGACGGAAGATAGCCCTGCAGAATTCCATCTGATATATATCTTTCCAGAGTAAAAGTGGCTAAATACAAATAAATGAATGACAAGGAAGGCCTGGAAAACTTCAGCAATACACAGAGAAATAAAGCAAAGGAATTTTAAAAAGCAAAGCAATTAATTCATTATCAGTCATCTCTGGAAGGGAAAGTGAAAGGGAAATGTAAGAAAAATCCCATAAGGATACATTTAATCTCCCTTGCTATAAACACTTCTTCCCAGGTAAATCAAAGCTAAATACTACACTAGCTGTAAGCAGTCCACCTGAAGAATTGTTGTCATTAAGTGTAAGCAGAGACAGGGACAGGCTGCATACAGTATCTTTCTCTGCAGGTCTCTTCCATTTCTGCAGTACCTTCCTCTTTCTCCCTCCTAAAACCTAGGTTCACAAATTAAGACAAACCAAGTTCCTGAAATGATTTTTAATTGGCCACTTCTTTAAATCTTGCAGCCTTTCCCTGCATAGTACCCTTTCAAATGGATCAAGCCAGAGTAAATCATATTAACCAGGGAACACCTTCAACTTTAAACCATTAAAGTAATTGTGCATTCTAAAAATAAAAAAATAATTTAAAAAAAATAATTTTCACAGCTCATTGTATCCTTCAAAAAGCTCTACCAGCACAGCAGGAAGGAGGTGCTGGAATTATGTAATTTGGGGCTACTGTCTAATTTGAGCAACTTGCCCCAGTCTCCAGTTATTATTTTGTTCTGTATAAGTCTGTGATACTGCAAAGGCCCTTTATTAACCAGCAACATTCATCCCTGTTAAGGTACTTTAATACTAACCAAGCTGTTTCTCAGTCATTCTTTTTGATGGAAGTGAACAGGGGGAATTCCTCATGTGGTGATGCTGGGGGAGTAATTTTAAGCTTTCAAATCTGTCTCTCTCTCCTTTAAACCCTCTCCAATTTTCCAACATCCTTTTCAGAGCCGATCAGAATTAGCGACAACGTTTCAATATCATTCTCCCTAACAACATATACAAAGATAAATATCACTTCTTTCTTCCCATCATTGCTGCCTTGTTTATAAATAAGATCCTATTTCTGCTTTTATCCTCACCATCTTACAACAGGAATTTTCCTTTATTTATGGGGTAGCATCATATTACAAACTATTTAAGAGTTCTTGTGCTAGTATAACAAAAATGAGTTCTCCAAGTAGAATAAACTATATTGGCAAAAGTAGAAATTTTTCACTGCCATTTCTTGGTTCAAAGTGGGCAACCCCATTCTATTTTTTTAGGATAAAGATATAGGTATATTAATTTAAATCAACAAATTTTTCAAGTACAACTAATGGTGGCTCTTCTATAGTACTATTTGTCCAGTAAGTCTATTCCTTAGGGAATAAAAAAGAGAAAAAAAGCTTTCCAAGCTATTGTTTTCTAGCAAATAAGCTGGATTTATATTCTTTAGATTAAAAAGCAAAGCCATACTTCAGAAAGAGAAAACATTTTGTTTGAATGTGCTCAATCTGTCAATCAATAAATCAGTTGAGATTTTTCCATCTTCTTCATAAATATACTTCCTAACCAACCTCCATCACCTGCAAATTTGTACCACCACAATTTTACACTTATTTGCAGGCTGCGCATAAAATTACTATGCAGCCTAAAACTGTATAAGAAGATCTCTGCATTATTTCAATAGAAATACATAGGTCTTCGATGCTGACTTTTTTCTGACATTTACTCCAAGATTCTAAATGTTTTCAGTATGTGCTTTGTTGACACTGCAGAGAACTAACTTTATAAAAATCTGGCTGTGATACAAAATCAAGTCAAATGCCTTACAGAGTCTGTTTTTGCAGTTGTGCTATTGACCATTCACTAGAATGTCTTAAATAATCCCCCCCTTCCCCCCCCCAATCAAAAATATTTTTTTCACCTTCCAACAGGTGTCAGTCACAGCTTGCTTTCAGCTTTGAAAAGTTAGCATCTTTTCCAGAATAATAAAATCCTTTTTTTCTTTTCTTCTCTAGAGACAGGAATTTAATGAGCTCACTTTATTCTGCTGTTTGGCTCCATGGACTGAAACAAGTCCCTCTTTATTACCTTCTCCTTAGCTTTGTTGGCTGGTACATTCATACATACACATTTAACACCATATAATTCAGTTTTGTCATTGGCTTTCAAAAATCGGGTGAGAGCAAGACCATGCAGATTTAGGCATAGGTACACATCAGTACAATGTCTAGCACCTTAACTTTTTCAGCCAGTGAAGGTGAGGTTATGCTATGTCAGACCACGCACTGAAGCACAGTCACACATTTCCTCCTAGAAAGCCAGGAGACCAGATGAGCAAATAGCCAGGGACCATTAACTCCTAAGCCACAAGACGGAGAGACTTAAAAACTTGTCAATATGTTCTCTTAGTCTAAAGGAAAACCATTGTGAAATGGTACAAAACAACCCCAACCCTATAACCTGACGGTATGTGCCACCTAAAAGATTGGGTAACTGCTCTGCTTCAAATCTCATCTGCTGAGGGAGAAGAAAGGAACAGTTTTCAGCCAAAGCAGCTCCCTGATGCAGCTCGAGGCAGCTTCACTTAAGTGCTGCTCTTGCCATGTGGAAGAATTCGAGAAGATGTCAATTGAGGCAGTCAATGCCCCTTCTGATGTCAGCCAGCAAGCGTCAATTTAAGTGGATTACAAATCCATGCCCTTTGTAATTCTGAGCAGGTTAGCATAAACAGCTTTCTCTTTTGACACAGAGGGTGTAGTTCCCCAACCCAGCTCTGCCCTCTAAACTGGTTTAAGAAGTTCCCACCCTGGATTCCTCACTCCATGCTGCTGGCTCCCAGTTCTGTATGCTAGTTCCTTCTACTCTCTGTGGACAGGCAGGTCTACAAGCCACACTACAAACCTGTCACAGCAGCAATTCTCCCTACTGACTCAGTTTACAGTAAAGGCTTACCAACAGCTGCAGGGTGGCTGATGGCAATGCTTCAAGAGATTTTAAGCCTAATATAACTGATGGTGTCAGAAAGGCATTCTCCCCTTCACCCTTACTGTGTGCACACACTTGACCCCTTATAAGCCAGTTCATCTCAGTCAACTGGGTGAAAAAAGGAAAAAGAGGAGGGGTGTAAGATCACAAGGCTAGGAGTGAGACCGCTACTTTCAGCTGCAACATGTAATTTGAAGAGCTCAGCCGTCTCATGAAACATCATTAGAGAGCAATGAGTCCTAGGCAATTCTTAACCTGCAAGAAAACATGTCCATGGAATTACATCCAGATCTTATTTACTTCTGATGCAAAAATGGCTTGATAGCTCCACTAGCTTCTGCCTTTGGGTTCCCAAGGCTGCTGTCATGTTGAAATGAAGTGTTTCCAACTATAGTTAAGATATTATTATACTTTTTGGAAAAAAAAAACCAGTTCCCTAGCTTAGCATTTCCTTAACTGGTAGCTTCTGACAAAAGGCAGTCTAAAATAATATCTTGCAAGATCCTAAGAAAAAAACCCCACAACAACAAATACCTTACTAAAACAAAACCACCAAAAAAACCCAAAAAGAAAATCCACCCTGCTCTGGACTCCCCACCTCCAGTTCTCAAACACCCTTCATCTCTAAGTCAAATATTCTTTATCGTCTCCTTGAAATACACAAGTGACATAGGCATATTATAACCACCAGTTCTCCTATTATTCAATTCTCAAAGCGTTTCACTTGAAACAAGTATTTACCATCTTGAAGAGGCTGATAAACTAGATTTAAAACAAACTTAAAGGCCAGAGAGCCCTCTATATGCAAAGGCTAACAACGAGGTAGAGGTACAAAGCTACAGAAAAACAAAGTTTCACAGGGCTTATTTGTTTTATTACATAGAAAAAGGATGAATCCTTTGTTGTAGTTCTGCCTCCTTCAGAGAGCTGAATGGTCATCAAGATGAGATCAAAGAGCACGGAGTTGGAGTAAACAGAAGGAAGGAAATTCTTCAATGGATTAGAAAAATCTTCACTGAATTTCTCTTTTGGTCCAACCCATGTCCTTTTTTAGGAATGGGGATGAAATGATGGAATTAATAGGACTTCTAAAGTTTTGTTATCTATATGCAATTCAAACTAGATTGTTAATACAACTAAAATAACTGTTTTATCACCATTATATGAAACAAAAGGAAAAAAGGAAATTACATCTTCACTGTGATTTTATACTACAATCCTAACAAAATAACTCCACTATTTAAAGGCATCAGTTGAGCAGAGGTAAGAATCTGGAAGAGGGACAACTGAAAGACACATCATATTCTGGCTCTGGTCTGTAGCGTGTCAGTGACACCTGGGACATACCCCAGCTGACAGGGATGCATCACACTGGACAGCAGCACAGGGGTCCCTGCTTGCTCCTGAGAGCTTTCTGCCACAAACGCTTAGTTCTGTTAATTAGCATTGCTTGTACTAGGTTAATCAGACTTCTTTTTTTTTCTGGAATATATCAAATAGGCACAGAAAGTAAATGCACTCTAACACAACAGTCAGAGTTAGTTTAATTTGAAATAAATTAATATACTCAACACTTGTACAGAGGTATATACTGTCTGAATTTTCAGAGTGGCACAGTGGCAAGACAGTACTAAAGCGAGGTTGCTAATTAGCAGCTGTTATTTCTTTCAAACTCTAAACCCCATGTATTTTATTAAACTGTCTGAGATTCTGCTGCCTCAAATCACACTAAAGCTACCTTCTCAACACTCAGGATTTTACCTCAGCTAGTACTCAGCACCTACCTTCCCATTACTGCAGCTATATTTCCAAAGATTAGTACAGCTCTAAGACACAGCTTAAGCCACATGGTGAGTGAAATGACAGCATTTGTATATAGAGATGACTGGACCTTGAGCTTGCATGTGCAGGCAACGTGAAAGTATAATTAAATGGGTCAGGGAAACACGTTGTATCCAAGGAACCCAAGCAGACCTAGTGTACTGCAAGTCAATTCCTGCCCTTTGCAGCTCTCTGGAAAAGTATTTTGCAGATGTTCCTATTCTCTCTCCACTCTGCAGGGCCTCCTGCTTAGAGCTTTGCCTTGAGACTACATAAATCCCTCTGTTTAAAGGTCAATATTTCAAAGTGCTCCAAAACGGACATTTTATTTTCAGAAGTAGTGTCAAGGGAAAGCATATTGGCGGCAAAAAGAAAACTTCTAGTAGGCAGTCACATTAGGGTAATGTAATCATGACTCATGCTCCTCACCCATTTCCTGACTAGGGCTGTGCATGATCAAAAGAAAACCAGCCACAGTAATGCTGCCGCTCGTTAATGTTAGCTAGCCTGAAAGGATTACAGGCTACCAGAAAACAAACTCATGGCAGAGGATCCTATTTAAAGCCTGGCATAAATTGACACCGACAGACACAGTGGCGTAATACCATACTCAACCAAAACAACAGCTTGCCTTTGTTGTGAGAAAGTAGTTACAACTTTTAATGATGAGTTATCCTACCTGAACAAACCCTCTCACACACCTTTAAACAATGTAAAGCCTTGGACTGCGTAGGGAGAGGGAGGGGAATATCCAATTGCTAGTCAGTATCTAAAGAAATAGAAGATATGCAGCCCTTTTGAAGGGGATCACAGAAAACTCAGACTGCTGTAAAACAGCTACTGCTCCCCAGAAATTACGTAAAGGAGCACACACATGCACCAAAACACCAGCTGGGCCTATGTGGCTGTCAGCTTATAAGGGAGGCAAGAGGCAATTTCTGTCTCAGTGTTCAATCCTGTCGGGCAGCCCGAGTGAAGCGTGCACTTGATGCAAATTGGTGTCCATTTGTATAAAGATTTCTTCAGCAGAAAACAAATTTCAGACCCTTGTTGGGACCTTGGTCACATTTAATTTGTTCCAAAACCCACATTAATGAAACCCCCCAAATTAATGAGATATTTCAACAGAAACTAGGCTAGACATTAGGTAACACCGATCACAACACCCAGCTGCACCTCTCTGCAGCCTTCACAGGCCAAATAGACTCTCAGAATCATTTAGGTTAGAAAAGACCTTTAAGATCATTGAGTTGACTCTTTTCCCTCCCTCCTACCCTAGAAGCAGGGCCCTCCATTTGCAGGTCCCTTTCACTCTCCTACAAATGCCACCTAACTGCTAAACATGTTCCTCAGCACCAGTTGCTGTGCTCCTTAGGTTACTTTGACAAGGGAGATCAAAGGGGAGAGAGATTCCATAGTTGACCATTACATATATAATCCATTGCCACAACCATTGTCCATAGAACTAAGACTGATCAGCAGTGGCACTCCACTTCTGGTATAGGTTGTCTCAGTAACCTGGGTGTCTAACAGCCAAATTCAAGGCAAACAACCTGGCTTTTTAGTAATGCCTCAGCTTACCTCTTAAAAAATCACAGATATTCTTTCCCTCACATGATACCAAGAGCTGGAAGACAGGTAGGAGGAACAATCCGTTGCACAAGGCAAAAGCTATGTTTCGGTCTGACTAAACCAACGCCAACTAAACATACTAATGCTATACATTATCTAGCTTGCACTAATTACTTCAGAGTTGAGAGAAGCTAGTTCTGAAACAGAGCACACATATACCAAGGCCTGACACTGCATTATGACGCTTGCTGCAAGACTGTTATAACTCTGCTTGGTCATCACATGTCTTATTTATACAGCTCTAACAGCACAGAAATGAGGTGCAGCAATCCCTTTGGGCATGGATGCACCTCTCTTGACCAAGAGCAAGCTGTTCCCTCATGCTGCAAGTTGTTCATGTATTAATTCATACAGCTGGTATGGAAGGCAGTAGGATGTAGGAAGACAAATGAAAAAATATAATTTGGGGGCCTGCTGTCCTGTGTAAAGGGCACATTTATTTACTTAATCCTTTAATAAGTAGGTAAGATGAACTTCTGCCTTTACTGAAGGCTATTTAAAGCAAATGTCTAATGGCTCTTGCAAGCTCCCGGGAGTCAGAATTCAAGTCATGGGAGGAGTGGTATGTTGCTTAGTGTGGTTTACCACCCTTCAGAAATTTAAGACAAGGTGACATGTTGTAGAGCCCTGCAGTGCTGACAAAAACCTCTGCTCAAACACTAGAAAAAACAACTCCAAAACTAAATGAACAAAAAATTAAACCACAACAATTATGACAAAAAAAACCCCCACCAACTCAGAAACCAAAACCAACGTAAATGTGGTCAGAATCTAAGCCATAGAAGTGGCCAGATATTCCTGATAGTTTAGGCAATGGGAGCAGAAACTGAGGTCAATTTCTTTGTCCTGAATGCAAATCCAAACCATATCCAGAAAAAAAAAAAAAATCTCCCATAAAATACTGTAACAATGCATCAGGATTGCATTAATTTAAGGCACAGTGTGGTGCTCTTCTCTTGTAAAAGTCCATACTGTTTCTTTTAACAGAGATAGCCTCTGCAGAAACACAGGGAAGCAAGACACTTTAGCTCCCTGCATTACAGAAGAGCACATGGCCAGAGACAGCACACAAGAAATTTAAGAGAGAATTTGCATCCGAGGAGGGCATCAACATCTCAGTGATGCTGCTTCAGCACTGGACAGGAAGAAATTAATGAATAATGTAGGTCTTGTTCCACCTCACATAGGAAAGAATAGGAATATCATAACCAAAATACTTTGAAACAGTTCTAGGCACGTTCAGTAATGTCTATAGAAGGAAGATATTACCAAACTCGCATTCCTTCTTTTCCTCTGTACCTGGGTGCTACCGGGATTCATCAGAGGTATGTTCCTTCTGGCTGCAGAAGCAGCAGGGCAGCATCCTTGGGCTGCTCCATCCAAGGAAGGAGCCCAAGGAAATCCGTACTAGAGGAAATCGTTAAATTATTCACCAACAGCTACAAAGATCCGTGTCAGAAATAGTTCATCAACTATTGTTATAGTCCTATGCTTCTTAAGTTAAACCACATCCTTGGGGAAAATGGGATGTTATTGCTGTTTTGTTTAAGTTGTCTCAGAACACAGAACACTAAATATGGGTTGTCCTACAATAATTCACATTAAATATATATATATATTTTAAACAAAAAATCTTAAAAAAAAACACCTCTAAAAAAGAAAATCCTGCCATAGACACTGCTGTTAAACTATTGCCATTCCTGAAAAGACCATAATCCGTTCACTTCAGAGAACAAAAGTGGGAAGGCAGAGACAATTTAGCACGGGAAGAGAAGGCAAAAAACAGTGACAAGACAAAAAATCTGCAGCTCATCATTAAACCAAAACTCTCCAAATAGAACACATTCGCAGCTCACAGTAGAACAGTTAACTTTTAGTAGGCACCAAGTTCCCAGGTGAGTGACTCCTGATTAAGAAAGTTCACACCTCCCAAAGGGACTATTTCAGACTGTCTGAAACAAGGCAGGCAGTTTCACCCAGGAGGCCAACATGGGCTGAAAGAGCATTACCATCTTAAAATGAAATCTCAATTTTAAATACAAAAATTTGTTAATGCCTGAAAAATTCCAGAGAGACTCCTAAACTGACTTAAATTTCGGCTGTGACATTCCCAGTGACTTTCTATCCAACAAGATGAACTGAATGTTGCTTTAGAACTTGATTAAGCCTAATAAATAATGAAACTCCCTTCATACATCTTGATAGTCACCTTTCTTATGCATGAGAAGACACAAAATTTTGTCATGTGTTTTTCCAGATACCAAAATACTCTTCTTGGGCTTTCCACTGAAAGGCATCATTTACTAGACACCTGGAAATAACCATTTGCTCCTTAGTCAAACTTACCATTCATGCTCTCAGCAGTGTGCAACAAAGAGTTTACTAATATAATGACCACCTTGGTACACATGGTGCATTTGGAAAGTAGCAACTCCCCGGGAGCTGTACGAAGTACAGTGTTCCTTTTCCCAGAATGTTCTAATTAAATGCAAGAATGAAACGAAATTAACATATTGAAACACTGTAACAGTTGGTGGGTACTAACGACACTTTCCTGATCCCTTAAAAAACAACCAAGATTAATTTCCGAGTACACGTAGCCCACATCTTCTCTCAGTTAGCAGTAATTAAATCTGTGTAATTATTGGAGGCTATAACTACTGCAAATTGGATTAGATTCAGGACTCTTGCATTACTAAATTGATGACAGTACATCAGCAATGGAAGGATCGGTCTCTACAACACCCAATATACATTGCTCCTCTTCTGCCCAGTACATCCACTCAAAACCAAGAGTATTTTTTTCTTCTGCCATGGGATCTCAGAGTAGATCAATTATGACTTCTTATACACCAGCTTAACATGCTTCATTTCACATGACTTTCTTCCCTGCTGTACAGCCTAAAAGGTAGTGTTGCTCCCAAATCAGACTGATGTTACAAGATGCTACAGAAGTTGTGGCATTTTTTTTCTAGGAGCATTAGGACTCGGGTAGGCTTTCTGCTCAGCAGAAGGACTTTCAACCCTCATTGCCAGTGAATGCTTTTAAATTCTTTGCCTTCAATTCATCCCTTAAAATTGGAGAATTACCCTAGAATGACCTGCAGTGGAGGACTGGGGATCAGGAGGAGAGGAAAATTAACAGGTAGATAATGGAAATGAGAGGAAAAGAGCAATCTTGCTTAACTGATATCTGAAACCACTTGAGTTTTAACATGACAGCCAAAGTCATGCATTCAAGATTAAAATTTGAGACTAAGTCACATAGGCCATCCTTTCAGGAGGGAAGACTGAGCTCAGAAACAGCAATAAGAGTTTTGCAGGTCAGAAGAGATAATCAGCTGAAACTCATCCTCTTGTGCTGTAGTCACAAGCAGCTCCTGCAATTCCCTAATGCATAAGAGGGCACTAACAAGAGAAAGGGGAGGTCCAGTAATTCTGTATGTAGCCATGACCATGTTCAGTCCCAGTAGCCACAATTCCAGGAGGATGCCACTAAACAAGACAGTTTGAGAAGGGCCTCAAGACTAATTCTATCACTTATGTTTGCTAGACTGAAGCCAGACAAAGCAAGGCAAGAAAAAAAAAAGTACCTTTTCGTAACAGCAAGAACAATTTACCAAGGTTTATGGTGGATTCTCTATTACTTGGATTTTTATTAAAAAAAGAAAAGTAGTATCTAAAAACTGCTCATTGTCTAATTCAAACAGTTCAGGCAGAGCCAGGAGTCATACTGACACAGAACTGGGTAACAATTCAGGAAAGGCCAAAGCCTATAGCTTGTCATAGACAGGTTCCCAATGGTCTGCTCTGGCTTGAATCACTCAAGATGCAAAACGTATTTTTCCCTAAACACATTACATTTCTCTTCAGAATTAAATATTTTTGAAAGTACTTTTACCCAGGGAAAGCCATACTAGATTTCCAGAGCCTTTTTGTCCACAGATTGTTTTCTTGGCTATCAAGATGATTATGAAGGTTGAAAGGGCAAATCTCCTGGAAGTTATCAAAACAGAGCTCTCATCCAGACTGTTGCATTTGGAAAGTTTTTGTCTTTCAGCACAAAATAGGAAAAAAAATAAATTTAGATATCTGTATTTGACAGTACTTCAAATCTTGCATGGAGAACTGAATAGATTCTGTCAAATTGCCATGAACAGTTTGACATCTGCAGGGTTTAAAAGCTGTTTCTCCTCTGATGGTATGCAAGAAGAAGGGCACACATTTCACAGCAACTTAGCTTATTCAAAGTGATCAAGGAAAACTAAACATTTATAAAGTATGGCTTTCTAACAGAGATATCTCAAATCCATCACACAGGAGAACCCAGTGTCCAACTTCAGATACTCAGTTTTGAGATAAAGCACAATGAAAAAAATAAGATGTGGCTTCATTTACTTTTGTTCAAGAGAAATTGAGAATTTTACAGTACTCTAACTATAACTTCTTTTCAAGCCATATCTCTTATATATTGTTACTGCTGTAAAACTTGTCTTTAGGATCACATTTATACTTTCAGGATATTAACCCAAGAACTACAAACTTTGAAATTCAGGAAGCCTGGTAACTACTGACAGTTATCTCACCAGATGGACTGAAAGAACACACTGAATCAGAGCACCTGAAAAATTATCTGGTACCATTTCAGACAAGGTTCTTTAATGTGCACACATAGACAGCTGCTCCTACTTCCACAGATACTGCACTGTTTTATTACAGAGAAAATATACACAATATCTTAGATGATGCCTTTTTAGCATGCCCACCTACCCTTCAGATGTCTTGGAAGCTTCCATTCTAAAGCTCATTTACAGAGCTGTTTCTAGATATCAGGCTTTGCCATTCAAGCCAATATTTTCTATACTTTCTCTGCAGCAATCTGGATATGCTTGTTTTATTTATTGGGAGGATTAGAAAGAGGTGGGAGACTTTTAACCAAAGTTGTTAAACTGTTTCTCTAACGAGATGAAACAAAATTATGTATTTCTACTCCCCTGCTCTACTGTAATGCTCTTTACCCCTTTATACCACCCATCAAAATCCACAGCCTTGCTAAAAAGTTCTGGTACTTTTGTAAATCTAGTCCTAAAAATCAAATTTTTATCTGGGAACGTGTCTTTTGCTGTCACTGTGAATTACCAGGACAGTCAATTCTAAGGTGTTTTAATTGTATATTTTTCACAAGATGCAGTAGCTTAGCATCTGCCAGATAAACTCTTCCAAAATTCCCTCTCTATTAAGAATACCACCCCTCTTCCTTACGTAGCTCTATCCCCATGAACAACTCAGCAGGAAGGAATAACCATCACCCCAAATTCAGAGGAAGGACAACCTCTGCATAAAAACTAGGGATGTGGAACCAGGAGATGGAGGCCAGTGGAAGTGGGGAAGGGATAGACCCTTATGCATAGATGCAAGGAAATAAAAACATGCAGAGTCTTGATGCAGGAAAATTACCTGGAATTTGGCAATAGGAGTTAATTTCACATTTAGATTGCTCATTCGGGCATTGAAGCCTGCTTCTTTCCTTACAGATCCTTCAGTTTCATGCAGATTATACCTTTGTATTGTCAGAGATTACTTGAATATATATAAAGATCTACATTTCAATGGATATACTGTTCTTACTAAAGGCAGCGTCAAAAAGCTTCCAACTTCTCCGTTGATGCTTCGTTAGATGCTACTCCTGTCTCTTCCTCCTATAAGGTTGTCAGAACACATCCCAGCAATCCAACTGTTACAGGGTGCCACAAAATACCTTATTTACAATGCATATTCCTCTGCCAAAGCAGAGGCACTGTTGTAGTCTCAAGATAAAATAAATACCGCAACTACAAGGGAAATTACTTCTCAGACAAAAATCTGAAAGCTGTCTGCAGCATAAACTACTTGGTTTTTCATCACTTTTGTTTGGAGAAATGGGTTTTATTTTTTCTTCACAAATTCCTTTAGGAGCTCCTACAGATTCCTAACTTACTTGGGCTCTTGCTATTATAACTTTTCTTCTTTGGGACTAGAAATATGTATTTTTAAGAAAGCTGTACAGCCCACTCTGCCATAAAATGGATGGCTTTGCTGCCTTTGCTGATGACCTTAGTGGATCTTATCTAAAAGATTCTGGAGACTGAGATGGGTATTCATCATCATCATCATCATGGCACATATAGACATAACCAGTAGAAGTATAGCCTCCCTCCCCACTAAAATCATACTGTACAAGAGGGGAAAGGGTATGCAGGAACAGAACAGCTGCCGTGCAAATTACTAGTCTGCTCAGTCCACTATCTTGTTCCTAACAACAGATTTTCCTATTCAATCTGTATGACTTCTCTATACCACTAATTATTTTGCATAATATGAGACAAGTTAAGAGCACATACAATAACATTAACAACCCAACCTTTTCATTTAAGGTTTTCTTCAAACTGACTAGATTCTACAATTTACTTCTAGGCAAGATGACCAAACTAAGCAATGTATTACTATAAATTTGAATTATTGTAGCAAAAAGCAGAAGTCCTAATCACAAGCCAGGTATCTACTATCATGGAATTGTCAGAGTTGGAAGGGATCTCCAGAGATCATCTAGTCCAACTGCCCTGCTAAAGCAGGAACACCTAGAGCACATAATATATATTAATATATATATTAAGATATATATATTAAGCACATCATACATATATTAAGAATTATACAGACATAAAATGACTACACCAAAATTTCACAAAAGACAGTTCTACAGTGATTGTGTCTTTTGCGACACAAAATACTGTTAACTTTGCAACACAATTATAACTGTAGTGAGCATCAGCTCCCTCCTGTTTCACCTTTCCACTCCAAGTGTTTGGACAGAATAAAATTGTAAAATACAACTTCTTGTGCCATACAGCCTATGTGTGGACACACTGTCCCATTCTTTTCCATATTCCCATCTGTTTTTCAAACATCTAAGCAGAAAAGACTCCCACATACACTGCATCTTACCCTCTTATGAACTGTGGTTATTATTCCAAGGTCATCTGCTAGAGAGCCACAAGCAAGCAAAGAACCGGCTTAAACTTGACGAAGAGCAGTAATCTTTTGTATCTGGAGCAGGAACATGTGAGCTGCATCTGACATGCATGACAATCAATGGCACTGTTCTTTCCTTGTCCCCCTTTCACTCACCATGTAGCTCTCCGACTGCTCAAGTCTTCCTTAAATTAGGCCAACCTCTAACATTATTTGTAGGAGCCACAGATCCTTAAAAGAAAGGAAACACCAAAGGCTACACAGCCATATACCATCCTTCAAATGATTACAGACAAGTCATGCAAAAAGCTAAAGAAAAGTGCCTTTGCAAGGGCCACAGTGTCAGGGAGAAATGGCATGGGTGGCCTTTGCATCAAGTTACAAAGGGCAGAACCTGCATTTTTCCTTTCCTTCACGCTCATTATGGTTCACGCAGCTTTTTGTTTCAGAGATGCTAGATTAGAACACCAATCAGTGCTAGGTTAACAGTTGGACTTGATGGTCCAACTTAAAGGTCTGTTCCAACCAAAACGATTCTATGATTCTATACTCTCAAAGAACCAATGACTGCTATTAATATTTCAAATGATGGGGAGCTTGTAAAATTACAATCAAGCTATCATTTGAGTTCTGAACATTGAGAAGGTTGGCTAAACATTCCCTGGCCATAAATTTTAACCAAATTGAAACAATGCTTTAGTTCCTGAAAGACAGTTTATCAAATAATCTTAAAATGAAGACCTAAAAGTAATACTGAATGACCATTCCGCAATGGAATTCATCATTAAAAGCAGTGGCAAGAGTGCCTGAACAAAATGCTGTTCCTTAATGGTGATCTGTCACATTGAAGACGGGGTATTTACAGTGTACATCTCAAGAACAGAAAAAGGGAGAGAAAAAGCAAACCAGAACATTCACCTTAAGCTCCACCACATCTTGGACTAATCTTTGCCTGAGTTTCCGATCTTATTTATCCAGTCTCATGAATAAACAGAATTACAGTAAAATTAAATCAAAGCATACACTGAATCATATTAACTGAGGCAAAAAAAAAAGCAAAGTTAGATGTTTCTAGAAAATACTTACACCTTCATGAAAAAGATATATGTAAATGCACACAATTTAGGCTTTACTTAGCTAAAACTGGAGATCCACAAAGAAAGAAAGAATGGAACTTGTTTCTGATCACAATATCTTGATGAATACATTTTGAAGAGTTATATTTATTAAGTATTAGAATGAAGAGGAACATTCAAAAATTGGTCTGCTATCTGAAGGATTTTTTTAACATTCTAAATTGATAATTATTGATTTTTGTAAAATTTAAAAGTTTTCTTAGTGAAAAGAATCTATTAGTGCTGTCACATGCTTCTTGACAATACAAACTAAGTGGAAAAAATGAACAAAAAGGCAATAATGGAAATGAGGAAGAAAAATCCCCAGAATCGCTGGCATAAGTTCCTGTGCATCACTTAGTACTAATGCACCACTCAAGCACTAGAAAAAACAACCAAACAAAAAACTGTCTACTGCACACGAGCTGGCCCTCAAGTATGGCTTGAGAAAACTGGCTTCTTAGAAGTCAATAAGGAGCTTTACTGGAACTGGAGAAACAGAGAAAGTGTTAATTAAAGCAACAAGATCCATTGGCTTCTTCTTCTCTAAAGACTTAAGTCTCAAGTATTGTCTGCCATCTCCTTCCTGCCTCTTCTTTGCTTCTTGCTGGAGATTTGAAACAATATTACTCATTCTCGTAAACAGGTAACAGGGTTTCTCCTTGCAAAGATCCTGACAGAGAGGTCTGCTGGCTAGAAAGCTAGTTCTACAACTTCTTTGGAGAAATGCTTCACAGATGCTGACTGTGGTGACAGCAAAGCACCTTTGATCTTCATTGCAGAGTATCACTGAGAATTCTGAACCCCATAATTAGAAGTATCATACGTGGAACACTAAGGTTTAAAAGTCAAAGAATGCAAAGTTAGGAAATCCCAAGATTATATAACTTGTGCAACCATTATTTGGTTCCTTCACCATCTGCACCACCCAAAAGGACTAGGACAGAGCTGGACCTTCAGCTTGTGCCCAGAATTGTTTCTTCTTGTTGATTCTTACCTCATTCACCCCACATACTGTTTGAGACAGCAGGGCTATGAGAAATAATGTGACCATAATGCACTTACTTATGTGCCACCATTTTCTATAGACATTTCCCAACTTACAGGTACTTAAAGCATAACAGGCTTTAAGCTTTTGGTTTTGCTTGACTTTACTGCTATATTGTAAAGACTTTTCAAAAAGTTAACTGAAAAAAATATTTTTTTTGAGATAGCTTGCTTTTTTAACTATTTTTATTGTAGTGTCTAATATTCTAATATAAAACAAAACAAAAACATTTGGAATGAAGACTCAACATGTTTCCTTTGTTTAAGCCACAACACAAATATTAGGATAGACATAAATTTCTACAGCAAAACAGCGAGAACTGGACTTCAAGCATCTAGTATTTCAAAAGGACAGAATAAAAAAAATGCACCAAGCCCTACATTCTAGATCTTCCCATCAAAGACATGAAGTATTTATTTTTAGAAAGTTCTCTACAGATGACTTTAAAAAAAAAAAAATTAATTGCCATTTAACGCATCTAAACACGTTTGCAGACCTGACTAAGCAAGTCATATCTAGTTTCAGTGACCACAGCCCATCATCAGCACTCACAGCAATACAGAAGGTCAGCTGCTGTTTACATGTAACCACAGAAAAGTTCACTCATTCAGAATGAGCCCCAGCACAGTAACTCACGATATCAGGGCATTTAATTTCTTATCTAACTTGTTCCCTGTTAACCTTTACGATAGAAATCAAAGCAGTGTATCAGACTTGGTAAGCTTTCTTCTATTATTCTGTGCAAGTAAACAACATTAACGCAACATTTACATAGTTAAGTTGTATGTTGCTGTCCCACACATAGTGGGGGTTGAAATCCTTAATGTGGCTCCCTGGCATTCATAAGATAGCAGTCATCAAGTTTTAAGAGTATTGCACAACTTGCATAATTTCAAAGATAACAGTATTTAAAATTACTTTTGTGAAACACAAATTTCAGTAAAATGGTGTCACATAAAAAGCTACTTGGTCATGAAGGTACAATTTAGTTAAGTACTCAACTATTATTTTCACATTTTCAGAGCTTTAGATATTAAAATATGCTAATCGAATGTAGGCTTAGCCTGCAAATGGTGTGCAAATGGCTTATCTCCCCCCTTAAAACAAAACAAAAAAAACACAACACAAGCAAAAAGGAGTAAAACATCTTCAGCAATTTACTAGCCTCTCAAAAGAAACATCTCACAGGTGCTTACAAAAATTGCTAACTGCACTCTTCTCGACTTAACTAGTGGCAGAGAAACCCAAGTAAAGGTATATATTTATATGGTCACCCTGGTCAACTCTGTTCATTTGTAATCATCTCATTTTATCTTGGCAGTGTGTTTTCTGAAGCTTTGCTGTGTCTTGATTTAACTCTTAAACTATGAGGAAGCTGGTCATCTCATCAGTCAATTCCAGCTACTCCTATTACACTTATCTCCCCAGCAGTCATTCTTTGTTCAATAACATTGTGAATGTAAGTACAGAACATTGTAAAATATCATAAGCAATGCTTATCTTCGTGAACATCATCCAGAAGTCCTTCCTGTTTGATACAGCACTAGAAAAAGATCTCTTCTTCATCATGAACTTTACCTAAGCTTGGATTCAGTAGCTGCACCTCATTCTACAATCCTCCTTCACACAAAACCCTCCCCTGTGTAAATGGTGCTTCAAATCCATTCTCACTGCTCTACCCAGATACAGCCACCAACACCAGCTAAATGCCTTCACTGACTGCTGACTAGCCTGCTTTGCAGTGACAGGAAATCGATCAATTAACAACAGTCCTCCATGCAACACCTGAATACAATTCTTCCCACACCCACATTTAAGTTCAGATGAGTTTATTCGGGAAATTCATCTTGCTATCACACAAAACCCAAACTAACCAACCATGTAATACACTTCCAGCCCACTGTCCATCCCACCCACCCCCCGTAAGTACTGTACCTCTGGATACTGTACCTTTGCAGCACGGCTGCACCTATTAGGCTCAGGCCACCCAATTAGTTCACTTTTGCCACTGGGGGAGGGAGAGACAGCCAGTTCTCCCCAAGTTGGTTCAGATCTTAAAAAAAATATACTTACTCTGGCTTGATCATGGAAAGGAAAAAAAGAAAAAAGAAGTAAAGATTTTTTGTTGTGTTTGTTGGATTTGGTTGTGGCTCGTTGGTTCTTTTTTTCTTTCAAAAAGTAACATTTGCATGCCATAGGGTGAAAGCCTGTGGTGTTTTACATCATTATGAAAGGCTAAAAGGGCACCAGGTGACCTGACCCACAGCAGTTCTGTCAGTGAGAGCAAGGACTAGGAGGAGGAAGAGCTGGTCAGAGAGCATACGTGAGCCCCTGGGACATGGTCTCACTTGCAAGAAGTGAAGGAGAACTTAATAGGAAATTCTGTGTGGAAGAGAGAAATTTGTTTTTAAATGCCAGTTCCCTCTCCTACCCCAAACTATTTCTCAAGACTTGGGCAGAGGACAAAAATTTCTTCTATAAGAAGTCATCTAGCTTAGAAGACTATAAACCAAAGAGGCATACCTAATTATGAAAAGCTGAAAGCAAAACATGTTTTGCCATGAACCATGGCTTTCTTTGGTTACAGTTAAGCTGATATAAGTAGTTTGGAACAGTTTTAGACGCCTCTTTGAAGTCAATGTGACATTTGGCCACAGCAGTCAAACAGGGATGGTGCAGAGCCATGCTGCCTCAGGGAAAAAGTGGATCTGGGCTGCCTCTTAGGTGATACCTATCTCTTTCCTTTCCAAAATTCACTGATACCACCTCCTGGTGATTCTGGCTGGCTTTACCAATCACAGATGAGAGGCAGAACCACAGAGGTAGTTTCTGCAACCTGATTTTCACTTCTGTGAATGCACAGGGTGCTCCTGAGAGAACAGTAACTTTGATTATCTTTAAGGATGAGATAGGCCCCATTGTTTCCTTCCCAGATACGGTAGGCTTATGCTGAGGCCAGGAAAAATCATTCCTTTCAGTACTATCCTACTGACCGAAGAACCTGCTCAGTTCCTCTCCTCTGCATGCTGTAACAAAAAACAAATGTTCAAAGCAAGAAGTGCCTTAAACATAGGAGTTTCCTCTTACTTTTCCAAATGCTTCTGCTGAAAGACTATTTTTAACATGCCATAGAGCTAAAGTAAATCTTAAAGCTAAAAAAGTCTAGACCCTTTCAGCACAAGACACTTTAAAAATAAATCCTTGCGACAGTAATCACCTGCTGATACATGCTTTTATGTTTAGCCAGCTGCTGAGATGCCACATCTGTCACTTCTTGCTTCCAGGAATGTGCTTTCCTTTTCTGTAGAGAAGGAGAAAATTCTGCTCCTGGAATTGTGTGGAGTGTTGTGATACCTTTTTTGGTATCTCTGTCATTCCTCTAAACATCTGAACCACGGCACATGGATTATAAGATTTCTTGTACTGTGCACCTTAAGAATTGCTCAGCTTTAGATTTTCATACCTTAAAGCCTCTGATTTTTTCCCTATGTTTCCTGAGCAATGCTACATACTTATAACCTACATGCAACTGAAAATAATGGTCTGTGCATGAGTAATCTCACTCCTGGGAGCTCTCCTTACATCCCTCCCCCAAATATTTTTCAAAGGAAAGTAAGAGATCAGGATCATTTTTGTTACATTAAACATTTCATAATGAGCCCTGTCCTATTTTTAAAACATAACAATAATCTACAGTGACGCAAGTCCCAAATTAATCACTTCCTCTATTTTGATCTCTTTTTAATTTCAACTGAAAATAAATCAAGTCCCTCTTATTAATCTACCACCCGCATTTCTTCAGCAGCAATCCAATACAAATCCTTATTTGAGTTCCCGACTTGAACTCTCTGTTCCACACCCAGCATCACACCGGGCCGTTGCCCTCTCCCCAGCCCTGTTCTGTCCCCCAGCTGCGCAGCCCCAGTGTAGAGCCAGCGGCGCCGCGTTATTTTTAAACCCACGCAGAAAGGCGCAGCAAAAGGGGACATCCCGCACGCACCAAAAAAAATAATAAAAAAAAATATGCCCGGGCTGTTGATGTAGGTATACCTTCCCAAGACAGGGCAGAAAATCAGGCACGTCAAAATACGCCGGGAAGAAAACTTAAACCGATTACAAGGGGCGAATTTCAGCTAGAGATTTCCAGTGATTGTAGAACACTCCGAGACGGTCTCAGCAATGCGATTTCTCCGGCACAAATCCCCCCGGCAGCCAGACTCGAGGATTAATGGATACTCTCCCTGGCCACCCCGAAACGCTTCCCCTCCCTCCGCGGTTGCCTCCCTGTCCCCCGAGCGGCCGCGGCGCGGCCCCAGCGTCCCTCCGCAGGGAAGGGGGACCGTGCCGGGCCCCTCACCGCCCCTTCCGGGGGCTCCGCGCCCCGACTTACGGCGCCGCCGGCTGCTCCCCCGCCGCTCTTCCCGCCCTCCCCTGGCTACCTCCCTCCCGCCGGTGCGGAGCCGGGAGGGCAGCGGGGCTGCTCCTCCCCGACCCGGGGCGAGCGCGGCACCTGCGAAGCGCCTGTCAGTGCGCGGGCGGCGGCGGCGCCCCGTGTGGCGGGGGCGCGGCGCGGGGCCGCGGGCGGCAGCCGCGGGGAGGCGGCGCTGCCGGCGGGGCTGCGGGCGGGGAGGGCGGGCTGCAGGGAAATCCTGGCACCGCGGAGCGCCGCCTGGGAGGCGGGCAGGGGAGGCGAGTGACAACCAGGAATACAATAAAGGGGGTGTCCGCCCACACCCCCGTCCGCAACCCCCCCTTTTTTTTTATTTTTAATTTTTACGCTCATTGCCGGGTATGTGTGTGTGGTGTTGCGGGGAGCACCGGGAGGCCAGCCCCCACCCCGGCAGCGCCCCGGCTAAGCCCTCGGGTGGGCAGCCTCCCCCGGGCACGGGCAGCTGGAAAAGGTGCTTAGAAGCCGGTTATTTTCTACCCAAACCCTCTTTCCCCCTCACCTCCTTGACGCCCGCGTCCACCAAGGCTTTCAGTTTCAGCCTGCTCTCCGCAGCAGCTCCCGCCGCACTCATTCATTCCGCCTTTCCTCCATTATTTACACGTTTTTAAGGAGCTGAGGGTCAGGCTTTCACGACTGGTCTGCCATTTGCAGGTAAACGGCAAATACTGCGAGAGCTGGCGAGGCGCAGGGGCGTCTCCTCCCGCCCAGCGGCGGAGTGGGAGCCGGGCAGCGGTGCGAGCGGGATGCGCGGAGCGTCCGGCATCGCCTCTGCAGAACCCGCCGGGGCCAGGAGCCCTTTAACGACAGATTTCAGGGCACCTGCCCTTTTATTTTATTCAAGTGAAAGTGCCTTTCCCAGAACGGGAAAGGGCCCAAAATAGCTGCTGGCAGTCTAGCAGATTGCTGACTAGGAAGCCATAAATACTGAGCCGATGTTAAATTTTTTACAAGTTCCTTGGTTAATCCAGATAGAGACCCCCGTATTGTTTCACTTCTGCCAGTGACATCCTCCCAGAGGTTTCTGTTGGCAGGTATCTGAACTCAACACTCTGCTTCTGACAGTTTTACCAAAGAGTCATTTTTCAAAACGTTACATTTGGCACTGCTGTACAAACACTGCATGGGCATGTATTGAAATATTAAGTGTGGTACATACCTTACCCAGGCTGAGGTATTTTTATAAATATTTTCATAATTTTCATTACATATGCCACTTTAAAATAAGTGTAAACAGTGGATGCATTGTATAGAAATATATACTTAGTTTTAAGTACATTTAAATACCCACCTCTGGGTGCGAGAATTTCCCCCTTTGCTTTCTTTCCATTGTTAGCATTGGAGCATTTTAATACTAAAGCACTTTACCACAGGGCAGTTGTATTTTCTCTTCTGTAAATACAGTGTTCAAATTCAGAGAACATTTTCATTTCAAGGTGTCAAAACTGTAACGTTCAGCATGCTCGCAGGCAGCTGTGCCCTTACACATACAGGGTGATGTCTCTGGGCAGGACACATCAGGTTATACATAGCAGTTTATACCCCTATCTTGCAATCAGAAATAAAACTTACACAGAAAATACTGCCCTTTCATATGAGATTTCTTGTTACTGAAGAATTTTCATGTCTGAATTTTCATGAAGATCCTTTCAGCCATTAGATTGACATAGTTTGACAGTTAAGGGTGAAGTTGCTTGCTCCATTGGAACAAGGGCTTTGTGCAAACAGTCCTTCCCCTGCCCAGTGGGAAGTACCAGCCCCCAGCCGGGAGCAGGTACCCACCGAGCAGGTGGTTGGAGGGAGCAGCCCCACTGCTGCCCAAGGGAGCAGGATGGCTCTGTTTCCCTGGCTTCCAACGTACTGAAGGCATGGCCAGAGACTCCACAGTTCCAGTAATTCTTAATTGCTACTGAAGAAGACAAAGTAAATTTGAGAGCAGCCCAGAGGCTGCTCACAGTTTATGCAAAAGGACAGTCAGAGAAAACAGCTATTATAAAGTTTGTGTAAGCAAAAGAAAAAAAGAATTCTGTAATAAATCCTGGCTTCTTTGGATACATTTCCAACTTTGCAATTATTCAATTATTTATCCTGCATGAATGCACTCCATGCTACCTTTAATCTACCAACTCTACTCTTGAGACTACTTTCTCATTTAGGAACCTAATTTAAGTAGTTTACAACTTTTTTAAAAGGGGCACTTGAGGGATGACATTGCTTATATTTCTTTTAGTTCAGAAAAGACTTGTGTGGGGGCATGCATGCATGTGGCCCTGTGTGCTGAAGCTGAAGAAACTCCACACAGCCATTTCTGAGGACAAAGTAGACAGACACACAGATTCATTTGCTACCACGGGCTGGCCCCATTTTACAGCAGCGCGCTCAAAAGCTTGTCCCAGTCATGTCACACATCCCTGCCTCTTTTGAATACTTTCCCTACTTCTGCTTTTTCAGAGCTGGATTTCAAAACTGTGTGCCACTGTACTGCACCACAGTTGGTTTAACTCAAGTTTCTTGTGCTCTTTCATATTGTGACCTCCTGTGCCTCTGACCTGCTGCACCTACTCCACTTTTCGTTCTTCAGTTTTCCCGTGTCTTTATTCCTTCCGAGATTCTTGCTTGTTTTCACCGTGATAGGGAGACAAACTGCTTCTCTTTAGCCCTAAAACCCTATTCATCCTCAAGCCAGGATGTTGTTCCCGTATCATTGCTCTTGACTTTTCCAATCCCATCTTAGTCATCTCAAGGTTATCAAAGGCAGGCTGCATTCCCCAGTACAAGGAGCACATTTATTTCTCTGCACTGCACCCAAGTATACAGTCATAGGCCATAAGGTTACGGGTTTGTTCTCTTATGAAAAAGCAAAAGACATACTAATAGGAAAGTGTTATGTGTACACATAAATACAGTTAGTGTTTTGAGGCAGTAACAAGTTAGAGTAGCTTCAGTTTCTGTGCAGAAAAAAAACACTGATTCCTTCCCCAGCTTAGTGTGTTATAGGAAACCTTGGAAGACAGAAATGTAGGGGCCAGAGGCAGAACCAAGATTACAAGGAGAAACTAAATTCTGAATTTCTTCAACTTTTTAGCAGTTAAAGTATCAGCATTATTAATAACATGCAGATTTTTAATTGATCCCCAGGAATGAGTGATGGGATCCTCCACTGTGGTCACTTTCCACTGCAGATTTATGCTGTCTCTCCTGTCATTTCAAACCTCTCTCATTGGGAACTAAAACTAGAGTTTAAAGCATGGTCTTAAGATTCCTAAGTGGTAGGCATGCTTGAATACTTAAATACTTCAATACTAACCTCCCTGTGATAGAAAATGTAAGTATCTGCTTAAATGCTTTGTTGAATCAGGATGACTTCTATTCGTCATAATATTGGTTTTATAAATATATATGCCCAACTCAAGTCTGTGGTGCTTTTGCATTTCTTTTCAGTTGGAGTTATATCATGAGTTTAGTGAGGGTTGTTCAGCAGTCTGTTATGCTTTGAAATTCTGTTTAAAATTTGTACTTTGACAAAGGTTTTATGATCCCCAAAGTACACATGATTAACTTAAGCTCTGGAAGCTAAGAAGTTAAACTATTTAATGTAAACACTCTTCATACTACCACCATGTACTGGGTCTGGTGGAGAAAGGGTTAATTTCTTCCCAGGACCTAGCAGGGACACAGGTATTCCATCCCATGTGG
>JAOQGH010000023.1:34501802-34552990 GCA_025769975.1 Gallinago jamesoni
GGCGGTTAGCGCCCTGCTCAGTGCACGTGGCTGCCACGTGGTCCTTTGTTGCCGTCTGAGGCTAAACCACGACACACCATAAATAAAATAATAATAAAATAAAACAATAAAATGCTACTAAAACCCTTTTCAAAAACTGCCTAATACTATTTTCCAGTGTTCCTGAAGATTGCATTCTGACATACAATTGCTAAATAATGTTTAGTAATACTATATAGGAATAGTCTAAATAGTTGTCTCTTTTTTAATAATTCCTGTGGATTACCAAAGCACGTGTATCCAAACACACAACATTTCTGATAAGTTACTTTATAGGGTGACAGAACTGTGGGGTCAGAAGGGACTTTGGAGTCACCTCCTCCACATGTGCCCTGATGCAGGATCAAGCACTTAACTTCTAAAACGTTCCAAAACTCTGGACTTCAGCAAGGGAGATGGAGGCCTCTTAGAGTTTCCTGAAACTGGAGGCTGCATAGCGCATCTCAGCCACCTTTCACAATCCTTCCTGGATCCCCATAGCACCGTGGGCAAGTTGGGCAATCACACACCTAGACTATTCCTACATGTGCTTGTTTATCCTCTGTTGCTAAAATCATTCACTGATGGAAAACCCACAGCCTCCTGAGGTAGCTTCTCAGAGTTTCATCTTTTCACTACCCATATTTTTTTTCCGTTTTCCCAACAGATACACAACTTACATCTCTCTCTGTTGGAAATTAGGCTGCTTTCTTCTCTCATTGAGCCTGCAGAATAGTGAGACCATCTTCTTTATAACAATCCTATTTGGAGGCTGTTATTTTCCCCAATTTTATAATTTTTCCTTGCTGTTTGCTCTTTCCAGGTCAAAACAATGCTCAAGGCTACATACTAGATTTCTTCTCACAGAAATTATTATGCAGCATTGGAAAGAAAGAATATGATCTGACTGAGGGAAAAAATCTTCTGCAACTTGTTTGCCACAGATTATTTCTGTAACTGTCACTTTGGGAATTTCTATAAATAAAATCACTATCGCTCTTCTGAGAAGTGAGCTTTTACTACCATTTTTTAAACAATGAAAAAATACAGATCTGTTTTTCATCTAAATTCTTTATATATTTGAAATCACTAAGAGAAGAAAGTCCAAAGAAATGTGGTTAGGTTTGACAAAAAGAACCCTCCCAGTGGGATATTTAAGAGAATACCTAGAAGACAGTGTTGAAAGACTTATAATATTTGGAACACATTTTTTTGGCTCTCGTTCCATGACCTCTGAGATCCAGAAGACCTTACTTGGCTTTAACTCATTATCCTCTGTCGTGATAACACTTTGGACCCAGGGGAGAAAGAAGGACTAATTGACCCGCAGTTTGAGCAAGGCTTTTGCTTGACCTTGTACATATTAATGATGGATGTTTGACTTCCAACTTCTTTTGTACTCAAACAGTGCACAAGACTTGGCTTTCCTAATCTGCTTCTTCCTACTGCGTTATGAAATGTGAAGTGGTTGCGCGTGTGCACAGGCACCAACCTTCCCCTCGCACCTCCACCCCCTGCCCAGGTCTTCCCAGGCTGCCCAGTACTGCCTGGGGCAGTGCATGGGGTGAAGCGGTGGGTCAGCTGGTGAAAGGAGGTGGTAGTTCACATAATGCCCCAAAGGGCTTTTCCTTTCTTTTGAGGGCTGCTCTCTCTGGGTCCCCTAGGCTCAGAGCACTTTTCTCTGCAGAACTCCCCAGGGAAAAGAGGACAAGAATGCCACAGCATTTGATAGGAGGGGATGCAAAGATGGCTCTAATGCCAGATCATGACACTGATCATGACATGACATGACCACCTGCAGCTTCAAATACATCACTAATTAATTTTTAATAAAATGAAGTGAATGGTTGCTTTAAGCTTAGAAGGGGAAAAGTAAACCAAATGTCACTTGAAAGTATATTGCAGTACCTTATATAAATGTAATAAATAGATATGGCATAGAATAAATATTACTTTTAGTAATAATTGCTCACTTTATGAGAAAAAAGAAGAGTGGAAGAACAATGAGAGCTCTGGAAAATGTTGTCTTGCTTAATGCGAACATTTGCACATCACTACCAGCATTTAGGGACTAATTCTGAAACTGCTGAGTACTCTTCCCTTCCATTAACTACTGTGGGATCTGAGACCACCTGGCATCTCAAGGAATCAGGCTTTTTGGCATTTTAATTTAGTCTGACAATAACACTGAATAAAAATATTCCTGGGGATAACCCTCAATTATATAGCATGAGCTCATTTCTTCATTATAAAATGTGAGCTGAAACCATTCATAACTGCCAGCCAATATTACAACAGGCAATTCCAGTTTTTCATACCATGGGAAAAGCACTAACAAGCTTTAATGAGTTTCAAAAATAGCTGCCACATCAGAAAATTGTAATTGTGCTTGTTTTTCTAATGTGAATACCTGTTCAGCAGACATCGCTTAAACAATAGCATCCAAATAGACCACGGCATGTAAAATAGCTACTTTTATTTGTCAGCTGCACACCCATTGTTTTCAGTCAGAGCCTGCAGAGCAGCTTCAGCTGTACATTCCTGGGAAGTGAATAATATCAGTTGAGATTACGCTACAGTACCACATCTATTACAAGCACATTATAAAGATTGAATATAACCTAATTAGGAAATGCTGAAGTCAGCTGGGTGTGGATGTGGGCTGGTAAAGAGTCATTTTACATGACCTTCATTTACTGAAAATAAGAGTTCACAGAGGATGAAGCAAAGGTAACAGTATAGATTTCTGTCCCGAATCCAGATATCACATACGCATCTCACATTCCTCATACCATTGCTGCTAAACTAAACAATTGCCCCCTGAGTTTCACTTCCATGCACTTCTTTTGTAAACACTTTGCGAATCCAGCAGGACAAACCAAATTTGGTCACATTCTTATTTTTGACCCTGATGAGAATTAGAGCTCTATTCCAGCTTTTAGTGCTGGAAGGAAGAGGTTGCAGAGGGAGGGAGACAGAGTTTCTCCCACGAGGCTGCTGTTCTGTGTGTCTTTGCAGAAGGTTGTGTTTCCCCAATATTGCCTACCAGAGAGCTCCTTCTCCGCAGTACACAAGCCTCACTGGCCCATGTAAGAAAAGAGAGCTTAGCAAGCCAGTGCCCTCCTTTGGGTCTTCGCACATGCTCTTGGCTGGGTTTGATCCAGCACCAAAGACAGCAAATACCTGTAGACCAGTGTCCTACCTGGATGATGGGACACTTCCAGCTGTCATGTTTTTCTTAATTTTTGGATTTGGATGGGATATATTTTGGGGGATCAGAAGATCTGGGTTTTTTTAAAAGATGCCTTAAAGACCTATCTTTACTGGACAAGTGAAGGGCTAAGCTATCCCAACAGCTTCATGGGACCTGCCTCTTCCTGTAGGTCTGGCCCTTCTGCCATCCTTTCTGTTCTGCAAGACAGGGCTATTTCATGGCTCTCTGCTTGTAACCTTGCCACAACACCACTGATCAGCATTATGGGATTTCACGGCTCTAAAAATCTCTATCAGCTGGCCCTGTGTCTGCATATTGCACAAGTCACTTACAAAATTCTTTCAAACATCTCATGTATTGCATTTACCTCCTGGTTCCAAAATGAAAGTTGCCTTAACGCCAACAGCTGGAACAGATCAGTGCTCCAAGCTGGACTTATGCCTTACCACTGATTGGAATAGAGGTTGCAGAAAGAAAACATCAGCATGCCAAGCTGAAAGTAGTTTACTATGTTTATGGGACAAAGTCTCATCTGTACAGGTACTCGCAAAGGACAGACCAGTTTTCCCGCATCAGACCACAGAATAGTGCAATTGAGCATGCAGTTAAAACCAGTAAATACAACCTCAGACATCACGGTATGTTCCATAACTGAACTACACACTATAGTACCAGAATAGATACACTTGAGCATAGCTCTGCTGTTCACGTACATAGACCTGAATTAAAAATCAATAATTACCTGTTTTCTTTGTCATTAATATATTTTTGTGACTGGAAAAAAAAAGGAATGATTCCTCTTTTCTTGTGTTGGTCTTCACACGTTGTCTAAGTACTACAAAATTTATTCTCAGCTGATTTTACTGTAAATCAAGATTAACGGTTAAGATCAATGGCATTATGCTGGTGTGAAACCACATGCAGGCATCACTTGAAGAAATACACTGCACAAAGACATGTCTTTACTGTGTATTTAATATAGTGTGCATTTCTGCGTCTCCTAATGTTACCATAGCTATGTAGTCCCCGATTGATGCACTGTAGATTGGGACCACGTCTTCCTCTGCCATAGACTCCATAAACACTGGAGAGTTATCCATTCTCACAAATGTGATTAGCTCTGTCTATCCTCTGCATCAATATCAATTAAATCTGCATTTAAAATTCAAAATTTATGAAATTACCTATTCCACAGTCCTACAAATATTTTCTAGTTTACAGCTTACACAATTTGCTAAACCAAACTTGAAACCACCAGAACCCCCAAGATTGTAAAGGTCTGACTTTTTTCTGTTCCCTGGTGGCCCAGGAGCAGTTAAGAGTATTGTGGGTTGGGCCAGACTGACCACTGAAACCGAAACGAGCTACTACCTTACTTTTGAAGCACTGGTACTGAACCTGTTGTCTGTGATCTCCTGGTGCCCACTTCTGAGGGGCTCATGAAAGGTAAATAAGGAAAGCATGCTCATTGTCAGTAGATTTACATCTGCACAGGAAAATATTTGGAATCTGCAAAGTGCAAAAGATGGAAGTAGCTAATCCAGGAAATGCAGGTTCACACCTTTTTCTTACATGTGGTAAAGATTTAGTGATTTATTTTAGACTGAAAAGTATTAGTGGGAAAAAAAATATAGGGAAACCTTAAAAATGGTTAGCATGATAAAATCTGAAATATATGTTTTAAAGATACCCCTAGTTTGCAAGATACCTAGTGCATTTGCAGAAAAAATGTCTGGAAACCTAATTTTCATAATACATCAATTATGGTAATGTTTTTACCAGTTCTCCTGTTACATAATTAGATGACCTGACATCTAGCTAAACAAACAGCATACTGTATGTGATTAAAACACTGATCAAATTGCATAGGATAATAATATGACTGTGCTGGAAAAATTTGTTTGCTTGTAATAAATAGTTGGGTTTTTTTCCCCCCAGACAAAAATACTTTCATCTGAAGAATATAACTGTGATTAACTCCTTCTCTCCCTTCCTCCCCATCCCACACATATATAAATGTGTTGTCATCCTAGATGATCATTTGGGAAGCAACTGGACTAATCTTCATAATGCTTTAACAGCCTACAAACTGGCCATTAACTACAGGCTAAAAGTGCTCTGCTACTGTAATTAAAGCACGGAGTAAGAAAACTCCCACTTAATTCAGAAGGAATTTTGCCTGCATTAGCTTAATCCAGAACCAGGTGCTTATGGTTTGGGGGATTTTTTACGCTCACTGAGTATTTTAAATCCCGTTCTGTTTCATCTAAGTTATTCCATTTGAGTAACCTCTAAAGCAAACTGGTATTATTGATTGGAACATAGATTTTAGAGAAGAAAGGTGTGTACCAAAACTTTAACAACAGTCTTTCTGCTGAATGACATATTTTGTTTTTCTTAAGTAACCACAATATTACAGGTTTTTATTTGGAGTTTGGTATGTTTAATGTTGCCGCTTTTTTTTTTTTTTTTTTAATGGTTACTATAGGTGTATTACACTTACACTTATGTCTGTAAAAACTACTGGAGTGGAACAAATAGACTCAGTTTGTAACATCTGCCAGTTTACCAGAAACACACAAAGTGTTTTGTTACAAGATTTCCATTACCTGCAGCAGCCAGTGCTCAGAAAACTCTAACAGCTCCTTCTATCTGGTCTAAATTTTCAGCTTGCTACAACAGAGATATGTGTTAAACCAAACCTGATTATGCTTTTGTGTTGATAACATCTGATGATGGAATTATAAAAGAAAAAAAAAGTCCAAAAGTTTGTTACTGTAAGCCCAGACAATACGGAATCTAAAAAACCTTGCTGGATCTGAGCTAACACTGCACAAGGAGGAAAAATACCACACCACTTTCCAATAATTTGCTTATTCAGCCTGTCTGAATACTTAGAAAATCCATTGCACGCATCTCTATGTTTGTTTTCTGGTTGTCTGCTCAAGGCTGTAAAAAGTAAAGTTGAAAGAATAAGAAAATTGTTATATTGCTTTCAGGTATCTATTTTCCTTCCATTTTGATCTGATTTGTAAGTGGGAGTGTCCTTTTTTCTCATCAGCTTTGAGTTCCTTACAAATAGTCCAGGTAGATTCATCAATCTTCAGTTGAATATTGGAGCTGCATCAGCTTAAAGCTAGGATATCAGTACTCAGTTTTGGATTTCCAGCCATGAGCAGCTATCTTGCATTTCCATGCTTGAAAAGATGTCTTTTCTACTCAGTCAATACCATTTTAGACTGGACTCCGAACTGATGTGCAAATCTCAGTTGTATGTTTTATGCTGTACAGACACATCTTTTGGGAAAAAAAACCCTTGGCATCATGGAAAAATGTCATATGATGTCTCTCCCATGACATCCCCAACTATGAAAAACTGACTTAAAAAAATGCATCATTGAAAAAGAATGCCATAGTGGATTACAGTAAATCCCCTAGTGGATGCTATCAAGAAAGGAACGCTCTTACTCAGCATTTACTCACAGTCAACCAGTTCCTGAAGCCCTGAACAAAGATTTACTCAGGCTCTTTTTTGGTAGGATGCGCATGTGGAGATGCAGAGGCCATCCTTCCTGAAGGGGTGCCAGAGCTCTTAGCATTTCCACTGGCTTAGAGAAGGGAGGGAGGTATCAGCTGGGAGGAGACAGAGGCAGGAATCCTATTTCTGCATCTCAGTGTTTTCATATTTATCTTAGTTCGGCCTTGCTTGCCATTGTGTAGTGTTTGTTTTAAAAGTGACTCAGAATTTATGGAGCCTTTCAGGAGGATGTCCCGCAACCTGTGATTCATGACATCCTGCAGAAATTGCATGCTGGTTCTCTCTATGGAACTGCATTTCTGAGCTGTGAAACATGACAAGTGCTGGCATATCCTTCTAACTTAATTCTGTCAAAACCTATTTTGTGATGTACAGCCCTTTAGAGTGTAGGTCTACACCCTTAAAAAGTTTCCAGAATGCTTGGTGGCAGCTCACAGGCTTCACAGAGCCCAGCCATCCCTCCACAGACAATGACCCACAAGTAACAAGGGGGTCATCTATAAAGAGTTTACACACATCGATGCTACATTATCAAAAAAACCCACCACCCAACTGATGGATTTTTAAAATACGAGCTTCCAAATTAAACATTTAGTCTGTAAAGCCAATCACCCTGCCCAGCACTCCCTGCTGGGGAGCAGTACCAGGGGTTTTGCCTGGGAGAGGTTATCTCGGGGCCCACTTGAGTTCAAAGGAAAATTTCTTGACTTCAGGTAGCTCTCTGCCTGGCAATATGCCTAATAAGATTTACAAGTTTGGAGCATGTTGAGTAGCAAGTTAGTTATATTTAATTTTAAATTACACTGCTATTTAGAATAAATAAAACCCCGTAATACTAACAAATTAACATCATTAACAGCTAGGGAAGTTAACTTTGAAATATGCAGTCTTTTAAAAGTGGAATGTAAATAAAAATGTAGGAAGGAACGTTCCATTAAAAGCAAGTTACTATAATGACGCAGCATGAAAACAGGTGAGCTTTACAGTTCATTATGAGTTCTCATGAACTTGCTGGTACTTTGCTGCTGAGATTTGGCAAAATGTGCCCTTAACAGAAGGTCCTACCTGGACATCAAACTGACTTAGGAGGACATAAAGCCAATGACATTACTATGCATGCCTTATGGTTTGGGGGATTCCTTTTCTGCAGGTTAAGAAAGTTTTACTTTCCTCAACAGGAATTACCTAAAAGGAAATTATTGAGATAAATACTGATCTGAACTGAATTACCTACAGATAAATAAGGATTTCTATGGATGGAGGACACAACAGTTGACACTGGAGAAGGATCTAGAAACAATGAACTTCTACATTCCCTCAGTTCTCATTTTGGAGCAGTATTGCCATTTGCTGTAAATAGCTGTGGCTTCAGCTGAGCAGTACAGGATATTGTAAACTGAAACACTTCCTAAAAAACACAATGTCTGCACAGGTGCAGTGAGCCAGCAGGAGTTATTCTGTGACGCTCATCCTCACAAATATATGTGTGTCTTGATCCCTGTGGCCATAAGAAATCCTTTAGTCACCTTTTCTCTTAGCATTGAAAACTCCAACATGTGAAGAATGTTTTCAAACAGGATGACAAGGCTACATCCTGCACAGATTTGAAAGGAATTGACTGCAAAGAGCAGGCAATGGCCCATAATATCCTTCCTGCTCAGTTGGCCCTCGTATTGCTGCTGATCTCAATATGGGGAAGTCCCAAATAAATGAGAGCTTTAAACTTCCCCTCTTGTGCTGCATTCCTATTTGGCATCTAAACCCCTATTATTTGCTATCCAATGGGGAGACAAATGGATCATTGATTAGCTCATGGTAGGTTTGAATCGAGGAATGTGAGTATGTGAAATTGCAGCACCATTAGATCACCCTGGGCTGGTAGCTGCTACAAATGGGCCTCGCCCCATTGTTTTTCAAGGGTCTTGCCCATTCCCTGTGGGACACAGGTACCCCTGGTCCCTGCTAGATGCAGCTGGCACATCCAGGCTGTGTCTAGGCTCAAGGCAAGATGCCTGCTTTAGCATCCAGTGAGGACCCTGGCCTCCACACAGCGCCACCAAGGTCTGGCCCTGAGCACATGGCAGCTCTCTGCTCAAATTCCATGTTGCTTCCTGCAGACACCCAGGCAGGGAGGAGAGAGCGTGTGTCCAAGTTTGCCTTCAGTACGGGAAGTGGCTGGGCTGTCCTCACCCAAGGGATTGGAAGTGCTTCTGGATCCACCAGTTTAGACAGGCCTCAGGCTGGTTCTACAGCAATAGTTTGGTTTGATCGTGAGAGTCACCCCTCTCTAGGTTCAAAACACGAGCCACACCTCACCCTTGCTTGCATCTCACATCCAAGCTCTTTAGGAGCATCCATATGGTGCTTCTTGACCTCCCAGCAATAAATCCTCCAGCAGACCCTCTAGTAATCAGCCTTTGTCTCCCTCCACAATTGTTACCTGTAATTAGGGGCAGATTGGTGAGTGGGGGATGGTGGGAAGGCAGGGATAGGTCATTGCCTGATTGCTGCTCGCTCAAAGACTGCACTGATATTGTCCAGCTTTGGCATGTTTTGAGCAGGACAGGACTCACCCTCAGGTGCTGTTGTTCTTCTGGCCTTGGGGTAAGGATCTGCCAGGAGCAAAGAAAAGGATTTGCTGTGAAGATGGAGGGTGGGTTTGGCAGACACCCACAGTCATATTGACTGCTGTGATGCTCTGCTGTGGGCACCTCGAAGGCAGAACAGGGGCCGGATCTGTGGCTGACTGCACGGTTTTATGTTTTCTCTTAACTGTTACCCAACAACTATGTAACTCACTGTTCATTCATGTCCTGTGTTTTCACTCTGTATGTTTTTTGCAATTTTCAAAGAGTGAAAAGAGAATTTCACATGATTTTGTGGGACAACAGACTCCAATAATAGTCTTTCGCTAATATGCTTTTTGCAATGAAATGGTAACTATTAGTATTCATTTCCATAACATAGGTCTCATAAAGAAAATGGCATAATCAAATAATGCAGCAGTTTGTATTGCTTAATTAATGGAAGGGAAAGACTGAGATAACTTGCATTTCCAAATTGAAAGTCTGGTGCTTGAGGCTTCTCCCCAGAGTTCCTATTCGTTACTATTAAGGTAAGAAAAAAAGTAGTACACTGACAGGCCAAATTCTGATAAAATGATCATAGAATCCTGATGACCTTTTAAGGGGCTGATTCTGTTTTCATTAAATGTAGTGCAAAACAGAAGTAAACTCCATAGGTGTCAGAGGAGCTGTAATGTGAAAACATCAGCAATAATACCTGTATCTTAAATACTTATACAAAAACATATAGTGTTCATATCTGTCCTATGTTTATTGACAGTTTAGTTCAAAGAAAAAGGTGCAAACCAAAAGTTTAGCCTGACAGGGATTACTTAATTCTTATTTTCTTTTCCAAAACATATATGTCTAGATTTTCTTCTACGTCATATTTGGATAATTTCATACATTCATGAATAAAAGAGGAAATTAAAGTGTCTGCACTAAGTAAATAACATTTCACTTTTTGTTTAAAAGCAAGTCCTTAATATGATACACTAAGTTAAGGCACTGGTATGAAAATTGACTTTTAAGCGTAGATGACTATACTTCTATAGTGTTCTCTGTAAAATGCCCTGAATCTCCATGCGTATCAGAAGAAGTAATTAGTTATTTTTTAGCAATGGCCAAGTGGTTCTAGATAAAAGGCTTAAAACCAGACTTTGAAGGTATTACTGTTTTCATTAATTGAAGGGATGAACTGGATCAGAGCTGATGAGTCATTGCAGGAGCCTGCCGGAATGTTGCTCCAGCTGTGTATCAGGATTTGCAGGTGCACATTTCCCGGATATTCAAAATTAACAGGGAGGCATTCAACATTCAGCAAATTCTCACTAGATGGAGAATGTTTTCTCTGAAGAAGAAAGTCATGGTAGCCAAACTCCTCACGGCAGCATATAGTTTGTTTTACAGTACACTAATGTAGTGATTTCTGATCTGCTTCACCTTTCTGCCTTGGTTTCTTTTCTTGGCAGTCCAAACGCAGTAATGCACTAGTGAGTAGGAGCCAGTACTAAGAGCTGTCTTGAATGTTTTCCTCCATTTTTTTTTTTTTTTGCCATTTTTGCCTCTAGCCTACACTGAAAGTGAACATCCTGAGATTGGCAGCCAGCCAAAAGCTGAGGGACTTCTCACCTACAAGGGTTTCTTGTGGAGCATTGGGGAGGGCATGTGCAAAAGACATAAATTATTGTTACTGGCTTTGTAATCTGGGAAAGTTGAGAGTCAGATCTGCTGTGCTCTGCAAAGGACTCTGCCTACAAAATCCAGCTTATTCTACTGGCAACACATTATGCTTCTTGTCAAAGTATTGAAAATTATGTTTCCTTTAAAACACTGTGCATTTTTAAAACGTTTTGTATTTTTTGTCATCTATCTTGAAAGGTGCTTGGTTTTCATTATGAACAACTATTGAGAGAATTTCTCAGCATGTTTTATACCGTTCCTCCTAAGGTTTCCTTCAATCCTAAAGACGAGAAATTATCACTGTGTATCTTTAATGAGACTTTTCTGACTCGAGCCACAGAAAAAGGTGAACTGTAATCATGGAAATTTATGCAATGAGTCTGAGTTGAGTTTGATCCAGCTCTAGTCATTAATGTATAATAAAACACAGACTTTTGATTACATGATTTGATTAGTCAGTAGGAAGACATACTTCTGCAGAAGCACTTTTAAAATTTGTATTAACATACTTTCCAACAGCAATAGCACGCGTTAACAGCTGTGAATGATACAGCAAAACTGCAGTTCCTGGCATGTCCTCTGGTTTGTTGTTTGCTTTCTGTTTCCCAGCATGTGCCCCCTTCCTGCCTGGAAATCTTTCTCGGGCAAATTTTGATTACTTTCTATATTAGTCTGGGATTTTCAGCCTTCCTAGAGACTAGTTCTTGGTGAAAGGTCAGATGCTGTTTTGCATATGCCCTGTACTGACATATCAGCTGACAGTTTTGGATCTGGCTTGTATACAGAAGTCCTAGATAACCACAGAGCGTGGAGACACAATATGGATATATACCTCACTCACAGAGCTTTGGCAAGCAGAGGATATATACCCCACATGCATAATATAGTCACCTCGGAGCTGTGCAATCAGTGTGACACTTAGAGGAAGAATTGGCTTTAGTTACTGGGCTGGTGTTGCAGAATTTCTGTGGAGGGGAAGTAGGTCCAGGAAATCCCAGAGGTTTGTGTGGTGGTGCCACACAGAGATAAAGCATCTGCTGCAGATTTCAGGTGGTTCTATCCTCAATTGCATGGGAATAGCTATTTAATCAACTTTAATTCCATACTTTCAGTTAATTAGCCTTGGCTTCCTTGAGTGCTTTCTCAAAGACAAGCTCTCAGCAGAGATAGTCTCATTTCTTACTTGGCCTAGCTCTAGGGTTTTTTCAGGACTACCAGAGATTCTGGACACTGCTGCCTTTTGTGGCATAATATATTTGTGAATACACATTAAACATTTAATTATGTTTGGGATTTCAAATAACTCCCAATGATCTCCCGTGACAAGATAATTCATTCTAAGGCCCACTGAGCACATGAATATATGACCCTCTGAAGTGTAACTGAAACAATGAGGTATAGTTCCTTTTTCAATTGACTCTTTTTAACTGGAATTTCGAATAATCAGACATTATATTTTTTTTAGATTTATGTAATTACATAAGCACCACTAAGACTACAAATAAAGCCTTAGATCATTGTGAAACAGGAATAACAGTCCAAGAAAAACTCCAAGTTACCAGAAGAATGTGCACTTATGGAAGGAAAGATAAATATTTCTAAGAGTCACATAATAATTTTAGCCGTATCTGAAAGAGTATTTTTTTTTCCAGTTTATCTTTTACCTTTGGTAATTAGAAGTTATGGTTCTTGCCCTGAGGAACTCCAGTTTCCATTTAGCTTTAATTTCAGTGCATGAATGGAATGCAGCCCTCTATGCAAAACGCACATGCCGCCCCATGGTTTTCTCATCACTGAAGATGTGCTTGTCTGGTGCTCTGTGAGCTAGAGCTGAACAACAACCAAAAAAAAGCCCTGCATTTTGGGTTGTGCAATGTCTTTTGCTTATGGATGTATGGGATAGATTTGTACATAGATAGGGCTGCTGATAACATTTCCATATATGTGAGCTTGTGTTTACCTTTTAATCATGATTGCGTTTATGCTCATTACATGATTTTTCTTCATTAACTCTTTCATTTCAAATTTTCAGTCAAGAGCAGGTTCCCTATCCATTCATTGCCAGAAATAATATAATATAATATAATGTAGGAAAAAAGAGAAACACTAAAAAGGAGAATCATCTTTTGCCAAGGTTATAAGTCTTAAAGAATTTAGTCAGTTTGACTAACATGTTTTATTTAAAATAATAACTGCATTTAGAACACACCAGCTTTCTTCCCAACTAAGCTGCTTTGAGATCTGTAAAACCAGAATAACAGATAGATCATACTAAATAAAATTTAATCAGGAGATATTTTACCATGCAGTTTATTTCATGCAAAGGCATCCAAAAAATAGTAAGAGTTTCCCCACAAATAATATTTCAAGTAATAAAATGTTGATGTTGGTTTTAATCCTTTTAAACAAGAAGTGTTTAAGCACTTTCAAACGAAGTGTTAGATACACTTTGTGTGACCTTCTACCTAGTCTGTGTCATACCTTGCTCTAAAAACAGCACAATATTATATTTCGCTCTCCTTAAAGGCTGACTATGTCTCTGGACATTCAGCAGATCTCTCTGACATATCATCAGTTTCTGTGCAGTTTTACCCAACTCAAAAGTATTTCCTAGTAAAAATCATTCCATATGTGCATTAAATTAACCAGTACAAGTTTTCTCATGAATGTGGTATCTGTTTACACATACACATATTAGCAATAGCCAATATGAAGATTTAATCCTGTTTAAGGATAAACTAGGTACTGTATTTCTTCATTTAGCCTTGCCAGTCCCAACATTTTGCAGAACAGGAGTCAAGCCTCAAGGTCAGCTTACAAATCATAGTATTAACAATAAATTAATGTACTTTTTTTCTTGTCTTTTTTTTTTTGTGTCTTTATAACTTATTTAATAGTACTATGTGTTTATGCTTTTTGCACACAGAATTACAGGAACTAGTTTTTTTATAAAATATAGTACATATCATAGCACTCAGAGTGAAAGGCTGTGTTGGCAGCTGTACTGCCATTGTAACATCACTTAAAATTTTCCAGCTTTCCTCCCCTGCCAGCTATATATAAGGACATTTAAAGTGAAGTGGGGGGAAAGATATAGTAGTCTGGCAACAAAGGCTTTGAGAAACTGTGACAAAATCAGTGTCTAATTTGCAAAAATAAGTTTGTCATTGTAAGTGTAGATCCCACATTTTTGCATGTATTTAAAAGCATAGTGAGGAAATCTGAATGAGGGATGAATAATGGACTGAAAAAAGGATTACGTAGCAAAACAATCTATTTTAAATTTCCAGCTCATCATATCTAGAATGACATATACACCAAGCTTAACATGAAAATAGGTGGAGGGGTAAGCTAGGATTTCTAATACTGTGTATAGTTGGTAAACCACATGGTTTTGAAAAATGTGGTAACTCAATAGTAGATGTGAGCACTACTGTATAGTCTGCTACTTTTCAATAAACTTGAAACATATTCAGTATGGAATACGAGTAGTACATTATCACTGTCTCCACATTTCAGCACATGTAGTGTAAATTACAAACACACACATGGGGAAACAACTGGCTACCTTCTTTTTTAATAGATCAAAATCAGTGCAACTTTCAGCATTAGTTGCAATTACATTGAGCTGCATCCACCATCCCCTACTGACCCCTGAAAATTTAAGACCTGATTCAAGACTGACTGGAGTCAATAGAAGGATTGCTGTACTTCAGCAAGACTTGCATTAATTTGCCAGTTCCTAAACAAATCATTCAAATCCTCCTTAGACACTCATCTTTCCCTTGTGGGGATACAGATTTATGGAATTATCATAAATGAGTTTTATGATCATATTGAGAGATGACTTCTTGCAATATATTTCTTCTTCCCTTAAACTTGACCCTGTACATATACTTCTAAAACCCTTTAACAGAGAATTCCTTCTCACACACACATAGACACATGCACACATATATGTGTGCACTTATAGATACATATATATATCTCAAGGGTCTTTAAACAGCACTAATATACAAGTTGTTTAGTCCTTGTGTGGTCCACACTGGGTGTTATGAGTGCCCCACATGTACTGAAATCAGTATTTGTGATTCAGATCTTTTCAGCTCTAGTTGGACAAATGTGTTAAGTTGCTGCTGCTATCTTTCCCCCTCTGCATGCCCCAGATTCATGTCCCCACTTCCAGCAGTAGAGGGACTTTGTTTATGCCAATATAATTGTTTTTCAGCCAGACTGGTTCTTCAGCTCACTCTGTGGCTGCCCAAGTAGATGTATTGGTAACAAATAGGGGATAATCAGGGCAAAGGTATTAGCAGCTCGGGCCAGGGCAAGATTGTTTCCTCCAGCAACAGCTGATACCAATTTCTGCTGGCTGAAAGTGTTGTCAACACTTGGACATCAATATGTTGCACAGGACATAATAGAGCATAATAGTACAAAAGAGCATCAGATCTACTGTTCACTGAGAAGTCCTACAAGGCACCATGGAGATTAACTACTTGGAGAGGACTTTGTGCTGGTGCTGCTATGCATGTCACCCGCCATGTCACAGTCATTAATACGCATCTAAAATTGGAAGCACACAAATAGCTAAAGTAAAGTACCCCTAAAATCCCATTCCTCAGCTGAACTCCATTGAGTGCCACTGGATCCCCTCAGAAAAAGAGGTGTTGCCCCAGATGTGCACCTGACCTCAGCCTCAGTATTTTGGCTTAGACCACATACAGTGTGGGAGGAAGCAGATCTTAAAATTGTAATTGGAACAGTTTATTAATTTTTGAAGTTTGGTGCCAATTTGTCACATTCTTCTTGTTAGACAAAACTATGTCCGCTAGAGGGCTCTTTTAATTTTTTCTCATAAAATCAGAATTAAAATTTTATTAAAGTACTAAAATCAAGTCATATAGTGAGCTGTTAGAAATTGGAGGCTGGGTCATATCCTACTGAAAAGGTAAATATTGATAACAATAGATATCATTTTTTGATTCAAAGCACATTTGATTACCTACTAATTATCAACTGATTATCTACTGATTATCAATTATACAGTAATTTATGCTCATAACACCTCCCTGACTTGCAGTTTATGCACAGAGTAATTTGGGTGGATCAGATTTACCTGACATCAGACTCTGATTCACTGATGCAGTGAAGATCAGACTACAAATTCCTGCCCACATTGTCTTCCCACTGGCAATTAATAATTAGATAAATGTATGTAACTGAGTAAATGTGAACAAAGCTTTTCAGTAGCCAATCTGTATTATAAAGAATAATTTTTAGCTAAACAATTGCCAATTGATTTTGATCTATCTGACCCTGAAGTCTGCAGCCTGGATTTTCCTAGAGTTTACATGGTCCCTTCCACCCAGAGAAGGGGAAGATAAATTGCTTCAAAGTAAGAAGTGCAGCATTTTACATTTCCTACCAGACAAGAGGATGTGTTTCCACAAACGATGTGGGGCTCTGGACATGAAACCTCAGACTCTAATCTTGGACTGTAGCATCCTCCTGAGCCTCACCCAGTAAAGCAGATGGAGTATATTGCATTGCTCCAAATGAAAAGGCTGGAAAACAAAGAATATGAAACTGAGGCACACATTATCTCCACAGCACAATCTCACCTTTGCCTTTCTCACAGAATGCCAGAAATGCAATAGCTTTACAGGTGGTGTGGAACCAACTTTGGGAATGAACAGCAAGGCAGAGTCCTGAAAGCCAAACCTTTACCTCTTCATTCAGACAAATCTCCAGCTCAGCCAGTTACACAGAGCAGGAGATACTTACTTCCCACAAGTCATCTCAAAGTCGGCAAATGTTACTTTTCTCCTTTCTTCTGCTCTCAACATTACTGCTGGTCTACTGCCTTCCTCTAACCCCCAGTAAACATTGGAGTCCTTTCTGCAGGATACATCCAGCTTGCTGATGATTTCTATGGTGATAGGAGAGCTTGTATACCTCTGCAGGCACAATCCATAGAATCAAGTATTGACAAATATGTTGTTTCATGCATGCATAAACTTCCCCTCCTGCCACAGTCACAGCTCCTGGGGACTGCTGCTCAGTTTGTTCACCATTCTGTACAGCTACATACAGCCCAGTGGCTGTGGCAGACTTGAGTACAGAGAAATGTTTCAGTTTAAACCATTTGAACAAAACCCTAGTAAAGCAATTATTTCAGTCCTCCTACTGTTTACTTTCCAGGTACCTCAAGATTAGGCATGAGCAAGGCATTGCTCCAAGGAACACCAAGCTGGGCCAGAGAGGGTGCCTCTGATTCACAGCCCTCAGCAGTGGCTATGGCAAGGACAGGCAGGAGAGGGAGGGGGAACAGCTTCAGATGGAAACAGCGAGTGTGGAAGTGCCCTCCCCTCTCAGCTCTCACTGCTCAGCGTTTTTCACCACATTTGGCCCCTGCAAGGCAGGAACCTCTGACCTAATCACTCAGCAGCTTTATTTGACCACACTCAGCCTCTCTTCAGGAAACATGATTACTGGGTCCTAAATGCTTCCTAGAGTCTTTCATCTTTCCTCTATCTAATTTATGCTAATTTCCTTGATGGTACTCCTAAAGTACAGTTGGAGCCTGGATGCAGATTACAGAGCACTTTACATTATCAGCATTAAATCAGACAGAGATTGTGAAGCACATATAATATGCATTTCCTGAGACTTGTGAAGGGTGGTATTTTATCTTGCAGTGCATTAGTGCCCCTAAGATTGCATAACACTATAAGTCACTCAGTTATCATGACACTTGGTTGCCTGGAAATCCTCTTCTTTTACTCCAAATGCCTATTTCATTTTTCTAGACAAATCAGTTTGACACATGTTAACCTGAAACTATAAATTTTACCTTTCAGACAGTTTTCAACAGTGATTTTTCTCAAGGAGCAAAATATATACTGAACTTGCTGAGGGAAATGAACTGCTGAGGGAAAAGAGACTTTGATCTTTGGAAAGATCACACTTGTATTTTGAACCCAGAAGAGTACCTGAGACATCATAACAGAAGAATACACATTAAAACTAAAAGGTATGCTCAGCTTTACAGCTTTACTGTAACAGGTAAAATGCCATTGAATCCATGAAAAGAAAATTATCCTCCATTTTAGTGATATGGATGATATATGTATTATTTTTTAATGTAATGTTAGAACCACTTGGCTTTATGATTCAAGCCAAATCATGCAGTCAGCACCATTACATATATTACTGAGAGGATACATGACTGTTTGCACAAGTATGTTTGAAGATACATTTGTGGGTGTACATGCAGAAGTGCAAGTGGAATTTGGAGATCAAGTTCTAAAGACATGTCCCAGAATGCTCCAAAAGCCAAAGCTGTCTAGTTCTATAACTCCAGTAGCCACTGTGTCCTATCACCTGGTCACTTCCAGTGGTGGAAAGTGGATATGAAATATGACTTTTGGTCTGTTAGCATTTTGTCATCACTTCCTAATGATTACGTCCTACAGATCCCAGAGATCTGATCAACCTGGGGAATTCCCACAGATTTTGTCTCTGCTATTCTGAACAGTATCTCTTTGATGGTAATACATGCAACCCAGTACAGTTTATAACTTGACTCAGATTACTGTTGTGACTCTCAGTTACAGTATTGGCTCAGTTTGTCTCTATCTCTTGTTTCTGCCAAAGATCAGAAAATCTCTCAGCAGATCTTCGTAGCTAAAGTACAGTATCTTCTAAAATCCAGTCAAAGAAGGAAACCCCAAACAAATGCACCCTTTCCTCCTTAATAATACCAAGCTTCCTCATATTTTTATCTGAGATTTTATATAAATTATAAAATGACAACATGATCAGAGCACATATATACAAATTTAAGGAAAATTATATATTAACCTTTCTCCAGAGACATTTTTCTGAGCCACCATAAATGAAAGTCAGTTAATTTTTTAAATAACAGTTTAGCTTCAGTGACTACAGTGACCGAAGCCCAAATTATTTCCATTGTAAATTATGACATGCATGTTTTACAAAACCTATGTGTTACTTAGTTGAAAATTTTTAATGAAATGCAGTAGCTGGCATTTCTACTGAAAAAATCATTGAATATTTCCATATTGGCTTCCAGCTTGTCTGGTGTTTTTGCCTGGCAGAGTACAGTGCATCTTTGTGCTTTATTAATGGGCTGAGCTTCTGGACAAGACCATTTTTTTTGCCACTGCAGAATTTTCATACAAACTGTGCAGTATAAAATGGAGAGAAACAGAAACTTTCATACATATAGAGAACTATTTTTGACAGAAGAAGTTAAGTCACTTTCATTAGACAAAAACTAAAACAGATCTTTCCTCCCTTCGAGGCATAAATTAAATGTTTTCAAAAAATTCTAGGCATTTTTGCAGTGGGAGGAACATGGGGGGCTGCACGCCTGGTCTTTGGCCTGTACGAGTCCTCCCCTTCTTCTGACTCTAAGATGGAGGATAATGGTATGAACACTGCAGATGCAGAACTACATAGAAGGGTTCTTAGATTACTGACAATCCTTCTATGTAGACAAATCACTGTCAAGTGTTAGAGGAGACTTTCTAGGAGGGCTTCAGGCTCTGGGCTGGGAAATGTGCCATTCCCAACAGCACTAGGAGCCACGTGCAATGTTGCTACATTGCCCAAGCACTCCAGAGGTAACCCAAGACCTTAAGGTTTAGTGCTGAAATGCAGCATTTCAATATTAGGTACCCTCACTGCCCTGGTTCCCAGGAATTCCCTGGCAGAACAGTGAAGAGGTGTCTGAGAGGCTTAACTAAGACCTCTCTGTACTTCATGGGACACTTGGCACAGGTGGTGGAGCAGGAGAGCAGCTGTGTGCGGCCCTATACCCAGCTGGCAGGAGCTGGTGGAGCGGGTTCATCTCATATGGAGGAGTTAAACAAGAGGTTTCCTTGGCTGTGCATCTGTCCCCTTAATCCTTGCTCCTACAGCTGATTGTACTTTCTGGAATGAAGGTGGTACAGAAAACTGTCTAGGAACTGTCAGCCCTTCAAGATCTTTATACTAGAAAGACAGTTGTTGGGGAATCTGCCAGATATTGCCACCCCTGGAGCAGAGATAAACTTGTGCCTTGTCTCAGCTGCAGTACATCATAAACTTGGGTAATGTGTTAAACTGCTGGCAAAGAAGGAATTGTGCTGTTGAGCCAGCATTTGAGTTGTTAGAGAGGTAATAACACTTTTCCCTGTGTTGTCTCCCCAGTGGGGAGGGGGGGGGTGGGGCAGCTCTGGCAGACAGGCATAGAAGAATTTTCTGAAATTAACTGATCTAAATTTGCCAAATGAGACCATACACTAAATGACAACAGAAAGGACTCATAAAGCTGTATATTTTATTGGCAGCATTTCTGGCTTCCTTCATTTTAGAGTGATTTGGATTGGGATAAAAACAGCCACAGGCAGACAAATTGGTCCCCTGAATCTCTTATTTATGAAGTTTAGTGCAGTAAAAGACAAGTCAAGAGTCACTCATTTAAACTGTCTCAGTCATATTCAACAAATGTATGTATTTAACCACCACCAATCCAAGTTATTTCAAGAGTGCTCCTTCCCCACCTTTCCATTCACCCCCACCCAAAATCTACCCTCCTACCTCAAGGCTTCTAGGTTTTTGAATGAAGAAAAGTTAGAAAAGTGGTGTTCTCTGTTTTTTGGCAAAGTGAAGGTCTCCTTCAACTCAGTACAGGATAAAACTTACACAGACTTACACAGGCTAGTCTTGACCAGGTCACAAACTAAAAGTTGTACAAATATGGGCAACATGTCCTAGGAGTTTCAGTGTTAATTTAGTGGGAAGAGATGGGGATCTGACCTATGTGGACCTGTATTTCCTGACTGCTTGGCAGAAGTGAATGTCTCAAAATTATTTCATGCACAGTGGCTGCCCCTTGCTTAGCAATCTCATATCCTATCCTGAAATGAAAAAGGAAGCAGCACTTCATGTAAAGAACATGACAGAATATGAAAATATGGACTTTTTTTAAAGCAAGAGGAGTTTGAAGAAGATTCTAACATAGGGTCTACAGCAGAGGAAATAGTAGGTCTCTGATGACAAAGTTTTTCTCCCCTTTTGCTGAAATTTCTGTTGTCAAAATTGTAAGAAAATAGTGTTAAGGACACAGTTTAGTGGTAGACATGGCAGTGGTAGGTTTATGGTTGGACTTGATGATCTTAAGAGTCTTTTCCAACCTATACGATTCCATGATTTTTAATCAGCTTTAAGAAGATAAAAATCCAGATTGCTTTTTACTTTAGCTGTGTGCACTCTAAACACCAGTAGCCACTTGCGGGGAGCTACAACCAAAACTCGGTACGTGCTTCAGCACCATCTGCTGGCACCTTCCTTACACCACTTGGGCATTGCATCAACCACAGACCTTGAGACACTGATGGGAACAAAGAAAACAAGTAAAATCCTCCAAGATATTGTTTATACATAGTAAACCTACAGACTAGCCTGGGTGGATTGGGTTTGGTTTTGGTTTGATAGATTTTGATTCTAATTAGAAAACATAGTACAAAGCAGTCAACTTAGAAGCTGTGCAATCAAGCTAGTGGTCATACACGTTCCCTGACAAAAGCATAATGGAGTCCAGGAACAAAAAGACAACTCAGAGCAAAACAAAACTCATGAGGTGATGAAAACGCAAAATGAGGTTATCTGGGCAGGGAAAAAATCTACAGGAAATGTAAGAAGATATTAACATGGAAAAGAGCTTTTGGAAGCAGAGAGTGGGGACAGTATGTATTTCCTGAGAGCTGTGCCTTAAGAATGGCATTCCTGAACAGTCTTGGACTGTTGTTTTCAAATTTTGCAATACTCCTGTTTAAATATAAAACTGATTAAGAGGGAGGGATCAGTGTGGGTTTTTTTAAGAAGACTTGATACAAACAAGCTCTGACCTCTTGACTACAGTAGGTCTATGTACTACTCCAGTGTGGGCTTATTGACAGTCTCTACTGTCACTGTACTGTCTACAGAAACAGTGACACAAAAACAAAAGGAAAAATTTGGAGCACATCTTGTAGACACTGTAAATCAGCACAGCTCACTGACATCAAAAGCACGTACTGTTTTGTTGCAGTGGAGGAACCTTTCCCTCTGTTTGATGCCTTTTCTGCCAGTGGAGTAAAACCGAATTGAAGCACAGCCACTGAGTGAGCCCAATGATATATTCAGTAAGTTGAATAGCATTCAGCACCAATTTTCAGTGTTCATTTCAGTATTCATTTCATTTACAAAAGATGGTGTGCCAAAGGCATTTCAGATCACCATGAATGATCTGTTCCTGGTATTTCTGAACATAAAATAAGAACAGAGAAAAATGGCAAAACAGAATGTGCTACTGACACATTGGGATAAACATTCATTAAGCCTGTCTAAGCATTTTTGCTTGGTTTTGTTGTGGTTTTTTTTTTTTTCAATCTACAGCTCTATCTTCACAGACTTATAACAGCTCAGTGAAGCAGTACAGAGAGAAAAGTATATTCTCCTCAGCATGGAAGCTGACCTCAAAGTCATCTAGTCCAATAATAATCCATTGATAAAAGGCTTTTATATACAACCTTCTATTCACAACCTTTTTTTCTTAGAATCTTTCTAATCAACTTTATACTTAATTACAACATCAGCAAAATATAGACAAAATTAACATTTTGCTGTACCAGTTTGCAGTATCTATTTTGACAGCAACACATTCTGAATGATGTTTTGAAGTTGTCAGCTTGGCTTCAAGATAACAAAATTTAGGCAAAATCTCATTTAGCATCAGTGCTTGCTTATGCTATTGTTGCAAGCACAAATGCCTCCAGTTGCTAAAGACAAGATAACTCAGTTACTAGCTGCAGCTAGCAATTACAGCAAGCTGTGGGCATCCATGATATCTACAGGCTTATGAGTTTTTCAAATCTTTTTGGAAGATGTTATTTCTGTCCTTACAAGGACCTGAGACGTCTTCCAAAGCTAATGACTCCAAATCTGATAGAAATGGTCATATGTGTTGGCAACAGTTTAATATAGAAGTCAGTAGAATAGACCAAAGGTAAAGCAAGACTGAATGACAAAGCGAGGTTAAGGAGACAAAGGCTTGAAATGACAAATGCCAATAATGATCTTTGAAAAGGCAACTACTAAAGAAGGACCAAAGACAGATTCAGAAAAAGTCAAAATGACAGAGAAATTGAACCCCAAAGTTATCCCGGAATTGATGCAGGTTTAGGTGTTTACTATTTACATATTTATTTGAAAAGACTGAAAGAAAACACACTCCTCCATTGCAGTTCAATTTTATAGTGTTTCCAAATTTAATCATTTTATCAACTATGAGCTCAGAAAACTGCTACTGTACTTAACTGAAGATCAGAAGGTGGCAACACATTACTCCAGATGGCTTTTAGACAGATCCAGGATGCCCAGATAGAGCTGAAGAGCATTTGGTGAATATATGGGTGAGTGAGTTGCTTGTAGATTTTGAAAGACATCGATAGCATCACATTTCTGGTAAAATACAAACTACTTGCTCCCATTTATGAGTAATGAAAGCCTCAGCAAGTGTTTGTCTTGGATGACACAGAGGAGAATGTGCACCAAAGAATTTCCTAATAGCATCTACAACTGAAGTAGAATAAATCCCACAATATAGGGGTAGAAACATAAACCAATGAAACTCCACAGCTGGAGTGCTGGAGCTGAAATTTGGCCAGGAACTTGCAGATCATATCTCCTTCTAAGGGCTGCAAGTCCGTGTGTTAGTCAGTGTTGTTACAATTTGTTTTTCAAGTTCAATTCAAAGTGCTGATTCAAAACTACCATGTCTTCCATCCTCCAGGGACAAGTCAAAATTTGACTTTAAAGGAGGGTGCTATTCCTTGGTTTAAGGGTAATCAAAGATAGCTTTGGAGGACTCTGAGAGTTAATAGCTGAGCAGATGACCAGGGGTAGTAGCAGATTTTAGCTCCTATCCCCTCCCCATTCAGTGCTTTACACATGGCATATGTATCTTTTGCTGGTACTCGCATAATATATTCTGTATGCAAGTGCAGAGTAGCAAAGCCCAGGATAAGATTAAGGAAGATAAAAATGCGCCTCCCACATGCACACGAGGGACAGGATTTTTCCATGCATATCAACAAATTTGTCCATAAACTTCAATGAAAGGAATGTAACTTCCTGATAATAAGGCCAAAAACTCACGGCAAGGAGTCTTTATAAATAATCCAGTACCCAGCCTCCTACCTTCAGTGTGCATGGAGACATCTGTGCACCCGGAGGATGTGTATGCAGAAGGAAAAGGACTCCTAGCCAGTCCTCTCCCCTGGCTAGGAACCCAGCCAGCCTCACCTCCCCAGCTGCCCTCTGGTAAGGCCTGCATGGGGGTGTTTGCTCTCCTGCCCCAGCCTGTGCCCACAAGCAGTTAGCTGTGGTCGACAACCACTGGAGTGCCACGATCATCACAACCCTGCTACAGAGCCTGCTTTGTGCACCCCTTCAGAGGAACTCATGTTCCTCTGGGAAAGTGTCAGCAGGGAACATACCCCAACCCGAGTGAAATCTGCTTCCACCACTGAAGTGGCCAATTGAAAAGATGGACGGGAAACCCTGAGACAAGAGTCTGCAGATGGGTAGGGTCCTACAGCTCAGTAAGCAAATCTCATTATTATAGCTGGGAAATAACCATGTGAATAGCTGCACCCTCTAGCACTTCAGATCTATTTTAAACGCAAAATAGTGCATGACCCTCCAAGAAACAAGAAGAATCAAGCATCCAGTCACCTGTTTGCAGAAGCCCAGCGAAGTCCAAATTTCTGGGTAATTCAACTACCCTGTCTTGCTACCAGGTACCTGAACATCACTTACTGATGCAGGTTATCTACAGCTGCGTCCTAGAGACAGATGCATTTTTTTGGTAGATAGACAGGATATAGGAACAACTGGAACAGTTTTCTAGTAAACAGAATTTATACAAGAGTGGTTGAGGAGATCCTCTTGGGAAAGTATGAAAAACACTGCCTTTGGGAAGAAATTGAAAATTTATATTTTGAGTGATGGGTAAAGGGCTAAATCTGGACTACTTGTAGAGTAGTGCTATAATCTTTACTAGCAGGAACTAAATAAACTAGTATTCATTGAGTCTTAACTAGCAATTCTGTTGTTCAACAAACAATATATCCTTTTGTTAGTCTGCAGATCTGCCTCAGTTTTCAACAGGCCCACACGCTCTGCTGCTCTGAGGCAGAGGAAGCCCACAGGAATGGCATCTGGGGCTTAGCAGAGGGAAGGGATTCAATAAAAAGTGTATGTAATGCCCACTTCAATCAACAGTGCTATCAAGTGTGATTTTATGAAACTGAAGGATATTCTATGGCATTGCCTATTTACGTTTTAATGAAGAGATCATTTTACCCCAGAGGACTGTTCACAGTCACAAAGAAAATTGAGTTTCTTGCAATCATTGCAACTATGCTGTAATACATAATTTAGTCACAGCATACAATGATCTCTCCTGCATATAGCATATACAATAGAACTATAAAATAAGTTACCTAATGGAACTTTTGTCTCACCTTCAATTGTTTCATCTATTTAGAACAACATTTGGGGGAACAGAGGAGAAATTCAAAAAGAATAATCAATCTGTGGAAATGAAGAGTATAGATTATTATACTTGCATTAAAAATTACCTGTGATAATAGCAATAGGGTACAGGACACCAGTGCTCAGTAACTGCTTGTAACTCCTAGAACAGGTATTTGATCCTGTTTTAGGCTGATGAGGGTTATAGAAGATCTATATAAAATGAGCCTGTAGGCTTAGCCGAAGCATTTATATCTATGTTTAAAAACCCTCAACTCAGCTGAAACTTTTGCTTAATAAGCATTCAAGCATTCCATCCAATGCACAGCTAGGGTATACCAACACTAGTGTATCCTAGCAACTGGTCAAGGTGATTTCAAAGAATTCTGAATTTAGAGAATGTTTGGTTTTGCTTTTATTTCCTAGATACCTGTAAAGATTGGCTTTTTGCCTTGCTTTTGACTATGCTTCATTAGCTATGAATAGGAGCTTTATTGCCAATGCTTCACTAACTATGAATTGGAGCTTTAAGTCTCAAAGGGATGACAATCCAGCATTTACTAAGCACTGAAATCAAATTAAAATATTATCCTAGAAAAAAACAATAAAACCAGTATTGCATTGTCTGATGACATTAGTGCAAAGCCCAAAAGGACTTATCCAATAAAGTACTATCTAAATTGTCAGAAGCAAGAAATTTTTATGTTAATTACATGGTTCTACTGAGTATTTTCAAGAACACCATTTTTCATTTTGTTATATTTCTACAGAACTGGAATAATGTACGTAATAGTGGGAGCTACCCTGCTGGGATGGGTAAGTAAACATATTTTGGCAGACTAGGTTGTTTATTCTACTTCAAACCGGGACATTATTGTAGTAAGTTAATTACAATTCTTGCTAAGGGTGAAGATCGAAAGACTTTCAGAGGTATTCAGTAGATTTTAATACTAAAGGAAGAGCATGTGAGTAAGTTTTAATGACATTGGATAGATTCAACTTCAAAGAGTGGTCATACCGAGGTCATTTAATTAAAAACTTACAGAATACATGGCTAGAATATGCTTTTGACTGATTGTTAGCCAAGAATATACTTATTAATAAGCAGTAGTACAACAGTTTATTAGCCAAGGTAACATGTAGATGGCCAGTCTGCAAACTAATGACAAGAGTCTTCTTGAAACAAACAAGTAACAAAAAATGTTAACGGTTGAAAAAAATCAGTCAGAAGGAAGCTATTTTTCATTGGAAAGAGGAGAGAATCATCAGTCAACCCTCAGCTATTTTTGTGTGTATCATAGTGTTATATCTGAGAAAATAACTTCTCATATGGTGCACTTATCTCAAACGCAGACTGGAGAGCTAAAAGCCGGTTAAAAGGCTGCCTTCCCTGAGACAGGAAACAGAAAGAAACCAGAACAGTTGCAGTTTGGCTAGGAATATAGCTGGTGAGATACTCTGATAGAGACTGGGATGGTTGGACATATACTGCAAACCAGAAGGGTACAGGCAAGTTTTCCAGCTGTGACAGATATGTCTTTCATACTAACTGGGGGAAGGAACGAGACTAGTGCACTTTTAAAAGCAAGGTGTCCTCTCTGTATTTCAAAGGCACTCATCTCTAAAGACACTCTCCTCACTGCAGCAGTCGTCCTCTGCATCCTAAGCAGATGCTCTGACTTTCTCTGATTTCATGCAAAAGTTTTGCTTTTAAAAGGTGCTTTTGTTGGAGGCTCTTATGGGCAAAATCACAGTGTCTCCAAAGGGCTGGTTTCTGTTGCTTCCTGAGCAGCACACTGCAGTTGGCATCCTGTGGAGCACCTGGTGAGAGAAGGGACAGGCTGAAGGCAATTGGGAAGAGGGGCACAGTACAACTCTGTAAAAACAGGGATTATGCAGTGCTGCACACAGCAGTAACTAGGAAAAATGGATTCCTATTAAAGAAAAGAAAAGGCTGGCAAAATTGAATGCTGTGGGACAATAGTGCTTACAGCAAAATGTCTCCCCTGTTTAGAGGTTGGGAGTGGTTAGACACATTGAAGGAGTTGTAGAGAAGTAGTGTGAGAAGAAATGTAGGGGCAGACTAAGAGCAAAAGTTGTTCTGTGCAATTTAGTAGCTGATGGTTTCAAGTATGCATGTAAGATAGAAGATTGGAGTGTAATATCATCTGCTTAAAAATGAATGCAGCTCCTCCTGCTGAGCAGGTGTGTAGCAGGATTAACAAATTTTGTGTGTCCCCGCCTCTCACTTGAATGGCAGTCAGACAAAGAGAACGGTGCTTGGCTGACCCTGGGCCAATGCAGAAGCTCCTGAAAGAGTTTAAAGTTGGGTTCCAGCAGATGGTAGCTTGGTGTCACTCAAGGTCTTGGCAGAGGTATGAACCAGGGCATAATTAAACCGAAATGTGTCTGTGAAGTGTTCATCAACAAACACATTGAACCAGACTATGGTAATCCAGAGAAAGGCTGGTACATCAAACAGCAGCTTGGCTTTCTGAGGAGGACGGCTTCTTGAGTGTGGGGTCTTTGGCGGTCGTCTTTGCGGGAGACAACAAAAATCTATCAGAAGAAAATATGATGAAGTGCTATTTTCAAACAGCTCAGTGACTCCACAGAAGCCATTTGTGGCTATGATTTCTTTCATATTATTTTACTGCATTTTTCTGTTTCAACAAAAACGTACATTGTGTGTCTCTATGTGGTGAACTGCAGATGTGCTGGAGAGGAGGAAAAGTTCATTTCAAACTTGCATGTTAAAAAACTTCATGCAGTGTGAACTTATTTTCTCTTTAAACTAAACATATATTTGTGTACATTAAAAAAGTGCTGATTTTAACTGTTTCTGTTTCTGATCTGGAACTAAAAAGGCAGTCGTCTGAACAAATTTTTGCTCTTACTGAGCTATTATTACACCTTAGAGACCTGAATGGTTCCAGTGTGTGAATTTGAAAGTAATTTGACAAGACATGTGGAATCTAAGGTAGCAGAAGTGTAGATAGAGGCTCATTTTTTGTGTGTAAAAAAAAAATGGTTGAGAGTATAACCCAACCTGAAATGCCAACTCAGCAACAAGGTGCCACAAAAATTTCTTTCCAAATATTGTGGCATCTGTTAGTGCCAGGAAACCTCACAGAAGCTAAAGAATGTGACTGAGATGTTCAAAGTAAGATCCTGAATTCTCCTTCAAGCTCTTGTGATGACAGTTTCTGGTATGTCTATGCAGGAAAATAAAAGTATCGTTATACGGGTAGGACTAGCTTGCCAGCAAAATCCAGTAGCATGGGTGACAATAATAATGAAGACTCAGAAGTCTGACATAGTAGCAACTGCCTGCAACTACACCAAAAACTCTCCAAGAATCCTGGCCATGTATGTTGCTTTCTAGCATGTCCCAAAGGCCAATCCACCACTGCTTCATGGCTGTCTTCTGTCCTTGCCTACCGATGCTAGCCTAGATCTGCTAGCACCGCCTGCAATTGCACTCCCTTGTTTTGCTGTGATGCTAGTATCACGGTGAGAATATTTAGATACATAAATTTAGATATCTAAGTGAGGGAACTGGATTTGCATTTCCCTTTGATGGTTATCTGAACCGACTGCCATATGCTGGAAAATGAATCATAGGCGCGTGTTTTGGCGTCGGGCAGCTGCACACTCCCGTGCTTGTTCCCTGTATCTCTCTCTGTCTCAGAACATGTTCTCTGTAATCGTTGGGTGGCCAGTGATGCTGGTAAATGTAAGGAGTGTTTCAGACTAAGTACACAGAGATGAGGAGGTGTAATGCAAATGGATAATTTAGAAATAAAAACTAGGTAGTTGTTCTAAAGTAATAGTTATGATTTATCATCTGTAAAATTCTTTCACCACATCTAAACCAAGGAGTGTTGTGGAACACCTGCACTTTGCTGTTGGAAGCTCATTTGAGCTGGAAAATTCTTCCTCCAGAGGCAATTTATTACCCGTGTAACGGATGCTATCCTGTTGAATGTGTAGCATACTGAGGTTTGGCTACCAGTTTCACTCTTTCAACACAAAGTGAAAATATGGAGCTTGTGGGTTTGGAAGAATTTCCCTTATTGATATGGAAAACTGAGAATTTAACTTGGAAATTCTTTTATTAACTCCTGGTTCTGTTTATGCAGGGAAAAGGCTGTTAATGTTGGATGTTAAGTTCAAATGCATTCAATAACAAACTCCCTCCTTCTGAGGCAGCTCGTTTCACCTTTTGATGGGAAACCAATCCCTGAGCAAAAAGTCTATCTTTCAATAAGCTGCTATCATGATTTTACATATTTTAAAACTCTACAAAGTTATACATTTTCCAAATGGGAAAAGTGAAGGTCTGAGAGGCAAAAAGGGAACTTTTTCTTTGTCTTACTGATGTGGTTTTAAATTGTTGAGAACAATTAAGAACCCAGCAACTCTGAAAAAACCCACATTGAACTACGTATCCTGAGTCAGTTTAAGTCACTTGATTTTTCTATTAATTACTTGCAGTATATTTCCACATTTTTAGAACACACTTCTCTGGAGTGTGTGCCTACCAATCTGACTAAAGTACAAGATCAGAGAAATTCTAAAACTAGAAATCTAATCACTTCATCTTTCCCTCCTAAATACTCTTTATCTGAAAAGGTATTTTTGTTTCATTTTTTATTTTAATTTCAGTAAGCACAGGAAGACACATATGACTATGTTTCATTTTGTGTATAAGATTGCCAAGGAATATACCATACTAGACTGCTCACATCCATCTAGTGTATGATGATTCAGAAATATATACATGAAATTCTGAAATGGTTAATCGCAAAGTGAAATACAGTCCTGTGAAACAGTTGTGGAGTTGTCACTAGTCTTTGAGTTTCAGATGTTTTGAAGTGATCAGAAATTTATATTCCTCATTCTAGTTCACCTCAAATGATAATGACAAAGATGTTTCTATTATACACTCCACAGTAGTTTGACCCTTTAATTACAGCAGTTTTGATATCGTTCTTAATTTTGAACAGGCCTAGGGTATGCTTGTGAATATTTTTCTTTTTTAGTGTAGTGTAAGGTTTGTTTTGTTTTAACTGTGAATTAACAGGAGTCAGTAAATAAAACCATGGCTAAAAGTAAATCAGTTTGATACTTTCCTGGTGTGGGTAGCTGTAGCTCAGAAGTTTTTGTATTGAGGCAAATCCCCTATCAGTCCTAAAGGAAGGACTATTTGTGTGTTCTCTCCTTACCTTCTCCTTTGTACATTCCTACTTGGATTAGTATCTTTGCATATTGTTCTAGGGAAGTGTCAGATCTGCAAAGACAAAGAACAGGTATTGCTATTTTTGCTGTGAAGCTGAAGTTTATATAATGGAGAATGACAGGCTGCTTGTGCAAGTGCAGCAATGCTAGTAAGCACTAAGCTTTGCAGAAGATAAAATTAGCCACAAAAGGTCTGGAGAACAATTTATGGGCTTTTGGGGGTAAGGTTGAACTGGGCATTGGTGTATTCATAGAGTTTGTTCCTGTCAGGAGGAAAAGAACAATAATAGTATCCAGTACTGACCAAATCCATTCCTTTAAGGTGGTTATTAAGGCAAATACTGAAAAACTATTAACCCATAGGGCAGACATGTGGTGACGTGGAAGTGATTTATCATAATTTCATTGTTCTGTAAAGAAAGTTGAGTATCTCAGATTTCACAATGACTGCTTCGGACACTGTCTTTCAACTGAAGTACAAACCCTGTTAGTATGGAAGAGGCAAGTTGCACTTCAAAAATACCAAACAAATACAAAATGCCAAAGTTATAGATTTGTATTGCTTTATTTTTTTTTCCTGTTTAATGCTGTATTTACAATGTGAATTTCATGTTGACTATATGGATACTCTGTCATTCATATTTGGATTATTCGGGGTCCTTTTCCAAGGCTTATTATCAAAGCAACTTCAAAAATTACTTTTGCTCCCAGCCAGGTTGACTGCCCAGTTCCTGTCACTGAGGCTCTTTAATCACTGGCTTCCAAAAACTTTAGTCTGCAGATAACAAGAGGAGAGGGAGACCATGATATAAACAGCAGGGTTCCCCCCACCATACAAGCCTCTGTCTGTTTCCTGATTTAGACAGGAGTGGGGAGAATTGGGTCTGTCTGGATTTTTCTCCCCCACCCTCCAGTTCTTATTTTAGTTTCTTTCATCAGCTGTGCAGTTGAAAACACTCTTCTCCCAGGCTCTCAGCTTGGGCAACAGGAGGTATGAGAATCGTAACACACGATAATGCCAATTAAATCTCTTTCCTGTATCATTACCTCATCCATCTTTAAGTTGTTCTTTCCCTCCTGGCTGTGTGTTCAAAAGACATTTTCTCGCTGCATGGAGCTGCTGGCACAAAGTGGCCCCAAGGCTGGTTTGGGGTTGTGACCACAGCCCTGCTCCGGAGATGGCGACTGGAGACACCCCACCACCGGGTGAACACCTCCTTATGCCTGAGGTGGACAGTGAGTGACTTCGATTTTCTCCACTCAGCACTGCTTTCTGTTGCTATTCAACTCTACTCTCCTGCTCCCTAGATTGAGGCTGCCTGTGCACACTCTTGATTTATCCCAGGTCACCAAAGCAGATGGCAGAGTGGGGGCCAGTTCCTACATCCTAGGTTGCTTCCTTAACCTACTTGGTTATATACCCCTCTTCTGTGCTCACATTACTGCTGGGAAGGAAGCAGTGCAGGGGCTGCTCTTCTGCCTTACTCACGTGATAGTTCTTCCTTCCCTACAACCCCACCATTGCCTCACTTACCCCCATGCAGGGCAGAGCCTTACCTTAAATAAACTTCTTGGTATTTAGTGAGTAAATCTCTCTGATCATCTTACAGTACTCTTGTGCAATGACATAAAAGTTGGTATACATTTTTCTCTTATGAGCTTACCTCCAGGAAGATGAGAAACCACAAGGAATCTGAGGGCTTTGAACATAGGCTTTGCATGGAATTCCTACCCTCTTCCCTGGTAAATCCTTGGAAACAAAGTTATTTTCAGATGTCCTCTAAGAATCTTCTCATCAGATTGCTCAGATCATGAATAATAGCTTTATTGAAGAGAAATGTTATTGATTACCTGTTCAGCAGTGGTGCTATTTTTTGGCCAGATCTTTCAGACTTTTTTTCCTCACCATGAAACCTTCAGGCTTCCCTCTAGCACACATGAATGAATTAACTGTGCAGTCCTTTGCCACTGCCAAAATCCTTCTTATCCTGCTCTATAGATGAAAGGGTAAGGAATCTATGGATCTGCTTTACATCTCTCACTGCAGGCAAATGTCTCCTTTATCAGCAAGAAACACACCAAGACTCAGTTGAGATTTAAGGCCCAGGCTTGCTGTGTTCAAGCTCAGGTCAGACCTCAACAGGCAGTCAGCAGCTGGATCTCAACCTTATGACCACTTGAGGAGGAGAGGCAGTATTTTAGTCCTGAACATACTAAGCTACTGTGACACTGGCATGTGTGCCTATTTTTGGTGTAACTGTTACCAAGCTAGTAAACACAATTGTGAGTCTTGGGTCTTGAGCTGAATTTTAAATTCCACAGCTAAACACCACACTTGCAAAAGCTGCATCTTTGGCTATTGAACTATTCTTACAGTGGCTGGAAGGTTAGTGTTTTTAGCAGGTTCTGTAAATCATGTCGTTCTTAAATGTGGGGGGCATCTGTACTTAGTAGGCACTTCCCAAAATTTGGGCCAGGATCTTATTTTGACAAAGTAATGCTTGATCCACTGTAAAGTTAGTGGCATATACGACATTAATGCAGACAAGGGGCAGTGCTGAAGACTTCTTAATATTAAAAGCACTTAATATGTACACAGCAGAGAGGAAGTGATGCCTCATTTCTATCCCTGCTCCTACGTCAGCTGGCTATTAACTTCCAATAGGATTGCTTTGGTCTGCAAGCTCTATTCAAAGTGAATAAGTACAGAACCTAATCTACTAGTAGCAACGTATTGATAATGTTTTAGACTTAAGAGTATGAACTTTCAAAAGCAATTTATGTGTGATTATGATCCATGCAGCACCAATATTTTTGATCTTGTACATATAAGAAACCATGGTGGTGGGCTTACTGGAGCGCAAAACTAAGATGACTTATCATGAGAAAAGCTCTTTTAAAAAGTTATGGAAACTACTCCACACTTTCCTATGGATTCCCCTTTAAAACTTCTGTTTGTTGCAACCTCATTGCTGAAAATAGCTTTCCTTTTTCACAGCTTGCTCTTAATGCAAAGAATAACTCAGAAGAAAGAAAGATGGCAACTGTTTTTAAAACTTGAAGCTGGAAATAAACAACATATATGGGAGCTCTGGCATTACGGCATCTCATAAAGAGGTGACGTAAGGCTTTGAAGGTAACTGAATTCTGAGGCAACAGCTGAAGTCTGTGGGAAGAGCCAAATCTTTATTTAACTGGGAATTTCTGGGTGATGGACACTGTTTCCTGTCCTTCAGCTTCTTCCTGATTCTTTACCTTCCTCATATACATACAAGAATATGTACAGGCAAATCTGATGCAAAAAGTGGCCCTGAGTTTTATTTTGTTTTGGTTTATTTTATTTTAAAGACGTTTCCAAGCAATCTTACTGAAACTGAAATAAACCTGGCTGACTTTTAAGAAAGTGTCCAGACAGTTTAGTTTCTCTATAATAATTTAAAATAAAATCTGTAAACTAGTTTGACTGAAAGTGCAGGCTCCTGGCTGTTCTGCTGTAAGGATTGTTCTTTGCAATGTAATCTCTGATAATTGTGGCAGAGATGGTTCTGCAATTACTGAACTAGTGGGTTTCAAGAGCCCAAAACTTGTTTATACTGAGAAGAAATGTTTCAGCAGAACTCATTTTTACCTACTGTTTCAAAAATACTTCTTCACAGAGCAGCAGAAAAAGGGATGTGTTGTAAAGCAAATGCTCAGCAACTCACAAAGCATTAATTCCTAATTTTTACTACTTTTTACCTCTGACTCTACATGCAGCTTCAGCAGCCACAGACTCTGTCCCTAGTAGCCAAGGTCCATTTGCTTATTGCTGAAGGATCTGGACTTACCAGCACTCCATTACATTGAGCAGGAAAGAAAATATCCTGAAAGGTGCCCCAGCATAAGGGAATGGGAGAGTAAGTGTAAATAAAGCAGAGGCTGGGCAGACCAACAAGAAATGTTTAACATTCCACACTCTCCACAAAGGGCAGGTCAAGGAAAGGGAATGAGTGGTTGGGATGAAGCGCATGCCACAGATATTTTTCAAGTACTGTTCAGCAGACTATATCTGGTCACGTAAACATCCACAACAAACAGAACAGCCTTGTTCTTGAACATGGCAAACCTCCTTAGGTCCTTCTATATACGCAGGCGATGGGTCTCACTATGCAGGAAAGCTGCAGCTGCTGAATTCACAGTGGTGTGTTTGAATTCATAAGCACAAACAATACTGAAAGCTGTACCCCAAGTGCCAGATGTTCTCAGATGCAACCAGTTGAACTCTTGCTTGCTCATGTCCCAGTCAAACCAATACACTTGTGCACTGAATGACTCTGGGCAGGTAGGAGGTGGAAGAAGTGAACAAAAGTCATAACTCAGGGTTTGGGGGGAAGCTGAAAAAAACCTTTACAACAAATGAAAGTTCCAGATGCAGCGGGCAAGACTTCTTATCCTTTCTAATTCACAGGTGCAATCCAAAGTAATTGCATGAAGATCAGGGTTACTAACCCTACCTTTTAGTTTATATAGACTTGAAGCTACAGGTTTGATTCCGTCTACAGATCAAGTGACTCGGGGCTCTGAATTTGTGAGGCTGTAGTAATGTAAAAGTGGTATGGGACCAAATTGAGGGGGTTTTTTGAGTTTACATTGAAAATTAACCCACACAATATTTAATAGCAAGTGGCTATGTAGATATGGATCTTCAGAAAGCTGCAAAACATTCAGCAGAGTTAAAATGTTTCTATGAACTAAACCTTCCTTCCACATGAATCAGAGACTACCCCATTCTGGTAACTGCCATGCATATGTGTAGAAGCAAGAGCAGGTCACTAAAATAGCTACACTCAATAGGGAAAACATAAGCTGTACTCTGTAAATAGTGGTATGGAAAAGACTACTGTCAAGGTCACAAATACCAGTGAGGAAGTCTTACTTGTTGCTTGTCCACTTGCTTAGCTGGAGACTATTTTGTTAACATTGTTTGCCCTGCCAGGGTAGGACCACCAAGGGGCTCCTGAAGGAGCAAAAGTCCTCCTGAAGTGTCCCATGAGTTCACACCATACCCCAGCTGCTGCAGATACTCAGCAGTGGCCAGTGAGGTACCCTTGGTTGGCAAAACCTTTTATTTATGGGGGAGGAGGGAGAGGTAACTGCACCGGGACTACAGATCTCAACTCTTAGGAGTTGCAAAGGAATGGAAGGAATGGAAGAGCTTCCTTAATCTGACTTTGGAACACTTAAAAGTGTCACAGTTTAGCATTAATAGTTGTCTAGAATGATATGTGTTTTGGAATACCATCCTTATAACTACTGCCTCTGTGCAGAAGAAGGATGTAGCTCTACTGCTTGGGACAGTCGTAGTACCCATTTTACCTTTTTTCCTTCTTTTTATATCAGTTAATAGTTAGCATTAGCAGCCATTTTGCCTCATATACAGTTTGAAACCCCTTACTGTGTAGTTTGCGTGGTGATCCAGAGAGAGGTAAGCTTCCCAGAGCTTGAAAGTTTTGCAAACATACGATTTTTTTTTTTAATTTTTTTTTCAAGATGGCAGGGTTCAGAAATCTAGCTGGAGTTCATGAACCTATTCTTCCTGTAACTGAAACCCATGTTTTAGTCAGGGTTGATTCAATTTTTAAAACAAATGTTTTTCTAGTTACAGGGAAAGCCAGTGCTATGTATAAGGGATAGAATAACACCCTTCCAAAACCCATGTGTCATGGGTGGGTGGCCTATATACAGGATATGCATGCAGACAAAATTTAGCTTAGAGTAAGAGATTTTTCCTCTCTCCCCATCTGTTCTCTCCCGCCTACTCCCCTGCTATAATTTCTGTCATCTTTCTGCCTTCTTTCTGAGCTATTTGCATATCAATTTCCATATTTTTAAAAATATGTTTATAATCATTATTTTCAGTTTCTCTAAATAGAAATTGAACTTACTACCATTAGATTTCACCAACATAGAGCTTTTGTCCGGTTTCAGCTTAAGTAGAGTTTACTTTTCCTTAACAGGGCTGTGCGTCTGAACTTGGATTACTGACATAACCACGGTGATAAGAGGTTCTTACCGCTCGAGCATGTCATCTATCCAGCCTGAGTTAGCAGCAGCACCCACTGTCTTGAAGCATTTGAAATATACCAGATTTCTCTGCAGAGACCCAAATGTGGAGAGTAGGGACATTACACACTAACATCCATCACTTAACCCTTGCAGGAGGGGAAAGATGGAAGCCTCTGTGTTATAAGCGCTCTCCAGTTTTTATGCTTGAGTCCTGCAGCCCTTTTGCCCAGTGGAGTATCACTGGTGTCCTATCACTGCCCAGGAAAAGCTCCCTGAGGACAGTAGGATTTTTCCCTTCCTGGACTCTGGTCATACATTTTGTATGAAATTCCCATTCACACCGGGGAAAATTCCATGTACGGATCAAGGGCAGTACAATCTTAGGTATGCAGTCATCTGCCAAGAACAGACACATTGATTTTATTTCATAAAACCATGGAACAACCCTTTGCAAAAGGGAGATAAATCATTAAAGGCATGTTAGGATATCAGACAAGAAAATGTAAATAACCATACATAACAGCATCTGTTCCTGATCAGGTCCCATTCTTTGATCTTTAGAAAGTTGGTTATTAATTAGCAGGGTCAACACTTCGCTTTTTCTTGGTAACAATGCTCTTCTGAACCACTGAAATAATAGATAGTTGCTTGCAGTTTTGCTATGCTAAGCTTCTCTGGGAAGGATTCTTCAGATAAATGGTATAACAAATTACCTTAATATAAACAGTTTTGAAGTTAGGCCATGTCTGTGATAGATAGAGGAGCCATTTTATTGACAACCATGCTTTGAAATCCTAGATGAAATGGTTTTTAATCATACCGAGACTGCTGGTATTGCAACTGAGATTGCAATCACTGCTTGCGATGTGGGTATCTATCTGCTGTGCCCCGTTTCATCTGCAACATAAAAGCCACCACATTACAGGCTCCAAGATTGCTGAAACACTCCTGTTAAACTGCATTTCAGTCTTTCACTAATGGCTGGATGGAAGAATTTTCATTTAACTCACTGGGTAAACTGTAGAGTCCTACTGATGCCCACATGACTGACTCCATGATGAAGTGCAGTATCAGACTGCAAGGCTGGTCTCAAATCCAGAACAGAAAAATCCAAAGCCTAGGGCCAAACCACATGGTAAGAGTAGAGTAGTATGTGCTAGAGCTGGGTCTCACTAATCTCCAGTGTGCAGTTTCTGATTCCACTTCTTTGGAATTCAGCAGCAAACTGAAACAAGTTACACCTGTAATGTAATTGTGGGTCACAGAACTTACAGAAAACATCTTTCTTGTTGACATACTAAAATCATGGACTGTTTTTTCAATGAAAATCATAGCAATCTCTATGGAGGGAGTCTACTGAAGGAATGGAAAATGACCTTGATTTCTTCTACTTTTCACACAGCAATAGGCATTAGACATTCAAGGTCTGTGATTATGTCTCTCTTCCTGCCACACGACATGCAGAAGACTAGTCTGTGCATTCACACATATGTTCATGATTGATAGGCTCAGTAAGGCTCCATGTAATTAGGATTAGAATTGCTGTTTCAGTTTTCAGGGCTGAATGTTCAGAAAATCATGGATGTGCCACCTTGTATAATTGATAATGTGGTTTGACACCAAAAAAACCTCAAAAAGGATGTGTAGTCAAATACACAAACACTTCTTCCTTGCTCAATCCAACAGGTGTTTGGTAGAACACAACAGGTGCTCAGTAGAACATTTGGCTCTCTGTCCATGAAAATGTGTGTTACAAGTTGCGCAGTTTGTCATTGTCTCTTTGGCTGCTTTGACAGAAATGGAGTGGGGAAAAATTTGCTTCACATACAAAGAGTGTGACCAATGACTACGTGGCTAACTAAATGGTGAGAGAGGAGTCAAAGCAATATACATAATAGCTGCAAAAATTTGGGAAATATGGGCATCCGTGGTCTAGGCTTACCTTACAACTGGAAAGAACCGGGTCACTATGTTCACATTTCATCACTTGCACAACTGTAGTACTGTAGGTAAGAGCATATGTAAAGTGAAATCATCATTCATTCAATCCTTATGCAAAATGCTGCAAACTGCCTCCTCGATCCCCACTCCACTGCTATCTCTTCCCTTTCACAGCCACACTTACACACACATTACTTCTGGGCATGACTCACTGTCCACCTCCCTCAGGAAGAACCTCATATCAAGCTGGATCTCACTGGATTGCACAATATTTGTAACTGTCTCTCCATATTGAAATGCTTGCATAACATGCTTGATTTGATAAAGAAATGAGGGACACAAATGGCTCAGCAACTTGAGCTGTACTTGTTCAAACCAGTGAATGGTGGTAGGAGTTGTTTAATCTGATTTTTGCAATCTATAACTAGCACGAACAGACTTGAGCTTTAGGCAATAATTAGATGCAATGTCAGGGCAGTATCTTACTTTTGAGTCCTTTGCAGATAACATCAAATTACCGACCTTAAAAAGGGTTGAGATGTATCCTTTTCCTAAGCTGTTACTTTTCTCCCCAGCCTTCTCCATGACTTTTGTGCAGCCCCATATAACTACTCGAAGAGTTCAGAAACTAACCAGCAAAACTTTGCCAGCTCAGAGTGCTTGTGCTGCCCTTGCCTGCAGCGATGCTCAGGTGCATTACAAGTGGGAACGGAGGGGAAACTTCTAAACCGAAATCTTTCCATGAAGTGTGCTCCCCCTCTGTCGGGGTGGAGGTGATGGGTTCCTTTCTTCTTCCATGCACCCAAGCCAAGTTTGTAGTAACTGACGGTGCAGAGATACAACATACAAATACTGTGTCTTCTTACACCTTCTCCCTTCTCCTGTCCATCACGGCTTATAGGGAGAGTGCTGCTTGGCCCTCTATTGGGACTCTCAACTCTCTGTCTCCAAAAGGCTTTACTTCTGCCAAGAGAAAAGGAAGCCAATAGGTAAAAAATGTGGGGTTGTATTTGGAAGAGTGATCCTTTTAGTTATTTCTGCTGGCTACAATTCTGCATGCTACTACCGACTAGTCCATAGCAGTAACTAGCAACAGGGACTTCGCTGTATCCCCTTCTGTCTGAACGCTAAGTACTAAAAACAGATGCTAATTGTACGGTTCCAGAGAAAGAGAAAAAGGGCATGCTGGGGTGACTCAGGACATATTCCCGCTGTTGTGCAACGAAAAATGGTATTTAGTTATGTGGAGATTTGTCTGTGGTTAACTGTGGCTTGTTGGGGGCAGGGTATGCATTGTATATGCAAACACTCACAAGCGCCACCCTGAACTATTTTAAGTCTTGGAGATGTAACTGGTGATTATCTACTGTCTAAGTTGTTAGCAAATGACTATTCAATGCCATGGCAGGACAAGCTGAACTCAGTGACAAATAAAGAATGGGATAATAAACAGAATTTTATGCGTTTCTTTTGAAGCAAAAAACTTGCTACAAATTACATATCATTAAAGAAAGGCATAAAAATTGTTGGAAAACAGAGGGTGGCAACACTTAGACAAAAATGTAAATGTGACTCTGGTGAATATATTTTTACCTGAGGGAAATCAATGCCTGTGAAAACACTCGAGACAAGAATGCCTATGAAAATGAAAACACTCAAGGCAAGAATTTATTACCTACAATTATATTTTTTATTGTATTCTTGAACATCCAGTCAAGTGATAGGAATGCAGTGCTCTGGATCGCAGTCACCCTTCTTTCAGTGCTTGACTATAAGCACTAACAAGGAACTTATGACAACATTTTACACCTCAAGTTCAACACTTAAGTTGATAATAAGGCACCTAAATAGTTAGCATCATTATTTAGATAATGAGCACATAAACAGAAAACTTCTTTAGAAAAGTTCACTGAAGTTGCTTATTTAGGTGACTTACAAGTACTAAAGCTTGATAACACTGTCTCTAACCTTTCCATACCTTTCAGTTACTTTAGTTGGAGGGACTGTAAAACTTCACTTGTTGCATGACATCACATGCCACAGATGTTTTTTGTCACTGTAAAGTTCAATATACTGAATTCAGGTTATTAACTAAGAAATAGCTTTTGGCACTCTGCTGTGACTTATGTCCAAAATGGATTTGCAGCAAACATTGCTGCATGTTAGCTTCTCCAGGCTCTCTTTTAGGTATATCCTTGGATGCCTGAATAACAAAAGCCATCATGAAAGGGTACATCTGTTTTCCTTGGTATGGTCCTTCTCTGACTCACCTGATCTAAAATCTATCTTTAGGGCATCTTCTTCACCTCTTGGACAGACATAACTCCTTCTCAATAATGGTCTAAGCTGCTGGTAAGATTGTTTAGACAGACTGTGTTTATCAAGAAAGACAAGCTATTTTCACAGCCACCAAAAATGAAAATGATGGCTCTTTCCATCCCTTTACAAACTAAGTGTTCTAGTTATGAGGTCTCATTTGTTGCAATGAACTGTCAGGTTCATTGTTAAATGTTACTGAATTTCACTGGATTATTAGAGTTGGAAGGGACTGTAGAGATCATCTAGTCCAACTCCCCTGCTGAAGCAGGATTGCCTAGAGCATGTTAGAGCATGTTACTCAGGACTGCATCCAGGCGGGTCTTGAAAATCTCCAAAGGTGACATTACTCTCCAGTTCCAACCTCCAACCTGTAAATCCTCCAGTAATCCCTCCTGACCAGATAGGACTCTGCTGTCAGGATGAAGCCAATAGTGAAGGAGAAGCAGCAGTGGTGTACTGGAGGTAGCTCTCCAGGACTCCACAGAAGTGGGAAGCAGCTGGTGGTGGCCAGGACCGGAAGAGCAGTAGCAAGCAGTTACTTGCCAGTGGTCACCAGAGAGCTCCTAATGACAAAAGGTCACAGCTTACTGGGCTGTGGCTCTGCACCCCATGGTGTAACTGTCTGTGGATGGAAAGAACAACCTTCATTTTGGGCATGAAAAGATGCATTTATTTTCCTATAATGCACTGTCCTGTTGGGGCTAGGTACGAAGGTGTAATCTGTACATTTATATTAATTCTTAAGGCAACTGTGCCTTGAATACATGTATGCCATTTCTCTGGCAGGCCTAAAGAAGATGCTGTTATCAGGATGATATCCGTGAATGTGAGCTTTTGTTAAAAAGAAAAATAGGGATTTAAAAACAATAGTCTTCGATATGATAATGAGAAGCTTAAAAATGTAAACCCTAAATGTCCTCAAACCACAAGGAAGCAAAAGCAATACTTCTGGTTTTTTAGATCTAGAATTTTTAATCCAGCTTTTGGTGGATGCCCAGCAATGGGCTCAGTTTCACTCAGTTGTTTGTCTTTCCCTGCACAGGTCCTCTCACTGGAGAGCAGTGCCCAACTTTGTTTCTCTTACCAACAAGGCTGGAGTGAGAGGGTTTGCCACTGTGAAGCTTATGTTTACACTGGCTGCACAGTGGCCCCTTTTTGTGGTTCTTTCTCACCTTCTTGCCAAATACTTAGGTTTCCACCACCACAAATAAGAAGATGGGGTGAGTGAAGGGTTTTGGGGTGGGTGAAAAGCAAAGATGGGGTGTGAGATGACAAAGGGAGCAGAACTGGGAAGTGGGGGGGAGACACGGAGAGGAGGAGGAAGCCAAGACATCAGGAAGGAGTGTAAGAATCAAATGCCTTGTGTTGTTGAACCTCTAGCACTTCCAAGACAGAGTTCCCTCTAAGTTCTAAACAACATTATTTTTGCCTGGTTACTATAAACTGATAAACAGGAAATGTGTTATAGTAATAAACAAAGGACAGGAAAAAGGAAACGCTACTAATCAAACAGGAACACGCCTGGGAACACAAAAAGGAACAAACAAGAGTTACGGTTCGTCCCTTTCTCGCTCAGGATTGAGAATTATAACGAGTGTGATGAAGCACAGGACAAAAAAGAGACAATTGTCGTCAACAGAAACGAAGACCAACATTATCAGAGTCATTTTGGGGCCTTGTTTATTGCTAGGAAAGCGGATGTGAGCTCTTGGCCTTGTGCAAACTTCAGCTGCTGTTCTGTCTCTTACAGGGGAGAGTTACACAAGCTTGTCTGCGTATGAAACTGTAACTACCCCACCTTAGATCTGCTTCTTGTCTTTTGCATGCATGTTTGCATCATCAGAATCAAGCTATATTAGCACGAAAACATGTACAATACTCATCAATTGCCAAAGTTAGGCTATGCTTGTGCTGGATGGAAAGTGAAAATACTTTTTTCATTTATATGTATATATACATATAAATATATATATATGTATATGTATAAATATATACATGTATGTATTTCTTTGTGAGGGAATATCCTATTTCCAGCATTTCTAGATTTTACTTCAGGGCTAGGGAGTATCCTTTAACGTATCCTTTGTTCTTTTTTTGTATGTTTGTTCTGTATTTTAGCCACAAAACCCGCTTTAGAAAAAAGACTGTTTCTTTAGAGAAACTTAAGTCAAAAATAAGTCTCAGTGTTCTTCTAAATGTTGTTTCATAAGATTCATCCTGAAAACTAAACTACTTTATTGGAAATATTCTCTTACAGATTTTATGTGATTATGATTAACTTAATTCCATGGCTTTATGTTGCACCTAAACAACAAATGCAAATAACAGAGAATCATTTAGATTTACTTTCTACAAATAGGATATTCATAAATAAAATAAGCTTCCAGTGGGTAAAAGTTAGCAGCATTTGATTCTTTTTCATTAATGACCTAGACAATGAGGCGGACTGTGCCAGCAACAAGTTTGCAGATGGTACAATACCAGGAGGAGTGGTTAATACACCAGACTGTTTTGGTGCCATACCAGGGGACCTTGACAGGCCAGAAAAATGAGCCAACAGGAAACTTATGAAATCCAAAAATGGGAAATCCAAGGTCCTGTCCCTGAGAAGGAGTAACCCCATGGCCCAGAACATGCTGAACGCTGACCAGCTGGAAAGCAGGCCCTGGGGATCCTGGTGGACTAGAAACTGGCTGGAAGCCAGCAATGGGGTGGTACCCACTAAAAGGAGAAGAAGCAATGGGCACACACCGAAATGCAATAAATTCAATTTAAACATAAGAAAAAACATTTTTACTGCAGGGGTGATCAAACACTGACAGATTTCCCAGAGAGGTTGGGGAGTCTCCACTCTTGGTGATATTCAAAAGCTGACTGAAGCAACTGTAGCTGTCCTAAGCAACCTACTTTAGCTGATCCTGCTTTGAGCAAGGAGTGGTTGGACTTGATGATCATGAGAGGTTCCTTACAATATTAACTATTCTGTGATTATGCAAAATTAAAATAATAATAATAATGACAGGCTGAAGATTAAATGATCATCAATTCATAGTGAAGTACAAGAAAGGGAATATTCTGTAGAGCACCTTTGACAACCTCATTTCTGAAGGTATCCAAAAAGCAAGGAGATGCTGCTGAACAGTGCTCTGAAGGTGACTGGAGATCTAACATTAGCCGTGACCAACCAGTAGAAGGAGTACTCTGAGGTTTCTTCCACCAGACACTACAGATGGCTGCAGCAAGAGGCAGTCGGTGTGGAAATTCATGGGTTCTGGGATGAGAGAAAAGAAGTGCAGGTGGAGCCCCCAGCGTGCTGTTTGGAGAGGGGTTACATGATGGCACGGTAGCTGGTAGGGATGTGGCTGGGTCCTACTGTGTGCCTCAGTCCTCTTAGTGCTCATGAATGAATACAGGGTTGTGTCCAGCCCAGATGGATGCTGAACTTTGGCTTGAGAACAGGGATGGGTCTGGCATGGCTGTTTTCTCATTCAGCTCTGGTCACCACCTGCTTCTCTCACTTTTTCTGCCAATTGGCTTTATCTGATCATCCAATTCCTACCAATTGTGACAAAATTACTTAGATGATACTCCTCAAGCAGTACAGCAAGGATAGCTTTGGAAAATACTACCCAACATAAGGATGGCAGAAGGACGGGCTGAAGCAAATCCATCTCCCTTTTCTGCTGTGGGTCCTTGTGCCAGAAAACAGCACCACAGAGGTCTGGAGGAAAGGGACTAGGCAGGGTTAACATACATTACTTGAATGAACTTCCCACGTTGTAGCTTAAAGAAAGGAGTGGGATACCACTCCACTAGAGATCAGGGTACCTGCAGCTTCCAGCCTAATCATTAGTGGACTGTAGCGGTAGCCAAGAGCTGTATTTCTCTGTCAGGGAGGGATGCATGTGCTTGCTTTGCTTATGGTCAGCATGGAGGACATGCTTCGCTGCTCTGCCAGGACCCTGGATGTGACAGACTGTGAGCACGTTTTCTAGACCTGCATCTTTCCTGCAAATGCCCCAGCTTCAGCCAACAGACGTACCTGTAACTGGCGTCAGATGATTTCACGTGTTGACTGTGCTTCAGCACATTTCAGCTGTTAAATACAGACCTTGTTCATTACTTTCTCCCAGCACCAAACATGTTTATCACCATCCCGCTTTGCATTCCCAATACAAGAAAAAGCTGTGACAAAGCAGCAGGAGTGGAGAAATAACACATTCAGAGCAGGCAGCCCTTCCTATGTGACAGACCATTTCACTAGGCAAAAGGCCCAGCCAGACTATGCACATATGATGTAATTAAGTTGATTTAGCTTCATTTATTTATTAAAGAAAAGTACACAATTGTATAATGACCCATTCCTACTAAAATGGCAGCAACAGAACAAACGACAAGTTTTGCCTATATGAAATCATGCTGAGGTCATGAGCAGAAATACAAAGTGTGGTGCCCAGTGGCAGAGGAGAGATCTCTGACTCCGGGCACATGAAACACCACACACGGTTCATGATTATAGCACACGAGGGGACCGGCACGTATCGCCAAATACGGCTGTGGTTTTATGTGGCCTTATGATTCTCAGATGCATCAGTCAGTTCTGCAGCTTTAACAAAGTGGCATTTTTACCCTCAGGCCTTGGTTTGAACCCACGCCTTATCTGCTAAAACTTCTGATACTTTATTTTTCTGCACACACTAAGTGCTGAACACAAGCATGAAGAATTTTGGTAATAAACGTAGAGCGTTCACACTGGCCAAGCTCACAGCAAGCAAATCCTTTATGCAGCCCATTTCTCCTCAGCATTATTAGTAAAACTATTTAAAGTTTAATCAGTCTTTTCAGTTCCTGGCTGGGCTCTCGTTCTGATGCCTGAACAAAAATAAAATGAAAAATCTCTAATGAAAAATTCCCTAAAGAAGTTTTGTGCCACTGAGCTGATACAGGTGCAATACACCAGCTTGCTAAAGCAAATTACTCTGGCTTTGAAAACCTGAGACATTTATTCTAGAGTTTCTTTGAGCCAAATTTTAAAACCTTTAAAAATCAAATGTTACAAGTAGAAACCTGGGAGCAAAGCAAACCGAAGTCTGCCTAAGTTAGTTTTGGCAAAATCAGTAAAGAAAGCAGAACAAAATAAAATACGATCAAGTGCCCACAAACATAAAGGCACTCATGGTGTGATTTTTTTAAGTGGATTTTCACCAAAATCTTTACATAAACTGAAAATTCATTAAAACATTAAAAAGGTTTAGTGGACAGGGCTCTTGTTTATTATGTGAGACTGTGATGTCAGTCCAGGTGGAGGCTGTAATGAAAATAGTTACATGATTTCAGTCCAGTTTCTTTGAAGGTTAACCCAACATCACAAACCTGGCGTGTCACATAACACCCATTGGCAAGGCTGGGGTTGCTTCCATTTGGAAAGCCCTCAGACCGTAAGAAGGGTACGTAAACTGACCTACAAGTAATTTCTGGCATAGTGGCTCAGTAAACATAGGTTAAAATCCTTTGATTGCTTATTATCCATAGTTTGCAAAAGATGAAAGGCCAGGTTTTTCAGAAACACACACATGTCTGTCCTGAGAATGAAAAATATTCTCAGGTGTGAATGGGTTCAGTGTTTGCACAAACCAATACCCGAGGGCACCTGACTTGCAGGTTAGTCTCGAGTGCTGTGCGTGCTCATGTCACATGTAATGCAGACCACTTAAAAACTAACAGAAACGGCATCTTTTTAGGAAATATGCTATAACCCCAGAATGCAGAAGAGGGGAATTCAGTTGAGATGGGAAACAGGCCCACATCCCCTCTCAGCTTGACAAGCTTTCTGAGAAGCTGAAGACAACCTCCTCTCAAGACATCCCACAATGGGCCTGAACCAGCCTCCAGGATCCAAACATCTCAAGAACTTCTTTGCAAGAGCCTATTCCTGAAGAAGATACAGGAGGAGGAAAAAGAGTCTTAATTTTGACTTGGAAAAAAGGAGTGTTCTCTTTCACAACTGAAGAGTTGTGATATGCTGCCTCTCTCTGTTGCTCCCTGGGAAAACAAGTGCAGGCAAATTCTCTGTTAATGTTGTTATAACTTCACCTGGGTTAAAGGAATTACAACGGACCTTTATTGAGGCTCAGCCACTAGGCACTTAGATAACTATCACACACACACACACAAAAGTCTGCGCTTATGCTTTATGTTGTACAGACCCAGTGTTAGCAAAGTACTTGCATTAAAAGCAATCCTCTGGTAAGGAGATCTTTATTTCGGGGTTGCAAGAAGGAAATCTGTCCCTTGCAAAGCATGCGATTCACTTTTCTAACTCGGGCTGTCAAACGGGCTGGGAGGGGTGCTCTGTGCTCCCCCAGCTCTCCCTGCCCACGCTTCTTCTCACGGCCCACACTAACAGCCAACAGTACGGAGGGGATCTGATGGTCCCCCTTAGTACCTGGATGCCTTGTCAGACACTGTGTAAGGAGTCCAGGCGTCTCTTCGAAGTTGAAAATTGACTGCAAAGCCAGGGCAAGTCTCCAGGGCAGGTGGGGACCTAACTCCATACTGGCTGGATGCATTTAAATCTCAACATTCATCATGATGTGCCTTTTCCTCAGTACAGGTACCAAAAGCAGGTCAGTCCCTTTTCATGAGGAAACGATACTATCTTTCTTTTTCCCTTTATGAAAAGGGTGCTGGTTATTCTATATGCCCTGAATGTCCCTGGTTTTTTTGCGGGCAGACTCTCCTGTCTTCCAGAGGTTGCACTAATCAGTTGAATCAGGAGAAAACACCTTTGCACTAATCAGATGAATCAGGAGGAACAGTGTGTCAGACCCTGTGACAGTGTGAACAGAAAGTGCCTGGAGAAGCAGACCTGCAGGCAACATAGATCTGCTAATAGCTTGTTTAAGAAGGGCTTAAACATGTAACAGCATGGATGTATCAGCACCTCAGGAGTTATGACATGCTGAGAGGCAATAATTTAGGCAGGCAGACAACTCTGGTGCCTCCATGGTCAGGTGCATTGGAAAAGCTGCTTGGGGATTCCAGGGCTGAATTCAGGGAGCTGAAGTGGCAGGTGGGACCCTCAGCCCCTTTAGGGATTGATCCTCTCAAGTTTTGGTAAATACGGAGTAGGGAACTGAAAGTTTTCTGCACGAGCGAAAGAGAAATCATGCTGTTAGTGAAAAAAACCCCACCATTACAACAAGTCTTTTGATTTCTGCAAGGCAGACTTTGTCACAAGCCCAGGCAGAGTCTGCCAGCGCAACCTTTAGAGGCAGCTTTATCCAGCTCTGCCACTGCACTCAGGTGTGCACGAGCTCCCTGAGCACTTAGGCAGCAGCGTGGAGCACATTCAGACTTCAACTAGCCCCCCAAATATCCAACTCTAGATGTATTTTCCTGCTCCACTTTTCCCATCACTGTGGCAGGTTTTGGCTCTGGTTTGTAAAAGCTCACACCAGAAGAAAACATGCATTAGGTTTTTTGTTCTGAATTTGTTGGGGATTTTCTCCTTCTGCCAACACCGGCCCCACTGCAAAGTGGCAATTCAGAAAGAGGTCTGTTCAATGCCTGTCTAAACCTGCTTTGACCTAAATAAGTTACCACTAATATCTGCTGGCTGAATATTTTTGTGTGATGTGTGAGGGGCACAGATTTGCCTGGTGGCTGGAACTGATCCAGGCAGTCCGGGCTTCCAGGCGAGTACCAGCTGCCTGGGCCATGGTCCACTCCAGAGCATTAAGTCAGCCCCAGGCTGGGTAGTCAAGAGACAACACGAAGGTGCAATGCTTGGGTTTGGGTACAAACAGATTCAGCAATTCCAGGGACACACCTTACATACCCTACTAACAAATGTAGAATAGCATGAATCCTGAAGTCTTCCATAATTCAACAGCTTGTAAATACAATGAGCATTTATAAATTGTACACACGTTACTCAAATTTTATTTATCATTAGAAATTTTCATGGAATTATAGAAAGACTTATGTTGGTTAGGACTTTCAAAGACCATCTAGTCCAACTTCAAGTCATGAGTAAAGGATTAATATTTGAAAGCCAATTGTCATAAACCACTAATCCCTCAAATGATTTTATCTGGAGATAAGTAGCAAACATATCTGCAGCTCTAAACCAAAATTGTTGTAAATTTCAATTATTTTTTTTTAAATTATAAAGAAGGAATGTCACTTGTGTCATGGCCAGCAAAGAGTACAAGCGGAAAGGAGAGCATCCTGGGCACTTCAGGAGCTCTCTGAGTCTCTGAGCTCTCAAAGCTCTCTTTCCCTAGAAATATTAATCAGTTGGTTGTTATTGTCATATATTTATTTTTCTTAGCACCTAGTAGCAGATATGCATTTGCTATTATACCTTTGTTGGGAATTTAATAGTCGCTGTCCTTAGATTGAACTATTGCTTTATTAGTCAATTCCAAATAAATTGCTTTAAAAAATAAAATATTTTCTTCTCAAGATAGTTTTTTATAGAAAAAAATACAGTTTTTAAAGTCTTCTCTGTGTTTCTAACTTCATTTTTATATGTCCTTTCTTTGAACTAATTGCTCATTCCTGACCAGTTCTGTTTCCCAGAACATCATTACACGGTGTATGTATTCAATCACCTTTTTTACCACCTCAGAAGGAGGGGCTAGTGACATACTACTTTCTCTAGCTCACTCTTATTCAGAGAAAAGTTTGAATTCAAATATATTACTTTAGGGACTAACTTCCATTTATTCTGGTTATTGATGCTATCCAACAATGAAGCTTTTGATTCTGTATGTATCTATGTATAATTGTCTGGAGAATCAATGTGAACTTTTGAACCAATGTACACCTCCTTTATACGTGATAACAAATGAAAGCCTTCTACGATTAAAGTATTGGTATTGGTTTGGTTTAACTCCTGGATGCTCATGTTCCACTTCCCTCTCTCTAAAGACCTCAGCTTGGCTCAGCAGAGCAAGTCTACTAACAAACTGCCCTGTGACATCCATGTTACAGCAGAACTGCTTGGCTGCTAGAAGGATTCTGGAGTTGGAATGTTTTCCTGTTTGCATACTAAAAAATATTGGATGCTAGGTTGTGACATTGCTTTGTCCCAAATCCTATCTCTATGGCTTCAACTGCTCTGCTTTCCCATGCTCACAGCAGTTTGAGCTTCTCCAGCAGCTTTTTGGTTCAGTGGAGAATTTTTTGACTCTTTCATCTGAAGTCTAACAAGCAAACATTGGTGATGTAGCCTGAGTGGAGGGCTTTCTTTGCTGAAGTCTGCCTCTCATGGGAAGTTTATTGGCATATTTGAACAGCTGAGGATGTTTTTGTAGCACAGAAGCCATACTGACCGCGATAAGACCTTGTGGGGTAGAACACCAGGGTATTTTCTGTGTTTGGTTAAAATCTTGTATCTGTGAGTAATTTAAAACGTTGATTATATTTTATTGGAGACTTGTGATTCAGTCTCCTTAGAGGCCTATAAACATGAAGGTTGTCTTAGTCCATGAGCAACCCATACTGCAATGCCAGCATTTAAAACAAACAAACTAACCCCCCCAAAATCTTTCCTAAGACAATAGTTGAAATTCTAAAGGCCTATGAACTAATTAGCTTTCCAAAAGGAAGGGAGGATGAAGTGTAGGAGAGTCATTGACTTTCCAAAATGACATGCTAAGCGAGCCAGACTCTAAGCCAAGGCCTGTTGAAGACACTGAAAGGGATCCCTTTGCTCCAACAGGAGTCTAAGGGTTCTGCTACATCCAATAGCACCATGAAATACAGGGAATTGTTACTCAAGTTTTATGACATATTACGGTCATTTGGGCACAGAACATTTGGAAGGAATATCTAGTTTATGGACAAGAAAAACACAGTGACAGAATTTTATACATGTGAAATCACCTTGACATAAATCTGTGGGACAGTAGAAGTTACCAGTGGCAATCATTAGTTGAAGAGCAATAGAATCATAGAATCATAGAATAGTTTGGGTTGGAAGGGACCTTAGAGATCATCTAGTTCCAACCCCCCTGCCATGGGCAGG
>JAOQGH010000023.1:34553090-34570919 GCA_025769975.1 Gallinago jamesoni
CGGCAAACTTGCTGAGGGTGCACTCTACCTCACTGTCCATGTCTCCAACAAAGATGTTGAACAGCACTGGTCCCAGTGTGGACCCCTGAGGAACACCACTCATCACTGACTGCCAATTGGACATTGAGTCATTTGAGTGCCTTTGAGTGCGGCCATCCAGCCAGCTCCTTACCCACTGAGTGGTCCATCCGTTGAATCCACGACTTTCCAATTTTGAGACCAGGATGTTGTGCGGGATGGTGTTGAACACTTTGCACAAGTCTAGGTAGATGACACCTGTTGCTCTGCCCTTGTCCACCAAGTGTGTGGCAGTATCATAAAAGGCCACTAAATTTGTCAGGCACAATTTGCCCTTGGTGAAGCCATGTTGGCTGTCTCCAATCACCTCCTTATTTTCCATGTGCCTTAGCAGAGACCCCAGGAGGATCTGCTCCATAATCTTGCCAGGCACAAAGGTGAGACTGACGGGCCTACAGTTCCCTGGGTCTTCTTTGTTTCCTTTTTTGAATATCGGGGTTATGTTCCCCTTTTTCCAGTCTGTGGGAACTTCGCCAGACTGCCAGGGTTTCTCCAGTATGATGGAAAGTGGCTTAGCAACTTCATCTGCCAGGTCTCTCAGGACCCATGGATGGATTTCATCAGGTCCCATGGACTTATGCACCTTCAGGTTCCTTAAGAGGTCTCAAACCTGATCTTCTTGTACTGTGGGCAGTTCTTCATTTGCAGAGCCCCTGTTTTTGCTTTCTGTGACCTGAGCGGTGTGGTTTGATTCCTTGCTTTAGTTTGTCTGGTCGAAACAAAGAGAAAGAGCCTACAAATATATAGGGCAAAATTACTTCCAAATTCTTGTCTTTCCTTGCTGAGCTGATGCTTATACAGTATGTGCAATAGATCAGCCATTGTGCTGTGACCGCTACCCTGTCAAAACTTGCTGCTGGGTATACAGATAGCATATAGCTAAGAAATATTCATGCCAAACATTACTTCTGTTGGAAACAAACTTCAATGTTTATGATAGTCACTAAAAGAATTACAAATACACAACAATTCCATACACTTGGAATCTGAAATACTCCACAGTTTACAAAAATATCAGTTCCACCATTTCCAGGAAATCTGTCCTGCATTTTCCCATTGACTGACACCATGGACTCTCATGACCCAGCTAACCCAGGCTGTTCTCTGGTGACACAGCAAGCAGGCAAACACAGAAACCTCTCCACTTCCTGTAGCGAGATTGTAATCATCTACATATATGAACTATGAAAATACAAATCAAATAACCTCCATAATACTTTGCCAGTTTTATGTTGGATCTTTTCCTGTGCTAAGCCCCTCTGTTTTTGTAGGACCACAATTTCATGCTAGCTGTGTATCTACTTTAAACAGCCACACAAATGGAGATGCATGGCAGAGAAGAAAAGAGGACTGGTGCCGTTGATGGGATTTTGACCAAATCACCCACAGTGAAGAAAGAATTGTGAGTGGTTATAACTAAACAGGATAAAATTGTGGGTTTAGATTTGCAGTATTAGTCTAAAAAACCTTTTCTAATTAAGACTGCTTTAAAAGGAAACCTATTAGAAGTCTTATTTTTGCAATATCTTACTCAAAACAAAAATTGAAAACCTAGATTTTTAAAGATGCGCTTCTGACTTTCACATATTTGTATCTCAATTTCTAAGCACTTATCGACTACTCTTGAGCATTAACTAAAAATACACTAACATAATGATATAAGGAAAAGATAATGATTCCTCAGGTTTTGTTTGGTTTTGGGAAAATGAACTTTTTTAGCGTTCTGGAGTATTTTTGCCACATATGCTACACAAATGATCGTGAGAAATATAACTTCAAGCATGAGGGTTTTTTAGTTCTAGAGCTGAGGGATTGAACAGCCAGCCAAGAAACACCACAGAGGAATGTGTTGAGGGAATAGCAACTCAGGTAGATGGTTTGGCATCTTTCCTTCTATTGCACTGTTAAATTCCGGACGACTGGGCTTGCCAGGACTCAGTGCAGCCTTCTGCATAAGTTACAGCCCAACAGGGCTCCCAGATTCACTAGATTCATCCACCAGAAACCTGCCAGCAATGTTGCAGAAAATGGAACCCTTTGAAAACCATATTCAGCCTGCAGTGGCAGAGAGCTGGTACTCATACACTCACAGTATCTCCAGATAATCCCACCCCATCAGCCTCTTGCTGTCAGCATTTTAAGAGACCTTTCTGGAGTGTCCTATAATTTATTATTTTTCTAGAAAAAGTATGCCTTTAATGGAGTTGCATAGGTTTTGTCACAAAAACACAGACTCTAAGAAGTTTTAATTTTCATTTTAAACGCTTTAGAAGTTCTATAGTAACTTGTTCAGGTTTATGATCATTATCTGGCTGTATCCCTATTGAATTTTGTGAAATGCTTTCCTAAAGGAAATGATTCATTAATGGTGATAGTCCTTAGCACAGGCCTAAATGAGGAAGAGAAGTCTGAGTTCCTCATTGCTGGTGACGGCAGTACATAGGAAATCCTTGCCCAGTCCTCCCACCCAGTACTTGGCACGGGATGCGGTTGGAGAGCAAAAGGTCTGAGCCTGGGGAAGCACTATATCTAAGGTGATTACGATTTATTAGGCTATACACAAACAAATCCTCTGCACTAATTATGGAGACTGCCAGAGAAGGGAGTAAATTGCAGCTGAAAAGGAAGACAGGAAGGTGAGCTGATAAAGAGTCTCCCTGCCCAGAAGCCTGCGGGTGCTGCTGTCAGCGCTGCCTGTTTCCAGTTCCATGGTGAACTGCAGACCAAGTTAAAATCAGTGCTGCTCATTGAATGTCACAGTCTTAACAGGACCCTGATTTCAGCCATCATCTCTTTGCGCAAGAGGAATGAACTGGAGCAAGAGAGAGAAACAACAGGAAGATTCTTTAGAGCTCTTAAAAAAGTTGTCCAGGGAAGAAAATATAGACTACATGGCTTTGAAGTACTTGTGGGCTGTCTCTGTCAAGCAGTGCTACAGGAAAGAACCAAGACTTTTCAAATGAGGAAAAAAAAGATCTTTTCTCAGAGTCTTTCATTTGACATCTAAGTATTATTTTGTCCTGTTTGGAGTGACAGAATCACCAAGCCTCAAAACTCTTAGTGACGGAAAACTGTCTTATTTAATCTTTTCACAGTGGCTTATTTGGTCTTTACTGGTTCCCTTGTGATTCTCTAGTCTCCATCTGTAAAGCACACCCGATGTAGAGCTGTCTTAAATTTTGTCTGCTGTTCTTGTCATTAGGAGCATCATTTCAGTGATGAATGTTTATAAGACAGCTTGAGGAATTTCATCCTCCCCTGGTAAACTGTGTAGGAGACTGCCTTAATGGACAAAGAAAAACGTCTGCTGGACTGTAGCCAGAAGCTTGGACTTGCTTACAAAAAAGAAAATACACGTTTAACCTTCTGGTATTGTGTACAGAAGACATATTTTAAAAAATATTCACCTCTCTTCTCACAACCTAAAATGGAACCAGTGAAAGATTAATGCAATTTTCAGTATTTTATGGCAAATCACTTAGTTGTGACAAGTTTAATTCTGCCTCTTGACCAGATGTCTTACAAGGCTGTCCTGCTCTACAAGGCTGTCCTGTTTTCTTCTACAGATACCTCAACCTGGGAAAATAAATGACAGATGGCTGTGAAAAACTGAAAAGAAATAAAATGCATTAAAAGAGAAAGGGATAATAGGCTTTATTCACAGGTGTAAGGATTCTGACTTGAAACAACAGATTAAAATCTGGAGCCCAGTTTTAACTTTCCTCATTAGTGTGCTTGAGCTGAAATTCAGCAAGCCATGATGTTAGCTTGTGCATAATTAGGTCCATTTGATCAGGATGTGAGCTGTTCTGAAGTCTATGTGACACAGGGTGTTCTCAGAGTAAGTTAAATTCACCATATAACAGTTTCTAACCTACAGTGAATAGAAGCAGAATCACCATGTGTTGTCTGGCTAATCTGTTTAATTTATAGTAAAGGAAATACACACGGCCAAAGGTATACTGAAGAATAGCTACTAACAGTTCAAGAGCCTAAAAAAATTCATGCCAAACGGTTGTTGAGCATTTCACTGCTTGCTTAAAAACTGTAGATGCCTAGCAGTTACAAAGAAGAGTTTCAAACAGGACCTAGGCATTGCTGAGATAGCAGCCAGGGTGCACTAGGGCCTTTCTCAGCCTGAGAACAGCAATTGAGAACCATGAATCACCCTCTGTGCTTCCTCCACTCACTCACTGGTCTGGGTTAGATGTGCGTTAACTGTAACCCCATGGAAAATGTTATGTGCCAGGAACAGAAAATTACAGTCCCACGTAGCTGATGAGTGATTAAAAGCCAATGGGTCCCTTCTGCCACTGCATCTCAAAAAGGGATGAGAGGATGCCTCTTTTTCCTTAGAGCACCTTATCCCTGCTGCTGTGTCTAGGCTAGAGAAGGATGGATGCTCTTTCTGCTGTTGGCAGTGCTCTGGAGTAGAAAACCGACAGCTCTCTCCTTCATCGGAACCTGGAGAACCAGAATTTGTCTCCCACATTTCTGGAAAAGACTATCTGTCCAAAGTGGGATTATAATGGAAATGTGGGTTTGACCCTGGCCCCACCTCTCAGGTTCACAGGCTCCCTGACCCACGACAGCTTCTCTACTGAGTTGTCAAGAAGCCCAGAAAGCATGCAAATTGTTGACAGAGGAAGTCAAGTAAGCCTGCAGGGGAAGCAGGCAGTTTGGGACCCAGTCTGATTTCTGTCACAGCCAATGTGCTGCTCAGAAATCTGTCAATTACAGTTTGTTTTTTTGACCAATGGAGAAAATTTCTGTTAGAAGTTTCCATTCAGCTCTGCTGTGTTGCTGCTGCTGTTCCAAATGAGAAAGGCAAAATGGCACAGAGATTCTTACACAGGGAAGGTGCAGAGTCCTGGGAGACTTGGCATTACAGCAGGTCTGCAGTCCTGGCTGTCACAGCCTAAGCATGAATACCCTTCCAAAATGTCAGATACTCCCTCTGGAATTAAGTACATGTATTCACGCTAGTGTGACCGCCAAAACAGTGCACGTGCCTTGCCAGGTACTTAAAATAAAGGGTTTTATGCAACACTGTTGTCCTCAAATAAAAAATTCTGCTTCTTATTAGACTCCTAGTCCTGGTCAATATTCTTTGAATTTAAGAGGAAAGTGAATTGTGCTGCTATTTTTTTCCCCAAAGAAGTATACGCTTTTTTTTACTAAGCACCAAATTGTTTAATAAATTGCACTTGTTCCCTTAGCTGACTGAAATGCATTTATAGCCAAGCTGGACAATGGCATCTGCCTGTACACACTACTACCAGAATAACTGTTTCCAAAACTATCACCACGGAAGCTGGGCTCTTAAAATTAATCGGGACATTGCTCCTGATGAGTAACATTGTTAAAGTGTTACTGAGACTTTGCTGGCTCAGCCTAAGCAACAAAACAATTATCATGTTATTTCTTTACATTGCAACTCTTCACACACTACTCTCTTCCATATATTAGAAAGTGAAACATGATAACAATATAAAGCTTGTGCTTAGTGCATGTTTTTCACCTTCTCATATTCAGATGTCGATATTACAAAGAAAATGAACTAAAATATAAGTAGTAACTTCACTTTTTAAATGAAAGCGCCTACAACGATGCCATTTTCCAGCTCAGTTTGAGCTATTTTTTACTATGCTTTACTGTTAAACCCTGATTATGATCTTAGGGCCATTACAGGTAAAAACTGACATTGCCTCAAAGACATTAAAAAATATGTTTTAAAAGATGAAGATAAGAAAAAATGCACTAAGAAACCCATGTTTTTTTTAGAAATACTGGTCAAGCTTCCTTGCTGGACCAGACTGGTGTTCAGTACAACTCTTTGGGAAAAGGCAGTCAAAATAAGCAGGGAAGCTATCACAGCTTAGTGATTTTCTGCTCATCCTCCTGTTTCAGTTCAAAAATAGATTGCAGGACCTCTTGCCAAAGGTTGAAACTGAAGTCATCCTTTTTAAGACCGCAGAGTAAATGATGATCACATGGGCTGGCCTCCCATATAATGCAATCCAAGTATCTGTCTCCAATAATTTCCATGACAAGGGTGTCTTACAAGAGGCAGAGGTCAGTATACTCAAGGGACATAAGAGCAAGATTCAGTAGTCCACAGCCTGAAGTAGGCAGGCAACTACTGATAGCCATCTAGAAACTCTGTTACCCTTTGAAAGGGTCTTTCCACAGAAGTCACAGGAAGCCTATACCTATGTACCCTGGTTATATACCTAAATTCAGGAGGAAGGAATCCAGGTCACGGTCACCTTTGTTGCAGAAATAAGCTCCCCTGGCATTTAAATCTTTACAGACTTTCTCCACATTCCTTTATTTCTTGCTTCTTTACTTTTATGTCCAGTTTTTACTTGTGATTACTCCACTTTTCTTCTGAGCATCTGTTCCGCTGCTTTCATTTCTCTTTGGTATTTTTTTACCCTATGACTTGAAGGATACAATACTCTGAGGTGAATCTTTCTCATTAAAGGTCAACTTACACAGAATCACACCATGAGAATTACTTTCAGATCTATACTAGAAACAAGAATAAACATCACAAAGATCTCTGCTACACTCTTAACTAGTCTTCAGATATGTTACCATCCCCTTAGTACAAATATAGGACACAAACAGTTAAGTGCTTTCTCCATTTGTATCTTGTACCTTTTCTACTATTACAGTGCCAATTAGTTGTGCACCCCCAAGGCACACTTCCAGGAGATGAGTCAGGTCAGTCATCTTTATCCTCCATCTCTTGGCCATGTGTTCCTTCCACTTTTCTCACACTGGGCTCCGCCCTGAGCTGATTCAACCTACCGATTAACAAAAAACTGATTTTCAGCCAAGTCAATAAGCTGAGCAACCTAGTGAACACTGGATGTGGTACAAGGGAGTGTGTAAAAGCACAGGGAAAAATAGGACACCTGCTTTGGATGGCAGCAAGCTGTTGTCCAAGCAGCTTTGTTTTCCTCTGACTTCCTTCTGTCCTCCCTCATTCTGTTATCCTTCTTCCAGACTTTAGACCTTTTCTCTTTCTTTACCTCTCCTTAGGCAAAACTAGTGAAAACCAAAGACTAACATGGCTGTTTATTCACATCTCCATCTCCTGCGGCCAAAACTTTAAGGGCCAGGCACCTAGCTTGACCCAAGGTACTCCCAAAGGGATCACCCGGTACCAGCAGTCCCCCAGCCTGTCCCACCACGGGACTCCACCGCTGCCACAGCGGATCTCACAGAGGGACCTGCAGCCAGCCACAAACCACAACAAATAATAAGAACCTCAGCCCTGTTCTGTTGGGACAGACCAGGGATCTCACCACTCTGCTGTGAGGCCTCCTGTTTATTGCCGGGGCAGTGGGAAAGTTAGGCCCACACCCGCCATTTGTGCATCGTCGTCCCACCCCCCCCGAAATGCATGGCAAAGCACCCGGAGAAGCCAGGAACACCGGGGAGCGGTATGTGTCTATGTGGACTTTTCCTTCAGTACAAACAGGCTCGTTTCCAGGGTCATCACCGGCCCTTCTTGAACGGGGCCCACCCCCGCTGCAGGCCCCGCCGCCCACCGACGCAGTTTTATTAAGATGGCGCCGCACGGCGGGGCTGCTCGGGCCAGCCTCGGCGGGAGCCGCGGGGGAACCGCCACAAAAGCCCCCAGACCGTGGGGCTGCCCCAAGGCCCCAGGACACCGCCTGCCCGCCCTCCCGGCTCCCGCGGGCGGCCCCGGGGCCGCTGCCGCCGCTCTGCCCCTGGCCCTGCCCCGTCCCGGCGGCCCTTGGGCAGCGGGGCTCGCGCGCCCCCCAGCGAGGCCATGTCGGCGGCGCCACCTCCTCAGGGCGTGCCCCGAGGGGAGGCGGGGGGGGGTGTGTGGTGTGTCCCTCAGGTGACAATAAAATGGGTCGCTTCGAAGCGGTCTGACGGCTGCGTTTGTGCGAGGAGAGTGAGTCCCTGCTCGGCCCGGAGCTTTTCCGAGAGGCCGGGGTGTGTGGGGAGAGGGTGGGGCGCCGGGGGAAACCCCGGAGGGCTCCGGGCGGCTGCTGCCCGGGAAGCACATAGTGTGTGGCATAACGGGTCGCGTAGTGCTGGTCAGGGACCTGAGGGCCACGGGCTGCTGTCCCCTGCTGCCTCAGGGAGGCACCTTACCTGCTTCTGTCCTCACACCCCCTCCGAAAACCAGGCAGTGTTGCTGTGTTTCAGGCCTCATTGCAGGGTGGTTTTGTAACCCAGCTCCTCTGAGTGCTCTGGGCTCCAGGCCGTGCCTGCCCATGGCTGGCCAGCTCCAGTTTGTGCCTGTGCCAGGCGCGTGCTTTAGCAGGGGTACCCTTTCCTTCCCTGCCTCCCCTCACAGCCTGTGAGTAGGCAGGCCCTGAGTCTCAGGGTCCCGTGGCAGGAGCTGGCAGTTGCATGGTGGTGGTGACAGTTTCGAGCAAAGAGACAGTGGCAAATGGCGGGTGCAGCGTGGCCGTGAGACAGGTGGAGCCCTGAGGTAATCATGTGGGCCACATGTGCCTCAAACCGTCCCTGCAAAAGATTCTCTGCCGGGGACGGAGGTAGCCAAGGCTGGTTATGGGGCAGGCATTTGATTCACACATCGCCTTGGAGCCAACCAGTACCTGACTTGTGCCCTGACCTTCCTCACCTGGTGCTGCTTGTTTCTGTGCAGACCCACCTTGCCCTCCAAACTCCCACTCACAAGCCCTCATCGGCAGTTCCAAACATGATGGACAAAGGGCATAATTGCATCATGACACTGAATACTGGCATGATTCTGGTTTTGATAAAAATATTTATATTTTTTGATATTTGATGAATAATATTTAAGTGCTACTGCCTAACATTAGTTTGCAGCCTAACACGAATGAGTACCTTAAGATCAAACAGATTTCCTATTCTGTGCATTTACACATTCCATTTGCACTCTTATTCAGGAGAACGCTGTAGTAAGTTTAAAAAAAAAAAGCACATTTTTCAGCATTCTTTGTGCATTCTTCAATCAAGATATGATGCAAAATAGTGAAATTGATACCTTAGCTGCATCAATTGCTGCTTCACACACTATTGGTTCTTCAGAGCAACTCTTGATATGTCTCAGAATTGTTCAGAGTGTAGTGCTAAATTTTGTCCTTACTTCAAGCTTCTTGCTCAGTAGAACTTTCAGTTGTGTGAGGAATACAGATCTATAGACTCCTTTAAAGCTCTAAAAGCATTTAAATTTACTTTTTTTAAAAAATAGAAGTGTCAAAAAGGATTGTTTGCACTTGGAAGACATGCCATATTTTCCCATTATAATACTTCTGGAAATTGTTTTATTGCCTTTGATGTAACTGTAAGACCAAACCGATCTTTACACCCCCATTCTATTTAAAAAGTGACAGACATAATCCCATTGAAATGAAAACAATCAAATTGCTTTGACATTACTTTTAATTTTGATCATTCTGGGAGAAGCTCTTCCATTTGTCTTTGACTTCTCTAGGTGTTTCACTTGCTTAAGTCCCACTTTCCCAATCTAAGGCTCTTGAGTAAAACACGAAGTGTCACTTTTATGAACAAGGATAATCTTGAAAAACTGTTTAGTAACTTGCTAAAGTGGATTACATCAGTATGCAGTAGAAGTGTATCAAGTATTTTATGTGCCTGTTGACATGTGTTTGCGTGTGCATTTGAAAATTAGAAACCAAAACAAGAAAACAGAAATATGTGTTTCAGTTGTTGGCACAATTTCTTCTTAAGGTTGGTCTCTGCTTTTCTCAGAAAAAACTGATATTTCAGTCTGGACATAAAAGCATATGGCAATGAAAATGCTTCTAAAACAACTACTCTGACCAAAATTCTGTCGTTTAAGAAAAATAATGTAATGATGCTTGAGAGGCTTTTCTAGTTGTTTGTTTGGCTTTTCAAAACTACGCATTGAGTAACCATGCAGTAGCTTTAAATAGCATCTATAAGAAGTAGCAGTGGAAGAAAGACTCTGACTGCTTTCACAGACAGCAGTGCTTACACTCCAGAATGTACAGGGAGGGATTTTGTTACTTCTTCTAAAGTATTTTAGAAGTATTTTAGTCTAAAATTCTAGGCAGTCAAAGAGCCCAAATCTCAATCTGGACCACACTGAATAATGATTCCCCATATAACCTACTAGTTTAATCACACTAGCACAGCGTGGGTGAAATATTTATAAATTTAAAAAAAAAACAACAAACAACAACACAAAAAATCCCCAAACACCAGACAACGAAAATATGCAAACATTTAAAAGGCCATCACTATCATTCTTGACAATTGATCTTAATATCCTCTGTTGCAAGAGGGCTAACTCGGTGTTGAAGGTGCTGCAGCCTTTTTTCCCCACGAGGTGGCAGCACTAGAACCAGCAATGAGCAAGAGGATTGCGGGCTCCTCTCATCAAAACTCAGAAAGGATGCCTGCTTTATTTACATTTTAGTCTTCAGGAATCTGCAGCACAGAATCAAAGGAAAAGCTTCTTAAACCCCAGGACTGGGTGCAAACAGCAATTAAAATAATTAAGTCTACATTTACATTTAACTTTAACAGACCTGTTTCCTGCTGAAAAAGCACATCAGGGGACTTGAAACAATCTGCAAAACTAAAATGCTGTGTATATAAATATATTTGTGTGAGTGTATATTTGTGTGTGCACTGAATACAGTAGAAATCCTGTCTTCTTATTGTATATAGCAAAAATCTTGTAACCAATTAGGAGTTTCTTTCTGCTTCCCCTTAACCCTGCTGGTTTCACCACTTTTTGCTTTTTGCTGCATTTATCAATTTTGTCCAAAACCCAATCCTACAATAAAGGAGGAACCCATTTGCCAGCACACAGTAACCACCAGGAGGAGGTGGGCTCCTGCTCAGCATTCACTCTGTCCTACCTGAATTATTGTGTGACCTACAGCAAGACCTCCTAGTGCAATTCTCTGCGTATAGAGTAATGGATTGCATTGGGTTAGGTGTGCGCTTCTGAGGCAAATCTCCCAGTCGTCCCAGCTTGGCAAGCTTTGCTTCACCCCCTGGAGCAGGCTCGGGGCACATGAGTTGTGTTTTGGGAAGATCCATTGCAGAAGCTCACCCAAAACACTGCCACCCCTGCCTTCAGGCTGGAGCTACTCAAGTTAACCCAGGGCACAGCAGGAGTGTCATGGCCTCAGCACCAACTGTTCTGCCCACAGACACGCGCCTGTCGGTTCCCACTGCTCGCTAATGTACACATAGCCTTAGCTAAAATCAGAAGGGAAATTTCTGATAAACTCACAAGTATTTGTACAGAACAGGGGCAGAAATAATGGAAGAACGCACCTCATCACCTGGACGAAGGTGGTTTTTTCATGTGAAATTGCTGACATCCTAGGGACTTGTATTTGGTGATATTTGCTGGAGGGACCAATCTGTGGTGTTCAGGAAGGAGTTGTGACATTTACAGACGGAAGTGGTAAAACTCTTTAAAATACTTTGATGTGCGTTGAAATTGCCTATTAATAGGTAAGGTGAAAAACCCACCCACTTCTCATTAAATGGAAGAAAAATATTGGGTGGTGTGGAATGCATGTGTACACCACCCCACCCCCACCCCCCATATTTACAAAGACTTTAACTCTTTCTGAGTTTTGACTCCCAAGGAATATATACATATATATGTAGACTATATGTTTATGCACAAATACTGTTATGTTTTTTATGACTATTCATGTATTTTTGCTCTCTGGAGTATACTCAGGCACTCCCAGGACCATTTCTCTTTGTGAAGGAATCAGGCAGTGCTGTGGAATTACGTCTAATGTAGCCTTGAGTATTTATCCCTATTGCTGTCATCACAACATACACAAACCCTTTGGGGCTGCCAGCTTTCTTCTCTTACATCAAGGAAATTGAATCATGTACCTTGGCCTGAAAAAAATTAACATAGCTTGCATAAATATATTTGATAATGTCCTTGAGCTTCCTGGTGAGATGGAGACAAACACAAAGAAGGAGAAACAGCTTGTACATTTTTTTTCCAGTTTTTTTTTTTTAAATGCCATGGCATCAGTGACCATTTGTACTTAGCTGAAATTGCAGCACTGGATCCTGTCAACACACTAAATAAATAAACAGATGGTTGTGTGTGCAGTTGAACTGCTGAAGCCAGGTTTCCTATCAGGTTATATCTTGCAGTTCAATTCACTCATGTCTAATTAAATGTAAACTTTAGTTTTTCCTGTCCTTGCAAAATTCTTTTCTGCTTTGTGGATTCTTAGTCGTGTAAGAGGGGGTGAGCAATCTTCCCCATAGGGGAGGCACTAATTCAGGGCTTTCTCCTTTAAAAGACGAACTAATTCAAAGGAACTTGTCAGAAAGTAATTTCTCTGTTGAACGTGACTGAGATTGGCCAAAAATTTAAAAATACTGGGGAGGATGCAGAGGCACAGTTACACTTGCGCACACAGACATAACGTCAGCGCAGTTACAATACTCATCTCCTCCGGGAGCTATGCTAAGCAGTAATCTCTTTATTGGAAAAAAACAGAAAAGATCAGTGTGCTATTACCTATCTCCATTTAACTGCAATTCATTAATTTTTCATAAAGGGCACTGAACAATTGTTCAAGGCAAGAGCAGCAGATAATATTGACAAGTCTGACAGTGAATGCTTCCCTTCCCTTTGAGGTAAGATATGATTTTGTTTATTTTTATAGCAAAAGATTCAGGAGAATTCAATACGACTTGACAGACCAGTAGGACTTCTGGCAGGCTGGTTGCTAATCTGGTTAAAGGTATTTAAGCTTTCACAATATTTGGTGATTTATTAACAAGGTTTGATTAATGCTTACAAGTAAGCTGAAGTAATATGTATGAAGTGTTACTAACACATTAAATGTTTCTGTATTTGTTACAAGCAGCGCATTAATCTCTAGTTGAGGGGGGCTCTTCAGAAAGAAAAACACAGCATAAAAGAAAATTTACAGAAGAATTGCCGCTAAAGAATTTTATGTTGATTGTAAAATATGAACGCTTTCCATATAGAAACCAAACACTGGTAAATTAAGCTACATCTTGGCTGGAAGTAGCATCTGTCTGTTACAATGTAATGTTCTCTCACCTATTGAACACAATTGCCCAATCATAAACTAACTTTCATAAGCAGAAGAATGGCGCTTTTCTAAAAACAGTTCCTTTCAGTTTTTAGAATGTGTCAGATTTAGGCTAATTTAATTGTGCCAAAACTAGGTAAATTTGTGTTTAGTTCCCCAGCTTGGAAAGCTGTTAGGTTCTGGCAGGTTCCTCCGTGCACGCAATGTACTTCCGTGTGGCTCTGCCCGGGTAAAATGGCCACAGGTAAAAAAGTAAATAAGAAGTTTGGGACCAGACAGGTGACCTGATTTCCACAGTTGCTACGAAGCCAGGCACTTGTAGACAGCAGTTCTCCTGGGCCATTATTTTTGAAAACAGGCCACTTGTCTAAGGCCTGCAGCCTGAGACAGCCACTTTGGAAAACTCGCGTTAGTTTTTGCAGCCATAATCTTTTGCCCTCCCATTAGAGTGAATTGTTTCTGTTTTAATTGGCCTATAGAAAGGATTTTGGAAAATGGTGTTGAGAAAATAAAAATCAAGGCTCCCCAACAAATTTTTATGACCATTCCTGAACGTTTGAGGTACCATCAGCGTGGAGAGTCACATCATCCTGCTCCATTTTAAAACACTGATGGATTATGTAACTTACAACAATTACTTAGAGCAAAATTTGTTCTTTAAAATAATTTTATTTTAGTAAAGTTTCCATAAAATTTAAGAGATTTCCATCCTCAGTTTAAAAATCTCAAACTACAAACATACGAACAGACTATACTTTTTTTTTTGTAACCAGGAAAACTGTAGAATACTGAAACAGTATTAGTTTTTCCAGCTTAGCAAATCTCTGCCTTTCTCTGCAGCTGTAGTTATTTTAAAGGAAGCCTTTTGTTTGAAGATAAATAGACATTAGAGTGATTTACATTTGCTAATTTGCAGTAAGACAAAATTCTCAGGTTCTCGGTACCTGTTCAAGGTACTTTTTTGTTCTTAACAGCACTTTGTTCACTTTTTAAAGGTAGTTAGTATGTGTTTTTTTAAAAACTACATAGTGTTCCTTTGTTTCTGAGTGATATGGCTGAGGAAAATTCCTAGTGTTTGAGGAGCAGATTATTTCATTGCACAGATGCAGTGGTTTCCTTCAGCCCTCACACAGAACATTGAGTTTTACATTTTTAAATTCTGGCAGGACCTTGCACAGGGGCATCCTCCAGAAGCCTTCAGGAAGATGAATGGGGACAGCGGGTTCTCTGTGGTGATCCTTCTTGCATTCAAGGCAAGGAGGCAGATACAGAAAGAAATACTTGCATAAAGGAGAAAGAAGGGTCTTGTGAGCATCACCAGTAAAAGTGATGTCTCAGTGGGACGCAGAGGCAATACCTCCCGCACCCTCTTAAACCCAAGTTGCTCCATGACTTCAGGCAATCTATAATGGACTTCAGTGAAATCAGCTTTGGGCCCTTAGATGGCTAAAGTTGCAATGAAGCTCCTGTGTCAGGACCTCTCCTCACCCTGGTAACTGGGCAAGGGGTTCTCCATGATTTTTCAGCTTCAGGTCTCCACTAAAGCAGTGGAAATACTCTTTCCCTACGGCCTAGGTTAAGTTAGAGCAAAGGCTAAGTTAGTGAAAACGAGCACCCGACAGACTGAAGGGAGACACATCAAAGAGGTAAAGTGGCGCTGGAACTCCAGCCATGCCTGAAGCAGGTCCAGCGGGGGCCCCTCAGCAGCACCCGCCGCCCGGCCGGATGCCGGGAGCTGCGGGATTCCCTGAGCTGCGGCCCACCCGGGCTCGCACCCAGAGGCCCCGGGCTCGGCCAGGCCAGAGATCCGCCCGCACAAGGCGTGCCCGGCCCGGCTAAGTGCCGTCCTCCGCAGGCCGGCAGCGGCCCGTCACCCGGGCGGCCCAGCCGGCGTCCGTGGCGGAGACCCGTCCCCCTCGATCCGGGTATCGCCGCCCCGGGGCGGGCCCCGCCACCGCCCCCGCCCCCACCCCCGCCCCCGCCCCCTGTGCCGCGGCGGGAGAGCTGCGGGGCCGCGCGGCGCCGCGCCTGGGCCGGACCCGCTCCCGCTGCCGGACCGGCCCGCCGGTACGTAACGGGGGCGGTGCCGGGCCTGGGGCTGCTGCTGCTGCTGCCGCCGGCGGCGGCGGCGTCCCCCCCCGTCGGGGCGGCCAGGGCTGGGGCGGGCTGCGGGACGGGCGGTCCCCCGCGGGCAGGTGGTGGGGGGTCCGGCAGCCCTGCGGCGCGGCGGGGCCGGGGCGGCGGCGAGACACCCCTGCGGGAGGCGCGGGCAGTGCTACGGCCTGACGGCTGCCTTCCCGCCGCTCTGCGGCAGCGGAAAACCCGATTTTGTGGGTTTCTCGCATTAAAAATAAACGAACAAATTTATGGAGAGGCGGCTAGAAGCGAAGGCTGCGGTCCTGCGCAGGTGTCGATGCAGAAGTGTGTGCCCCTCACCCCCCACCGCCCCCCAGACCCAGAGCCGTCCCGTGTGCGCTGCCCTGGCACACAGCCCCCTATCCCAGAACCTGCGGGAGTTGCGCTGTAACTTGGTGTCTACAGCATGTGCCAGTTATTCTGTCCTGCACTTTAGTGACTTAAAAGCGAAGTCGTTTGGGTGGAGTGGGAAAAACATGACTTTAACTCTGACTGTTATTGTTGTCTCATAATTTTAGGAGGGTGCAGAAATGTCTCCCTTCGAAAATAAAGGACTAATGCTTGGCATAATGGCAGGGACTGCTGGGATAAGCCTGATGCTGATTTGGTACCGTAAGATCCGAAAACCCGGCGCAGCTGTGCATATACCTGCATTCGCAGATGTAGGTAACAGGCTTAATTCTATGGGCTTGCAAAATGAAGCTTCTAATGAGCAAGGAGCGGTAATGGTGTTACATGGAAGGCAGCTGCAGATACTAGAAAAATTGAATGGCTTGCTAGTGAGTGTGGATGAACTGAAGAGAGAGGTGAAGTTTCTGAAAGAAGCTATTCCAAAACTTGAAGAGCTTGTTCGAATTGAGCTTCAAGGGAAGGGAGGTGTTCAGAGAGTTAGTCCATCACACAGAGCAACGAAGCGGAGAAAAGCTGAGACAGCTTCTGGTGCAACAGAAACTACAAGCTCTGAGGAGGCCGAAAGTGAAGGAGGGTGAGTCAATGATTTTATGTATATAGTACAGTACACATACGGTGCAAATTGCATCATAATCTATGTGAAACTTTGTATTGTAAACAGGAGCCCTTTTAAACTTTTATGTATATTTTGTATTTCTCTATATTCAGGGGAGGGGGGGAAGACCAAAAATTCTGAGTAGTATTTTTTAGATCAGAAAAAACTCTAGGTGACCATCTTTGAATCTGCACTGTGCCTGACCTTGGCTTCATGCCAAGCATAATACAGATTTTTAAGGGTGCATTTGGTAACAATCTGGTGCGGTATTGCTACATAGCTACGCAATAAGAGGCAGAGTTCATCATAATGGTGTAATTTTGAAAGTGCTTCTAGTAAGGAGGTAATCTTGTCATGTCTCTGACAGAGTTGGTTCAAACTGTATTAATACTCTTGTGCTTTTCATGATAGTTGTCTTCTCTGGACCTTAAAGATGAGTTATTACATCATCCTGCCTAAAAGTATTACATGCTGGGAAAGCTATGTCCAAATGCAATGTGTGTACAAATAGCAGTATGTTTATATATATGTGCTGTTGTATATACTTTCTGGTGGCTTAAAAAGTAATCAAGAGAGATTTAGGGTACTGACTCATTAAGGTAGATAGTTCCTAGTTTTGATCACATCTGTAGATCAGATCTTGTAGGTCACATCCCATATAAAACAAATAGTATGTTTTATACGTGTGAGTTGAGGAACATGCTGAAGGATCAGATATACCTGAAGTCCAGGAGAAGGACTGTTTTTTTTGTCTTTGCATATGTTACCTAAGATACCCTCCAGCAGTAATGTAAAAATGATGATGACATTACTTTCCTGTAATTGCAACTTTGTTTTGATATAATCAGATTAGATACTAATGTGCAATTTAATAAGGGTATCTTTATAGCAACTTAGTTTTTTGAACCGTCTCCTCAGAGTGTTATACATACTTGTGTAGGCAGCAAATTACAGCTTACTAGAGTAGGCTGTAAATTGCCTGCCTTAAATCACATATTTTTCTTTAAAGATGTATTAGTTAACTGTAATATTCTGAAGACAGCAACATGCTGCGTATAATGATCAATGAAACTATATTTTTGAAGAGCTTCTTCACATTTATTTTCAGTTCCCGTGGGCAGAATTTCTTGTTATGTTACATTGCAGCCCAAACGCTTCACGAGTCTTGTATTTTGTTAACATATATTGAGATCTGTCAGTTCTGTTATGAACCAGTTCTCTATTTTTTTTTTTCCTTTATTTTAACTATTTGGTAATGGCAGGGGTATTCAAAGACGTCCCCCCTTCATATGCTGTAGAAACATCTCAGTTCTATTAGTTTCTCAGGTTGTTTTATCCATTAGTTGGTTTGCAGAGACCTTTATGTTATGCATAAAATATTTGGAGATGTAGATAATGCTAAAGGACCAGTTTATGAATCATCAGCTTCACAGACACAGTATAGGGGTTATTCACAGAATCACAGAATCACAGAATCTTAGTGGTTGGAAGGGACCTTTGAGATCATCGAGTCCAACCACATAA
>JAOQGH010000023.1:34571019-34607774 GCA_025769975.1 Gallinago jamesoni
GCCGGCCATTTTCCCCGCCCTTTAATTTTGCGCCTCATGGGGACAGCCTGCTCCTGGGCCTTTAGGATTTCCCTCTTCTAGCATTTGAGAAGATCCCATTTTCTGGTCAGGAGAGCTGCGTTGCTGTTTGAGAACTAACCAAGGAAACTTGTCTGTTTATGTTCTTCTGTGTGAGGAAGAAGCTGATGAGATGATCCAATACAAGTGATTATAGTGTGCAAAAGATTTGACAGTGTCCTTACGAGAGGCCTTCTCTGACAAGTATTTGTATACAGTCAGAAGGAAGGAAGATAATTCAAGGTTATAGATAGTTAGTCATTTGGGTATTTGCATTTCCAATGCTATTTTTAATCCCTTATGAAAAGAGGTGGTTTTTTCCTACTGACACCTTGTACTTGATGAGCTTGTTTTGCATACCTTCTCTAAATTTAAGATAGTTTTATTTCATTTAAGTAATTATCTTTCTGCATTTGTTTTTCTTTCCCCTGCAAATTGAAATAGGTTGTTAATAGTAATGTGTGTACAGTTGCAATGTATATAGCTTTTTCTGAGGTTTCTGTAACTTTAATGACAGTGGTGCATGTTCTGTGAGAGTTTGCCATGAGAGACAATAATACTCCCCCCCTACTGGCCTTGATCTCCTCTGGTTTTAACTGACAAACGGGTAGATGCTGGGAATTGACAGATAAAGTAATCTTAAGGTTTTTTTGGACTTGTGCTGGATGACTACCTTGGTTTCAGAATTGTAAACTTCTTTCAGAATACCTTTTAATACTGCCTGTTTTTTCCATGAAATATTTGAAGCTGGCAGTCTCTGATAGGATCCTCACTGCTTTGATCTACTCTGCTCATGTTCTCAATGTCACTGTTGGTATTCAACACCTTGGGAAGAGAAGCTTTCTATTTTGCCTTTCAAAAATTATGTATTTCTCTAAGTGGAAAAAATATACCATGCTTTTTAATAAATGAAATACATTTTTACGTAATAACAGCCTGACTGGAGGATACAGTGAATAGATGGGACATTGACTGAATAGTAAAGAGCCAAGGTTTGTAGTCTATGCTTTTCTGTATTCTATTCTTAATAGTGTGTTTCAATGTCCATCATTTACTAGTGAAAACCTCAAACTTTAACATTTGAGAATATGCAACAAGAACTCATTCATCTACAAATACAATAAATTGTGTCTTGATGATCACCTGGGTTGGAGAGTGTCATCTCATTGTGATTTTAAAGCTGTTTCCTCCCTGATACAGCAATGATGAGCCATTGACATCAGTGTCATGTTTGGCATCACTCTCAGCTGGCCTTGCATCCAAGCTTTTCAAATTGCATTTGGCATCAGTTACCAGAAAGATTCGCTGCAGTAAATCCTTTTCGTACAGCTGTTTTATTTATAATTATTCCTTGATGTTGTTTAAATATTGAGCGGGAAGAAACATTTCCCTTGCCTGCTTCTGAGTATCACTTCACTTCACTTACGATTGCTTCATTTATTTTTGCTGCCCATTTGCTTTCAATGCAACCCTCAGTTGACCTAAGAATGGGGTTTGCCAAACTTTTCCTTGAAAGCTGCTTATCATTACTGATGCATATGCACTCTGCTCATACAGTGCAAATTTGATCCAGATAAGTCTGTGACATATAATCACTTTTCTATTGAATTAGCTGGAGTGGATGAGACAGTGTTTGTATTAGCTTGTTGGCTTTTTTAAGCTGGCAGGGAGACAACAGATGATATTTGATCTGTCTAAAAGCCGAACTGTTGTGAACAGATGACACCTGGTTAGGCCCACTCTCTGCCAATTTACAGGCAATCCAACAGTTTTTGAACCAGCAAAGTGAGTTTATACCACAGTGGTGTTTTATACCATGTAGCTCAGTTTTTTCTTAATGCAGTACGAGGTGTCTGGATTTACTGAGCAGCTTAACTGCAGTGTGGTGAGTCTCCAGAGTAGTTTCCATTTGTTCTTTGAACTTTGAACAGTCCTTTGCGATCCAGCTGAGTCCTGTTAGTTGATGATTGCTCCTCACATTCTTACCAATGTTTTTATCTTTTACATAAAATCTGTTGGTAATAAACAAGTTGGCACTGACTGTAGACATTTTTAAAGTTCTTCCATTTTCTCTAATATTGGTCAATGTGTTTAGCACATGTAAATACTTTTCTGTTTATCATCTGATAAAACCTCTTGAAGGAAAATGCCAGGTAAAATTGCAAATGCCAGTGCTACTATATGAAATCTTTTTGAAACAAACCATAGTGACTCTTCCTCTTTTTTTTTTTTTTTTTTTTTGGTGAATTTCGCTTTTGGATTAGTGTCATCAGCCCTTAGACTCTTGGGAGTTCTTAAACTGTGTTAAAAAGAATGTCTGCTTCTGTTGGTGTTAGTACTGTGGGGCTTTGAAATTGTATTGATCTTCATAATGTGTTTTTCTAGAATGAGCAAATATATAAGCCTGCCAGCTACTTCATTGAAGTCAATTATCAAGATCTTTGTAACATAGTTTTATCCCAATAATATCTGTTACATTCTTATTTTGTCTTTAAGTATCTGGAAGGTCTTCCTATCTTGTAATAAAACTGTCTTCAGTTCAAATTGGTAAAGTATAGCTGACCCAAGTTGTTAGGAAATATCCTAGCTGCTTATTTTTTAAAAGTCTGTATTGCCTTCTTAACACATTAGGTTTTCATGCTTAAACCATTTCAGTTATGATAAGGATCAAACAGAGCTAGTAACAGAATGAATGTCATCAGAAACAATATTCTTTATGCCTAGTTTGCAACAATGTTTGAAGTGATATTTAGTGTTTTATACTTGATTAAATTACCTTGCTCTTATTTTACCCCTGTGACTCTTGAGCAAGGAGTAAGAGTTTGCTTGCGGTATGTGACTAGCGAGGTGGGAACTCAGCACAAATAAGTCATGAAGCCCTTGGCTGTCACCTTGGTGATTTTTCCTGTGGAAAATGCTGGGAGGTGGCAATGTCAGCTCTGGAGCCAAAGAAGAGACAAGGAAGAGAGGACTCTCTGAAGGCACTATGAAAGTACTTTTCTAAGAAAAGAAAGGAAAAATCTAGAGGAATGATGATGCATCAACTTGCTTGCCCAGTCTTAAGCACAACAAATTGTTTGCACTCCCTTGGACATTTTGGTATCAGAAGATTTAATTTGCGTCCTTTCCATGAAAAGCACTATTCGCTTCAAACCAAACTTGGAGAAGATTTTAAGCATGTTGAGAATGGCATTATTCTGTGGTGGTTGGGTAGAAATTCCTGACCCTTAGTGTAGAACAGTGTCTTCTCATCTGTGTCAGCAGGCAGGGCTGTATGGTTTGTTGCAGTCCCTAGAGAATTACTGGCATTACCTAACACTGAAAGAAGTTACTGGTGTCTGATGTTTTACTCTTCTCACAGGTTGTATTATAGGTATTGTTTTGCCTTCTTTAAAGCATGCAGTCAACAAGTAAATTGAAATTTATGGCATTCTCATCAAAATTTAAGATGGTCTGCTCCACATTTAAATTCTTTGAGGATTCATAAAGCAGATAAATAGAGGAGGTAGGAGAGAATTTCACAGGTCGGTGGTGATAAGAGAGGGGAAGAAATGACTTATTCTCTCTGCTGTTTCTCAGCACAAATATAGCCCAGAGATCATGTTTCTGTTGGAGAAGTGGGATGAGGAAAGGATAGATGCATTATGGTCCGATCTTAAAAGATTATTCTTTCATCATATTTCACTCTTTATGAGTTCGCATCATCTGTTATATAGTGACCTATTTCACACTTTTTCCATGTGAGTCTCTCAGTGAATATTCTCATGTGACTTATCTGATGTCATGTGAATTTGATGTTTGGCCATGACAGTTTGATACACTGCTGCTGGGAATCTCTGTTGGACTTGTTTGGAGTGACAGGGCTTGGCTGTCAGCCCAGCCTTGGCCTTTATATTTTTTGCTAGGATAGTGAAATTTTTCTGAAAACCACTTTTGTCTGTTTTCTAACATTGGAACACTAGTGGTCATAGAAATTTTAGCAGATGTTGATGCAGCAAAGTTAAAACTTACATCAACATTAACTTCCAAACACTGATTCCATACTTTCATATATACCTGCTTAGGCAGCATTTAATGCATTGCCCAAATTCCTGTAACTAAGGAATGTTATGGTTGCAGTATTGTATGGAAATTTGCAATTGCCTTTACTGTTTAGTTGTTGCTACTTTATATTGTAAAGTGCCCTTATTTTAGTTAGTAATTGCACAACCTGTCTGTGCATTTGTCATTTGATTGGGGGGGCGAGGGTGCACATCCAAACCACGTGAGGAAAGGTACTTTCCAAACATACTTCACATCATAAGATTGTGTTGGAGCTAAAAGATGTCCCCCTTTCCACCTAATCCCTTGCACTTTTGATCAAATTAGGGCTCTTACAAATGCAGGCTATATGCAATGTAGCTCTGCACCCACTTCGAGGTAACTATGGAGGAACAAGATGCTCTGTTTTTAAAGATGCTTCAGAAAACCAAAATAAATGTTCGCTGACTTCCAATTAAAGACTCTGCAGGATACAACATAGGATGCGTCATCAACTTCAGCATCATCATGAAACAAATCTGTAGAAATCTATGAAGTTTCCCGTCTCTGTTCTGCTACAAGTTGTTTTTCAGCTTGAACACGTGCACATGGTTTATGTATGTATTGTTTTATACGAATGTATTTTTGACTACTCTTTCCCATATTGCCATGTCACATCTAGCACTTCTGTAGCTTGTTCATTTACAGGCTGTGTGTCTGCTTGGATTTTAGTTCTGGTCACTTCCAAAAGCAACGTACTGAAAACAGAATACTTAACAGCCATGATTATTAACCTCCATTTATATTGCTAACATTCTGTACTGGTTATGTTTTTCTGGAAAAAATAGATTTTATATATTTTGACTGTCATGACCTACATAAATTATTCAGTTGCTTAACATATATAGTACATTTCATGCTTTTTCTGCTCCTAATTACAATTTTAAAAATCTCTGAACCAGGGAGCTTTTACATTATTATTTCTCATCAGAACAATATTTTCAAACGTGGAAATGCAGATGATTAGGCTTTTCTGTCCATTTTTAGTACATAAGCAGAAAACTGTTTTTAAAAAATGATGCCTCCTATATGAGCATAAAAATCATGCTCCTATGTGAAATTGGAGAACCCTAATTTATACTCAGCACTTTGGACAGTAAGGCCACCTGCTTATCTCTGCATGGTATTTATGGCTTTTGTAAATATTTCTTTGCCCTTGATTGCCTTGTGCTGAGTACTTGTGCACTGAGCATAATGAATTAATATAAGTTCTTTTCCAGTTTCAGATATTCTGACCTTCAGAATGTTCAAAAGAAATAAGTAAAGGAATTGATAACAGGGATGTTACTGCTTATATTTAGATCTTACAAGTGTTTAACAAAGCATTGTGTAAGTGATTCTTATAGCACTTAAGTTTCGGTTAGCAAGATCATTTAAAAAAGAAAGAAGTAAAGAGCTGAAGAGGCCTATTCAAGACTACAGATGTCTCAATACACATTAATGATTTAGTGTGTTCTGCCTTTGAAACAGAAGGATACATGTGTTTCTAATATGTATCTGTATTTTTTAATGCGGTGTTAGGCAGCAGGGCCAGGCAATTACTTGCCTGTTATGTTTGGAATATGATTGTGCTGTCCCTTTGAAGATAAAGGTTTTGTAATAATAACAATAATAAACTTGATACCACAAATACAACTCCTTCAAGTTTGGACAACTGGAAGAAATTGTGCACCAAAATTTTTGCATTTGAATTTAACAATGCTTTACCAATATTTTTAGAAAAGATTGTTATTATTTTCTGTGATTTAGTTATCTTACAGCTCATACTGATTCTGAAGGAGACTCTGAGGATGAGAAGGGATGTATGAAATCGCCTGATGCTGTTGTGAAATCAGCAGAAGAAGAAGAGTTATTTAATCTTCTACAGAAAGTGGACAATTTGCACAAGGGTTCAGAGGATGATAAAAAGGAGGGCTTCAGACTGCTGCTTGAGAAAGATGATGAGGTATTAATGGGTAAACTTCATATTATGTTGCCATTAACTTATGATTTGCACTGCTTTTAAGAACTTCTTTAATACAAGCATTAAAATGCACACAGGAATGGAAGATGAAATTTCATGCATATTTTTAAAATACAGTGAAAAAGAAATATTTCAAGGTGGTGTCAGCATTCACGTTGGGTGAACATAGGCGTTTTATTATTTTATATCTCATTCAGGCTTAATAACTTTGGAGCTTTGCTTGATGCATGCAACAAAGAAAGATTAGGGCTTTTTTCTATGTAAATTATACTTTTGCTGATTTTAGAATGCTCTATGTGAAGAAGTCCTGTGGAATTAAGTAGTAACCAGATAAAGTGTTCTCAAGAAATTGAAGTACAAGCCTGTAATCTGCCTATATTTTTCTGGTACATTGCATGTGAATTTTTCCTTTGACTTTACTGTGCACATGGGCAACTCCAGATAAAATTTCAAAGTGGCTTGATGTGCAGTGCTTAATTAAGTGTATCAGTTTCTTCTGATTTGGCAAACATCAGTTTGGATTATATTTTCATTTACATATTGAAATACCCAGGAAGGTAGATGAGATACCAATTGCAAATGAGTGTGGAGCTTATGGCATACCTAAAGAAAGCATACATCACATCATGCAGGGACCTGTTTTACTTTACTGGATTGCCTTTTTATTATTATTTTTTAATAATAAAAGAACTTTAAAACTGATTCATGAAATAAAACCTCTTTAGACTGTCAAGGGTATTTCCAAAAGCTGTCTTTTTTGGTTGTGAAAAATTGGTCATCTGGTTCTCACATAAACTAAAAGTAGTATAGAATCATGCAAAATAACCAAAGATTTATGCCATGTTCCAGTAACCTGCTTTAAGCATTATGAAACTGTTTAAATCACATTCTGATCAGTTTAATTACCCATCTGTCCTCTAATTTCAGTATGAAAACTGTGTGGGCTTTCTTTGGAGACTTGCACGCGCTTATGGAGATCTGTTTGAGATGACTACTGACACTGAGGAGAAGAGGAAGTACGTTACTGATGGTAAGCAGAGGCAAAATTTTTATGTAAAATGCCATTTGAATGTAGTGAAACATGCTTAGAACTTAGGTTAAGTTTTCCAATCCAAGCAATTTCCAATCCAATAAATGGGAGCATTTGAATTGTAATAATAACATTTTGCACAATGAACTGCCATGGTATGCAACTCCAGCCCATTCTTTCCTCACTGGAGAGATGAAAAATGGGTGAAGAATAAGTATTGTGGGTCACAGTTGAAGATTGTTAACTCTGGATGGTGACTTAAAATTCTGTGTTTTGTTAAGAATCAGATGGATACAAAATGCTGTCAGCACAGTTTCTTAATTATGTCTTTGGGAGAGTGAGAGAAATAAATGTGAAGGCAAATTCAAGGTTTGTTTTTCTGCTTTCCTGTGGCAAAGCAGCACTGCTGCGTATCAGCAGCCTCTTTTGTGGTGATGGTGGGGGTGAAACTTTGTGAATTGAGAAAAACTGTTGACCAGAAACAGAAGTCATGTGTGACAATTAATGTTCCTTCCGGGCATGTTTAACAGCTTAACCTCAACAAGGTTCTGATTTTCTTCTTCCCAGCACATTTTCTTTGTTGCTTTTAAAAGCATTGCCCTTTCTTTCACTGACTGGATGCATGTTGGCTAGAGGTACAGTTTTCATTACCCTTTTTGTTTGCGGCCACTTTCTCTTTATTACAATAAACCTACATCTGTTCTACCTGTGTCACTCTCCTCCAGTCTATACACTGGTTTTGCAACCCTTTTTACCTTTATCTGTGAATACTTCTATCTCTCTCTCCCCTTTCTTCCTCCATTTTTTGCTGCACCAAATTAACATTTTCTAAGTATATTCCAAGTTCAGTTTACTTTGTATTTTGTGACTCTTTCCCCATTTTCTACTTTTTGTACTGTCAGCAGTGACAGCATCACTGGTAAAGCAGTTCTGGCTGCCCTTTGTTGTCTTTAAAGGCAGTCCCATGCCTTTGTGCTGTCATTACGTATTCCATAGTCAACCTCAGCTTGTCCTGGGTCCTTGTCCCTATCATTTGGTTACCTAAATACTCATGAAGACTTGCACATCTTAGCTACTTAATTGATGCGATCTTTGCTTTAGTAACAACTTGATTTCTTTGTAGGGAGATCACCCAGTGCAGTGAGGATTATGACACTAACTAAATTACAACAGTAAACTCTGTTGTTGGTTCCTTTGTTTTTACTAGTGACTACATGTAGCTTCACTTGATGAAAGATAATGGTATAGCAAAAGACAAGGAGAGATAAAGAATGATGGAATGAAACTGGGTCTTAGGTGTTTAGTAACCATCCTAGTTTGGCTGATTCTTGTGAAGTGGTGGGTGGTGGCAGCCTTTTTCATCTCAGTTTTTGGAAGTGGTGCAGAGGGATTGAAACTGTGGGGGAGCTGGCAGTAGTTTCATGGTTTTTTTCATTTCACTGGATTAGAGAATTGTGTATGCTGTTCTTTGTTTTTATGAAATTAACTTGCAATACAGAAATGTCAGTGTGGCTTAATTTGTTGCAGCTGAGACTTTGCAAGCAGCAGGCATCTCATCCGAACTTCTTCCTGTGAGCATGGGTTTGATCAAATCACCTACTGTCATCTTTATTCAGTTAAAAGTGGAACTTAATGGAAGTCTGTGCTGGAAAGGAAATTCAACTAGTTCATTCCCATACCCAAGGCAGGAAACAGCTTTGCTGGTTTTTCTGACAGGTGCTTCTCTAACCTCCTTTTAAGGGTCTTCAGTCTTAGAGACAACATGGCCTCCTTTGGCAGTCCAGTCCAATACTTCCCTGATTTAGCTGCATCTGAATTGGTTTTTAAGATAAAGTACTAAAATGGCACCCATATATATATGGACATATTTATATAGATATATGTATGGGGTTGTAAAAGCAGGATGTTAAATGGTCTGTCTAAATGTTTACGGGAGCAAGAAGCGCTTTTTTCTTTGCAGCTAGTGCATGTCAGGTTGCTTCATTCTTGGGAGTTGCCTAAAACATGGAAGGGTACAATAAATCCTTAAATATATTGTATTTCACTTACAGGAAAGATTATAGCTGAAAAGGCTGTTCAGCTGGATGCCGGGAGTGCTGAGAGTCACCAGTGGTAAGTTTGAGAAAATGTGCATTTTTGCAAAGCTGTATGTATTTATCAAATCCAGCCAAGAAACCTCAACTCTCTTTGGCTCTAAGTAGTGCCCACAGCAAGTTACATTTATCGTACTGCAGTTGACATCAATTTCATAAATTATTCATTAATACTTTTTCATAGCTTTATGGAACTCAATTATCATCAGTTGCAGCTAAAAATACATTGAAGTATTCGGTGAAGCATTTACTGTAGCACATGAAACAACTCAATAACCGTACTTCAGTAGGTACCATGACACATAGACAGGAGTATTTGCTTAAACCAGTATATTATTGCACAGAGAAGCCATAGTTTTCCATTTACCTTCTCTTTCAAGACTTTGCAAAATAATGTCATTTGACCTCATGTTTTGTCCCTTCTTTTACTTGTAATAATCTAAATTCTAATAATTAAAAATAGACAATGAGAGAACTATGGACGTTTCAATTAACTTGTCCATTTTTGTTTTATCATATCAATTTCCTCCAAGCTTGGCACTTGGATTAATTTTGTAGATCTTGCCAGGATTAAAAACCTCTTTGCAAATGTAAATATTTTTTATCAAATTATCATTATCAGGTAAAAGATAATTCTGCTGAGTTCTAGCTGATAGATCCTTACTATTTTATTATTCAGTTTTACTGAGCTCCTGATTTCTTTTCTAATCCTGTTAGCTTTTCCATTTTGGTTTTTGTCATCTTCATTAACTTTGGCATTACACATGTAGGGTGGGATTTCACTTTTACACGTCTAAACCAAATCCTTTTATCACAGGCTCCCTTCACAGTCTAAAAAGAAGTAGCCACTTCTAAAGTGCAGTTCATCTGAGTCTGTTCTGCCTGTTTGCATTAGGGTGTGATTAATTTCTCCTGAGGTTCAGTTGACAACGTCTGCATTGCCAGTAAAGGGAGCACATGTCAGCTAGCTCAGGTTTAGATACTTTATTAGACACAGATGTTTTCATTTAAGTAGGTGACTCTCTGGCTTGGTCTCTCTCTCCTAAACTTCAAAGATGGCTATGTTATTGTTCCACGCTGTGTTCCTGTGAGCCTTGCCATATTCCTATGATTCTTTTTTTCCTTCTGTTTATAACAAGTAGTGCCAAACACCCGCTTTGTAACAGTGCTACAACTGATGTGCTGCAGGGATCTTGACTAAGCTTCACCATCACAGACAGATTTGTGTTTGCTCTTTCCAGTGTCTTGGAAATAATGATGATGACTGCATGGAGGTGAAACCTAGGCCCCAGGTGGCTATAATGTGGCAGTTTAAGATAGGAGTCTTTGCTTTTGGCCTTACCCAGCTGCTTGTTAATTCTTATCAGCTGGAAGTTGCCACCCTGTGAGCAAAACTAACAGAAGAGGATCGTCTGAGCATCAGTCCTCAGAGCATGGTAACTGGAAGCCCATACAGCTTGAATACCTGCCGAAAGCAATTCACAACCATTTCTGCTGTTTGCCTGACCATGGCCATGGTCACTTCTTCAGGGTAACGCTGGTGTGCCCCCCTCACCTAGAGCCATGTGTATAAACAACCCCAGTGTCACATGCGAGCACAAATCCTGCCCCTCCCTTCCTCCCCAGCCCATGAGACTCACAAAATCGCCTAGTATAAATACAGCTTCACTGGCAGAACCAGCTGATAAAAGCTTACATGTTGTTGAGGGAGATGTAGGTGGTCTACTGGATTTCACATGTGAGATCCTGTACTGGCAGGCATATCTAGCAAGGGAAGAATTATGAGTGCAAGGAGACACGTTCCAGAGGTTAGCTCAAAAAGGCTATTTGAGAGGTTTAAGTGGAAAATCTTAGGTTTTGTGAGCTACTGCTTCTTGTAACAGGCAATGGATTTCTGTATGGTTTACAGATTTCATACTTTTTATACCTGGGTTGCAAGTGAATGTAAGGGTTTTATCAGTTATTGTTGAACTGGTGGCTTTTTAGTGGTGTAGATGGACGCCATAAATTTGAATAGAATATTATCATATTTTTCTGAATATTTTATCTGGTTGTCTTCCTTTTCTGAAGTCTTTCTGACTCGATGCATAATTTTTAAAGTGTGATGCCCTGTGCTGATTATGCAGCTCTAAATGAGGCTCTGAACACTGGGCAGAATGGACTTCCATGCTCCAGACAGACATTTGTGTGTCTTTGTCTAGCCTGCCAACTGTTGTTCAGTTTGCGGTTCCAGTAGATCCTTTTCTGCTGTGCTGCTGCTTAACCAGATGGACTTGTTTTGTAACATTTGTACATTTCTTTTTTCTTCCTTGATAGAGTACTGTACACACATTTCATTGATCTCATGTTGATTTTAGACCATTTTCAGTTTTATTGAGGCCATTTGGGTTTGTAAATACTTGCATCACCTCCAAGATTACAATTTTATTTTAAAAGTGTGGTGTTGTGTGGGTTTTATAAATGAAGCATTCTTCATTATTAAAATTACTGGAAGATAATGGACCCAGCACAAAACACTGTGGAACACCTGTAATGATGCTTAGGTTCACGTGAACCTGGTTCTGTAACCTTCTACAGGTGATTTAATTGAAATTATATTTCCATGGTTAGAGTTTGAGAAACATCAGGTAGGACAAAGTCAAAGACCATATTAAGGTCAAACCTTATCCCGTTTATTGTATTCCTCCAATATTCCAGGCTTGTTTATCTTGTCAGAAAATAAAAATATTTTTGTTTGATACTGTTTGTTTATGACAAACTTGCGTTAACTGTTTTGTATGCTTCTGTACTTAAAGAATCCTGAGTGCCTGCAGGTTAGGCTGGCTTGTCCATAAGCTTTTCCCTTTTCTCTTTTCCCTTTCCCAACTTTTTCCCTTCTGCTGGGACTTTCCACATCACCCAGGAGATTTTGGTAGTCAGCTGTATGTCAGATCCAGATTGTTTGAGTCTGGCTGATGCGAATTTAACCAGTTTATCTAAACATATTTTAACTGTTAATTCCCGTAAACAGGAAATAAGACTTTAGGGAATCTTCCCTGTAGAAACTGTGCTCTCAAAGTTGTACACTAATAGAATTTTGCATAAATCATAAATGGATAAGACTGTTTAATAGGCAACGTGTGCTGTTTGACATGCCAGGGTATTTGCTTGGCATGGCAGGTATCACTGGGGACCTTTGGGGTTCTCTACTTTTCTGGGCCAGCAGCTGGAAGTGGTGAGAAAGGGCATCTCCAGAGGCAGTAGGCACCTGTGCCCAGGCAGGGATCCTGTGAATTGATCAGGGTCTCCATTGGCTGTAATTGGAGAGTAGATACACAGATGAGAAACTCAGCACAAATTCAAGCTCGGTGTGAGAACAGTGCTGTCTCACACCAAAATACTTACTTTTAAGATCACTGCCAACATAAAATTTTCTTAACCTATATGAGGTAAATAATCTCAGCCTGTGTAAAATAAGCCCATCTGATCATTAAACAATTTTCTCCTTTTTCATGAAAGGTTATCTCATTCTGCATTAGCTACTGATAAGGAAGCTGGCTTTCTGACTTTGTCTAAGGCAAGTTTTGGTTCATTTCTTACTAATCCGTACTTTCTTATTTCTGAGGGATTTTAATATTTCCTATCAGCACAACTGAGGTTTTAACTCACATTTCATATAGCTGGTATCTATATTGTCAACTCATGCATTATTTCTAATGCTCTGTTAAACTGTTTAATATATTATGGCCTACTAAATGAGTGAGGATTACATGATAGGCCTGTTCTTTCCCTGGTCCTGTTCCTTGCTCTCTACTTAACGTTAACCCTTGGAGGGTATGGGAAATATAAGTAAAGAAGAAATTGAATTCAGCCTTGTTGTTTTCACCTTTTGTCATCTTTTCCTCATTGCTAATTGTTTGGTATTTTCATTTATGTTTCTTTTCCTTCTGCTGTATTTATAGAACTTCTTCTTATTGCCTTGTATTTCTCATGAGTTGCAATTCAGTGTGTATTTAGCATTTCTGGTAGATATGCCTTTGAATATGCCATCTAATTCCGATATATATATATATATATCTTTAATATCCATCCAGTATCTCTATCTTAGCCATGTGCTCTTTTTTTCACTTTTAGAGTTACTTTTGGATTTTTAAGTCAGTAGAGAACACCTCAGTGGAGCTGAATTAGTCTTTAAAACCATTTCCTGCCATTTGTCTGCACCGCAAAGGTTATTTGCTGCTGCGCTTTTGAAAATTATCTCTTAATAATTCTTCTCTAGAACTTTTTATAACATGGCACTTTTTTATGATTTCATTTTATCATTAAAAATGAACACCATGTCAAGCAAGGATTAGGTCTGTAGACCTCTTTGAAAGTTTCTTTTTGAAGCTTATCCCTACTGCTTGAAAGCTGCGTTTTCCACATACATATGTTTTTGTCATACCCTGACTGACATAACTGTTCTGGTAAAGCCCTAGTGTAGGCTGAATTATGCTGGCAAAAGCATACCTTTCCCAGAGCAGGGGATTTGTGTTTTGTGGAACTGCTGTAACCTGCTTGGGAAATAGAACGTCTCTTTTGACTCCACCAGGAGAATTCAGTGAAATGGTCTCATGAGCAAACTCCTACTAATGTAGGCCCAGAGTTCAGCTGTCTTGCCTTTTCATATTTTATTTATTTAAGAATAAAACAAAAAAAAAGCCATATATCTTTTTAGTAGCTCACCTATATTTTTATAAAACTGTATCATAAAATATATCAACAATAAAACCGGCCAACTTACTGATCAGAATACTGACAAGTAACCAATATTCATCCTCAAATTAAATTTGATAAAATATATGCAGAAAGAGCACAGCAAACTATCTTGAAGTAGTCAGTTAGTTTTGGTAATTAACTTTTGCAGCTGCAAATAATTTTCACATCTGAATCCAGATTTTTGAAAATGTGATCCTACTTAATACTGCACTTGCCAGTGAGATCAAAAAGCTTTCAGATTTTTTTTGAATGGTGACCTCTAAAAAACTGAAGTAAATAGAAACACTGGAAAGGAAAAATGTAGCTGTAACCTTTTATTATTTTTGTGACCACCCTAATGAGAGGCAGAGTAAATATTCTAAGTGACTTGTTGCTGTGTTTGGCTGGTGTAAATTATTCAAGTTGTGAAGGAACTCCCATGCAAAAGTTGGCATCAGCTAGTTGCAGATCTTCTTGTCTTTACCAAGCCTCAAACAACATCCTTTGGTGAGGTAGTGATTCCCAAATGATAGCTGTGAATCCTCATAGCTCATCTTGGACCATGGAGTATGGACCATCCAGATTTTAACTGGAAGTGCTAAGTGAGCTGCTTTGGATGGCACCACTTTAAAACTTTACAGTCGAAAAAAATACAAAAAGTAGAGGCATGTTAATTAATAGAGCTTTTATTTAAAATTAAACAATCACTTTTCAGTTATTTTGCAAATAAGTTTTTTGCAAATGAGTTTTTATGTTTGGGAAGGTTTTGCTGCTTGAGGAGGTCTAAAAGGCTTCTCTGCCATTGCCCAGAACCCAGCACCTCCTTTTTTTACTGAGGAGGATTTGCTACAGGCTTTGCAAAGAACAGAAAGGTTACTAGATATGGCCAGTGTTCATGACCTTTACTTAGAAAGATCATTATTTGCATTGAACTTTGGTTTGTTTGCCACAAACAAACTTAGTGCTGCTGTTAAGTTTGAGTTACTCTATAGAATTTACCTGCTAATAGAACATGTAGCACATGTCTCATTTGGATTGAAGTTATCAAGTGAAAACCTAGTAATTATAAGTGAAGACTCCCCTTGAACCACAGCTTCCCCCACGGCTTTTCCATATTGTATATACGTGAGTTCCTCAAAAGCACAGAAACAAATTTCACAAGCCCAGGGTTGTCCATGGAAGCATGTTCCAGAACTGACAGCTCTCACTGGGAGGGAACAGTACAGAAGTGAATGGATTTGCTTTGTTCTGGACAAATGAATAATTATCCCTTACTTGGTGTTTTGGCTGACCTGTACTAAGAAGCCAGAAAATGAAGAAGGATACAATCATAGAAATTGGATTAGCTTTTGGTAGTTTTATAGATTTGTTATTTAGGTCAAAATGTTGACCCTTAAGTTCATATATCATTTTGTGCTGGGGTTGTGCCTGGGCTAGAACTAACGCTTATGGATTCGTTGATGTGCTAGTATGACTTGGAGTTCCCAGTGGGCTTGCTGTACTTAGTATACAAAAGATGAAAGTAGTGATAGTCCCAGGTAGAATGTATTTCAGTGAGAAAGTCTAGAGACTGCAAAGATACTGAAAGGCTTGTATGTAATAGTGGAGTATCTAGCCAGAAGGTATTTTGTCTTTCTTGAGAGGTACAAAGTATTCAGAAATGTAGAAAGTTGTGTTTCTACACAAAGAAACTCTGAGAAAGTATTCAGAAATGTAGAAAATTTTAACTCTTGGGTCTTGTCAATAAAAGATGGTAAAATCACTCGTAATCTGATAAAGAACTGCTCTGAAGATGGTTCCTAAAGCAATTACTATTTTGATCTAAGCAGGATTAAGTTTCACTGGGATTAATTTTTAAGATTAAGTGATATTACTACCCAGCATGATAAAGTCAGGTTATTAAACACATGTAACTTGGTTATTTTGTGGAAAGCTGTGCAGAAGCAGGAAAAACGTCATTCTTTGGAGGAAGAACTTTAATGTTGTGACATGTACATGCAAAGGGATTTTACACAAACTCCCCACAAAATAGCGAATGTCATGTACTCTCAGTAGTAGAATTATAACAGATTTTTTCATGTTTGTAGGGTGCAACGGCATGAAAATATTTATGTGGTGAAGTAAAACTCTTCAAAATTATAGAATAAGTTGTAGGATATTGTCATACCACTGACAACTTTTGAAGTTAAATTTGTACCATGTTTCTAACTAAATTCTTGTAACCTTCTGCCCTTAATTATCCCTTCTTTAGACTTAAAAGAGATAGATACCTTACAAGCTACAAGCCTCTGTTTTTACCATACAGTCTTATTTTTTAGGAGTTGATACCTTGTCCAGAAATTTTGCTTTTGGTCAAAACTTGGTATAACAATTTCAGGTTGGTAGTTATTTGCCCTGTATTTGATACACGGAATGATTAAGAGAGTTTTATATTGATCTTTGTTGTTAATTATGCTTAATCTTGGCCAATTATCTTTAAATTGCTTATTATTTTGGCAAAAATAATTTAAAATGTCAAATACAGAAAGGCAAATTCAGAAGCCATTTCTGAAAAGCTTTAACTTGTTCTGTAGTAAGTGGATTGGAGGGATGTGTAGCTTGTGTATTTCTGGTTGAAGTCCATTTAAATGAGAGAATGGTAGAAAGTCCTGGTTTTGGATTGTATGGTTGCTGGGGGTAGTGATTAGATATGATAAAAGTCACTTTGCGTGCAAAAAAAAACAACCCAAAGAAATCACAATCTAGTGGGGAAGGGTGGCATTTTTTTTTCCCTTTACCACAGGGCAGGTCAATGGAGTATTTCAATTTGGAAATGCTGTTGCAATGCCTCAGGGCATTTGTGGTCACTTGTTCAAGTTCTCCATCTGTTGATCTTTCTTTTCAGTGTGCATTTCCCTCCCCACTGGAGGGAGGTAGCAGATGTTGGCACCTGCCTGACAGTAGCCCTTCGTAAGGGACTGAGCTCAGGTCTGTAGTCCAGCCTCTGAGGAGGAGTATGATGTGTCTCCTGGGAAAAGGTTCTTGAAATAGCAGTGCATTTGGTGAAACACTGCAGTATCCCCATGCAAGTGCCAAGGAGGTAGGTTTGGAATGCGAGAAGGTCTATTTACTGCAAGCTTTTTTCAGAACGGTCACAGAGGAAACAACACTGGCAACCTAGTGATCTCTAGCACGTTGCTGTAAAGGAGGGTTGTTCTGTTGTGGTGGTGTTGTGCTGCCGTCTCTGAAAGCTGTTTCACTCCGTTTCCACAATTGTGAAGACTACATCATGCTAATTTCTTCAAGATTGTTTTTTGCAGCTATAATGACTGAAAATGTCTGTTATAAAAATAAAAGTTAAATTTCTAGGAGACAGAAATTCAACACAGTTGCAGGTTGTGGAGCCTCAGAAATGCAGAACATGGCATCCACATGTTCTACTTATGAACTTGTGTGAATATGCATTAACATCAGCATTTTTTCTTGTTTTGGTATATTGCATGTTGCAATAATGTATTAATCCAGAATTCTTAAATGTCCTTACTTTTGTGCATTTTTCTTAACCAAAATATGTGTTTGTTTTCCGTGCTTTTGCAAGCCTCACCTACACAAATGTGTGCTACATCTGATGTTTCGCTGGAACTCAGCTTCAGTGCTCTGGTGAATTTTTAATATGAAAACTATATTTCTGCCAATTTCTACAATGTAGACTAAGTTGTATTCCAAGAAGAACAAAAAATGAAAGAAAAGAAGTACAAACAGAAAAAAAAACACGAACAAAAACCCATCTAAAGGCTTCGCTTTCCACCTTGGTGCATTTTGCTTTGTATGCTGGCAGTCTTCCACATTCTTAGCCACTGCTTCCAAACCCTCAGCACTATGAGGAAGGTGATATCAAACTGATACTTTACTTTTTCTATGGAAATTTAATATCAGATGCATTTTTATAGACGTATCATGGCAGGAAGGCAATACAATTTTAAGTGTGCAAAACTGATCTCTGTAAGAGAGTCATAAACAGGAATAGAAGTTGCAAAATCTCCCTGCATAGGACTTGTTATCTCATTGAAGTCAGATTAAAAAGAAAACCTGGGGGTCTGGCTGCATTGCTGAGACAGTCACAATATGTAAGTGCATGAAACTGGTGAGTGAGGGAGTCGACAGCAAAGAAATATGATGGGATGCACAGGACTCAGAGCTGTGCAGAGACGGGGAGACTCAAGAACACATTTAGAATTGGAATTGAAATACACTTTCACTCAGCCTCTTATGCTACCCCCTCATTAGCCCATGCTCATATTACCTTGCATGTCTTGATTGAAGAAGAGGGAGTGAAAAATAGGTGTGAATTAAGGTCTTTGGTATTAGTAAATATCACAAACTCTCCTTCCATTCACAAAGTCATATCAATTACAGTTATTCTTAACTATCCTGTTAACACTAAGCTGCTAAAAGGGAGACCTAGACTGCTGAATGTAAGCCCTGTACCCACCCATTCCCAGAGTCCGCGTGAAATAAGAGGGGGTTTGGAGTTGGGATATGTAGAAGGGGATATAGAAGAGTGAGAAACAAGCCTGGGAAGATGCATGTTGTTTCAGATTTTGGCCCCATGAAATTTATCAGGGAAAAGGTAAAACTTGCTGTATCTGAGTGCCCTAATGTGGCTTAATCTTGATTTGAAGGTTTAAATCTTTCCTGTAAATCCATCGCATAACGGATAAGCTGTGGTTGCCAGAGTCTAAGTGTGCGATAGCATCTCTCTCTATTTTTGGTATGAAAATTTAAGTTGCTTGTAAACGTTCTTGATAAACTGTTTGGATCAGCCTGCTGTTCTTCGTTTTGCATCAGGCAAGGTATGCACCTTACAGTTTTATCTTGTCAGTGTATGTCTAGAAACGCTGGAATACCAGAAAGGAAAATGTTAATTCACCTTGATCTGGACCCCTCTACGTGAGGTCCATGTAGGCACTTGGCATCCATCCCTGACAGCTACTGTTTCTTGCAAGTCTGAGTTTCAGTGACATCCTCTATAGCAAAGGGACATAGTGCTTATTTGTTACTGAGTTAGTTTGCTTGTGTTTGTGCTTAGAAAAGGAGTATTAATTGTGAATGATCAATCTCTATGCTTCTACGCTGTTCTCAGTAACTTTTCTTGCACCTGGCGTGTTGACCGAAGTACCGTTTGTGTCTCCATGAGGTTATGATCATTTGTTTATTGAGATGAACGTATCTGTGACTACTTTTTTACATTATCCAAGAGTAGCATTAGCTTGGCAGTTAGGTCACTTCCTTGTAGCGCTTCGCTGGTACAATTTTTATTTAATTTCTCTCTGTGAAGGGACTGTGAGTGGTATTTTAATGTCAGTGTTCGAAGGCCATTCAGGCAGACAGTGGTTGTGAGGAAAACCACTATTGCTTGCTCTAACAAAAGATATGTACCTTCAACCCATTTCATGGGATATTTGCACATTATTTGTGTGATAATAGTTTAATTATTTCCCCTCATACAGCACCCAAAGTCATGGAATCACGGAATTGTCAGAGTTGGCAGGGACCTCTAGAGGCCATCTAATCCAACTCCCCTGCCAAAGCAGGAACGCCTAGAGCATGTTACTCAGGGCTGCATCCAGGTGGGTCTTGAAAAGTTCCAGAGAAGGGGATTCTACGACCCCCCTGGGCAGCCTGTTCCAGGGCTCCGTCACCCTCACCCTAAAGAAGTTTTTCCTCGTATTTGAGTGGAACTTCTTGTGTTCCAGCTTGAGGCCGTTGCCCCTCGTCCTGTCGCTGGGAACCACTGAAAAGAGTCTGGCTCCATCCTCCTTCAACACCTCAAGGTGACGGTGTGGAAGGCCGGGGGCTGCGGCTGCCTGCTGTATCCCCGTGTCACCGGCAGGTGGGGCAGGTGACAAGGCGGAGGGACGGCGGCGGGCCCGGGGGCAGCCCGGCTCTCCCGCCCCCGCCCCGGGCTGCCGGCTTTGCCCACCGCGGGGCTGGGGGCAGCGGCCGTGGTTTGGGGACTGAATGACGAGGACCAGCTGGAAGCACTGCTAGTTAGTGCCTTCCTCGTTTTCTCTCAGCATTTTCTTAACAATACCCTTTGAATGAGTGAAAAGAAAGTTTGGTTTTGCTTTTTAAGCTCTTTGAAAATTAATTAAAACACCTAAAAATTATTTTCACAAAAAACCCCACCTTTTTATTTTTTTCTAGAAAGAAAGTTAATATATGACGGGCCATAAAACTCCAAAACATAAAACAACCGTTGATTTATGCCAATTGCCTGCCTAGCCCCTTTCAAAAGTATAAAATAGAAAAAAAAAAAAGGAGGCTAATACATGAAAGACATTATTATTTTTTCGTTGGGAAAAAAAAAGTAATTTAAAGTTAATAGGTTAGCTTATTTTTCATTTTTTGAAAATTGTACTGGGATTTTCCTCCCCAGAGATTTTAGCTTTAAGTAGAAGTTTTTCTTTGAACTGATTTAAACTAAGGCCCTCTTTCTTGTCACGCACAGACAGGGAAATACTGCAAGATGCTGGATTAGCTTGTTCGCTTTTCATTGTTTTCTTTTGTAGCAGCAATCCGTTTAGCTATGGTATGCTGAGTTTATCTGATTAGCACTTAATGAGTGAAGGGAATAGGGGAAATGTTGCCTGAGTTACTTAAGCCTAATAAAGTTTTGCGGTACCTTCCCCCTCTTTCTAAATACCTGAACTTTCCTGACCCCCGCCCCTTGATTTTTCCCTCTGTTTGAGCTGGTTCCCATATGAAACGCGCTCCCCCTGCAGCGTTAACTGTCAGCAGTAGCGGTGCCATTAGCCGGATTTTGTTCAGTGCACGTTGGTCACAACATAGGTCCTGCTCAATGGTGTTTGACAGCCTGTCTGGAGCTCTTGCTCAGTTCGACTGCTGTTGGTGTGCTGGCTCGCATGCCTTACCTGGGAGCGCTTACTGACTACAAATGCAACAACTTGCAGCATGAGTATTTCTAGCTCAAAACCATCAGACATAACCATGAGCAATGCAGTAATTTATTTAGTTATGTTGTCAGTGACATTTTACTGAGGATTCACTGGAGCTTGAATAATTACATTATATAAAGAAATTCAAGAAAGTTGAGGTTTAGTAGTGCTTCAAAGCTGTGTGTGCCATACAGATCGCAGGTCTCTTACCATCACTAACTCGATAAGTTTCTTGTGTAACTCTTTTGTTTTCCTATGGGCTTCGACTTGATTTCCTTCTTTTGGGATTAATTTTTGTTTTAATTTGATATTGCATTGCAAAATGTTTAATACAGAAGTAAAATTTGGAAAATATAGAGAAATCATCTGTATTAGTTTATGCTGCTTAAATATATCTTTGGTAGTTCTGATAAATTTCATAGAGAAATGCAAAGTTGTCTTAATACCAATGAAAATAGATCCAAGGAAAGTATAATTGATGTATGCGCAAGAAATTCCTTATGCACAGTAGGTTCTATAGCTGTTGAAGTAATAAAGAAAAAGCAATAGAAGTTTAGATGGAGTGTCAGTAAGACAATAGTTAGAAAACCTGAATCTTTATCGATAGGGACCTCTGAATATATTCTCAGCTATGCTTGCTTAGCAATACACATTTTAAATAGATCTCACTTTTCTTTTATCTCTGTCAGTGTCCCTGATTTATAATAATAGCAGTAATAATCTTAGCATTAGGCAGCCAGCAATAGGAATAGTAATCCTGTTAGAGCAGAATGTGTGTGTATGTTTTGAAATACTTTTAAAGATATTAAAAGCAGGAGTACACCACAGTACTTGAGAGGGGTAGAAGACGACAGTGAACGATTTTTGAGTTCTGCACAGCTTCCTGCTGAGCAGACCCCAGGGGTATGCCTTCCCGGGTGAGGAACCACGGTGTTCACATTCCCAGGACATTGCAATGCAGAGCACAATGTGTCCAGTTAAACTGCTGTCAATGCTGGAGCCGCTCTGGAAATGTCACACTCTGAACTATGGTAGAAATCTTGAAGGAGAAATCCCTTTTTTTTTTTTTCTTTTTTTTTTTTCCCGACTTTCCTGACAGCCTGAACAGTATAACTTCTTTCCATTGTTGTTTTGGTTTGTTTTTTGTCTGCTCCTGAATATATACAGCTCATGCCAAACTTCTATCCAGCCATCAAGATGAAAGAAAAACAGTTGTTAATCTGTGAATTAGATACTGAAATATTTTGTAATTTGATTCAAAGGTTTATTTAAATCATGAAAAGTATGTGTGTGTGTTTTTCTTTTCCCCTCTCAGGTTTGCAATTATGTGTGGCTATATGTCTCAGTTTGAAAGTGTACAAAACAAAATCAGGAATGGTTATCTCTTTAAGGTATGTTTTTGTAGGGTTTGGGGTTTTTTTAAGCTATTCCTTTAAATTATTTCCTTATGTAGTGTCAAAGACAGATTTTTCCAGCACAGTAATTCAGCCTCACAGGTCTATTTTGGTGCTGATATTAAAGTGAAAAAGTTAGATTATATGCTTAGAAAATTTAAGAATTGAGGTAGGATTTTGGGCACAGCATTAAAATTTTTGTTTTATTTTGTAGTCAAAGGGGGGAGGAAAAGGGAGTAACAATTCTATTTAGAAAATAAAAACATTTGAAAAGTTAAGCAATGAACTAACACAGTTCTGCAGTCATCCTTCATGCCACCCTTAAGAAGTAATATTTGTTTTAACACTGTCTTCCCAAAGATAATTACATTTTTTAGAGTTACCACTTTGTGTTACATGTGCTGCTCTCCCCCTGCTTGTCCTCAGCATTGCTTAGGTGCTTTCCATCCCTTGCCCTCTAAGCCAGTGTTCCCCCCTTTCTGGTTGTCAGTGAGAGACAGCAGACATGTTCCGCTTCCCGGGGAATGCCCGGGATGGGTCCTTGTCACATCATGTCCATGTGTCACATCCACTCAGCTTGGAGTGTCGTGGAGCTCTCCTATGAGAGAGCATTAATTACATCTGAGCTAAGCCCAAAGCACTGAGACAAGCTGGGAACGAAGGGAAAACAACAAATGCCACAAGTGCTGCAGTTGTTTAAGGACAGAGTTTAAACGAGCCTGCAGTGTTACCAGTAGCCTTTTCAGGGAGGTTTTCCTCTTTACAAGTAATTACTGAAATCCATGTGAATCATTTGGAGATGTTAAGGATTTTGGAAAATAGTAGCATGAAAATATAGCTCCTATCAGAATAGTTTGTGGAGTAAATAATAGAATAATGGGCTCTTAGATCTATATAATTCACATATTTTAGTTACTGGTTTGATTAGAAAACCAGAGGTATGTGGGGGGAAAGAAAAAGAAACCTTGGAATTGAAATTTATTTTGAGAGTCAAATGGTAGCTAGGAGTAAAATAACGTATTTCTTTTTCTTCAAACTAATTGAGAAATTAGAGCTTTCTTCGGTAAATTAAGGACAGAAATAAAGATAGTCATGACCTATAATGGAAATGGTTTTGGAAGAAGCACCTCATTAGAGACTTTCTAGGTTTAATGATTTCACTCAAAACAGAACCATTTTATTTTCTGATTTCACATTATAATAAAAATTCATTGTATCATGCACCATTTTGTTGGGGCAGTCACATTTCAAGGTGGAAGAGACTGTCCTTCAGTGATGGGTGCTGGGATGTAAGATCTATCAAAGAGAGTGGTTGCTTTCTCGCTGCTCTGGTGTGTGACAGTTTCCTAATACTAACTGTAAATAAAATGAATTTAATTGAAGTTGTTTTCTTTTAAAGACAAAAGTTCTTGAGTAATTTTATTGAACTTCAGAGCTGCTTACTCATGTTCTAAATACAGCATGCCTTCTTGCAGTGTGTGCAAAGTTGCTAAATAATTTTGTTTGTGATTTCCCTCCACGAGGAAGGGGTTTGCTAGTTAAAATATTTTTTAGATTGTTAGGAAAGAATTGCAGCAGAAGAATTTTTTTTAATTTGTTTATGATTTGCAGCAAACTTATTAGAATGTAAACACACATGCCAAACAAATATCTAAAGTGATACTGATTTTCTTTCTAATAGGAGCACCTAGACAAAGCAATTGAACTTAAGCCTCAAGATCCTTTTTTATATTACCTAAATGGACGATGGTGCTATTCAGTAAGTTATTTTCTTATTTAATATATGAATGGAACATAACGAAAAATGATAATGTATTTGAAATGAAATAGTGAGACTTTAAGTACATGTTTATTGAAGCAGATGTTTTGAGCTAAATGAAGCAGTGTATTTACATTCCCTGAATTGACTTCCACATGTGTGGTGTTTACTGTTGATCATTTCTGTCGTGTACCTTAAGTAAGCTGTGCTTATATGTCCCTCATTGTTGTGTTCAGGTTTCTTTTCTGATTATTTGAATAAAAAGTAACTGATATTTGGAAGGGAGAAAAGGTGACCTGTTGATAACAGTTCTTTGTCCTGCCACAAGCTTTCTGGGCTGATAATGTAGCCTTTTCGTAACTTTAACTTCAATTATGGATCGGGAATAAAGGCATTTACATGCTGTGGGATTATGTCTCTGGCAGCAAGGCCACCATACCAGCTTGGTAAATTCCAATAGAATGTCACAACAAAGGTGCAGGCAGAAAAATCTATAATTCACCAGAAAGTTTTGCAAGAGATAGAATTTGTGTTATGCCAACCAAGAACTGATTTTAAATATTGTGTTAATGACATACTGGTAAGTACTCATATATGAGAAATTAAAATAATTGGTTTAAAAGTTTAGCTGTTGATTAAGTTTGTTGGTTTGTTGGTTTGTTTTTTTTTTAAATTATGCTTGTGCTTGTAATATGAGAGGTGTCTTATTCTTAAGCCCTCATCTTTGATGACTCAGGTGGCTAACGTTATCACTTCGTCTTTAGTGCTGTGAGAAATCTTTCATCAGAAGAAAATGTTCTTGCATAGCCTATGCTGTAAAAGATCACTGGGAGATTTCTCAGACTAATAACTGCTAATGTGCAGTGAATTCCAGCCCTGCCTTTTTCCTCCAGCTACTTACCAATGCTGGTCACTATGAAGGGCCTGCAAACTGGAAAGAAGGGGCTGCTTTGGTACATTGCAGCCTTTGACTTTCATCTTTATCTGCAGTAAGACTTAATGCAAAGCAATCTTTTCAGTAGCTTTTTCAGATCATATATTTTAACTTTCAAAGACCTTTTAACAACTCCAATTTTTTCTCAGATGATTTGAATAAGGAATGACACCAACTTTTTCAGACAGCTTTTAATTTTTCTTTTCATTGCACTGTGTTCTTGAACATCAGCATTAGCTATGCAAAAGTGAGTTGCTGAAGATTGTCCTACAGTGCGCTCGCTGTCCTGCCTTTGAAGAGCATCTCTCTCACCAGTGATTCCTTAAGCACTTTTATACCCTGCTGTGTCCAACAGCTGACTGCAGCTTCCATTTAAGTCAAACACTCAGAGATATTTTACACGGCTTATTTCTCACTTGAGCTATCGCTTTTGGAAACTCTACATGTAATCTCAGTATACCTCACTTTGTTCTTATTGCACTGTTTTTTTACTCATTTCATTTTAGTGACAGTCACCACTTCCTGGCTGAGTAATTTATGTGATTTGTTGCACTGTGTCATTACCAACTCATGTTCCACACTTGCAGCATCTGTGCAGAACTTCTGTACTGAACATTAAAGACACAGGTTAAGCCTTTATTTAAGGGTATGACCTGACCTGCATTTTATTAAGTGAAACAATCCACCTAAATAGATGTAGCCACTGAAATACCTAAGGATTGATTTATTTTTTTAGTGGTTTTTTTTTTTTGTGTGGAAATAATTCTTGCATTCTGTGACTGCTATGACAAAATAATAACACGAAACACTTAGAATGGATTTTCATAGTACAAATAAATGCAAGGATAAGGTGGAATAATATTTTGTTTTAACTGCTGGGGGTGTCAGCTCTTAAAACTTTCTGTTATTTGCACACTTTCAGCAGCAGGATGAGGCCATCATTTGGGAACATTAGTTTTGAGCCTCTACTATGGAAGCTAGATCTTAGCCCTAGCCCAGTGAAGTCGGTGATAAGTTTTAGCAGACTGTATGGGTACATTTCTGTCCTGATTCACTAATATGTCATGCGTGTCATGTCGTAGGAGCTTGTGGAAGATGTGACAAATTCCTTGGTCCTATTCTGCAGACTGTACTGTTTCATGCTGTCCTAATGATCCCAAAAGCAGACTGTTGGCTCTGGCATTGATTGCAAATACTTGTTCAGGGTAGAGGTTATGATAGAGTGCTCGAAAAGTACATTTATCACTCTTTCTCTATACTGATACCTGTATGTGGAGTAATAACGCTCCTCTTAGACCCTCTGTTTTTATTGTTTAGTCTAACTGCAGTTGAGCCTGGGAAGGCTGTGTTGTCCAATGTGAGGAAATTAAGAAAAAGGGATGACTGGGGGCAGAAGGCTAGTTTTCACATGTAGCCTCACTGACTTTGGGGTGAAGTTAGGGTTGGCCACAATATTTGTTTGTAAGTGTTGCTTCTGGAGTATTATTGTATGGCTTTAGTCATATATGCTTTTACGGAAGCAGTGTAGTTTAAAAAAGATAACGTGTTTGATACTTTTTAGACATTAATAACACTTTGGGGAAACCTGGTGTGCTTAAATCTTCCTAGTATAGTCACACATTTCTTATTCCCTCCCCATTTAATATTGGGGGATCTTATTACTATCTTCTAGCACTGTTTTTTGGGCTGAAAAACTGAAAAAATAAGTATAGCATAAGAGACTGAAAAGGGGGCGCTTCAAGTATTGTAACTCTGGGCTCCAGTTCATTTTCACAAATGACAAGTCAGTCGAACACGCTTTTAGGGGAAAAAGTATAGTGGAGACAAATGGAGAAGATTTACTGAAGGCTGAAATCTGTATCAGAGACTGCATGCTGTAGTGGTAAAGCTATTTGATTTGTGGAGTTTTGCCAGGACTTGGCTGCAACTGCCTTTTCTCACCTTCCTCTGTGTAACACAGTCCTTTGCGAGGAGCAATGGTTCGGCAGTGCCAGGTTTCTTACTCAGCAATTATTTTTGCTGGGCCAGATCTGAAGCTGATGCAAAGTGTCACAGCACCTTGCAGTAGGAAGGATGAGCTGAATTTTCACTGCCTCGCAGCACTGAGGGTTTGTCTCTGATGTAGAGCCAGTAGCAGTTGTGTGCCACCTTGTTTAAAAATCAACTTTTGCTGTTTCTTAATTCTCTTACCATTGTAAAGCCAGTAGAGCTATACAAAAGAGATAGATTCTGTTCTGTTGTGTGTATCATCTCAGCTGTGCTAGAAAATGACTTCAGATATCACAATTAGTTGGGTAAGATTTTCAATAATCATTTCATAAATGTCATGATGAGCAAAAATTTGCCTCTGAGACCTACTGTGTATACAAGAAGTCATGTATAGCTCTAATGCTTTTTGTTTTGTTTTGTAGAGGTGACAAGGGGGAAAAAAAAAACTATTTATGCATTGAGCAAACATAATTGAACACCATTAGTAAGGGATTACTGCAGAATCCTACCAAATGTTATTTTAAGATTCCTTTTTCCAGAGCTGATATGGACTTCTACTTAGTGGTAATTTTTTCCAGGGTAGCTTTAGTGATAATGTTAAGAAAATATGATTGCCTTATAATTATAGTGAAGATACTTTAAAATATCTAGTGAGCAAAGTAAACTAGTGTTTAATATGTAAAAGAGATGTTACTATTCCAAAGAAAAACAACTGCAGTGAAGTAATTTTCATTTAAAATGTCTTTGGTGGTGGATGAAACTTTTTCTTAGCCTTCTGTGACAAAAACAGGTTTTGTTAAGTAAGTATCTTTTAGAGAAGGTTTAACGTTTTAAATACATACTTGGGTTGGTTCATATGACTTTTAAAAAGCATAGTGTTCAAAGCCTTTCAAGTTTCAGCTTTGTTTTTGTTAAGGGAAGGTGAAAACTATTTGCTCAGCAATAAATTTTTATTGGAAGTGAAATTATCTACAGTGCATGGTGTATAGGAATTGGATTTCTTTCCTTAGTTTTGCGAGCAATTATCTGATAATCCTTTATAATCATAGAATCATACAACGGTTTGTGTTGGAAGGGACCTTTAAAGGTCATCTAGTCCAACCCCCATGCAATGAGCAGGGAATTGTTGTGTTTGTAGGTTGATTTCATGTTTTAATGTTTATAATAGCTTTTAAAATGGAGTAGTATCTAGTTAAGATTTACGGCTACTTGCCACTACAGGACTGACACAGAACAGTTAACGTATACCTGTGAAACTGGATCAGAGCTTCTCGTAAATGCTAGTGGGATGTTAAAAATTGGCTCTCTTGGTATTTTGTTTTTGCAGATTACATGCCACGTATTGGATTTCTCTCTGGTGTACCCCAATATCTGTTTGGGTTGCACCAGGGAACAAATTGACCCAGTTCCTTTGTCTGTGTGCTCTGTAAGTCTGTTCCCCTTACTGGAAAGTGAAAAGCCCCAGGAATTCAAGTTGGATAAATGCCTAAATGCCTGTGCAGACTGTCCTGGTGCCTCAGCTGGCAAGAAAGAGCGTATTTGTGTTGGAAGCCAGTATTTTAAAACTGCTGTCCAGTTACTTAATCTCTTCCAGAAGTCAAAACATTGTAAAATTATTTAATACAATTTTACATTCATATATTGTAATAAAAAAGAAAAAGAAACTCTCTGGGGATATTTAAGTAGGTGCCATTAATATTTTACTGAAGCTGAATCAATGGGATGATTTTCCTTTATAGAAGACAATTGTTTGATCTGTCTTCAGTGAGCTCTTAGCAAGGAAACATCAGAGGAAGTCAGTCCTGGCTGAATTTTCAATCCAAGTGGGTTCGTTTCCTTGGTACTAACATCCTGGAATTTGAAGAGAGCTGTCAATGAGCAGGATTTGCATCTCATCAATACCAAACAGAAGACAAAACCAAAAAAACTAAACTCCAGCCAGTGTGTTAGTTCACATGTGATTTTTGCATATCCTAGGCTGAGAAAAAGAAAGGGATGTTAGGAAATCTCCTCTTTCCCCAGTATTTTGGGGAGAACCACATTTTCTGCCTTGGTCTTTGGAGGAACAAGAGGCCTGATAGGAGCGTGCTGGGTATGAACTTCACAGTCAGCTGCAGTTGAACTCCAAGGATGGCTTTTTTCTGTCTCGGGTGTTGGTGGAGATTTGGGTAGAATAAATGGATGAGAGCTTGCTGTTTGACATGTCTATGGGAGAGGTTGTTTGAGACAAGCATCTCTGTTTGCTTTGGGAATACTGAAAAGTACCTGTGGCAGAGGCAGAGGCCAGGCTGTCATGGTGACCTGCTCCCCTCCAGCCCTAAGGAAGTTCAGGATTTGGCTGATGGTCCCTCAGGCCCTTGTTTTTTGCTCCTGACCGAAATGAAATCTCTTGGGATTTTCTTTTTGCAGATTACATGCCATGTGTTGGATGCATCTCTGGTGTACCCCAGAGGTACCTGTTTGGGTTGCATCAGGGAACAAACTGACCCAGTTCCTTTGTGCACTCTGGGGAACTAGCTCTGCTCATGTACGGCAGCTGGGGAGTGATGTTCCTGAGTGACCTGGAAACACGGTGTTCCTTGCAGCACTCTTGTGAATTTCTGGGTTGTTGGGGGGCTGACATCAGGGCTTGGGAGATCTTAAAAACCAAAACTCACTTAAGGTTTGGAAATCATCTACAGGGCAAGGGTAATCTTCATTCTTTAATTTTGTTGCTGCTACTTGCTGCAGTAGCTTTTTTACTTATTACTTTCTGCTGTCCTGTACCGTTCTTGGAACATGCATTAAGTGAAATCATGGTTCTGCTGAAGCTCATGACAGTTACAGTCTCTTTGTACTTAATTTGGGATGAACCTCCAGATATGCTTTGCACTATTTGGAATAACTTTGACTGCACATGCCAAATTTATGCTACGCTAGGGCATGCTACACCAGGGTTTCTGTGGTCTGTGCCTGCTCACACATGGAGAATGCTTAATAAAGTTGGTTGGTATAGTAGGAATGATGTTTCCATTTCACTGAATGTGGCATAAGATTTACTCTAATAAAGTTATTTCAAATTAAAGACTGTGCTTGTGTGTGTTTAGGGGAAGGTATAATTTCCTGTTCATAATTATTGCTCCAGGACACAATTTTGTGTCTTGCATAAAACAGGTCTTTTCCATTTGTCCCACTTCAGTCATAGAGGGGTACGGACTGACGCAGGTGGGGCGTGGTAAAACTGTTGTGGTGGGATTCACCTCACCCGTCTTTAGCCATCCACAGGGTATAATTGTTTGTGCTCCTTCTGTAGTTGAAGGAAAGAAACAAGAGAAAGACAGGAGTGTTCATCCCAGGTTAATGCAGGTGAAGAGGAAATGCCTCCTGGAAATGCCTCCCTCTGTATTGACCACGCAAGGAACCTGGACAACTTGTGCTCTAACCCTAACCCTTGGCACCTCACTTATGGATGGCTAGAGTTAGCTGCAATGAGTTCATCCAGCCAGTGGTATGTAAATCTCACTGCTCAAAACATTACCCAACTCTCAGACTATCTGTGTAATAGTCATAATGTATAATGTTGGAGCCAGTGCACATTAAAGAAAACTCACTGTTGTGCATAAGTGCATTTCACTTTTAAACATTGCTTTAGATTGGTGGGATTTGTAATATAAAAATGGCCAAGTACATATATGTTTGGGCTTTTTTTCAGCTGGAATAGAGCAAAACAGCACCCAAGCCAGAAAAAATAAGAACTAAAACCTCAGTAAACCAGTTCTGATTAAATCTTTTAAGAAAATAAAACAACTGCCAGGAAGGACTTGTGTTTTTAATAGGTAATTATAACTCCTAAAGGAAAAATTGCAATTTTGTTTCCTCGCTATAGCATAGCAGCAGACAGGTGTGTGGTAACGGTGTCTGTGCAGTGGATGTGTATCTCAGGGTGTTGTGAGGTCTGGCAGAGAACAGTGTAATGTATACATTCCCTTCAATTCCCCCCCCTCCCCCCCTTCTTTCCTCTGTAAGCTACCGCTGTCTTGATATGGTGGACCTAGAAATATAGACCCTTCTCCTTCAAAAATAATAAAGAATGCTGCAGCAGTAGGATGGCGTGAAGACAACCATAATTCTACAAAAATCCTTCTAATACCTCTCTTCAGACATCTCAGAAACTAGAGAGCAGCTAGGGAAATGAAGTGTGTGAAGGAATTACATACATACCTACAATTTGAAGTTGTAGCCACCATGCTGCAGTTTGTAATGCAGTATGAAAGCACTGCAGTAGGGAGAGAGAAAACATCTTGTTGCTTCAATGAATAAGAACTTTGGGATTGCTGGAGAGGTTTTGTAAAAAAAAAAAAAAAACAAAACACTTTATTCCCTTGCAAGAGGCTTCAAGAGTGGGATATGTGAGAGAGAGAATGAAAAAAAGCTTTATTTTTTTAGTATGTTTTCTCTCTGGAATATAATTTTCAGTGGTTTTGTGCCTTACTGATGGCATTTAACAAATAAGGCATTGGACTCTGCTGAACAACCAGCAGGACTTGACATGGATGCTTTCTGTCTCCAAGCAGCATTGCTCTTACATAGCTAGAGTCACTGGGGCCAAATGAGAAAACATGGTCCTGTGCATTTTCCTGTTGTGTGCTGATCTGTATTTGTACTCTTTGTAATGGTATTTTTAGGGCAGTTTGCAACAAGAAATACATAGAGGTTGTTGTGTGTTCAAAAGAGAAGCATTCTGGTTGATGGCTGGATAGTTACGTATGGATGGATTCTTCTATTTTTTACCATAGTTAACTGACATCTACCAACTAATTGCTTGATTTAGCTGGGGAAGGCGGGGGGAGCAGCAACAGCCCCAGAGATTGGGAAGCCAAGAAATGAGGTGGGAATAATTTAAAGCTATCCAAAACCATTTTTACAGCAGTAGGACAGACTTGAGTTCAAAACTTGACTCTATTACTTGAATTGCAGCTCCCTCTGAAAAAGAGATGTCACTATATGACTCATATTCCACCTTCAGGTCTCTGATGAGAGGCTGCCTTTCTTTGCCTGTGTGTATCATGTCTCTGTGTTGCCTCTGCATAGATCAGGCCAGAAATTTCTAGGAAAACACAGAACCTTGTTTTTTACAATTTTTAGACTCGGCTGTACTCTGTGACAAGAGCCATCAGTGCTGTGGTTCAAATACTGGTGTGAAGGAATAAAGTCCTGACTCTTCTATACAGATGTAGTAGAAGTGTCCAAAGGAGGGTGGCTTCACTTCTCCATTTAAACAGGCTCCAGTCTCACATCACATTTCTTAGTAGCTCCATCTTTCATTGGAGATTTCAGGTGTGTTTTGCCAGGTTAGGTGGTGGAGCCAAATACTTTATGGCAGTAACCAGAGCAGTTTCTGTCAGGTGTCAGTATATGCAAGGGAAGAATTCATGTACTTTGTGAGGCAATAGAACAGTTCCTGAAAGTCCTTTTATAGTACCCTCATCTTCCTAGAATGAGAAGGTCTTTGGAAGGTGTTATTTGTCAGATTTGAAGAGGTAAAAACGAAGTGTTTCTTAACAGTGGCTGCCACCAAGTTATGTGAAATAAATGAACTTGTTTTACAAGCACCAGAAGCACTCACATTTTGACTGTAGCTACAGTTTTTCATAGTATTGAAAAGTAGTCAAGTACATGGACTATTATGCTAAGGTGTCTGTCTCATGAAAACCTTAACAGGTTTAAAGCACTATTTCTAGCCTTAGGTTTTAAAAAATGGCAAGATCTTATAAAACATCAACTGTACTTTAAACTTTGTCCATTGGAATAATCTCATATCAGTGATGGTGGTGTTTTGTCATGTATTTCTTAATGTGTACATTTTCCTGTCAACATAATCTAAAATTGAAAAGACTATGCTTTGAGTGGGCAAATCAGCAGTATGAAACATTCCTTTACAGATTCTTTTGCAAAATAGGTTGTATACATAGTACAATGGCACAGGTCAGTATTTACTTCAAAACTGAGAAGCAACTATAAATGTTTGGGTTTGTGTTTTTTTTTTTTTAAATTACAGGTAGCTCAGTTGTCTTGGATTGAAAAGAAAGTAGCTGCTGCTCTCTTTGGGACTCCACCAACTTCAACAGTAGAAGAAGCATTGCAGAATTTCCTTAAGGTAAGTCGTAGCCAAGGGTCTTCCTATGTGACTGTTTCCCAGCTGCTACATGTGACTGTTGTCAAGACGTCCGCTCAAGAGATTATGTCCAGTAGCTATACATCCAGGGCTTGCCTAAATACTATAATATTTTTTTCTTTTCTATTTTAAAAATAGTTTGGAGGTGAGTGGCTAGCATCTTCCTTATATTTCTTTAGTTTTAGGGAATTCTTCAATGGCTTGCCATGGTTAATAGTTACTGGATTTAATGTGAGATGGATATATATGCCATTGAAACAAATTAACCATAGTGATAACCCATCATTTGTCCATTTCTGCAAGAAGATTAACGTAAGCAAGGAAAATCCTGACACTGTGGCATTCCTGTTTTTCTGATCTGAAGCTCTTTTCATTGAATTTCAGGAGAAACCTTTCTTGTTTGTGGAAATGATCCGTGTTCCTGGGCATTCTACTTGAATGCACAGTTATGAGAAAACACTACATGAATAAAATAAACCTGTCTTTCAGTATCTTTTATATGTATCATTTTTACTTCTGGAGCTGAAAAATACAAGTTTTTCACTTGACTGAATTCAAAGCATAAACTTCCATCATTACAATTCCTTTCAGGCATTTTCTCAAAGGAATCGGACAAGCATATTTTCTTCACTGTCAAAAGTGCTTGTTTTCTGTGTTCTTAGTGTATTTAAAGATGGAATGATCTCCTGGATTTTGGACAATACAATACGCTACCATCTTTCTGGTTTCAGATATGTTGTCTTTAAGGTCAAACTCCAAAGGTGGTAGAAGTAATTTGGAATGTTCACTTCAGCTTCAGAGCATGTTGCTGTGTGCTGCAATGTAACTGTGGTTTTAAGTCATCTTCTGCAACAAAAATTAAATTACTGTCTAAAAGACAACTGTTTGGGTTTCTTTTCCACTTGTTTGATAATACATAGTTGGGGTGAAAGCAGCATTGTTTTGGTCCAAGGATTGCAGCCACAATAAATTTCACTATTGTATTTTTCTTTCCCAAAAGCTGTTTGTTGATTAAAGCTGCTTCTTGGTTAGTAGATGATTGGCAAGTTTTTTACTCATCTTTTAAGCTTCCTTAATGTGTTTTAAAAGGAAGACAATCTTGGACTTTTTTAATGACCTGAACTTTTTGGAAGATGGTAGTATGAAAAGAAGGGTGAACCCCGAGTTAGAAGACATGGCTCTATGAAAGAAAAATTATTATAAAGTTGGTGAATACAGTTCATTACCCATTACACAGTGTGTGAATGATTGGCTACTTGTTTATTTCTTTGATGAGGAAATAAATATTAATAGTCTATTATTAAGCAGAGTCTTCCAACCCATTGTGTCAGTGAATGAGTCCAATAGATATTCTATAGAATGATCTGATATCTTTACAGGACACTTGGGGAGAGAGGGGAGGAAGCAGTACAGAACACTTTTATATGTTCAATATCAGCACTTCGTGTGTCTGGTTTAGTGTTTCAGTTTGGGGGGTTTTTTTTGTTTTCTTGAGGTTTTTTTAAAGTGGTAAACAGGTTGTGGTGCACACGGTAGGGATGATTCAGTCTGATGTTGGAGGAAGCTTAGTGCATTACTAAAAACGTTATGCAGACCACATAAATCTCATCACACAAGTTTTACATCTATTTTCTTTCCTGTTTTTTATTATTTAGGCAGAAGAAATGCATCCGGGATATTCCAAATACAATTATGTGTATTTGGCAAAGGTAACCAAGTTCTTTTAAAAATAATGATTTGTAGGCTCTGGTATTCTTACAGTGGTCTGATTGGAAACAAAATGTTTTTTCTTCTCAGTGTTATAAAGATCTTGGCCAGAAAAACAATGCACTGAAGTACTGTGATTCTGCACTGTCAATTCTCTCAGTTACTAATGAGGTGGGTATTGAGAGTGATAACTTCTTCTCTTGTGACCACTCTCTTGTTTTTGGCACCCGTTATTGTATTGTCAGTAATAACATAATGTTTCATTTTTTCCCCCGAATGCATAACTTTCCTTTCTCCTCCACTCTAGGTTGGTTCATTGCAGTTGTCTGTATGAACAGATTTTTAAAAAATCTTTGTATAGTGAACCGTCAGGGACTTGTCTGTGTCAGAGGCTGTCAGAAATTGAATTGCACTCTTTGTAATTCAACCCATTTCATCAGACTATCTTAAGCATAAGCAGTTCAGTGTGTCACTCGAGCTGTGTTGAAATTTTGCCTGAGACCTACTTTTTCTCAGTTGAAAACATTTGGGATTTTTGTCCCACAATCTGTCTCTGCTGCTGAAAGCCTCTGGCTTGTGAGTCTTGTCAAAGCTTCCAAGGCAGTGTGGCAGAGTGTTAGCTACAGCAGGGGTAGATGAATTATTCAAGATTGCCTTTGTCTTCAACCACAGTGCAGTTAAGGAGTCAGAGTTCTTCCAGTTACATCTGCTGGAGCATAGTTTATTCTAAGAGATTATTAGATTCTATTTAGGCCCTTTAGAGTATTTTTGCAACAACAACGCAAAATTTCTACAGATATTTGAGAGATTTTAAGTGATTTAATTTCTCAAATATAAACCAAGTCATGGCAAGAAGGTTCACTCTGTCTGATCTCATGTAGAAGCAAGTTCCATAATTACCGACCTATGACTGGGAATGTCTTACCATCCTAGACCGCGACAAGTTCAAACCTGAGCTTTGTCAGCCTAAGGGACCCGCTTTGAGCACAGCAGATGTGGTAGGGAGAGAAAGAGGTGATTCCAGAGACGAATTGGCCCTATCCCATTTAATTCTTTGAAGTTAAGGAAAAAGACCATTAAATAACTCTGTGACTTGATTGACAATAAATGCTGTGTGTGGAGCACTAACATGTTTATGTCAAGTGCTCCTGCTGGGAAGAAAGACCACTGCGTGCCTCACCAGCAACTGCTCCTGGGTGGCCTTTATTTTTGGCCTAAGTTATAGTATATACCAACCATAAATTAAGCAATCATTGCTTAAGTTCAGTGTTTCTTTAAATATGTATTGATACAGATATGACATTAATAATCTCTTAGCTCTGCTTTATTCTGTACTTAGTGTTGAAATGTACCTTCAGCTTGCCTATCACAGAACACGGGAAAGACCACTATAAATTATCTGTTATTTACACCTTTGCAGAAAAAGTAGGACCAGTGGTGTAAGGGAGAGAGCTTACAACTGAAATTGCTTGACTCAGTCTGTTTTGTATAAATCTGCACTCATTGTGCTGGTGAATTTTTGTTTTTCCTTTATTCAGCTTACTACAGGCCAGGTAATCTTGCAATGGACTCTGAAGCTATCTGGTAAAATTGCAAGTCAACGTATCACAGGAACTTTTGGTGGGTAGAAGACTGCCTGTGTTTAGTAAACTGGAAGTTACTCAACGTATTCACAAAGTCTCCTTGAAAAAAGTATAGAGATAGCATAGATTGGGATTCATGTTTGGTAACAATAGATGGACAAAATTTTGGTGACCAAAAGGCAGTTGCTGAGGCTGCCTCTACACTCGGTGGAGAGAGAGATGCATCAAGGTACCTCATCCTGCCTCTCTCTGTCCCCTGGTGGCAGAGAGAGACTAGATGTGAAGATACATGCAAGACAGGTACCTGAGATACTTTACTCCTAGACTGTGAAGTTAATGAGAGATGAATCCTGTCTCT
>JAOQGH010000023.1:34607874-34629678 GCA_025769975.1 Gallinago jamesoni
CAGGTCCAGTAGGGCATCTTCCCTAGTTGGTTCTCTCACCAGCTGCATTAGGAAGTTGTCTTCCACGCACTCTAAAAGAAGATACATGCAAGACAGGTACCTGAGATACTTTACTCCTAGACTGTGAAGTTAATGAGAGATGAATCCTGTCTCTGGGGTCTAGTGTCAGCAGTCTAACCATGAGCTGGAGTTCAGTATGTCCTGGACCACATGGAGAGGCTTAATCCTTGGTAAAAGGAATGCCCCATCACATTTCTGAAGAACCAGTAGGCCTGCAAAGGAGATGGGACCCTGAGGGTAAGAGCAGGAATTTGGGAGTAATCTGAGGGAGTGAGTGTGTATTCTGGCAAGCAGGGTGGTGATGAGAATAAGGATGATACTGGATTGTGAACAGAAGAAAGAGCAGCAAATGGGCCCCAAAAATCTTTTGTCCATCTGAAGACGACAAAGTGATTTGTCCTCTTCTGTTTTGACTGGTTCTATAGATATCTTTGTCTGTTTTGTCTTGTTTACTAGTGATGTGTTTTGAGTTAAGATTATTAATAACGTCCAGGAAAATATGGCATTGGGGCATTAGTGTGTAACTCAAGTTAAAAAGAAAAAAGCAGCACAAGGTAAAACTAAGTGCACGCTGCTGAAAAGAATTACTATAAAATGGAGGTCTGGAGCACAAACTCTGCTGATGTTGTTACCTCAACTCCCATCTGAATTAGAATATTATGTGTTGTTTTGGTTATTGCATTAAAGAGAGACTGTTAATGATTTTGGGGGGAAACGTTGGAACTGAAGTGATTCGGGGCTTGGAGCTGTATGTAGGAATAACATTTAGTCAAGTTAGTTTAAGAGAGGGAAGAGACAGAGACTGTAAAAAGACTAAAGAGACATTGGGGAGACAGTAATAAATGGATGCTGATAAAGTGCCTGAATTGACTATAGCCCTGTAAAAGATGGGGTTCATGGTCTGAAATAGAAAACGCGGGTCAGCAGCAGCCTGAAGATTTCTTTCAGTTTGCCACAGCACGGGGTCTCAAGGCTGTCAGCAGCGTGATACATTGTCACAGTCATGAGAAACATGTCATTCCCAAGTGTAATCACAGTTTCTCATGTGAGTTTTCTTGGTTTCTTCAGACAGGGAATTCCTTTATTATTTTTAAATGCTGGCTTCTCCTGAGAAACATATATGTATGAAGGCATAAAATTGGGAGCAGACTGAGAGACAAAGTTGCTGGAAAGGTGCCACATTGAGGAAATGTGTAGCATTTCATGATACAAATCATCCTGCAGCATAAGTATGAAAAATAATAGTAGACAATGGTTTACTTTTTATTGCTTCTGAGCATCCACAGTTTCCAGTGACTTCAGTGGGAAACAGAGGCACTCGACATCAGTGAAATGGCTCATAGCTCATTTTAATCCTCAGGTCAAATTCTCAACTAATCTAACTCAGGGCAGTTCTTCAACACTTTGTCTTTGACCAATTTTCTGTAGCATTTCAAGTTAAGTGAGATGATTTTTGTCTTGAATGTTGTATCACATCCAAATACCCCTTTTGTGCATCTGTTCTACCACTTGTAGAATAAGTTTTTGATTCAAAGGGTAGTGGGGTTTCCAAACAGAGGTAATACTTATTAAAGCAAAAAAAAAAATCAGATGGCCAGTTTCAACCCTATTATGAACCTAAAAGAGGATACCAAAAAAATCATAGAAGAAGAGACAAGTTAGGATTGAATTACTCCTTGAAATCCTAATACTAGATTTTAAAAAAAGTTTGGCACATTTCTAACTATGCATTTATTATTTTTTTGTTGTTTTAAAAGGAAATTCAGGCCTTTTGGTGCAAATTACATCTGGAGAATAAAACCGATGTTACAGTACTACTTTCTCTTTATCCTCTCTACTCCAAACAAAACCCTTCAATGAATCATATGGTTCTTCCTTGGCTATAAATACTGTCATACTGTAGAGTGGTACTTCACTGCTGGAGGTGCATGGGACATTACATTGTCCTACTTTTCTCTAGTTGCTGTCCAGGTGGATAACCTCAGGGTCCTGGGAAACATTCACCCCTGCAGTAAAAAAGAAATCTTGATGTTCAGGGCTGCTGTGAGTTACTGTGCTGTGCCTAACAGCTGCTCTGTTTATCTAGTAGATGTTGCATTACCCTTACTGAGGCTCATTACTTTGTAGTGCGCTCAAAGCCTTGGTGAGTGTGACTGCATGAAGGGCTGTCAAAACCAGATGTGGTGGCCTACTGTGATAGAAAAAAAATGACATTTTTAAATTTGGGGGGAAAAATGTCCTTTAAACTTGAAAAAGTGAGTGTTTGTCTTGCATATAAAAATATGAAATGAGCGGATGGGGGTGTGTGCTTGATTAAACACATAGTGCTTTCCACAGAAGGGGAATAAGACACTAATTTCTTGTTTATAATAAAGATTGTTGGGTATTTCAAGTCAATTTAAGCTTATAAAGTAGTAGTTATACTATATATATATACACACACTATACTAAAGTATAGTAGTAAAAAATTATTTTTTCTTGTATCTGGAAACAAGCATAGGTGTAAAAGTGAACTCTGTGCTTGTAGGACCAGTAAACTCAACACAAAGGGATTAACACACTATCAAAGAAAGAGATTAAAATTTTGCTTTTTGAAAGTGAATCTAAAAAGCAGCAGTTGTATTACAAAAAATGTAGTCTTGGAAAAGTCAAAGACAGCAAAGCAGGTAGAATGCAACACAAACCTGTTTGCACTGAGAGTTGCTGAAAGTCGTACTTAACATGCAGATAAAAACTTCCCTGAAGTTGAGAATGTAGTTTATAAAATTATTGTTGATTTAAAAAAAAAATCTTATTTTTAAAATCAATTTCTTCATTTCAAAAGCACTCCTCCTTTCCCAGCAATTACAAATGAAGGCAATTCAGAGTTAAAATTAACAAGTGATAGGGATTTTGATATTACCAAAATTGATTGTTATGGCATTCACTTCTTACAGGTGTAGAATGGCAGGAAGCAGAGACTTTTTAGACTCTGCCTTTGGCCTCAGTGATATTTGAAACTCTAGAAAAACCCAAGTGGAGGAGGAGGTAAATGTATTAATGAGCAGGAACAATGGCTGAATGTTTACATGAGAATGTAGCTGCTGAGGAGAAAACGTATCCGTAAGATTTTCTTACATTTTTTACATCACCGTAATTGATCTCCCATTAATTTATATCCTGTTAATGTTGTTAATTTACATTTTTAATACTTTCTCTAAGGAAAAGAGTGGGAGTTACAGAGAGATGAAAGAGAGTACAGAGTACTCTCAGCACCATCAGTTTCTCCTGTTACAACAGACCATTTGAATATCTTGAATTTTTCACCAGAGATTTTCCGAGAAATGCCTACTCCAGCCACCATAGATTGGTCATATGTAGCAGACCTTGCTGTGATATTTCCAACAGATCGGTCATATGTAGCAGACCTTGTTGTGATATTTCCAACAGATCTCATTTGAAGCTGCTGTGGCAATCTGTCCTAAGTAAGATCTCGAGGAGGAAAAAAAGAATTTACTTTCACTTTTAAAGTGAGGTGTACAAATTATGACTTGATTGTGAGAAAACTACCCATCAAAACTGTGAATAATTTGGGTTAACCTTATAAAAGATATTTCTGTTTTGTCATCAAACATTTTCTTTTCTCAACATTGGCAGCTCAATACAAAATGTCATTGTTTTCAGAGGATATTCATTCCTTTAGATTTTATGCACATTTGTTCTCCAAATGCCAAGCAAAAGTCAATTACAAAATAATGGGTATATTCAAATTTGTATTCATTTGGAATTCTAGGCTAATGTTTTCCTGCTAATACTGTTTGTAGAGTCGGACAAGAATTTCCTAATAACTACTACAAACCCAAAATTAAAGTATCTTTTGAATATATTTTAAAAAACTATGCCTTAATTAGTGATTTATTTACACTGAATATGAGTGCTTCAAGCTCAGGCAAGGGGCTGTTCAAAAACATATAAAGAGATCAGATTTCAAACTGTAAAATGCTGGGAAAAATGAGGCATTAATAGAAGAGCTGCTAAAAGAACTTGAGACCTCCTATATTTTACATTATTTTGCACTTCAGACAATACAGTCTATTTTTCTCTATCTTAGTGATCAGACTGATTTATCATCTGCATGCTTTTGAAGCTCTTGCCAAAAGGTTTGTTTGCCTTGTCTGCTTATTCTTTCTCCCTCTCCAGAAAGGATTCCAAAAATGAAGATCTTTTTTTTTGTGGTTGTGTAGTATTTCATACATAAGGATGGAGTCTATCCTGATAAATACTGAACTTCCTATATTTACAATCAAATTGACCAGCTTATCACAATATTCATTTCAGCATCCTATCAAAGGTAACCCAGTTTTTAGCATAGTTCTTAGTGTGGCAGGAATGCTCAGTGGACGGTTCCTCAGAGCGTGGGGTTTATCTGTCTCCTGCGCTGGCGTGCTGACGGTGCACGGGGAGAGCGGGAGAAGTATTCTCGGGGCTGGTGGTGCACTGCAGGAGGAAGAGGTTTGCAATTGGTTTCCTATTCTTGTAGAGTGGCCAGGGGAAGTCAGGCTTCTACGTGTTTGAAATATGTTGTCAGAGTCAATACACAGGGTGAAGGAGAGCATCTTTCTGAACGGGCTGTAACTGGGAGTGATCTTGTTCAAGTTGTTTCAGTGATGACTGGGCTGTAGGTCCCACCATGGTGAGGGCAGGCGCTGGACAGAAAGAAGGGAATGTTTTGAACATCAAAAGCTCTGCATTGTGTACAATAGTAAAAGAAAACCAGATTGCAGGTGAAACTTAGTCTTTTAAATTAGAAAAGAACTAGCGGATAAAAGTTTTACAGAACTATTAATTATTCTAAATTCTGTCGTTTTGTAATTTTTCAGCAGGAGTCCTCAAACTAGCTGAACTGTTCATTCTTTTGGGCGTGAAAGGGTGTTTTTCCCTCTACTTGAAGCATAATCTGAAAATGTGGAATTATTGTCAGCTGCATATTTTAAAGCTGTGCTTGCGTTGATTCTAAAAGCCTTGAGAAGTCATGGTTCTTCCTCAGAGGAAGATAATAAGAGTATGAAAGAACATAAAATGCCCTAACTTGTGACATACAGCAGTCATACAGAAGGTTGCAAGTGGATGATTGCATTGAAATATCTATGGGGAAAACCAGTATTATGCAATTGTATGGAAATGAACGCCTACTACAGTCACACCATCTGTGAGAGTCTTCCATGAAACTGAGAATGGACAGCACGTAGCTTTATATGATCCATATTGTCCCCAAGAGCTATTACTCTCTAATTAACTACCCTTGTGCATGTTTGGGTGTCTGTTCTGTTACATCCCCGGATTTCTCCTGGAGCTGCGAAGGAATGATACAGTTGTAACTGAAGGCAGGGTGGGCTCTCGGCACCTCCCTGCTGTTACTGCCTATCAGAGTACAGCTTTGGACCACCCTCGCAGCCCACCTCGTTTAATATACCATGCAGCCCCGCTGACTTCAATGAAACCCTACAGGATGCATGTCAGCTTGGGATTTGGCAGTGGTTACACACAATTATGTTATAGTTGGCTGGTGTAGCCATTTTGGCTGTGGTCATGGAGTTGTATCATTTTCTGTTGACAATTGGGACTTTGTCAAGTGCACACATGTGCAGTGCCTGGGTTGAATGTGTTTAGTGCATAAGGAAATAATTAGCAGAGATGGAAGGTAAAATCATTATCTTTCTGTCTCTGCTTTAATTGCCATTTAATTTTTACATGCATTTATATGTGTATGTGTGTACATATATATATTTATCATTATTTTTTTTTCAGCAGAAATTAACTGTTAAAATGCAGACTACTTCCAGTTAAGCCAATATTCCTTTTTTTTTTTTTTTTCCCCACCAGCTTTCTCTCTTTCTTCTCTCTTGCTCTTGTTTTCAACTCTCTTCCCTTGTTCAGTCCTCAGCCTCCCAGGTCTTTTTTTCCTGTGCATATCCCCTGTGGATGATGAAACAGAAAAGCAAAGCAACTAAATAGGGGAAAATACAGTCACTGACCCTGTAATTTGAATAGCTTTTGTGTAGCAGTTTGCAGAACACTTTGAACTCGTATTCAACTCTGAAAATGATATGAGAAGTGTTTAATAAATGTAAGCCTTGACAGTAGAAAGTCAAGGTTGAAAATGGCTGTGCATTTAGTCAGCACTGAACTAAGCCTCAGGGTGAACAAATGGGAGTGATGCAAATCTGTTGCATTCCTTCTACGATTTGCGTCTCTTCCTCTCCCTGCTGTACTCTAAAGGGAGATCAAAGCCTGCATGTCTTAAAAAAAAAGAATTAAAAAAAAAAGAAAAAGCTGACCTGATTGTTCATTTTTAGGAAGCCATAAACCCAGAAATCAATGAAGAACAGAGCTGGCCAAATACAGGATTTATGGCTTTTCCTTCCCACTAACAGTCAAGCTTTGTGCATTGATGGACTTTTCATCCTTAAAGCGGGAGGCTGGTACACTGAACGGTTGTGGCTTTTTTCTCCTTTTAGTGTGACACACCTCTTGGTCTGGAAGGACTCTATCCAAAGGTGACATAATAGTTCCCTTCACTGGCCATTCTCAGCTTTGTTTTTAATGCCATAACTGATGTTTTTAAATGCTTTTGCCATCTGAGTTCTTATTGACTGGAAGCCGCTGGCTCAGTTAACGCAGCCGGTTGCGTGATTTGCAACAGTAATAATTCCCACTTTCACTTGATGTAGTCTTGTTTAGAACTGGCAGCCCAAAGGTAGGACACTTTGCATGTTTGCAGTTTGTTTTCCAGCTAGTTCTTAGAACAATCGTGGGTTTGTTTCATTTTTTTCCTCAGTCCAGAGGAAGGTTCAAGAAAGATTGCCCAATGTTTTTGGGACTTTTGCAACTCATTAAAGCTCATTGCCCAAATAATCCTTTGCTTCTAAGGAGAGAGACAATGATACAAAGATATTTGGAGATATATTTTTTAAATGTGATATATGGCAAAGTGAGTAAAGAATCTCATCACCCCGTGAAAAGCTGAGCACCATTCAAATATAAGAAAACCTGCATCTTTATTATTTTTGGCTTAGAAAAGTCTGAAAAGAGTAGGACCAGATACAATGAAACCTTTTTCATTTTCTTAATAACATGGGACAATATCTGGCTTTTTACAGTTTTGTTTAATCATTTAGAATAATTTTCACAAATTTACCACAGTCAGTACAGAAAAGTGTATTTTCTCTGAACTAATCAAAATATTGATACAAATGTTGAGTTTTCCAATTTTTAGTGACAGCCATGGACTGGTGCTCCAGGCAGCTTGTAGTGACATGGAGTTTAAGGGGTGCTGAATTCAGTTTGACATTTCCTTCTGTTATAGTATTTTGGCAAGAGCTTCCTGGCTTTGCAGTGTGTGCCTTTTAAGGCCTCTGATAAATGATTAGGCAGATAGTTTAGCCTATTGCTGCCAGTGGGAGCAAGGCAGTGAGTCCAAGAGAAGTGTCCAGCTAATGCATTAATGCCTTAATCCAGACCAATAATATAATATAGTTTGACATGTCTTGCATATGGTTTCTATCATCTCAATATTCTTCTCTATTCCTCTGTGACATTATAGACAACTAACCAAAATAAAGAGAAGCAGGAATTTCTTCACCCGTAAAATATATTTTTAAATGCCCTTTATTTTGTTCCAGCTCTTTGGTTGATTGGATAATGAAGTGATCCTGAAATCCAGTGATTACTTCACTGTCTGTCCTACAGTATTTTCTTTCAGAATTGCCTGTGGCGTTATCTGGGAAAGAAATTGTGGTCTCTGTCATTAGAAATACTTGCACAAAATTTGTGATGTGCAAGTGCTTTTGGCTTGCACTGCTAAGCACACATGGCTGTGTGTATTGGGTGTACCAGCCTGCAGGTATGACATGCTGAATGCAGTTTTAAACCAAGGTGCATTTTGTAAGCTAGAAATTTTGTGATGGCAAGTAAAGCAAGTGGATTATATCCAGGATACATTTCAAAAATAAGTAAGATAATGGAGTTTTGTACTGTGGTTACATGTTCATATGCACGTACCCCTTTCCGAACAGTTTAAAGATGGAATTTCCAAGAAGTACCTCACTAGTTACCTGTGAAAGAGTTTGTGGGCTGGGTTTGGTTTAAAGTCCAGTACAAACTGTGGACTTGCACACCAGCCTAAAAGGAGCCTTTTGCTTCTGTCCTATGAGGTAGAATACAGTGTTGGCTGTGAGCATAGCGGATTACTTGCCTCTTGCTCCCCCATTGGCTCCACTCTGCTCTGAGCCCAGTAGCGTAGGCAGAGCCCATCAGCACCAGTATGGAAGATACTGAGGGTGTAGGTAGTCCATGGGGCTTATTGCAGGTAGGTATGGCTGTATGCACTGAAACCACAATCTAACCTATGTTATTAATTACATTTCCCAATGTTTTCATGTTAATTGCATAACAAATCATTAGCAAACATCACCAAAATCTCTTTAGAAAAATTGCACACAGTCAGGCTGCAAGCTTATGTAAGGTGTAAGGCAAGGCAGTACTTTATGCAAAGTATGCCCATAAAAGCTATGGCCTAAGCTGAAAGGCTTACTGGTCCGCTGAGAAGGCTATTTGTGGCTAACATGTTAAGTGCTTTACCAGAGCTGTGAAGGGAGGGCTGCCATCTGGCTCTTGTTTTCACTTCAAACTTTATTTTTGCAAACACTGATAAATTAACTTACTATACAGTCTTGTACATTCTGTGGCTGTTGCAGTTGTGTGTTATGTCTGTTGTTAGTAAAGAAATGTGGATAGGCACGTATAAGGCAAATGAAGGGATTTATCCTATCTAAGTTGATGCATGATTGTCTGTTTCTTTCAGGACAAAGAGGCCCAGAAAGACTTAGAGGCTTTACTTCTCTCACTGAAGCTGTGATACTGTGCACTTTTTAACTCTTCACGCTGTGATAGAATCACAAAACTAAAATGAGACTCTCTAGAGACTGGGAACTGCGGGTAAATTCCAGTTAAGTCAATGGGAAAACCGTCATTGATTTTGGTTGGCTTGGATCATGGCCTCTAAGCATCTGGCAATTATGATATGAAAATGATGCATTCATTTTTGACTATTTATAATCTCGTACTGAAATTTAAGATTGCTGACACTGTGAGTCTGATTCTCTGAACATGAAGTCCACTGCTGGCAATGGACATACTGGGTGTTAAAATGCAAAATGCAAAATCTCACTCTTTGAAAGATTAATCGACTTGTATGTGATGCCAGCATAGAACTGTGTAGCAAAAACAAATAAACTAAATATTTCTATAGTAAATTATATTTGTATCAAATAATTTACACGGCTGTGTACTAAAGAAAATCATGAATGTTTATGTTTACACATTTCTCTACTCTTATAAAATTACAATCTTGTTGAAGTTAAAGAAAAAGCTGTTGCCTCCACAAAGCTCTTTTTACTTTAAACCTACTGTTGGTTTTACATGGAAATGTGAAAATTTTATAAATTAAATATTAAAGTTATATTTTATTTGTAACATTAAGTACAATATTAAAAATCAGACCAATGAAATCAAGTGTTTTAGATTAATCTATTACAACTGTGATGTTTTATGGATTTGTTATGGAGCTTCCATCAAGTTTGTGAATCCTAGCTCATTCTCTTTGAACAGTTGCCTAGCGTGGTGGCAACAGTGTGTCTTCAGAAAACCTAGTCTAGCATGTGACCATCTCTAACCTTTTATATTATCTATATAACATAACCTGTACATAAAAATAGACTAATTAAAGACTTACTTCTTCTTTCTTAGTGTGTAGGACAGCAGTGTTTTCAAGAAAATGTAACAGGTAGGGGAGGAATTTTGTTTACCAATGGACTGATGCAGAATTCACTGAAGTCTGTAGAAAAATAAGGGCCTTTAAAAAGTGGGCAGATGCAAAGGAGTATGAGTACATATGAAGTAAGCTTTAACTACTGGCAATAGATGCAGTAGTCTAGAAGAAGGCAAATGCGTAGAGTTACGTTTGAACTTAGCCTAACTCTATGACTCCTCATAAAGTACAGAGATTTCTTTTCATGAAGTAGGGCTGTCCATTTTTTTCAATAATTTTCTTTTAAAATATGTGTTCAGACATGCAAACATTATTGTGAGATACCCTGAAGAAAATCTGAAAGTTTAGAACTGATTCTGAGTTCTCACTGTTGTCTTCATGGTTTTCATTATTCTGAAGATCTTCACACATTGAAATATGCATTTAAGCTGTTTTTAATGTTTGTTCTGAGGGAAAATACTTCCTATGCCTCTTTTTCAATTCCAGAATTCTCCTTTTTCCATACACAATTTCAGAGAAAAGGGGAAATAACGTATGAGACAAATTCTATCAGATAATTTCTTCTGTGACTGAATAATTTTCTTGTCAACAGAGAAGCTTCAAGGGTGGTGCATCTTGATTTTGTTAAGGACTGCTTTCAACATTTTCATAGCCAGCACAGGAAGCATAGTTTAAATGGATCTATAAGAGTCATTGGTATTTAGGGTGGTTGTTAACAATTCACTGTCACCACAGAGGCCTTTACTTAGATCAATTTGATGCTAATTAATATACTTTATAAAATAGATTGGATTATGCAATAGTTCATTTACAATCAATTATTGCTGATAAAGGCTGAAAGTGTATCGCGGGAACAGATTAGAACAAGAAGTTATTTAAATTAATTGCTGAAATTAGGTGACTTAAGTAGGATTGGCTTCATTAAGAGCAAATAGGAAGTACTGAAGTGAGTAAAGAGGATGGAGGAGACCTGGGCAGCTGTGGTAATTGTGTGGAAAAGGACATGCAGATTCCAGTGAGTGGCAAGCTAATCGTGGGTCAATAATGTCATGTTTTGTGAAAAAGCAGATTTCATACTAGACTGAATAAATAAGCAGTCCTCATTAAATTCACGTGAAATAACCTTTTTACTTTAATTGGACCTAATAAGATCTAATGAGGTCTGAGCTGGAACACTATATCCAGTTTAAGGCACCACACTTCACAGAGGTTGTGAGGGCTGATTGGAAAGAGTCCAGCGGAGAGAGACAAGAAAGATGAGAGTGCTAGACAACATCATTTTCTGTGTAAAAATTGAAAGAGTTTGGTTTGTTTAGTCTGCAGGAGCAATGAATAAAAGGCTATTCTCATTTGTAAAAAGCTATTGCAGAGAAGACAGTTTAAAAAAAAAAAAAAACAAAACCAAAACCTTGTTCTCCAAATCTGTTCACAGGACAAGAAGTAATTGCCTACCTTTAGATTAGGCATTGGGAGAAAATAATTCTGATGGTAACTTTGCAAAGCTCTGCAATACATTTCCTGAGAACGTTATCAAATCATTTATACAAGTTTTAAAGTAAAAGTTAAACATAGAAGACTTTAAAGCTTGGTGATGTTTAAGGCAGAGTTCATCCTCTGGCAGAAGTTGGACCAGATGACTTCTTAAGATCCCTGCTGGCCTTGCTGTCCCTGGAGAGTGTGCAACTCCAGCCCCTGCGAGCCACGGCTGCTCCTGCTGGGTTTCTGGGTTGTGTCTGCACATGTTGGCTCTGCATTGGACCCAGGCTCCCTGATACAGAATTTGTGAAACATTTACCAGCATTTTCAAGACTTTAATTTAAAGATGTGCATATGGCTGACCTTGACTCTATTTATCACACCTGTGGTTTTAATGTACGTGATTACATTTTAAAATGAAATTCCTGATTTTATGAATGAAATTACTGAGCTTTCTTTTCAGCCTTCTGAATTAAGCCCATTCTTCTGTTTTAATTTTTGGTCACTGGTAGTCTATGTGTAGAATCACAAAATAACATCTGGGAGAGAAAAGGCTGGTTTTAATTCATTCTAAGTTGTCTTTCATAATTCACAAAAATATTCCTCACAGGTAGGAAACTGCTATTTTCTACAGTTAAGATATTTTGTGCTTTTAAAATTTTTTACTAGTTAGTATGTTTGAGCATTCTTAACTTTTTTGTCTTTGCATTTTGCTAATCTGAGAACTTGTTTTGAAGCGTGTTCTCTAATTACTCCTTGGAGTAATTGTTCTCTAATTATTCCTTAGAGTAAAGCTTTTGCATTTAGTTCTAGGCCTAGGCTATCTGTTCTCTGTGTCATATCAGCTGGTGAAACAGCAAGCATAGTTCCAGAGGGCCATATGTTTTCTTTTCTGTTTAAAATATCCACAAGCAGACATTCACTTCCGTAGTTTTGTCTCCGTGGAGGAGCTAGAAGTAAACTGTATTAACCCCTGCGGGCCTTTAAGCCCTATGGAGCAGATGGGGCTGCAGGCTGGCTGAAGCCATGGCACCTTGGCCATGTTGCCCACTGCCTCCTTCAGCTCTTCCACTGCAGCATCCCTTCTTTGGTCTCTGCTCTGATACATACGCTGTAACTTCTCTGAGGGAATTTGATTCTTTACATGTTTGCAAAAGGTGAGTTCGAGGGGCCTTGATCTGGTACTAGGATTCTTGTGCTTTGTTAAAATTACTAGTTCTGCCTTCCTGAATAATTGGAGATAATTTTTATTTCTTGTGGTGAAGCTAAGGGCTCCATCACTGGATCCTGATATTACATATTTCACCCACATTGCATATTTTTTGTAGCAGTTGGCCACTGGCACATTGTGGAAATGGTTACAGTGATACACTCTCCTACTACTTTGTTTAAATTACTGTCTTTCCTTTTGCAGAGTCTTAGGGTGATTTACTCATTTTTATGTAGTAATATCAGTCCACTGACTTCTGGAATGAATTAGGAAGCTGTCCAACAGCGGTGAGTAGCTGATGATTCAGAAAGGAAAGTGACAATTCTTGTGTCCAGTTAAATAATTAAAAAAGCAAAACCAAAACCCTAAATCCATGCCTACAACCCTGGTAATGTGGGAATTAAAATTGTATTGCAGCATTCATCCAGTGCAGACTCAAGAAGGAGTAACTCTGACTGAATGGCCAACATTATTGTTTGCTTTATTTTTTTTCTTCTGTAATAAGGTTATATTCTCATTTTCCAGCACTTTTCCTTCTTACAGATTCCCAAGTTCCTTGGAGAAGAAACAAATCAAACTGTTTTGACAATATAAAAAGAAGTAAGCTTTTCTGGCCCCATCTATGGTTGTGTTTGTGTTTTTTTAAAATAAACAACCAGTCATTCTAGAAGTTATCTGTGGGAGCAATGTCCAGTGTGAACTTGAATATGAACAATCTGAGCTCTGTGCTTGGTAGTGCTCCTGACCCATGGCTGTGGGGTAAACGGCTTCGCTACATACCCAAGTTACATGCAAACACCATCTGTCCACTCTTCAGATGTCTTGTTTATTAAGATTAATTATGAGCAGGTTTGAATTGCCTACTTGCATGAGCCAAAAAAACAACCACACAATATTGACTGGGAATGTCTTAAGGATATGGGCATGAATGGGGATGTACTTTTTAACCTAACAAACTAAGCTCAGGTATCTAATTCATGGATGTAGGTAATCAACATGGCTGATGAAATTTCAGCCGTCAGGTGAAAGAAATGTTCTTTTTTGTTGTTCAGAAAAATGTGGCAAATCAGCAAAGTGGCTTCACCAATTTCCTTGTGTTTTCCTAATCTTGGAAGAGGATAATTTATGAAGAAATGAAATCATTTGTAAAGCTCATGACTGTTGCTCTGGGTTAAGGATTGCTGGTTTTCAGAATGCTAGGCCAGCTTATCTAGTGTCCTGTAAAAGCATATATGAAATATTAAAGCAGTAATAAAATTTACATTTTTCAAAATAAAAGAGCAGAATGCTTCTGCAGCAATTTTTAAGTGCAGCAAGGGGTTCATACAAAAACACTGCTAGATTGTGTTGGTGTTGATACCACCATTGTATGGGTATTGGTGGTTTCAAGCAAAGCAGTGTTCCTGGTGCATTCATCATAAATCCATGAGCAAGAATTACCAGTGCACTGGCACAGAAGAACGTAATTGAGTCTGCAACCCCACAGTCATTTGATGTCTTCTTTGTTTTAGAAGTGTTTTTTTTACTAAAATGTATTTTCACTTGATTTGTCCCTGTAAAGCCTACCTGTGACATTTTGGTGCCACTAAGAATGTGACAAAAGAGCCTGTGGACATCAGTGAGACCCAGGCTTTGTGCCAGGATGAGATTTTTAATAGCACCTGCTTGACCTTGCATGACATTTGTGTCTGTACATCCTGATACTTGGTTTGGCTTATTCTAGCTGCACACTGCTTTCAGCCCTTTTTACAGCCATTCCTACTTGAGACCAAATGCTCATCCAGGAAATTAGAAGGCAGGTCATGGGAGAAATATAGAATAGATTAGGTGGAGAAAAAACCCCAAACAACTGAACCTGGACCTGTATGGTCATTTGGGTGATACTTTTAATTAGTTGTCTACCAGACTTGATTCCTGTAAAGGGCATTCATTTATTCTCTATAGGGGGTGTTTTATGATCAGTCTAGCCTATTGCACACCATAGAAGAATTTGTCTCCAGCTTTTCCACCCCCAGACTTAGTCCCTAATCTGAAAAAATGGGGCTGATAGTGCTTCTTTCACCCATGCAGATGGTTTGAAGGAAAAGCATGTCAGGCAGTGAGGCACAGTTCTTAACCATGGGGGTCATCACAGTGTTTGAATGGACCATCCACTTGCCACCAAAGCTGGCAGCAGCTCCCCTGTTGCCAGGCTGGAACTGCAAAATGGGAAGGCTGTCCTGCAGTTTTTCTGGAACTGGTAGAGCCAAGCCAAAGTTCAGCCAAGCATTAACTGATTGGAGAACACAGACAGCAGTAAGCAGTAAAACAGTCTTCACTTTTTCGACCTCTTTTACTCTTTCCATCAGCACCTCAAAAGCTGTCAGGAAAGATGAAGTCTTAAAAAGCATTTATGCTGGTTTGGGAGGTGCAAAAAGCTTGTGCAGGTACATAGAATCATAGAATTGTCTAGGTTAGAAGGGACCTTTAAGATTATCTAGTCCAACCATCAACTTAACTCTGAAAAAAACCCGTTACTAAGCCATGTCCCTAAGCACTATGTCTACCCATCTTTTAAATACCTCCAGGGATGGTGACTCAGCCACATTTCCTTTAATGGCCCTTTCAGAGTAAAAATTTTTCCTAATATCCAATCTGAATCTCCACTGGCACAACTTGAGGCCATTTCCTCTTGTCCTATCACCTGTTACCTGGGAGAAGAGCTCAGTCCCTGCCTCTCTACAACCTCCTTTCAGGTAGTTGTAGAGAGCAATAAGGTCTCTCCTCAGCCTCCTTTTCTCTAGGCTAGATAATCCCAGCTCCTTCAGCTTCTCCTTATAACACTGATTCTCCGGACCCCTCACCAGCTTCATTGCTCTTCTCTGGACCTGGTCCAGCACCTCAATGTCTTTTTTGTGGTAAGGGACACAGTACTTGAAGTGGGGGGTCTCATCAGTGATGGGTACAGGAGGACGATCACCTCCCCAGTCCTACTCACCATGCTGTTCCTGATACAGGCCAGGATGCTGTTGGCCTTCTTGGCCACCTGGGCACACTGCTGGCTCATGTTCAGCCGCCAGTCGACCAACATCCCCAGGTCCCTTTTTGCCAGGCAGCTCTCCAGCCATTCTTCCCCAAGCCTGTAGCGCTGCCTGGGGTTGTTATGACCCAAGTACAGGACCTGGCACTTGGCCTTATTGAACCTCACCCCATTGGTCTTGGCCCATTGATCTAGCCTGTCCAGACACAGCTGTGCTTCCAGCTGCCGAGGCGTGGCTGTGAGTGACCACCCCAGCTGGTGAGGAGTGTGGGGGCTGGAGCTGGTGTCCCCACACCTGAAGGCCAGCAGCCCTAGTGAGGCGAAGGAAGAGGTGGGCCTGCCTGGCTGAGCAGTGAGGAGAGCAGGCCAGGGTGCCTGGAGCTGGGGTTTGGGAGGGCCGTGGCAATGGAGAATTGGCAGTTTGGTGCGCGTGGCTGGACTAAATCTTCCTAGAGAGCTCACAAAAGGTGTTGGGCTCACACAGGTGGCTGCTTCCCATTTTTGGGGGATGCTTGCCCGTCACTCAGGAGCTGTGTTACTGCAGGAGTCTGATGGAGGACGGGCTGGGCCGGGCCTCCAGCTGCTGCAGGCCATGGAGGGGTGAGTAGTTGCTCTGCTGGGTATCCAGCTTCACACTGCTGTATCTCTGTCAGAAAGAGAGCGTGTGTGACGGGCATGATGGGCACCGCAATGGTGGGTGTTTCACAAGCCTGTGTGTCTGCTCGTGGCCCCTGCTGGTGTTCAGTTAAAGGAGAAAATCTGGAAGCTGTCCCTAGGAAAGCTCGTCAAAGGTGGGGCAGGGTTTGGTAATTCCTGATGAGGAGTCATGCTAATTGAACCTGTAACTACCTACATGCGAGGCTCTCCTATGTGCAGGGCTTTGACTCCCCTTCAGGGCCTGCAGCAAGACCTGGGGGGACACCCCAGAACTATCTGCTGTGTCCTCTTCTGGGCCACTGGTGCATGTGGCCGGTGACAGTGAAATTCAGATGTTTTTTATCTTATTTCCTTATCTCAAAAAATGTACTTGTTCATGTTTACTAACTTAAAATTATATGGAACAATACAAGGTGTAAATGATATTTCAAATGCGTTGGCTATGAACTGCCATTTTCCTGTGGGAAGAGGTTGTTGCTGTTAAGCAAATGAGCACTAAAATCAAGCCAGAACACTAGTGTGAAAACCTTGCTGTAGCTTGGTTTTGTGGGATGTACTTTAACTGCCAATGTTTTATTCAGTTTCCTCCATAACCACTTGCAGCACTTAGTTAAAATCCTTGCTGACAGGCCTGGATGAAAGCCCTGTGGTGGGCGTGAGGCTGTCGGCAGCTGCCTCCAACGAGCTCTGCAAGGAGAGTTAACCCTGAGGCCCAGCAGCTGAGATCTGCTTCGTTAATTGGCATTGTTTAATCCTTAAACTAGAGACAGAACTTGAACGAAGGAGCTTTTCTTATATCAAAGTAGTATATAGTTCAGTATATTTACAATGGTATCAGGTAAAAGCAAGCAGGCTGACTGGCTTCCTCTGTGCTGCAGCATCCTGATTTCTGTCTTGCACTGGAGTTACTCTGGTAGGAATGCTATGGATCTGGTCTTATTTTGAATGTCCAACTGTAATTATACATGCAGAAATTAATGGGGACTGCAGTTTTTGTGTTTGTGTGTGTTTATACATAGATATATCTACACAAATATTTTTTTTATCTCCGTAAGTTTAATAGAGGAATTAAAATACATACGACTTGCTGCATTTTGTAGCTACCATAAGCAACTTGATTACTTTGTAAACTTTCTGAAATTTCTATGTGTGAAGTGAAAACTTGAGACTTTGTCTGTGCATCCTTTTATATCCTAACTTCTAAGTGCAAAGTTAAAACTGCTTCACGAAAGGGAATTGCCACAGTTCAGCATGTAATTGGACCTCCCTCTGAGAGGAAAGACAGGAAAAATATCCATTGAATACAAGGTTGTGCTGGATACCTTGTATGCTGGAGAGGAAATGCTAGATGATAAACCTGTTGGAGATCTCAGGCTCCTCTTGATATAGAGCTGTCAGTTCCTATTGAAAGCCCCTTACATCTTCAACTTGGGGCAAGCAGATGGTAGAGAAAAAAGTAAAAGATGCTGGAAATGAATATATTGGCTTTCTTTGCTTTTGGTTCTCAAATTGTGAGCTTGTGAACTCCAAGGGGTTTACTGAGTCAGTAGGAATCAATGCATAGTCCATCAACCCTGACTCTTGTAGGAGAGACGGTTGTAATTGATATCCCCAGACCATCATATCTGCTTCTAGGGAGTCTGTGGCTGAAGGAGAAGGGTGAGGGGGGAGAGCTTTATGTGTCTGGAGGTGGAGGTTTGTCTTCTGAGGGTGCTTTTTTTGTAAGCAAGAATTATTTTTTTGCAGAGAAATGCCCAAGGAAGCTTACTTAACACCCATCTGTGGTATGATTGACTTTTTTTGGTTTTCTGCACACCATACTCATTCGCCAAAAATTAAAGTAACTCCTGTGGGAGTGGGAAGGGGAGAGAAATTTCAGTCAAGATTGAAGCAGTCTTAGGTATTTAGTAAGAGGAGACTGAATCGCATCCCTGAGCAGCTCCTGCAGAGATGCTAATAGCTGGTCTGTTCACCCTTGTTATGCTGAATCTCTTCCAGTTTTCTTGCCAAAACAAGTGGTATTTTCGGTCATATTCCAAGTAAGGCGAAGCCAAAATGTAACCTTAAACTAGTGAGCTTTAGAAGCAGTATTGCAGGGGCCATGAAGTGCTTTTTCTGCCAAGCAGACAAGTGGGGCATTCAGTGGGAGCCACAGGCCTGTCAGTAAGTTTGACCTGAGACAGTCGGGGCCCCATGCCGAGCAGGGAAGGTGTCCATGAAAATTAAGTCCTCAGCAGAGTGATGTACGTATCCAGAACCTCAGTTTGTAAGGGTTTTGGCAAACTCTGTTTTTCAGTGTTGGTCTTTTGTGAGTCCTTCTCTCTGGAGTTAGCTTTGATTTTTTTATTCCAATTTTTCTGACACATGGCAGTCAGAAACAGACAAGTTTGGATCCTCAGTTCAGCGGTTGCTTTCTGCATTGGTCTCTTCATTACTAGGTACAGCCTCCAATATACTTAATGCTTAATGTATGCACAACCATCAGGAGATAATGTGGGGTTTATTGAGTTACTCCATCATCATCCTACCAAACTAATTCTAACTGCTTATTCTACCAGATGGGGTCTTCTCTCATCTCTAGCATAAGCTTTTGTAAGTGGAGCATCTCTTTTTCTTTTTTTTTTTTTTTTCCCCAGAGTCTCCTAAAAGTTACAAAACATAAATTCTTGCACTGGAGACCTGTGAAACTTTCCAGTCAGGTAATATTTCACTCAATATAATTATGGTAAAATACAGATGATTTGGAAACTTGAATATGAAGCAGCCAAATTGCCAAAATCCACATTTCCTTTTTTCCAGTGACATAATAGATTTTTCAGTTGTTATTGACAGATTTCCTAAGAATAGATATCATATTCAGAGACAGGTTGAGTAACTCTTGATATTGCAGACATCAGAGCAGCCTTAGAGAGACAAATGGAATTTCAGCACAGGTGGTATTCTCTGTTAAATTTTGCAGAATAGTTTAGAAAACTAGTGTGAAAGGATACCCTTCGGAGGACTGCTTTGTGTGAAGCACTTTACACCAATGCTTGTGTGCCATGAGGAGCCTTTGAAACAATCTTTTTATACACAATATTTACCTGATTTCTTTTGTTTTGAGAAATACTGCATAAGCCTTTTAAGACGTTTCTCCTATAGCTGACACTTGCCATTTGCAAATTGCTCTGCATTCCTCATCCTTCATGTTCTTCTAGGTTTAAAACCAAAACCCAAACAATGTAAGTCCTCAACCCAGTCTCTAACTCTGATCTGGAGAGGCACCCAGGTGCCCGGGAATTTCCTGCTGATCTCAAGTGGTGTTCTCAGGTGTGGTAGTTAGTAGGGTGCCATAAAATTAACTGTAATTATCTTCTGCAGTTTCTGTTGCTGCCTGAAAAGATGTGAAGTGACAACAGATTAATCCCCTGGGATAAAGATAGCCAGTGAAAGTGTTTAGAGAACACTGTTTGCATGTTACAAAAGCAACTGTTTTTAAACTGACTGTAAATTTAGGGGATGGAAGGAGTCAACAGGTTTTGTCATATAAGAAGGAAAACAGTACATTTCCACCTCAGTGTTATCAGTGTGACAATTTGGTAAAGAACATAGAAAAATCATATTAAAACAGACTGAATATGTTGTCTTTGAACTATATTTTTCTTATTAATTAATCAAATTTTTTTTCTTATGAGAATTCCTTTAGTGTTTCCTCGGTATTAATATACAAAGAGGCATGTCCGTACATTAAATTTAAATATATACATATAAAAAAATGCATCATAACTCTTCTTCCCATAAACAGAGACCACACAGCAGCCTGTAAGTCTATCCTAATAAGCAGATAACCCTTGAGGACATGTGGGGGAAACAGTGATGCTGGGCTGCTGCAGAATTGCCAGCTATGTGGCTCCCTCTCTGACAATGTGCTGCTTTGTTCCAGTTGTTGGAGTTCTTGTTAGTCATATTGGAGACAGCAGTGCAAACATTAAAGAAGGAAACAAGAAACCCTGATGTGTGCCATGATTTCTGCTTTGTCTCTTGGTGGTTCCTAGCTGCCGTTCAAGTAGGACAGATGGACACTGAGGAGTCTGAGTGGTGCCGGGCAGCAGTTGCTGAGGTGCCTGGGGCATGGTGTTTGTTCCAGGAACTCAGTGTTTTGTTGATTCCACAATTAAGTGCTATGGGATTTTGATTTGCTATTTACTCATTTTTCATTTCCTTCACTTTTGGCATTCAGACCCAGTTTTGATGAAAAGATTGCCCCAGGACATGAAGGCTTTCCTGGAGCTGGAAGTCAGATTAGCAAAGCACTTTCCTGGGATCTCCTCCTTAACACCCAGCTCTTTCCCTAGGGGAAGGGTGGGCTTGCTCTGAGGGCTGTGGCTTGAAATGTGCATGTAGGTTTCATGGTAACAGGAATCCCCAGCAAGGGCTTTGGCAAGGGGCTTGACCACAGTGATGTTTCTAGATTGGGTAGTGAAATTCGTGAACCTGCTTGGGATCCCAGTCCCCACAATGAACAGGGAGAATTAAGATACCTTGCAGTGGAGCAATAAGAGCAGAAGGACTGCAGCCTTCCCTCTTAAAATGCTTATGATAGCATGTATGTCTGCATCCTGTGATGTTTTCTCAGTCCATACTCTAACCCTGGCAATGAGCCCATTTACTGGAGAAACTAATATATCCACCATTAGGGAATGAAGAGACTTCTCTGCCCCTTGGTTTAGGTCTATGGTTGCCACCCTGACTTGTTTTATGTGGTTGCATTTTGTTGGACACTACTGGTAATGTATAATTTAAGGGATTGTATTTAATGTTGGTGAATGTCCCAAACAAGATCCACTACTAAAACCACCTTGTGTTTGGGTATTGACCACAGCATTATTTACTGTTGCCTGAAAAGCAAAGGAGGAACAATGGAAAAGTGCATCTGTGTGAAACATGTTTGGCAATATAATGTTTTTCTGGGATAACTCCTCATTGTTGAGTGATTATTGCCAGGGCTATGTCCAAATTCTTTCCTTTGCCTCCTGCAAAAGTATGAAATTCAGCTAAAGTACTTGTATCTCTTTACGTGAAAACTTTCACAGAAAGATTAAGGGCAGGTTGTTAGGTTTTGTTTGTTGTTTGTGTTTTTTTTTTAAAAAGAGATGGAGAAGTGCAAAGTTATTTGCATCCAGATTTTTGAGTGCACGAGAGTTAGGAACCTAAATGGCTTCCAGGGCATATGGTCTTGAAAACTTGAGAACCGCACCCTGAGTTGGAGCAGAAATATATTGGAAGCATCTGACATTTGTTGTGCTGGGGCATAATTCTGAAGTTTTGTCCTGCTAGTGTAATGCATCTTAAGGTAATATAAGGAATAGTTGAACTTCCTTAATAACAAATATCCTTTCTTTACTCCCAGAAAACTCAGGTTTATTTTCAGGCGAACCACTTGTGTAACATCAAAATCTCTATGTGCTAAGAAAGCATCCCTGAGGAAAGGGACTTGGGGGTGCTGATGGACAAGAAACTGGACATGAGCAGGCAGTGTGCACTTGCAGCCCAGAAGGCCAATCACATCCTGGGCTGCATCAAAAGAAGTGTTGC
>JAOQGH010000023.1:34629778-34650143 GCA_025769975.1 Gallinago jamesoni
CTGGAGACATTCAAGGTGAGGCTCGACGAGGCCCTGGGCAACCTGGTCTAGTTGGGGGTATCCCTGTGACTGCAGGGTGGTCAGACTAGATGACCTTTGAAGGTCCCTTCCAGCCCAGATGATTCTATGATTGTGGGAGGGCACTGCTCAGTTCCACTGCAGCAGTAGGCTGCTTAATAAGACCTGCGTGTCTTTTTCCAAATGGAAGTGAAGTATACAATAAAACGTAAATCTGGTCTTTTTTTCCTACTGAGGGAGAAACCCAAAAGTATAAAAAAGAATAGTGGTGATCTTATCATTCGTATTGTTTTTTCATTGATGAATAAGAAAAAAGCTTATGCCATCAGAACAAGCACTGTCAGGAAAGGTGAGTGTTCTAGCTGTGAAGGATGACATGCAAGAATGTTCTTTAAGGTTTTTCTCCTAGTCAGCTTATATGGACTCTACCACTCCTTGGAATGCTCTTATTAAAAGTAAAACACATGTTGGTGCTTTAATTGACCATGGATTAAACTCTCGGCTTTCATCTTCCTTGAACAGTGGGGTGATGTCTGGCTGCAGGTGAGAAGCACCCTTTGCTAGTAGATGCTGAGGTCTCTTTTAAAGGAGACCAAGAAGGGTCTATTTCTTATATATTCCTGTAACTGCCTTTTGCTGCCCCTGGTGTATAGCTGAGCAAGATGCCGGGGCAGATTGGTGGACTCCAACCTTTGCTTTTAACATCAGAATTCCTTCTGCCGTTTGTGAATCCATTTTCCCCTCTGCAGGGGTGACTGCATGTGGAAACCTCTAATGCTGGGCTTCTTATACCTGAAAGCCCAAGTGTGACTCCAGGGTCGTTCCTTTTCATCTGGCTGCATATTTCTGCTCTGAAAAAAAGAGTTTGTAGCTCTGATGTTGTGGATAGTCCAACATGAGGGAAATATTTCAGCTGTGCCTTGGCCCTTGATTAACAAGTGTATATCAGTGTCTCAAATCGGATCAGATTCGGAGCCAAAGACAGAGTGTGGGACTTCTCTTGCCACTGATATGCCCATATTGCTTCCAAAGAAGTTGGTGCTCCCTCTTGTGTAGTCTCTGTGCCAGTCACTCCTTGTTTGTGCTCTTCCCTGGGGGTTCAGGTGGTCAGGGTCACACATAAAGTTGGCTCTTGAAGATGGCACCCTGAGGCGAATGAAGCTGTCTGGTTCTGGATGTGCAAGTTTCTCAGTAGATTTGCAACTCTAGATGTAGATACCAAGTTCATGTGTCGTGCTTTTCTAGGCACTTACTCTTTAGATACAGATGCTGAAGAAGCCTGGAGTCTGGTGTCACTGCAGCCAAGCAGCCTGTCCATTCTCGCTTGGTTTCTTGGTCGGTGCAGGTCACAGGTGCAAGCAATTGACCATAGGTATTGACAGCAATATAGCCATTTTTGAATGAAATTCTTGGTACTGTGCTTCCTGTGAAACTGTGTTTTGTACTTTTTCATGACCAAGGCTGTAGCTAGAGAGTGAAAAGGAGAGGAATTTGCTAACTAGGATGCAAATTAAAGCTTTCTAGGGCCTTAAACAGTTTACATGATACAGCATTTGAGTTGGTGTAAACCCTTCCAGCAAGGAGGCAGAATGAGATTTACTGAGCTTGGAAATAATTAAAATCATACTGAAACTTTCCAAACAGGTGCTAAATATGACATAGTGTGTGGTCTCCCTAAACAGAGTTGGCTTTCCCTGTAAATGGCAAAGTGCAACATCAGATGTTTCAATGCGTGCACATGGATAAACAATGCTTTTATGGCATATTAAGAACAGTTTGGTTTATGGCTCTTTAGATGCATCTTAAAATCTTATTCTATGATGACTTTAGCAGAGCTGTTCAATTTCCAAGATGTGCTTCTGAAGCAGGATGAGGATTGTACCTGTTTTTTATTAACTATATTACAAGCTAAAAATAAACCAACTCACAGACAGCTGACTGCAATGTGGACTCTCAATGTGTTTCATTAAAAACAATAATAATTCTCAGGGGCATGGAGACAGAGATAAAACTCTTTGTGTCTCCTGGAAGCCCTTTTGCTTGTTTGAGGGAGGAAGAAACCTGACAATCTTTGAAATTTACTGATATTCATCAAGATCACTGGACTTTGAATGGAGCTTTAGTTAATTATGAACTTTAACCCCATGTTTTAGTTTGTTCTTGGACAAAATAAGTGGCTTCATTGTGCCTTGCAGGCTACTGGCAGAGAAGCTTTCTGGTAGTGTGTATAAAAGGATCCTGGGGGTTGTATGTCAAAGCTTGACAACTGCAAGTGCAGAATTACAATGAGGGTGGTCTAAGTTTTTTAGACCAGCACAGGGATGTGGTGATTCTCTCCAATCTGTTGTTTAATCATGTCTGAGTACCTTTGTGAAGAATGGACTCAAGCTGACTGGGGAGATAAAGTTTCAGTAGGGAAATCCATAGGACCTCTGCAGGAGTGTGAGCTAATTACTGACCACAGGTTAAGGGCCAGTCAGTCCCTTGAAAGAAGCATTGTAAAAAAAATCTAACCTGGTCAGAGCTAGACAAATGAAGAAATATTCTCAAAGAACACTGAACCTTTTTTTAATCTTTACTATGTATGCCTACACTACTACTGAAAGTTATTTTCCCAAGAGTCACATTTCACTGAAGTCTCTCTTTTCTAATAGTACTGCTATTTAGCAGTTAGAACTAAAAAAGGCGATAAACCACATGCATTTAAGCTGAAAACATGTGGTACCTCCCTATTAAATTTGGAGACAATATCTATGGCACAGCTTAATAAGACTTGTTTTGGTAGACATCTCTAAACAAATGTTTTTGTGCATTGGATAGAATACAAAAACTGAAGATGCCTCTTTTTGATAACTCAACAAAATGTTTCCGGACACTGGGAAAGCAATCCTTCTGCAAATGATTTTGACCAATAGCTGAGCAAGGATGAGAGAGCAAAGGGGGGGGGGGGGAACCTCACAAAATAAGCACTGGAAGGAAAAAGGTAGAGCTGTACTTTCTAGCTATTATTGAAGTGCTGTTCAGTGGCCTGAATTCTGCTGTCCAGATTTGGATCAACATAAACTGTAATTTGTTTCTTACTTTTAAAATTTAATTTTCATTATGCAGTAAATTAAAAAAAATATGCAGGAAAATGTAATGCACAGATTAGGGACTTAAGTGTTTGCAAACATGTCACTCTATAGCTTTTCCTCTCTTGAATCCTTACTACAAAGTTTGACTGAAGAAATACCCTGCATTTACCATTGTCTTGATATTTGGAAGCATAGGAGACTAGATGACTTTGCAAGGAATGTATTTGTAAAATACTGAGGGGAAAGCTTAGATTCTTTGATTTATCACCATTACAATAAACACTGACTTCTGTGCTAAAACTCAATGAGTAAGTGGGGCACTGTTTATTACCCAGGTTACTGCATGTAGTTCTTAATTGTTACTGAAGTTATCAATGACACTATGTTGCTATGTAGAACTTTAAAAGGTTTAAAACCTTTGAAAGGTGGGGGGGATTCTCACCAATGGGTCGTACCTGTGTACACGGCTCCCAGTGGTTCAGGGGTGGTTCCTTGTTTGAGCCTTTGCTTGTGAGGCATCCTACACCAGCCCCGCTCCTGTGGGCGAGCAACTGGCTGGTTCCTGAAGTCAAGTGGAGAATTGCCCCCTCTTTATTTGTGCTGGCCCAGATCTTCAGGGAGAGCCTGTAGTACATGCGGTTCCTCTTAGTTCAGAAAACAAAAACATCTGGGGAAGATGTGAATGACTTAGGGGCTCAGTTCAGCAGCAGGAATGCCTATGACAGATCGCTCTGGGCAGATAAATCCTCTCTGTATGTGCTGAAGAAGGGAGCAAATGCACATAAAATCCACTTAAAACAGCAGGAGATGGGCAGTAATGGCTGTCTTATATAGCCTTTCCCTGTTCCTGCCTCTGGGGATACTTCCTAAAGGAAGGTGAAGGGAAGGTTTTTTTCACCCTGGGAGGCAATGCTGAGGCAAAGCATTTCCCACAGCAGTGGGTTTCCCAGGGTGATGTCCATACAGATTTAACTTCAAGAGGAAAGGAAAGTAAACCAGAGGTGAACATGTTATTTTTTACGTGTTTACTGTAAAAAATCTGAAAGCAAAAGCCTATAGCATGGTGGGTGGTGGTTATTATCGTGAAGGTAGAATGACTAGATGAGCTCCAAGAGGCCTTGTTTAATCAGGGGGTTGGACAAGGTAACTTCCAAAGGTCCCTTCCCATCTCAACCAGTCCGTGATTTTGTGACAATAGGTAGTTAACTTGGGTTAGACTCTGCAACATGGCACAATTAAAACAGTGGATTTATTTCCTCAATCCCTAAGGATATGTGTCCCACTAGTGTAAAAGTATTGTTTTTTTTCTAATCTAACTGCACCACTGGAGCTTACCATGTCTGTTTCTAAGCAGGGCAGACCGAAATATCTGTCTCTAGCATATGATGAGTAGTAAGGGAGGGGCATGGCACATCAGTAACCTAAATGGTAGGTGTTCAGTATAAGCAGGCTGTCTATGCTCTCTGCTCAGTGGAGATAAAAGGGCAGATGAGATTAATTGCCCTCTGCAGTGGCATGTGTGTTTCTTCCTCAATTACAACCTGTGATCCCTAGAGTGCCCTGGTGAGCTATTGTACCTGGGGATGGGACAAATTAGCATTAGCAGCTGCTCACGGGTTTTTTTTCTTCATTTTCATTCTCCTCCATGTGATGAAACTTTTCCTTTGGTTTTCTTTGGCCTGTTATTTTAACGTCTCTCCTCACACAGAGTTGTCTTTGCTATTGAGACTGAAGAACTATTGCTTCTCTGAGCTTATGATCAAATGTTGCTAGATTTCCTCAGAAGGCAGGAAGGTGCCTATTTAGAAAAATAAAAATAAATACATATTACTAGAGTTCAGTGAAATAACTGAATTCTTTTGCCAGCTAAAGTGTGTATTTCAGGAAGATATATGAAGATAAGACATGGATGACAAATCCTCAGAGAGGAACTTCTTCATAATTACATGAAGACCTTGACTGTATATGAATGTAAGGATGCAGGAAGCCCTGCTAACTGGATCTTTGCTAGGGAAAATATTATGGTTTAATTGGGATATAGTTTGGGGGATCTAATGAGAGCTAAAGAGGTCCAGTCACTTCATTAATTGACTTTCCATAAACCCTAGAAGAAAGCACCTGTTCTTCAGAGAGCAAAAGTTTCTTTCATATCCAATCCTTATGTATCTGTTCTGCTTTCACAATTCCAGCCATTCAGACGGTTGATGGAGCATTATCTGTTCCAAGAACTTCCCTAAAGGTTTCTGTTCTGCTGTACAGTTTTATGGGTTTTATACCCAATGAAAACTACTGTAGGTGCTTAACTCTGGGAACAGGCTAGAGCTATTTACTCAAGCAGAAAAGTATTGTATTAGAGTAAGAAATAGCTTGGGAAGATAAGAAAGGAGTCTTTCTGGCTTTCAGTGACATAGAGATATTTGAAACAGTGTTATATAGTGAATACATTGTCAGCCAAATGCTTTGGATTCTGCCTCTGCTGATGACTTCAAGGAAATTAGCACCTCAGCCTTGAAATGCAGAGGACAATATTGTCATTGTGCTGTAGATCTGTGTGCACAATGCTAAGTAACTTAGTCTTAATGCCAGCAGAAGTAGGATTTTTTTTGTACAAAGTTTCAGTATAAAGTCACTGGAGGATCCGCCTTGTAATTTTCTGGGGAACCTTCTTAATTTAAATATCAATCTAAACCTGAGTATTTTTCCTCCCCTTCCTTTATGGGAATTCATCCTTGTTTAATTTTATTAAACATTTTCTGCTGTGTTTGTGACCAAAGCCCATTGGTCACAACTTACTGTGGCACAAGTGCTTGTCACATCCTTGGAAGATACAGGCTTGGCAGGAAGTTAGGCACCTGAGAGAAAGAATGCTCATGCAGAGAAAGCTGGTGGAAAACACTTCCCTTTTGTTCCTATGCCACCTGGAAGGGTTGCCCAGAAAGCTTCCCTGCAGGGCATATTGTTCTGGAGCATAGGTACAGCTCTTCCTCGCTTCTGCCAGAAGCAGAAAGATGAATGTAGTTAAGTCTTGGAACAAGTTGCAGCTCGACACTATGCCCCAACAGCTATATACATGAATGAAGGGAAGAAAAAAGGAGGTTTTTTACTAAGAAACAAAGGTTCATTTAAGAATTTCATTTTTCATTAGGGTAATTATTGTGAAGTCTGAGTTTAATTTGTGGTGGCACTTTTCATTACTTGAATTGAGTTATTTAAATTTCCTGAACCACAAAAATTAATAGCTTCACAACTTATGATTTTTTGCTGTAGAGTGAAAAAGTATAATTAAAAATGAGATATACAGTAGAATTAAATTTTTGAATTGCAGCTTGGAAGTTTTTCACGGAGTATAAAACATAAAAGAAGCATGAAGTATTGTTTCATGCTGTTCTGCATATGATTGCAAATCATACCTGCTTTATGAAATCAAAATTTGTCTTAAATCTTGCTTTCTCACCAGGAACAAGGGTGTCTCACACCGCATCTCCAGTTATCATGAGTAGACTTGTCCAAATAAGTGGAAGGTGTTCTGTTCTTAGCACAGAAAACACGATTGCATGAAATCCCATTTGCTATCATGAGAGGTCTAGAAGCTTGTTTCTGCATGGTAACTGTTATGCTCTTACCAGAGCTGAGGTTAGGAGAAGAGAAATTGTGGAAACAAGGTCTAGTCTTGTAGAACTGTCCTTGCCAACAAAAGGTGATCCATCACTAAAAATATACTGATAATATCAGAGGATAAAAACAGTTCTGGAGCATCCTGCAATATACACACTGTTCTTTCCCTAGGGGATATTAAGCAACCCTAGATGCAACTCAAGAAATAACTGTATAGCGTGGGAATAGCCATCTGACACAGTGTCCTGCTCAGCTTTCTCAGATAAATGACACTGACCTGCTTGGAATGGATCTTCTAGACCAGTAGTGTTTCTGTCAGGTGTAATGCCCGCTCCTTCCACCACTCTGTCCGAATATCATGAGGAAAACTTCCCCAGGAAGTGCTTAGACTGTTGCAGCTTGGGCTGTCTTTTCCTCCCCGTTGTTCTGAGGCACTGGGGATGCAGAGGCGAGGAGAATGACGCTCTCCATGGCTCTCTGTTGTAGACCGGTTTTGTTTTCAAATCCTGCACTCTGTATGTCACCGCCTGATCCCTCGTGTTTAGTTCTTCAGGTCTCATTTCCATGTTTGCTACCTCTCAAATCTATTACTTAGTAAACAGGCAGTAAGGAGTTAGTATTTGGACATCCTTTGTTTGTCCAAAGTTTTCAGGAAAATAATTGCTCGTTCTGTGTTCAGCCTGTTGTGAAGGTAAGTTTTGATCCAGGTGCTCTCAGTTTGATGTTCCCTGCTGCTGATGTGAATGAGCCTCTCTAATACCATGTGGATTCTTATCACCCTCATCCTGGCATGCTATCTGCACAAGCAATGTAAAATCACCACATCTCTTTTCCTGGAAATCAGAGACCCTGTGCACAATTCCTCCCTAGCTGGAATCTTCCTACACTTCAGACATATATTTTCCTCCTCTAGCTCTCAGTCAGTCCTGCAAATGACTCCTATACAGCTCTGCAGTTGATATATTCACCTTTAGTAAGTCCCCTGTGCATTCACTCGTAACCCCCCCTCAGCACGTGTGCAGTTGAAATGCCTTGGCATCCTGTATCTTCTGAGTTAACTGTATTGGTGGATTAGTGTCCCCAGACATTCAGCACAGATGAAGAGTGTAGGGAATTGGGACACTCATTTGATTTGGTTGGCTCTAGCTTTTTGCTTTCAGGTTGGAGCAAGATCTGTTCTAAGTATTAAGGGACAGGGCAACACTAACAAAACCAGGAATTTCTTGGTTAGTGGAGCTGAAGTGTCTGAAAGTTGGCAAAAGCCCCAAAGGAGGGCTATCAAAGCATTAACGATGGCCATCTTAAAAGCTCCAAGCTGTTTGTACTTAAGGCTAAGCTTGTTTTCACCTGACAATTAAGTGAGTTGGCTTGGCCTGAGTACAAGTGACTGGAACATGAGAAAATTCAGCTGCAAAAATGCAGGGCGGTAAACAAAAAGTTGTTGTTGAAACTTGAATCACTGTATCTGTGTTGCACCATATTGAAATAATGGCACCGTTCAGAATTCAGGCCTTTTCTTCATCCATGAAAAAGCTAGATCCCTCTCCAGCGTTATCCCAAGTTGAGCTTGTCATGTGGGAAAACAAGAGGTCTAAGTAAAATTTAATCAAGCTAAAGATGCAGCAAATGCAAATGTTAACTGTTCACTTTCCATGGCTAATTCCTCAACTTTTCTCAGGTAAAATGTAAGCTCCTGATTGCCTAGTCTCTGGTTGCTCTGCCTGGATAATCTCCACTAATTTCCTACAGAGAGGCCTAAGCATCAGTCCCTGCCACTCACAAGAACATACTGGTTCTTATGCAAAACTAGCTGGAATTCGTTGTTGTAAATTTGCACTTAGTTACATTGTGCCATGACTACACTGGTACTGATAGCTGTTGCACAGATCCTGGACCGACCCCCCTCTCCTCTTTCTAGTAGTGGTTGTTTCTCAAGTTCTGATGAGTCTTATTCCTTATTGTAATATTGCTATTTATTTCAGTGGCTCTGAACTGACTCCTGCTGAAGCCACCAAGTTTAACTGTTAGCCTCACAAAGAATGTGATGTTATACTTCAAGAGCATAAACATATTCCATATTGACTTTGCTTGCTCAGCTTACTTGCTTCCCCTCTTTGTTATGTAGTGGGGTGGTTTGACAGCTACTGGCTTTCCAAGAAACATATGCTTGTCCTAATTTCTCCCTGTGCTTCCTGTTTTGGGGGCGTTTCTTGTTGTTTTGGTATTAGTTTCTTTTTAATCCCTTATCTCATCCTGAATGAAAGATGTTACTAAAATGGGAGATGGATTAAGTGTGTGCATGTGCACATACACAGAGAAAGCAAGTGTGAGATGACATTTGGCTTCCCTGACCCACTGAAATCACTACAACCTGAGCATGAAGATTTTTAAAGGAAAAATCTTGTCTTGAATACAGCTACTTAATGTCTCTGTGCTTTATTTCATGAAGAAAGAGCAACGTGTATTTGTCTAGTACTGCTATGGCGACATCCAGACATGGGTTGGTAAGGGAGGCAGTAACAGTGGAAACACAAAATCTCATGAGATTTGAATGATTTGCTGTTAGATGTGACCTCACCTAGTTTTGAAAATGCTCCAATGAAACAGATGGAAAATGGAAACAGAATTAAAAAAAAAAAAGTCAAGCGAATTTGCTGAGTTAGTCTTGCGCTATTTCTTTAAAACTTGGGACTGACTTACAGTGGGCAATCAGAAACTTTTGGTTCCCTATTCAACTGTTTTAAATACTTTTTGTAGGGATCTCCAAGAATGCTTTTTTTTTTTTATGCCAACTTCTGGCTGCATTAGCACTGTATCTTTTGGCACTAAGATAGCAGGTCTTCCTATAAAAATGTGCTTGTCAACACTGAAGAGGGAGTCTAGACCTCAGCTGTAGACAGCTGGTAAAGCCGAAAAATACCTAGAAATGAACGGGAAGGAGGGACAGTGTGGAACCATCTCTTGACTGTATGAAGTTGCTCTTGGCTTTTACCCAGGGAGGACACTTGCTCTGTATCCACACCATGTCCTACTGGTCAGCCCTGGCCACATATACGCTCCATGGGATATTTTTGGACACTATGCCTGCTCCACAGGTCTTTAGCTACTTCTAGGGGGTCTTCCAGTTTCACCAGCTCAACCCGTACTTAGAATCCCCCCCCTTTAGGGAGAAACTCCAGCTGAAAATATCCCAAATCAGGAGGGAACCACTGTTGGTCAGTCTGCCCAGCCTTCTGTCCTACCCAGCTTTTGCTCCCCTTCTTCAGAGTTAGGGAAAAAATGAAGGTCTTCTCTAAGCCAGCTCTGAAGTTAGCAGGTTCATGTAGTAGACTGAGAAAAGAAGACAAAGCAGTGTGAGGATGCTGCTACATCATGAAGAAATGCCTTATATATGCAATAACAGTCACCCTTTACCACAGGAGTGCCTTGATTTTGTGAGAGGTTGCTCAGTCAAGGGCACGTTAAGGCCTGTTTGGCACTGAGATTTCCTTCCTGGCACTCTCAACTATACATCAAGGCCAAAACAGCAAGAACTGGTCCCAAGGGCAGTGTTGGGTATAGAGCACCAGGAGTATATAGATGCCAGCACTAGATATAGGAGGGAAAAAAAGAAAGGAAAACCAGTCTGTGGGCTTTTAAGGGGGCTTTGGCCCCCCTTAAAAAATAAGGGGAGGTGGCAGCAAACTGAAATGCCAGAGGTAAGAACATAGCATAGGAGATTTTTCAGGCTGAGAAGAGATTAACAGGTATTAGAAGAAAGCAAAGGACATGAGAGAATTCAGATCGATGCTGAGATGAGCAGCAGGGAATGTTCTTGGCAAGAAGCATGAGGAAGTTGAACACAGATGGCAAGGTATGAATAAGCAAGCAGACCTGGGAAGCGGTAAGGGCAGGATTAAATCCAGAAATGGGAAGAGGTGAAAAGTATATGAAAAAATATCTAAAAAAATAATCTTTTTCAAATCAGAAATAATAATTTTTTCTTGATGTTAGAAATACATAAACTAAGCAAAGGCAGTGTAAGAATAATTTTATTTAGTATTTTGGTAACACAATGATACATCTCAAAATGACCGTAAAAGTTAGCTCACTTGACAACTGCATACATTCTAAATGGGTGCTACTAAATTCAAGTGACTTCATGGATTATATAAGGCATTATTTGACCAACAGCTATATAGTGTGTGACCCCCTGGACAGACGCAAACAGTGTGAATGGATGTTGCATTAATAGCCAATGCATAGTTAAAGCTTTTGGAAGAGTAAAAAATTGCAAAAGCCATTTTTATTAAAATATGAATTGGTGATCCTTTATAACCTGAATAACTTTTCAGTTTACGTCCTTTATTTTTTTTTTAATAACAATACTTATGAAGGTACAAGGAAAATTGTCTTGCTAGCATTTGATCTAATGTAGATCTCCATATGAAAATGCTGAGTATCTTATAAAGCTTTTCACAGGTATAGGCTAAGTTCTGGGACATCACAAGCTTGTACATAATTCAGAAAAAAACTGAGGTTACTCCTTGTGTATGTAACAGAAAGCTTTTTTAGCTCTACAAAAAAAAAAAAAAGATGCCATATTAAGTCATAGGCTTTAAACAGGTGCATTACTACTGTGGGGTTACAAAGCAGTACTTTTTAAGCTCGATTCAGGTTTTCAAAATCAGTAGGGAAACTTCTACTTAAGATCAGGATTGTGTTGTTAACCCAGCTCTTAACAGTGACGATGTGAATTCTGCCACTGCTGCCAACGTGACGAAGACTGGCCATCTATCACAAGACCCAGTGCAAATCTTTAGGTCTCAGCTTAGGTCTCAGCAGAGCTACTTTACTGTGTAGCATTGCACCCTTATTTTTCTAGCTCTACTAACACCTTATTCAGTACTAGGCTGAACATGGCAAGTCATGTGAGGTACTCTCATTACTAATGGATTTCCTGTGTAATCGAGGGTGATATGCAGCTCCAAAGAAATGCCCAATGCTTTTCAAAATCAGGCATTTACACAGGATTGTTTGCTTTTTAGAGAAATGCGTGCAGCTTTGTGTATACAAACATTAGCCAGAGGTTCAAGTCCATAAAGTTTCATGTGTGTGTGTTTTATTTTAAAATAATCAGTTGTTGGTTTTAATTTTAAATCCTTTGCCTCACAAAAATTTTTTAAAGTACTGTTTCTTCAGTTAATGGGTACGTTAATTAGGGCATGTAATGTTAGTTTTCCTTCTGAGACTTTGTTCCAAGCAAATTGTACTAGAAATACAAAGTTGATTTTTGGATATACTATTTAACTCAACCTAACAGAATGCCGAGTGAGCAGGGATGTACTTGCTGTGTGCTTTGCTTGTGGATCGAAAGTTTTAATATAAACCCCCCAGATTCTCACTTCTAAATACCTTGGCCGATGTGGATTTTATTGGACTTACCACTGTGCCTAGGAAAAGGGATATTAACTCTATTACTAGAGAAATATAAAATTCAGCTATACTTTAATAAAACTTTCTAATTCAAATATCTACTTTGTTCATGAATATGCTAAGGTTTGTATCATCCTTGCCATTTGGTGACATATCAAATCTGATTTTTCAAAACCTAATGAAAAGTTACTCTTACTAGGAAATTCTGGTCATTCTCGTATAAAATATGAATTTTATTTTCAAATGTGCTTATAAGCATGTCTTTTTTAGTCATATGTAAACACTTTGGAATACTAAAGGAAAGACTTTACATTGTCATTTTACCAAAAATCATTTGAACATTTATTATTGAGGCATTAACGTATATCCCAGCAGTCAGAACACAGGAGCTGCCATGTGCCTAGGGCAGTTTCCAATACAGTGAATTCAGAGGCAGGCTGCAGTGTTCTGAGCAACCCTTTTATTTATTTATTTTATTTAAAATAAGAGATTTCACTTTGGGATGTGGAGTCACTGAAGGCAATCTTAAAGTTAAGGCATAGCATGTGGAGGCATGGAAGGGATTGTACAAACAGTTCCTGGAGATGCTCCAATCAGTCAGTAGATAAAAAGCACTTTACAATGGTGACTTCTGTGAACAAGTTAGGAAAGAAAAGGCTTACTTTCAAATCGCATGTGTTTTATCATTTAATATATTAAATTGTTCCCCTGGCTCTCCTTCTAGAATTAAAAAGAGGACTGAATTATACCTTTGCAGTTTTCCTTCCTGATCTTGCAACTTGTAATATTGGCTATTTTCCAAAAAGATCACCAGAACAACCTATAACTTATTTAAGTCTAAAAAGAGAGAGAGGGATTATCTTTAGATGCAAGGTTGGTTGCTTAGGCATTTGCTGACAGCTGATTTTCACTGGCTGCTTTCTCTGCTTGCAGTCTTTGGACAGCCTGATCGAGCAAATCCATAGTATCTCTAAGTGTAACATTCAAGGTAAATGGCTTAGGTTTGATGGTCAACCCATAGGTAAAGTCCATTTTAGGGTCCTCGTTTGGATTAGCAGTAAAATTGCACTGATGCACCAGTATGGAGGTAAAGAGAAACAGCTGCACCTTGGATAACTCCTCTCCAATACACCGACGTTTTCCCAGTGAGAAAATCATCACACTACTAGTAAGATCTTTATTGATGAATCCATTCTCATCCAGGAATCTTGTTGGATCAAAATCCTCTGGATTGGACCATTTTGCTGGATCGTGATTCACTGACCACTGATTAACAAAAATCACTGTGTCCTTGGGAATGAGGTAGCCCATTATGAAGGTGTTGGTTGTGGTGGCATGTGGGATAGTAACAGGCACAAAGCTGCTGAAACGCATGGATTCATATAAGAAAGCCATGATGTAGGGCAAATGAGGCTGATCTTCAGCACAGGGCAGACGGTCTCTTCCAACAATCCTATCCACTTCTTCTTGCATTTTAGCCTGTACATTCGGATACCTGTCATTTAAAGTAAGATGTGTGTACGTACATAATGCTTTCAAAAGATTTTCTTAAATATAATCCTTGCTGTAAACATTTTTTCACAGAACTTCACCCCCACCCTAAATAATGCAGTTTGAGCAAAGTTTAAATATATTGTAGGAATGTGTAGACTTTGATGGAAAGGTCCAAGAAAAGTCCAAATTTACCATGCAATAGTGTCAGGTTAGATTTGCTCAGGTATCACTTTAATATTGCATGTAACTGATTCTCAACATAAAAAAGAAAAGGAATTAACTAAAATGTGCTGAAACTGAATATTCTGATCCAATTTTGAAAATTCATTCTAAAACTAAAATTACTGGTCTCTTGTAAATACTGGGCTTCCTGTGGGAATGAGAATTTGGTTTTCCAGCTCTGTATGTGACTTCTAAAAGTTAGCATGGAGTTTATCACTAGACATATTGCATATAAATGAAACGTTTGCAGATCTTTATACTAAACAAATCCCTTCTAATAATTGTCAGAACAGCTTTATGAACATCCCACTCTTAGTTTGTGTATTCTTTTTCTAATTAATACCAAAATATGTTTTCCTTATAATGTATTTTCGGATGACTGTCTTGAAGTCTGGATAGTTTGGAAGACTACACAGTAACCAAACAAGATCAAAATATTAGTAAATTTTGCTTATTTTCTTTTGCTTGTCTAAAAGCACGAGTTCCTCCAAGAAGCCTTTATTTGCTCTAAGTATTCGAGTTTGGCTTTCTGTGTCCTTTACCTTCTGCACCAGATCTGCATGTTGAACGCCGGGCAAATCTAAGAAATGGGGAGAAACCCACAGATCTTGCGAACACCGGGCATCGTACCCTTAGCTCGAAGCGTTACGTATTTGCCCGTTTTTCAAGAAGTGGCTGCATAGCTAATGTTTGCATAAGCCTACGGAGTATGCAGGTGATGAAGGGAAAAGCCGGGACAGACAAGACAGTCGGCGTCATTCCTTTTTCTACGAAACCACCTCCGCTAGCTGAGGTTTGCACGCTGGCAGAGCCGGTGCCGGGGCAGCGGAGGGGTCTGTGCTGGCACCGCCGCCTGCCCCGGGGGTCTGCCTCTCCCCGGTCACGCAACGGCGATAAAGGCGCACGCTGCCGGCAAATTAACATAATAGCGGGTTTGTAAAGCAGTGCACGAACTCTTTATCTCGATTAAGCAGCTGTTATCCTGTTCCTATGATCTCCTTGATGTTGACCTGGTAAAATCGGTTACTCTCAGGGTTTACTCGGCTGCCTTTTTGCCAGTCTGTCTTTACGCACCATTACCCCATCGCTAAAGTAGGGTGATTTGTTTTGTTGGGTGGTTGGGGTATTTTTTCCCTTTCTTACCTTTTTCTGGCAGGTTTCCCAGAGCTCCGGCGTTAGTTAAGCGGAGGCGGCTGAGGTACCGCGGACCCTCGGCCAATGGTCGCCCCAAGGGCACCGCTCCCCCCGCACCCGGACGTTCCGGCGCCCGTTTGGGCCGGTTGCTGCCGCCGGGGGAGCCTTCCCGGCGGGGACTGTGCCCGTGCGGCACCATTTAAACGGGTTTTCTCCCCCGGGCTGACCCCCGGCCTCCCTCCCCGGGGCAGATGAGGCGCCGCGGCCCGCCTCCCGCCCGAGCGGCGGGTGAGGTCCGCCCTGCCGGCCCCTACCTGATGAGGAAGATGAGGAGCCACTGCAGGGCGGTGGAGAGGGTGTCCTGGCTGGCGCCGAAGATGTCGGTGACGGTGGCGGGCACGTGCTCGAGCTGCAGCCGCGGCTGCTCCCGCTGCAGGCGGATGAAGGCGTCCATCATGTCGCGGGGGGCCGCCCCCGGGCGCAGGCTGCGCTGGTGCTGCAGGAACTTGCCGCGGACGAAGCCGTAGAAGTCGCGGTTGAGGTCGCGGAAGGCGCGGTAGGCGGCGCGGACGGGGCTGGGGAAGCGCTGGAGCCAGGGCAGGGCGTCCACCAGGCTGCCGGCGCCCACCGCCCGCCCGAACTGCTCGTTGCGCCCCACCAGGCGCAGGAACTCGCCGTCGCCGTGGCTGTAGCGGCGGCCGAAGCACAGGGCGCTCATCACGTTGGCCACCGCCACCACCAGGACGCGCGAAGGGTCGAGGAAGGCGCCGCCGGCGCTGCCCCGCACCAGCAGCGCCACCAGCGCCCGCGCCTCGCCCACCAGGTGCCGCTCCAGCAGGCGGCGGGTGGCGGGGCTGCCGGTGGAGAAGGCCCGCACCGTGGCGTGCGCCGCCCGGCGGTGCAGCTTCCACAGCTCGGAGTAGCCGCCGAAGGCCAGGCTGCGCCCGCCGGACACCAGGCGGAAGGAGGGGAAGGGCGGGCGGCCGGCGAAGGCGGCCCCCTGGCGGACGAGGGCCTGGCGGATGGCGCTCTCCCCGTTCAGCACCACCACGGGCCAGCGCCCCAGGCGCAGCTGGAAGACGGCGCCGTAGGTGCTGGCCAGGCGGGCGAAGGAGAGGTGCGGGGCGCTGCCCAGCTGCGCCGCGTTGCCGATCAAGGGCCAGGGGAAGGGGCCCGGCGGCGCCCGGCGCTGGCCCTGCCGCCGACGCCGCTGCTGCTGCAGGAGGAGCTTGCCCAGGTGGATGGCGGCGAGCAGGCAGAGGAGGAGCAGCAGGGAGCTTTGCAAGGGGGGGATGCCGCGCAGGGCTTCCCCGAGCCTCTCGAGAGCCATGCTGGAAGGGAAAGGGAAACGTCAGCGCGCAGTGACCCTGCCTGAGGCTGGAAAGATGGAAAGATCCCCGTCGCCCGCAGGCGGGGGAGAAGCAGGGTCCCGCACGGGCAAGGGGACAGGGGCGTGCTGGCGTGGCGGAGGGGACCGCCAGCAGCCGTCTCGGCACTCAGACTCGGGGAGCTACGCGCTCCTCCTTTGCCTAAAGCCCGCCCGGATCCTGCGCGAAAAACAAGGCATAATCGATAATTAAATGGCAAGCTCTCAATAAGGGCTCAAAATCGTGTTTGGCGGCGGGGCCGCTGCTCTCTCCCCCCGCGGTAGGCAAAGTTTGCAGCGGGGGATCCAGAAGGTCGCGACTGAGAGAGGCAGAAAGGGAGGCAGGAGGATGCTCTCGCCTATGAGCCTCCGCAGATGCAGACAGCTGCCGTGCGCCGGAGACAGGTTCATCCCGGCGCTGCGCATCGCTCCTCCTGGCGAAAAGAGCCCCTGCGAGAAACGGGCTCCCCGCGCCGCCGTCGGAGCTTCCCGCCGCTCCAGAGAGGAAACCTCCGCACATGGCTATGGAGCCCCCTCTGTCCCGAACCCTCCCCTCCTCCCCGCACCTTCGCGCCTGTCGCGGCACCGCAGGCTGGCGGCCGACAGCCCCGGGGATGGGCTGCGGAGGATGCCTGAGGTCCTGGCGTGGCCGAGCCGACTGGTCCTGCTTCCCATCCCCGAACGCGGGGACCACCCGCTCCTACCGCTTGCTCCAGCCCTTCTGATGCAGCGAGGGGAAGAAGGGGTGAAATAAACGGGCGCCTGTAGCAGAACTGACCTGTTGCACGCTGCTTCCATCCGAGACCTCGGGGAGGATAGAGAGGAGCCGGGCAGCCGGCGGCGGCTCTAACGGGCAGCCCTGGGAGGAGAGCGGCGACGGCGACGGTCAGATGCCAGTCTCTGGGAAGCTCATTAGGAGCCCCAGTTCCTGTCACCCGGAGCTTGGCAGGTCATGTGCAGGCAAATGCCAATTGCACTCGATTTCAGCGCAGAGTTATTATCACCTTCCCAGCGCTTTAACCCTTCGGAGCTCACCCCGCCGGCGGCCACCTGCCCGGTGCAGCCCCGCGGACCGGGGGCGAGGGAGCTGCCAACCCTTGCCTCCCACTCGCCTGCTGGGCTGCGGGGACGGGGCCACCCCAGCCCGCTGCAAGGAGTGAAGGCGAGCGGTTCAGAGGGCGCGGGGAGGGCGGCCCGCTGCCCCCGGGCCGAACGGGAGCTGGAGCAGCCGCGTCTGGGCGCCTGGCATTGGTACTCGCGGCTTTAAATCCGCCGGCATCCGCGGTGCGGTGCGGGCGTGCCGCAGTTAGCTCCGCTAGCCCTTCCCCTGGCTTGAGGGGTCGCAGCTATTTGCCAGCTGCCCTTGGGCCCTCGCCAAGCGGAGCGGCTGAGCCGCGGATGCTTTTATGGCCGGGGCCAAAAGTTCTAGGGGAGGAGGTGCCGGGAGGGGAGCGGGGTGGCGGGCGGGCTCGCAGCCCTCTCTGTCGGCAGGCAAAGTCGCGCCTGCATCTTGGGGGCTGAGGAAGCCGGAGAGGTTCCCCTCCTCCGCCTGTCGCCTCCCCGTTGCGTGCGGAGTTTTCATTGCGTGAGCCGGGGCTGGAAAGCCTCCAGCCATCTCCTCCCCGGGCCCCTACCCCTCCTCGCAATACCTGACACTGGCTCGGGGGGGGGGAAGGAGGCAGGGAAGCGCCGGGCAGCTCGCACCCCGGCCGGCCCCGCTGCCCCCCAGCATCGACCTGCGCTCGCAGCTCTCCCGCTCACGGCGCCTTTTTATGCTTAAATCTGGCACCTCCGTCTGCACCGGGAGAGCTGGCGAGTGGCGTGCGGGTGCGGCGTTGCAAGCCACCCCGGACTTTCCAGCGCCCCTGGGAGAACCGGGGCTGCAAAACCCCCAGGCGTCAAGGAAAGCTTTCCCCGAGAAGTCAGAAGGCTCTTACTTTGTTGTCGTCGTTTTTGCTTTACGAAGCGAAATTTTAAAATACAACGGTTTTTTTTTTCAGATTCTCTACAGTTATGTCATAAGGAGAAAAGAAGGTGTTTTGGTAGCATTTAGGGATTAGATGAAATTAGATGCTGGGAGTCAGCCCCGCTCAGGGTGTGAACCCAGGTCTGGCCAGGCTGCTACTGCTTCTGCCTTTGCTAGGAAGTGTCATCCTGGTGGCTGTCACTGTCCCAGGCTCCTCCACTCAGCAGTCCTACCTCTTGCTCAGACTAGCATCAGCCATATCTCTCTGTGTGCCTCAGAGTGCATTGTGCTTCTTCCTGACATCGCCAAGTGACAGAGGTGTCAAAACCACATTTTCCAAGCAGCGCCAGAAAAAGTGAGCTTCCCTCTTCCCAGCCCAGCTCTGGGGTGAACTGGAAGGATCCTGCAGTCCAGCCCAGCACAAAGAGGAGCAAAGATAGCTGCATCCCTATGGCTTTAAGGTTAGGGCAAGCTTGGAGAGAGACTAGGCAGTTTAATCTCTCCACCACTATCAGAAAGCTGAAACCAAATTTCCCATGCTGTAACCACTCAGATGTGGCAAAGTGGCCTGTCCCACCTTGACAGCCACTCTTCCCTCTTTCATTGGTCACATGTCAAAGAAGTGACACTAGCTTCTCCCCGTGAAGAGTCTTCTGGCCACTGGATCTGGGTGGTAAGGCCTAGCTTGGATCAGTTACCTGAGCTGAGGTCCTGGTCATTTGCCATGGCCAGGAGGTAAATTTGCCTTTTTCCTGGTGACTAAGGTAACCAGTTGCCTAAAACCCAGGCATTGCAGCTCTTGTTAGTAAGTCCCTAAATGCTTTCTTTGATGCAGCACTTAAACCAGTTGTATTGCAAAGTGGGAGATTGCTTTTTGGAGCAAGCAAAGTAGATTACATTCCAGCTCCCATATAAATCTGAATTTATGAAGAAACAGTGTCCCCAAGGTGTCCAAACTGATTGCAATTAATAAGAGGAAGAAGACCTCAGCATGGGGCTGCTGGAGTTGACATACTGCAAGTGACTCTGCACCCACCTCACTGTTTCTCATCTGTTCAGTGAGTGAGCATAGATCCAGTGCACTGTAGGCTTTGCATCCTACTGACATTTTTTCTCAATATCATACTGCAAGTGGGACTGCTTCCTGGCTGTTAGCAGGCAGTACAGATTTCCACTATTATGAGCTGCAGATTCACAATTTATGGCCTGATCCCAAGAATTACAAGTCCTGGTACATTTTTTTTTTTTCTTTTTCACTTCTCTTTGGTCTTCAGGAGTTCTGTTGCTATTAGGTAGGAGAGGAAGAATAATCTATTTTAGATGTTTTGTTCTATTGTGGTAGTACCAGCTGGTCCCCTTGTACTACATGCAGTACAACCAGGATATTTATAGTCTTGATTTACTATTGCACCTATTACAGCTTGAGTATTACTTTGACCGTATACAATGAATGTTCACCCATTTTTCTAGGCTTTGATTCTGTGTGACCTTGATTAGTACCTTACAATCAAGCATAGCTTGGGTGAAGCATTTTATCACACCAATGAATTAGTGTGATACAAAATGCAGGAAGTGAGTGATCAGGCTCTTGGTCTCTTATATTCCACAAATTACCCTCCTGCCTACCTCTTTATTTACTCTTCTAGCTTCTTTTGTTTCTTGAAGTATAGGAGTTCAGAATTTCTCTTAGATAATGTGTGTTTCTTTTTTCCCAGTCCTAGTGACTTAATTGAAGCCAGCTAGTTTTGTTAGGCATTGAAGATCGAATCATTGATAATGTATGCCACCTAAAATGAATTGTTTCTGAGGTGTAGAAAACCCTACTTGATGTAGAATATGGAAGAGAAAAGGAGTTGAAAGGGCAGAAGTGGGTGCGTTTGGGATTAAGGGAAAGGAATTCAGGCCTAATCTGTTAAAAATCCTGATTGATTTGACAGGAATGCCAGACGCAGGGAGTTGGCAGAGTCTGGGGAGAAATCCATCTTGGGCTGCATCAAAAGAAGTGTTGCCAGCAGGTCCAGAGAAGTGATTCTCCCACTTTGCTCTGGTGAGACCTCACCT
>JAOQGH010000023.1:34650243-34704318 GCA_025769975.1 Gallinago jamesoni
CCTGGAGACATTCAAGGTGAGGCTCGACAAGGCCCTGGGCAACCTGGTCTAGTTGGAGGTGTCCCTGTGACTGCAGGTGAGTCAGACTAGATGACCTTTGAAGGTCCCTTCCAGCCCAGATGATTCTGTGATTCTATGATTCTATGAAATCAGTACCTTTGTGACTCTGAATTAAGGTGCCTTATGTACGTGGACAAGAATCCTTGTGGAGGTAAAAGTTTGATAAAGGAGGAGGAATTATACAACTGGAGAGTTTTCCCTTGCTCCTTGAGAGGAAGTTTTTATATCTCTGCCATGGTCCCCCCTCTTCCAAGGAAAGCCCATAACCCCTAAGAGATTTTTCACAAGTGTTAGGAATTATCTAAATAAGGATTTGCAGACTCAATTCTCAGTTTTCCTTCTAACTATGGCAGATGTCATCTTTTCTTTTGGACACTGGCAAGGTGCTCATAAATCCTCATGAAGAGCAACTGGAATTTCTCAAGGACTTGACCTTGTTCCGTTTTCTTTCCTTACCTTTTCCTTTTGCAGTTTTCCATGGAGAGCCCTCCCACACTGGGTTTCTCTGTCTCTTTACCATACCTGGAATATGTATCTTTTCTTCCTCTCTCTTAATTTTACAAAATCTCCATATGGCTTATATGACAGTTAAGCAATGTTTCATCCTGCTGTTGCTTCATTACAGAGTTCGTAGAAATTGTTTACGGTTTACAGGGTGATCCAAGCCATTCTTCATTAAATAATTCCTTGGAAGTATTGTTTCTGATTGTCTGTTTCTGAGTGTTGCACATTACTATATAAGACGAAGAAACGAGTATCATAACTGTAAAACACAAATCACTTGGAAACTTAAACAAATGCAATATCCTATTGTTTCAGGCTGCTTAAAATTGTACAGGCATCCTGTACCTCTGTACATTGTACAGGCATATGTACCTCTGGAGTTTGACTCGTCTCAACAATACTGCTGTAAATCAGGAAAATCTCCAACAAAACAATCAGATTGCAACCAGAATGAGAATCTGTAAGCCTCCATTTTTACAACAGCTCACATTATGTTTACAGTGCAATCCAGCATGATGCAGAGTTACCACTACACTTTTAAGTTTCCAGGAGCAGAAGGTCTGCACTAGGCACTCAGTCCGGACCCAGTGCCACCGTGCCAGCTCAGTAGCCACCCTCTGTGCTTCCTGCTCTGCCTCATATATATGTGCCTGCTTGCTCGGGATTATCTACATTATCTCATTATCTACCACGAGTGTGGATGATAATGAGATTGTGTCTGATGCAGGTTCCTGGTTTTGCTCAGCTTGGCAGCTTTCTTCTGATGCCAAGCATGAGCTATAAGCAAAATACAAGGAGCCACATCCTCAGAGCTGCTCAGAGTGTCAGGCATACACGGGACCTAGCTGTAGCTCTGTGATTCAGGGTCATATATTTAGACCACTCACTGTGGCCTAAAATAAAGCATTTGTGGTATGCTTTTTAAAGCATATGTATTTGTGGTTACATATCACATTCTTAACCTTCATTAACTTGCAGCTTTTCTTGGACTTTCAGTCTTCCCTGCATTCCCACTGACTTCCCAGCTCACATTTTCAATTCTTCCTTGAAAAAGGAAAGCTTTTGTTGAAAAGCCTAAATTGGGCTCCTAATTCTGAGCCAAATCCCCCCAGCTGCTGTGGGAAGGCAAGAAGCCTCCCAGTACTTGCTAGGGCTCAGCTCCATGCTGGTCTGAACTGGAGCCTCTCCGTCTCCATTGCATTTTCCATGTTACTTGTGAATTAAGGGGCCTACATTGTAGTCTGCTTCCGCACAGGTAACACACAGGTATGATTACAGAAAATGAGGACATAGGATTATACTGAATTCAGGCATCAAACTTGATTATGAAATTGTTTTAATTTTGCATTGCCAAATTCCTACAATATTTCTTTCCAAATTTTGCTGTCTTTTCTTGATAGTATTAGATGAATCCAATTAACTAAGTCTTTCGTGAGAGGAAAATAAAGAGCTGGTCACTTTGTGGCTACCATTTGAGAAGGTTTTTTAAACTGTCTTCTGCTCCGAGGCAAAAGAGCAAAACCTAATTTACACACTGTTGGGGATTCATCCATGGCAATTTTGTGTGTCTTTGTGTTTATACTATATAAATGCTCTATATTAAAGTACTGTGAAAGGACTACTTTGAAGAAGGTGGACAAAACAGCAACAGTGAGGGAAGTTTAGATGCTGTTCAAGGTGTGCATTATTGTATCTATCCTCAACCTCTGACATGTGGACAAACTGTTGTGCCTGCTCACTCTCCTTGTGGAGCAAAGGGGCTCGCTGGGGCATCAGGCAGCTTTCCATCCTCACACTGTTTCTGAGGTTTGTTGAACCAAGAGCTGTTTTGCCACGATCCATCTTTATTTTGAAATACAGAAAACTTGTAGTCTGTATGATGTGCTAGATGTCACTCTAAAGCTTAAAAATGATAACATTGCTTAGGGCCAATATTGTTAACATGTAAACAAGCAGTAATATTATATTTCTTATTTGTTTTCCAGGCTTTATTGGGTGTTTTACTAGTAGTGGTGATATAAAGTTTGTAGTTTTCTTGCTTTACTAACTCTTAAGAGTTTACAAAATGCCAATGTGCTTGTATGCTCAAGTGTAGTGGTGGATGCTCGATCAAAACAGCCCTGGGCTACAGCTGAAAACAAAGTCTACCTCACCCACAGGCAGAACAATATTCTGTAGGTTTGAAGGTTCTGAAGATTTACCTGTGAAGTTCTCCAAAGTCTTTAATACAGGAGTGCAAAATGTGATTTTTTCAGAGTTTGGAAATTTGTCCAAATTTGAGTGAATTATCAAGGAAAAAGCAAAAGGCACAAATGTAGGAGAAAGGACATTACCCAGACAAATGTCAAGTCTCTGCTTTAGAGCTTGAGGCTACAACGCTTTTCAAAGAAAAGGCCTTGTTTTAATAGGAACTTGTTTTCCTTGTTCTCATAAATGGGTTCAACTGGTTTTGGACTGAACATTTCTAAAAATTACAATGTGAAACATGGGTTTTTCAGGGATAGAAAATTTCAGGTCAGATGAATAAAGTTAGACAAAGTTATAAGTAATGGAGGACCTGGAGTTTCCAGCTAAGGGTACTCTGTACAAGTAGACACCATGACTCTTCTGCACAGAGAGAGAAAATAGTGAAGCACAGATGGTATGAAGAAACTTACAGTTCTTTGATGAGAACATGGGTTTTCCTATCTTGTGTCCTAGGGGTCCTAGATGTTGATTTGCCCAGCCCATGAATGTTGAGCTTACCAATTCCTAAGCAATACTTTCCCATGATACAAATATTGATCATTTGGGTTCTCCAGTTTGTATTGCATGTGTACCACTCTTTGGTGCCTTGACAGCCGAACAACTCATCAAAATGTTATAATAGGCAACACAATTTAAATCCAGTATCCTCTAGAGCAATCCAAGCTGAATTGCAGAATTCTCCTTCCTTTGGAGAATAAATCTGGTTATGTAGTGGGGGATGCAGGTCTGATCTAGGTAAGGGAGCTGCACAGACATGTGAGCATTACTTTGATTCCTGTTATGATACCTTCAGTCTTGCTGCTTAAGGAAGTTCTTGGACTGGGATGCAGACATCCAAAAGTACTTCTGAAAGTGATGCCAGGGGTCTAGTATAGTGTGTGTATGTCTATATGTGTGTATATATGCACTTTCTCTTTTGGGGTCAGACTAGGACTGTTGCTGAAGCATAGTGTAAAATGCAAAAGGCAGGCCTTGGGACATTCAGTGTTTTCACGTGTGCACACTCAGTGTTTTCACAGGGCTGGCAGTGTGTGTCTCCCTGGTTTGGGCTTCAGTTCTAACTTCTGAAAAGCCTGTTCTGCTTACCTGCATGCTGAAGGGGATACACCAAACTTCCTTGCACAATTAGGTGTGGACTCCATAGGTTGGCATAATTTCTTGTCCAAAGGATTGAAATTTTATAATGGCAGGTTTTCAGCATTAAAAAAGAAAAAAAAAAAGTAATTAAAATGATCCTAGTACTGCACTTTTCAGGTTTTCAGGTGCTCTGAGTTAGTATGTGGTGCTGGCTGCAAACTGATAATTGAGTTGGTAGCTGAACCAAAGAGGAACACAATAATTTGTGCTTCATGAGGGCTTTCCCTAGCTTTTAATCATGAAGAGGCAGGCCTTTAGCTGAGATTTCCCAAAGGAGATTCATGTCACAGACCTAAGAAATTTCACATCGGTCAAGGATTTTCTTGCAAATGTCACGCCCTAGATAGCCCTGCTCAAATGAGCAAGGCAACACACTCACTCCCCTTCTCCTTTCCATCACTGTAGGTCAATAAAATGGTGAATAGTGTTTGTGAACAAAACTGCAGAGGGATAGATTTCCCACCAGAAACAGTGGTTCTGGCTACTTTGGCTTTGCTGAAGTATCCTGTCAGGTGCAAATGTGTGAGTCCAAACCAGGACCTTCAGCGATTTTGTTGCTGAAGCTCAGCTGAGGAAACATTTGCATATCCCTCTTCAGCAGAGCATTCTTGGCTTCCTCTGCTCTGTTGTGCAAGACTTTGGTGTATTTGCCTCCAGCGGTAACTGCATTTCAGTGGTAAATGAAATGACTCAAATTCTAAGGACTGAGATGTATATGGGTAATACTCTAGCCTATAACATTATTCATGGCCTTCCCTGGGGTATAGGAAATAGGAGTTGTTTATTTGCACATGTTTTAATTTGAAGAAAGACTTAGAGAAAGTATATTCAAACAAAGAGGATAAGGGAAACTCCCTTTGTGATATCTGTGGTCAGTGATGGAAAATTTAGCTTAGGAGATTTTTACAGTATTCCATGTAAGGGCTACAATGTTGATCAAGGCAGTTGACAGTTGACTCCTCCTGTAAGACAAATAACAATAAAGATTTCCTCTAGCCCTCAGTAAATTCAGCAGGGAGAGAAAACTCTCTTGACACATACAGATTGCTCCTAGCGTTTGGAAACAAACCCAAGGAAGTGTCTGTTTCTGAGTCATTCAGGTCTTCTAACCTTCAGCAATGGCAGATCAAAGACCACGAGGGAAACAGACTGCAGGTGCCAGTCAGGGCAGGTTTCGTCTTGTCACAGCACTCTGGGAAGAGGCATTTGCTAATGTCTGTTAATCTCATGGCACGCCAAGGGAGAAAGACAGAAAAAAATTGCCATAAATTCTTCCCTTTCCCAAGCAGCCCACACCCAGGCTCAGGGTGGCTGCACAAAGGCTTGCTGGCTGCCTCCAGAAGGGAGAGCAGTGCAGGAGCCTGTGCCCAGCCGGGGCAGCAGGGTGGTCTCTGGGGTCTCACCCTGCGGGGTGCTGGCTCTGTCGGGAAATAGGGGATGAAGCAGTTGCAGAGGAAGCACCGTGCTGGAGGTGCACCCCCATGGCAAAAGTGACAGCAGAAGTAGCTGAGACCACGAAAGCAAAAATCTCACAAAGAAGAAAGGCCAAATCCATCTTGACCTCTGTCCTTTCCCATAGAAACACTCACCCTACAGTCAAAGAGGAAGCATAAAACGTTGTGCGGCACCATGGGGAAGAAGTGGCAGCAGTGGAGGTAACAGGGTGCTTTACCAGATGCAGGGAGAAGGCAGGATTAGGCACAGCTTGGGGCGCTCTAAGGGATGGCTTTGGCCAAAAGCCAAGTTTGCCCTTGTCTTTCTTTTGAGGTGTAAATGGCATGCAAGCAGGCTTCTCTCAGTGGCTTCCCTGTGAAGATAAATAACTTGATTCCCCAGTTATTATCCCCCAGCTCTCCTTCCCTTCCCTCTGACTGACTTTGATTATTGTAACTTTACATGCGCTTTTAATTTGCGTGCAGGCAAGTACAAAGGCACAACCGGATATACCTGTTATTTGCCAATGACCTGAAAGAATATAGTTTATGTAAAGCCTTGGGTTATGGTAAGGTTTGCACGCGATTCCTCAATATACATGCTTCAGGCAACTGATGGATGGAGGTGATGGAGGGTGGAGGAAAGTTTTAAAGTGACAGAACCTGATTTGATTCCTAGTTAATCTACCAGTAATGTAAAGGCCTATAGTGCAATTTTGTGTAGATCCCAAGTCTTGCCCTCTCTTCAGGCAAGGAATTCATGATTACGTTATCCAGGCTGTAGCTTGTTCATGGCTGCTGCTGCAACCAATCTCATGAAAACTTTATGAAAATTCAGGAAAAAAGGCAGGTAGGATATTTATACTTCCCTGTTTGTACATACTCTAGCATGGCAGTGAGAAAATTGGAGGTGGAGGAGGAAGCCACAAATGAGATGGTTCGTGGCGACAGAGTCAGTGCTGAGTGTGCAGGGGTGCAGGAGGATCCACATTTTGTTGCATGGGTCTCATGCCCCCACACTGCTTGGAGAGACTTCATTTGAGCTAGCCTCCTTTCGTAAGATTTAAAAAATATCCACCACTCACGGGTTGCCTGGTCCTGCAGGAGAGAAAGAGAGAGTAGTGAGTCTTGTTACAGCAGAAGACTGCAAGGAGATGGGGGGTCCAGTGCTGAGCCTGCACACTGACTTGCTCACCCTTGAAAGTAACCACAGAGAAAGCCTAGTGACATTTTAATAAAACAAAAAAATTGTTTCAGTAATTCCACAGCAAATTAGCTAGGTCTTCAAGCAGAAAGGAAGTGTTTTTATCTGTCAGGCAAGTAAACTAACCTTGAGGTCTGAAACTTGAGTGGTTTTATTGCTGGTATGTGTCTTAACCCGGTGTTAAAGGCTGCACCAAAGGAATTAATTAGACATTTCATTTGGAGGTTCAGGAAAGGGAAAGGATCCTGTTCATTCTCAGCACCACCTCTTATCTCCAGGGAAGTGGAAACAACATGAGTTAAATGCAGTTTTGTGGGACTTACACAACACTTTCTACTTGCACTTCCCTCAGAGACGGTGGGACAAGGTACAGAGTGTCAAGTGCTACTCTCACAAATGAGGGCGTCATAAAGTGATTGTTAAAATAACAGAACACAAGATGACTTATTGTTACAAGAGTGCCATATAAGTTTGTTTCTGGACATAAGCACATTTAATCTTTTCTGTGCCTCAGCTTCCCTGCAAAATTGGGAGTGATAATAATATGATAATAATATGGGGATCTGTCCAGTATCCATTCTATTGTTCTCTAGCTTGTTAAGATAGACCTTACAGCCGGCATCCAGGAAAATTGTGTTTAAATTTGCAGGATAGCAATTGAGGGACTGAGTTTTTACTCATTTTTAAGTCAAACAAACCAGTGTTGCCTATTGTCTTCACAAGCCCACAGTACAGCAGGCAGCCATGGTCTGCTTGTGAAAGGCATTTATCTGAAGCAGTCTTGAAAATAAATCTATTTGCTTTTCTCCTCTCTGCTCTATTTCTTTCTTCCTGTTGTCAACCCTCTGGCTTATCTGCTCTTTTGGTTTTATTTAAATTGGTTTTATTTAAAAAATTCTTCTTTTCCTTATTATTTACTGTTTACTATCATGTTTTTCAGTTCTAAGCATCCAAAATACATAACACTTTTGCATATCTTCATTGTTATTCTTCACCATTTGACTTGATACTTTGGCTGACTGTAGAAAACTCACATCTGATAGCAGCTTCTCTGAGGTCGTGAACTCTTAAACACACAGTTGGTCTTTCTGTGGTCAGTGTACTTCTAAAAGCTAAAGTGTACGTACAGGCTTGTTCTGATGAAGAAAGCTTTCCATTTTGTTTAAAAAAATAAATCACATATAGCACTTCATAGCCTGATTTTTAAATATGTTTAGCAAAATTCTCTTCTGTTGTTTTATGTACTGGTGCACAAAAAAAACCCTTTAAAGTGTTCTATGCTCAAAAAAAGTTGAAAACTGCCTGCTCCAGCCCTGGAATAAAACATTCACAAGAGCAAACCCTGTTGTGACAGGGTTAAACAGTCAGGAAAGGGTTACAGGCTGTCTGCTTGTCACTTGATTCAGTAGGGGTTTAAATGAAGATGTGTGCCCTTTTTCTGGCATGGAAAGCCTGGGAGCCCCTGCAGCTGGCTTTGGATGAGGGAATAGCTTTGCTTTGTGTTACTTTATGAATTTGATGTTTAGATAATAAACTGTATCCTGGAGCGAAAGCTGAAGAAGACTTGGGTATTTCTGTGCCTTGACCTTTCTCTTTCCCCTGGGCAAGAAAGCCCACCAGCGCACAGGCTGTGAAAGAGCATGTGAGAAGCATAATAAAATATTTTCCTGTTCCTTTATTAAAGTAATCCTGGTTTACATTATCACAAGAGAAGTGTGAGGAGGCGGGTATGAAGAAGCTGTAAAGAAGCATCAGGCCCATGTTTCACTTGCACACGCAAGCGAAAGTCCTACTGAAGATAATGGGCTTTTTGATGAAAGTATAGTGATTGAGATTGGTTCGTGGTATTTATCTAATACTCAGCATTTGCACTCATCGTGTTGCAAAGCAGTGGCTGCTGGAGCGTGAGGTATGTCTTCTGTCTACTGAAGATTTTGAATTCCCAGATAGGAAACCTGACATTAGATCAGGAGGACAAACCAGGTACTGTGACCTTCAGCCGGATAAGGATCACAGAAATGGATTCCGAGTCTGAAGCAGTCCACACGTAAAATACGGTAGCAGTAACAATCTGCTGTAGAGTTATTTATTGTTGCTGTTTCCATAGCGGGCAGAGCTCTGCCTGCACAGCACTCACTGCTGGTGAGGTGGAGCGGAGTGGGTGCAAAAGGGTGTGCAGTTCCAGGTGTGAGAAAGGAAGGAGGTACAGATAGTGTCGGTAGGTGTGATTAAGCCAGGGTTTCAGTGCACAAACAGCTTCACCATTTATCGCAGTTGTGTAAAAGGTGATGGTGCCAATCTTAAATTGCTTTTGTAAGGCAGATTTCTTAAAATGCTGAGAAAAGTTTTGAAAAGTGTTGATAAACCGAACATTTGCTAAATTACACCCTTGACTTAAGCAGCATACCTTTCCGTAAGTTATTCCAGTTAAGAAAAATGATGGGACATTTGGTCCAAGTCATTATTTCCATATTGATTCAAATTAGAAGGAAAGGCTCTGGCGGGCTGCAGGTACAGGGAACAGGCTTAGTATCCTGAGTGATTTGGGTACACTGCAGAGAGCGCTGGACACCAACAAGATAATGTAATAAAAGTGCAGAGGACTAGACACAAATGAGGTTGGTTCATTGTATCTATCTAATAGTCAGTACTTTCAATGCCGGTGCCCTATAGCAGCAACCTTGCCTGAGAAGACAGCCTTTGCACAAGCACCAGAGAGGCTGGTGTCAAGACAGATCACAAACTGAACAGAAAGCGTGGGGATGCTGCAGATGTCAGTCGACAGTGAATAAGAGCAGAATAATATGTAAGACATGGGTGGTAACAGGGCTCTTCCCACCCTGATGAAGTCTCAGCAGGGGAATTCTGTTGAATTTAATTTAAACAATGTATTCAAGAGACATGGACAAACTGGAGGGGGATAAGATCAGAGTAGCAAGAACTATAACCAAGTTTAAGAGAGGAAACTCTTTGGCTTGCTTAGGCTGATAAGGACTTCAGTATTTAAGTGGATGTTATAAAAACTAGTGAGGAACATGGCTTTTTTCCAATTATAATGGATGTATGGTCAAAACTCGCCTGAGCATTATAGAAGATTTAAACACTAGGAAAAACTTTATACCAAGACAACAGAGCACTGGAAAAGGATACCCATTGAAGGTTTTGACATGTTAAAAAATGTTTCTCCACTGTCATCACCGTGTACATGTTTTTACCTATTTTAATGGGTGGGAATGAGTTTGATTGTGGCCCATTACAGGATTGTTATGGCCTGAGAAGGCCATATTTACTACTCCATATTTAAGTGGAGTAGGGGTGATGGTGGCCCTGGCATACTTTTATACACTTTAAAGCACTTTCACCAAGCAATGCAGGTGGAAGACAGCGAGGGAGCTGCTTGCTCTGTGTGAGCCTATACACCTCTTCTCTTGCATGGGTCTAAAGTTGACTCTTCTTAGTGCTGGTAATGTCACTTGTATCTGAGTGCTTTTTCAATCCTGATAGCTGACAGTACTGTTAGACAATTTTACTGGTATTTTTAATGCTCACATTGATGAGCATTCTTCCTTCCTGATAGGAAGGAACAACTGCAGCTTCTTCATTTAACTCTCCTTTAAGCCCTTATTTCTTGGAAGCCAGAGAAGCAAAGCAGCACTTACACACGTCTGGCCAGTCATCTCCCAGCACGCCGAGCTATGGGATCGGTGGGTGTACACTAATGCCATTTTAGTGCTCTACCAGATCATCTGGCAGGACAAACTTAATCTGACAGTTTTTACACTTTATGCCAGATATATAAGTAGATATGATACTTGTAAGAGAAGTATGAAAAAAATCCTATCTAGTCTGGCATAAAATCTGCATAGGTGATCATATCTATCTCTTCAGAATATTCTGGACTAATCTGAACTGACAGAGTCAGTTTTTAGCAGTTTTACATGGTCCAGTTTATTTTAGATTGATATTCCAAGTATACTTGCCTTGTGGAATCATGTCACTGAGTTATAGCCTGACTTATTCTGTATAGCGGGTAATTCTTACTCTTCCCTCAAGGTCAGATGAAATTATTATTTCAGTAGGTAAGAATGTGGATTCTGTTTACTAAGCCCTTATCGGGCACTCTAAAACAGGTTTTTTACTGTGGTTTTAATGTACTCCTCCTTGACATATTTTGCTCTACAGCATCCTTGTTATGTATTAGAGCATGAATTGTCAGTGGGCACTTCATTATTTGCTCTTGATTTAAGATCTAGACAACTGTACAGATTACACAGCAAAACAGTTTGTAATCTGGAGTAAGTATCTCTGTCAATCAATTGTACTAAGTTACTAAGTACTTTAAGTATAAGTTACTTATCTCTAAATTCCAGCCAGCATCTGAAATAAATCACCTGGGGATGCAGATGTATTTGCATAAATGTACACAGATCACAGTGATAATAATGTGAATAACATTTTTTTGTGAGGTAATCACAGACCTTTTTGCAATTACTCCTAAGCATAGCAGTATAGCACACTTGTGAAGTGGGTAATTATTAAAATTCCATTTTAGAGAGGAAAAAACTGAAACAGCATGATTAGGGACTTTCCAGAGGCCAAGCCTGAAGTTTTTTACCTGCTTGGCAGTAAAAATTTAATTACTACTGTTCCTATACTTTATCTACAGACTCATTTTCCTTCTTTATACTTTCGCTTGGCATTACCTGCTATATCTAATATCTTTTTACATTTAAGCAGATCCTTGCTAAATGTTCCCTCTGATAGATAACTTTTGACAGATACTTTCCATCTTACTAAGCAAATGTGACAAAAAAACCCAAGCATCTTCTATACCAGGAGAAATAAATATATCACCCCCTTCTGCTGTTTCCCAAAGTTTGTTTTGATAAGCCAGACCTGTATTAAAATCAGCTAGCTACCACACTCTCTTCCCTCTTGACCCCAAGTGATGAAGCTGACTGATGACACTAGCTTACCCGACTTGAAAAGTTTTCCCTGGCACCTCTTACAAACTCTTTCAGGAAATCCAGCAACAAACACAGATTTAAAACACCAAACATGGTAGAAGAGCACTTGTGGCAAAAAATAGTCAACTCCACATGGAGTCAGGGAGTGCATCTTTTATTACATCTGTTAGGTATCTCCTGGGACAAATGATCATGGAAGAGGAAAGACACACATAGCTCACATGCAGACTTGGAGCCACAGCCTCTGCTACAGATGTGCTGCTCGCAGTACCCGCAATGTGTGTGTGTGTGAGCATTCAGAGGACACAGAGCTCCCTGCTGTGACCCCTTGTTCCTTGGCTTCGTGTCCCCACACGCAAGGTAGAGCAGGCTGGGAGGTCAAGCAGCTGAAAACTACAGCCGGAAATTGCAGAGGGAGAGTACGGAGCTGCAGCCGTGGAGGACTGGGGAGGATCTCCTGGGATAACGCAGCCCACCCTGCTGCTGCCAAGCCTGGATCAAATATGCCTGTAGTACTTTCAACAGAAGTATGTCTGGGATCTCCTGAAAGCCTCTCCCAGCGAAGATCCCACTTTGTCCTTTGAGAGTATGTCTGGGGCTTCTTGCCCTTTCCCAAATGACACGCTTCAGATTTCCTTCTTGCAGTTTAGACACATAACTTTTTATCCATCAGGAATCTGGAGAATAGGTTCTTCTGTCTGCAGCCTTTTATATATTTGAAGTCTGACATGGTGTCTCCCCTCAAACTTCTCTAGATGGAGACTCCCAGCCTCCTTGTAGATTATAGTTCCTAGATGTATGGCAATCCTTGTTATTTTTTTTTTCCAGGCACCGTGCTATTGCTTTGTGTTATTCTTAAAGCCAGAGCCTAAAACTGGACAGAGTATCCAAAAGAGCACACGTAAGCAGAACAAAAAGCCTTTTTTGTTTTAAGATAAATCTTGTGGCATGCAACCCCAGGATTGCTATTTGTATTATCTTGTGGCTTGCTTTTCAGAGCAGGAAGCAATTTCTTTTCAATATTATGTGTCCTGCAGCAAGATCTTGTGAGATAATGAAAAAAGTTGAACAAATGCAGTATGAAGAAGTTATAATAGTTAAATAACATGGATGTGTAGCTATCTTTAAATGTCATTGCTTTTATTAGTTTATTTTTGTAACAGTGTTGTGATAATTAGGAGTGTCTCCTGGTCCCATGGGAATGAAACAGGAGCTTATGTGTCGCCAGGAGCAGCTTTTTCTACTTTAGCTGGAACTATTTTTATGACCTGGTTGGAAAATATTTTCATTATTCTTGACTTCTCATCTCCCAGCTAGTCTGTTTAGATGCTTAGAAAAATACAGCAGTGTCTGAGTATTTGGGTGGAGTGTACATAGGTAGGACCATCTTCTTCATCCAAGTTATCTTTCATTTCTTTCTTTTAATAACTGTCTTTGTCATCTCTTCAGAAACTGTTTCCGGTGACTGTAGACCTAAGACATTTCAATGGCATATCTTTTGTCATTTAAAATATCTGCTCTGTTTCATACAGAAAGCAGGAAGAGGGTAATGATGAAAACTGAGTAGACGTGCAAGACACTAATGCAGAGACTGATTCCCAATAGGATTATTTTCCTCTCTTAAGTCGATGGAAGTATAATTCCCCAAGACCACGATACATTTCTCTGCTCATAGCTGATGTAGAGGACTCATTTAATTACTGCACCTAATTACCAGGCACTTTCCCCATTAGCCACACAAAATGTGGAACTGCAGTGGCATTTGGCAGAAGTTACAAGGCATTTCCATATCCCAGTAAAGTTCATCATGTGTTCAGTCCCCACAAATCTTCTCTGGCTTAGCCACTGAGTGGCATTTCCTTTGACTTGGACCTTCTTCAGAGAAGAAGGGAGGAATCAGGCTAAACCTCTGTGTTGACACTAGACCAGTTTTGCCATGCTATACGTGGCCAGTTCCTTTATTTTCACTAAAACTTTCTTCTGTGACCAAGCCCATGTCTTCTAGCATGAGATGCATATGCTGCAATGAGAACACCAGCTTGAAAAGATTGTGGGTGAAAATGAAGACAAGAATCACTGGTAAAAAACATTACACTTAAAAGCACCACAAAAAACTTGGCTATGCCGTGGAAAGATGAAATGATTAAAAAGTGAGATGTGTCATTTTTTTTTTCTTCTAGCTACATGCAGCATGTGTTTCCCATGTCTCGTATTACAAGCAAATGTGAACTGAGAGTTTATGATAATACCACCAAGGAAGTATGATATCATCTCCCCACAGGTGGTAAGTCAGTTTTCCAAGGTGTGTTTACATGGTGCATTTCAGAGCACTAGCACACACACGGGATACTTAAACAATATCTATAATTATGAAAGAGTTTGAGGAATAAACACTGTCTAGCCAGGTATGAGCTGTAAATACCTTATGGCAAAATATGTGATGTCATTCATCTTACCTTGATAAATACTTGTTCAGACATGAATGTGACTGAAGTTAAATGAAGATGATAATGTGGTTCATAAATGCACAGCATGTAGATCTTATGTAATAAGACTAGTCATTAATAAGATAAATAGTCTGATAATGCAGAAGCAAATTTTCTTATATTTTGACATTTTGAGTCTGTATTTCAGGATACTGGTCTATTTTTATCTAAGTTGTAAACCACAAACTAAATAAATGGTACAAGATTTCTAGAGGAAAAGTGACAATATTGAGCTTCTATTACATGGCCAGCTTGATAAATTTATTTTCCTTTTCAGTCATCAGAGGACTGAATAGCCAAAGATTGTTAATATTATTGATTACATTCCTTTTGTTTATGTTTATTGAACCAATTTCATACAGTTAAACAGGCTGCAAATGGTACTTGCCTGCTAAGTTTATTTGTCATTTGTTATCTTTTACATTGGAAGCACCTGTATAATATATGTGCTTATAAGGTGTGAAATGGAGTAAAACACAGTAACTAGTTCTCTGTATGTCACTTCAGTTCCAGTGCCTGGCTCCAGGCCAGATTCACAGCTGTCTTTCTCTAGGACCTGGGATATTTTGGTCAGAAAATGTTACAGAAGAGGAAGGCTCTGTGTTCTATTGCCACTGGAGTGATGGTCTCTCAATTTATTTTTCTTCATTGTTTTTCAAAGTCTGATCCCATTTAATTGTCTTAGCAGATGTGCTTGACCACCTACAGCCTTATTGGACTGTTCTCTTTCCTGGCTTTTCATGCTCAGCTATTCATGAAATCTGAACTATGTGTAGATCTCTGAGGCTGTTCCAACTTTCCTTAATGCAGAAATTATTTAAAAGAAGAAGTAGGCAGCAGTTCTGCAAATTATCTGTCCACACTTCTCTTGGATGCTTTCCTTTAACAAGCAGATGAGGCGAGTGTCTGGTTTTAGCCATCTTCCTGGGGAGGCAAGGCAAGCACAGTACTTGCCAAATGCACTTATGTGCGTGTCGTAATGCTCTGCAAACTGCTTGTGAACCCACTGGCCACTTTGGACTAGAGAGACAGAGATCCCTATGGTCCTGGATGTCCCTGTAAGCTTCAGTCAAACCGGACAGAAGAGAGATGTATTATCCAGGGTTTGTTGACAGGCAGGTTTCATCACAAGCTCACCCTTCATTAGTTTCATTGCTCACACCACTCCTTGTAGGACTAACGAAAGAGTACACATTGAGTGGCATATGTCTCTTGGCCAGGAGTAAGGCAGTGCTTCTGTGGGTGCAAAAATCTAAAATCTTATGAAAGACCTTATCAGAGCATATTTATCCTGTCTTCCACATCAGTCACTCAATAAATTTGTTTTCTGGTTAGTTTATGCATTGCAGAGCCCCACAGGGCTTAATACAGCAAGTACTTTTTATGCATACATGTTGTTTCTCAGTCCATCTTTCCACTGAAGAGGTATAAGGCATTGCTACATCAATCATTCTTCACCGCTCCTTTTTTTCCTGCTGTGTCATGTTCTTCTCTTTCATGCTGTGCTGGAGAGTGAGAATTAATAGCACACACGTTTTTGATCAAAAAACAATACTGAGCAAAACTGAAGTGATATTTTGCCAATTTTATTGGCAGCCTTTTCATCTTCTATTTGTAATCTCTTTTTAAACTATAGGACTGTAACATTACATTTCATGTAACATCAGGGGATTGAATGCAGCCTCAGTGAGTTTGCAGACAACACCAAGTTGGATGGGACTGTGAACCTGCTTGAGGGTAGAAAGATTTTGCAGAGGGATCTGGACAGGCTAGATCGATGGGCCAAGGCCAATGGGATGAGGTTCAATAAAACCAAGTCCCAGGTCCTGCACTTGGGTCACAACAAGCCCAGGTAGTGCTACAGGCTTGGGGAACAGTGGCTGGAGAGCTGCCTGGCAGAAAAGGACCTGGGGGTGTTGGTCAACTGTTGCCTGAATATGAGCCAGCAGTGTGCCCAGGTGGCCAAGAAGGCCAACAGCATCCTGGCCTGTATCAGGAACAGCGTGGTAAGTAGGACCCGGAAGGTGATCGTCCCCCTGTACCCAGCACTGGTGAGGCCCCACCTCAAGTATTGTGTCCAGTTTTGGGCCCCTTACCACAAAAAAGACATTGAGGTGCTGGACCAGGTCCAGAGAAGGGCAATGAAGCTGGTGAGGTGTCTGGAGAATAAGTCTTATGAGGAGAAACTGAGGGTGCTGGGGTTGTTCAGCCTAGAGAAGAGGAGGCTGAGGAGAGACCTTATTGCTCTCTACAACTACCTGAAAGGAGGTTGTAGAGAGGCAGGGATTGGTCTCTTGTCCCAGGTAGCAGGTGATAGGACAAAAGGAAATGGCCTCAAGTTGTGCCAGTGGAGATTCAGATTGGATATTAGGAAAAATTTTTACTCTGAAAGAGCTATTAAGCATTGGAATGGGCTGCCCAGGAAAGTGGCCGAGTCACCATGCCTGGAGGTATTTAAAAAGATGGGTAGACATAGTGCTTAGGGACATGGTTTAGTGATGGGTTTTGTCAGCATTAGGTTGCTGGTTGGACTCAATGCTCTTAAAGGTCCCTTCTAACCTAGACAATTCTATGATTCTGTGATTACTGATATTTCTTTTTCTCATCTCCAAGGAGAAATCTGTGACTGTCAGTCACTCTTTAGACATGGCTTTTCCCAGTGGCAGCATCAGGCCCAACTGGATCCTGAGAGGGCTGAGGATGGCAGATCTTCTCTGTCTCTATCCCTGCCTGGTGACATGCATGGGGCTGCAGCAGAGCTGCTGAAGCACCCAATGCCAATAGGGACCAGCCAAGAGATGAACAGGATGCACAGCGGGTATGTTCCCACCTTGGCACACCAGTAAAAGTTGGTATCGTGTAAGGCTTGGGCAGTGAGAACACCTTGCAGCAGTGCAGGGCCAGGCTGCTTTCTAGGATCATTTGAGCCTTTTCTAAGCTATTTAGTCTGCATATTTTGGATACCATGAATATGTATACTCGGGACTTGGGCCATTGGCTTGGGTTTCCAAAGCAGGTGGTTTATCTGGTTTGTCACAGTCAGCCCAGGCTTTTTTCCTCATGGCCTCAGACTAAGTCAATGCTAGCCCATATTTGTGACAGTTGATATGCCCTGCTTCTTGCTGGGGCAGCAACAAACTCATCTACAGCTATTAGAGGGAGATTTGCTGCTTGAACTCTTGCTTTCTGTCTTTTTGACCACTAACTGTGGTAAAGTCAGAAGGGATCCACATCTAGATATATTCTCTTATCTGCATTTCTTTATGAGAAAACTCTCTATTTCTGCCCATACTCCCTTATTACAATTTCAGAAGTAGCTTAATTGTTTCTAGTTTCAGATTGAAGCTTTTGGTTTTTGCATTATGAAACAATATATGAAACCTTCCCAAGACACTGATATTGCTCAAAGGGATGAAGTGGCTCTGGGAGGAAAAATGGCCTGACTTGTGGAGAATCCAAGTATTTAAGTTTTTGTAATTTGTGACTCTAAAAAATATGTACATTGCATAAACAAGGTATTTGAGTCTGATTTCCTGCTAAGGTTTTTGAGATGAAGACTCTTGATTGCAGTAAGTTTTATACAACCCACTTATGGTAGATTTCTGTCCTTCGGTAATTTCGTATCTGTAATGTGGGAAATCAGATTTTGCTGTGAAAAGTATTAAGAAACAATAACATTTGAAATCTGAGTCTCTGCTTTCACGAGAACAAAGCTGGTATTCTCCTTAGCCCAGCATTGCAGTGTAATCATTATTCCTTTTAGGAAACACATTTCTTAGATGGGTTTGAAACAGTAATGTTGAAACCCAGCAATGACTAAATAAATGTGTTTGAAAGATAATAATTTGCACAGGTCTGCAACATTTGCCATCAGCAATGCTTTAGAGGAGTGAAGTTTCAAACTTAAAAGGAAAGAAGGCAGCATTGGATTTAGAAGCTTCTTAAGGTGAATAAATGAATTACTCCTGTTTCATCCACTGACATCTGAGGTTGGAGCTGCTTTTATTAGTGACTGACAGCAGAGACAGAATCACCCAGGAGAGCACCTGATAGTCTAATTTACTCATTGCCTTCCCCAACCTGAGAACTAAGAAACGTACAAACAAATGATTTTCTAATGATGCCTCAGGCTGATGCATGAAAAAACCTCACCTTCTCTGGAACATTCTTGGTCCAGCAGTTTGATCTCCGTGTCTTTAGATATTCCTCACCAGGTCTGATGTGTCAGTCCCTTTCTGATTGCAGGGCTTTGCATTTCCCCTCCTAGCACAGGAAGAGCAGAAAAAGGCTGCTCCTGTCCCCTCCAATGAATCCAAGCTTCCAGACAGAGTGAAAAAATCTGAGCTTTTTTGTTTGGGAAGGCATAAGTGAAAGGGAATGTGTAAAATTAAACAACTTAGTAAAGCATTTAGAGCAGTTTGATTTGTTGCTTTTATTACCTTTTTCACAACACAGGAGCAAGGGGACAGTCAGAGATGAAATATGAACTGAAATTCCAACTAGATTAAAGGAAATGCATTTTATGTATTGTACAGCTGGAGCTTGAAAATCATTGCCAAAAAAAAACCCCACTAGGCTCAGGAGTCAGCAAGACTGGGTTGAGGACCGGATACTTCAGTGTAGCGGAAATGTTCAGAGACACTTTGAAAAGCCTCAAAAACAGGTTTAGAAGCGATGTAAAACCTGAGATTGTTCTGAAATTTGCGCAAGTCAACCCTCTCAGCATTAAACTTATAACTTCAAGGCTCTTCATCTCTTGAGCCTGTAGGTAAACGTACCTGTCAAACTTCATTGGTGTTATGCAACATATTAATTTGCCTGTGGATAAAGAGGGCGCCTCACTGCTATGGGATGCTGCAGTTTCAGGAGCAACATTTTGTCAGTGTCTAGTTTGGGTTTTCCCCAATCTTTGAGTTTCCAGTGTTGTCTCCTAGGGAGGAGAATTTAGCCTCTCCTTTTTCTTCAAGATTTTAGATGAGTGGGAGAGCCTGTTTCCCTCTTGGAAACTTTTGTTTGGAGGATTTATTTGTGCAAATCCTGAATACTTGTAACATCAAGTAAGTTTTGAACAGAATAGGATTTTTGCAGCTGGTCATTTTGCAGCCAGGTCATAATTGGTCACCTCTAAGTGCTCCTGCTCCTAAAAGGAGGATTTTGGTATTTGATGGATCATTGCAGAAGAGGAAATTTATTGATATGTTATTTTGTACCCCTAAAGATGTCAGCCTGCAAGATTCTCCCTCCTCATTTTTCTCCCTCTGGGCAACTGCATGGTCAATGCTTGTTCCTGCAATCTTTGTCTGCTCAGGGCATGACTCTTTTGAATGCAGTGGTTGTGTCAAGAGGTGAAGGAGGAAATCTACAGGTAAGAAAAGATGAAGTTCTTGTTATAGGAGAAGGAGGACCTGGCTGTTATCGCCGTGCCCCTCTGGTAAGACCAGAGGGAAAAACCAAGAGAAAGCCCACAGTTGTGTCATCTCTGTCACCCACATTGTGCAATCTAGACTCATAGACTCATAACTCATAAGCCAGAAAATAAGATGAAAACTTGCTTTGTCACGTGGGAAAAAATACTTAGCAAACCACAGTGCAGCATTTCAGACTATCTTCTTATTCATTCTTAAAACTGTTTTATATCCTTCTAACCTTAGCCATCAAACAAAATATTTGAAGTTTTTAAGAAGCACAGTTACTTTTTGTTTTGTAAACAAAAGACTAACTTATTCAACTGTAGCTGTCTTTGAGATCTGTTTTTTGATTCAATGGAAAAGTGATGACAAGTGTTGTCATGCAGAAATTAATTCTTTCAGCATAACTGTCCAGGCTCTTGAATGATTTATTCCGTGTAAAGTATTTGGCAAAAATGAAATCTACTTAACCTGTTTAAACAACAAGGGAAAATTATTAAACTAAACTTTCCACGCCACCCGCCTGGGCAATGTGGGTTGGAAAGTGGCTTCCACACCATTACAGCAAGCAGTGCAAAGGCTATTAAACTGATACTGGACAAAGTCTCATAATGGGGAATTTTCTCAGTGAGAAGAATGCCAGCGCTTGTTTTAGGCCAGCACCAAAATCATTGTTCGTTCTTGTTGTTGGTTTGCACTGCATTAGAACACATTACAGCCTTAAAAACAAAGGTCTTCATTCCCCATATCCATTACTTTGTTCTCATGAGAAGAAACCCGTGTCTGCCTGTTATAATAAACTGATGTACCAGATTATGGTGAAGTTAATCAGAACTGACAGTATAATAGGAGCAATTGCAGCTTAAGTTGCAATAAATTTGTTTGTTTATAGATGGGATTTTGCAACAAAGAAAGTGTTTTATAAATCAAAGAGATCTCTCACCAAACTTACCTTACTGAGAAGTAAAACAACATCTAATAGCTAGGAAGTAGAGCTGTTCTGACAAAGCCATTTATCTTAATTGCTTTTGAAACAGTTGGTTTGTAAGCATTTTGTTTATTTCAGCCAGTGCAGCATGCCATTGTTTAATTCAGTCCCCCAGTCCCATATTTATCCTAAATCCTGATAACATGTGAATGCCAGTTTCTTCCCTTCCTTTTTGCTTTTAGTAAGTTTCAGTTGTTCTGGTTTCAGGAAAAACTTGGGCTATCAAACCAGGACACAAATGCTTTTTCTAAATTCTATTATGTGTATAGAAAGATGGCCCTTCCCTGCCTGTCTCAGAGGGAATTTCTCTTTCTTGAATACACAGATAGCAAGAACTTTATACACCATTGTAATTGAGATTTTACACATCTGTCACATTAGCAATAATATTGCCGTTGCTGGAAACACTCTTGTTTTATCTCAGCACGTAATAAAGAGAAATACCTCATCACATTCAGCATAAGACAGTGTAGTTGGCAGGATCCAGGGTAATGTGTGCCATTTTCATAGGGTGCACAGTAATCACCACTAAAAATACTAGCAATAACTCACCTAGCCTTTTTTTTAATGACTTTTAATTTGATGGTTAAAATTTGTAGTTAAGAGCTGGATAAGCCCTGTGCCAACAGGCTTGGTAGCTGCTAGGCCAGATAGATTGGGATAAGGAGTAGGCTGAGCCTCTCCGGAAATCAACAGCAAGGATTCCTCAGGAAGCTCTTTCTCAAGCTTACCCCAGGTTAGCACATTACATTTTTATTACTGTGGTGTTTTGTGCCTATTAAAAATCTCCATTGGAGGGAGCCTGTTAAAACCTGCCAGCAGCTCCTTCTCTTTGGCAGCTTCTGAGCCTGGGGTGCTCTCGGCTTGCTGCTCTGCGGCTTTGTAGTGTATGCAACCTGTCCTGGCTTTGATGAAACCCTGCCAGGAAAGGGCTGCTTTCAAAAATACTTAAAAATAATTTTAAAAATTGTGAATACTTGCATGAAAAGCAAAGTTTTGGATAAAGAGCCTGCCAGTGGCAAGGTTTTGGTGTTCTTCAGGAGCAAGGCTCACTCAGAGCAAGGCTCCCCAGATGTGGCTTGTGGCCTGTCTGCAAGAAGGGGGGCTGGCTGCAAAGTCTCGTTCCTCCTCCTCACAGGACTCTCTCAGTTGAAATTACTTGGTTTTGCTGACACTAGTTGAGTTTATGGGGATTGAAAGAGACAAGAGGGCTCCCACAAGCCAGGAGGTGGCAGCCCAGACAAAGGAGGACAGGGTCATCTTATCTGTCTGCAGCCAAATATTTCTTGCTGCATGCCAGCGCTGTCGGGAGTCTCCCATCCATATTAATTCAGGGCCTGCCCTCTTTTCCTTGAAACTGTGAGGTTTGAAATTAAACATCATGTTCTCCATAAATAATCTTAATTGGCAGCAAGCTCACTGAATGTGGTCTTTTGCATACAAATTAAAACCTACTGTATTGAAGTTGAGACGGTCTTGAAACACGTTCACTGTGGCAGAGGGACTTTCATATTGTGATTAGTCTAAAACTGGTTTAGCTTTGTAGGGGTAAACTGGTTACTCTCTGTAAAGATAGCTGGTCCACAGCCAACACTGTATCCATATTCTCCATCCCACAGGGTGTTTGGCCATAGCATTAATAAGAATCATCTAACTGTGCTTGCAGCAAGAAACTCTGGAAAGCATGTCCTATCATTAGCTGCCTCCAGGATCTGTCCATGCTCTTACCTCCTCAATTATATCAAACTTATCTGTTGGGTGTGGAAGCTTAATTACGTACCTTACTGTAGGCACTTACCTATATCCTTTGAGTTGGTGTTTCATCCCATTGACTTCAGTGATACCACTTCTGCACGTGCATCCACCTGTACAGAAATATTTGCAGAAGTAGAGTCTAATCCACACTTTTTTTTTTTTTTCTGCATCATCATCTGTGAACCTTACAGTAAAGTTACCACAACAATTTCAGCCACAGCAGAAATAGAATCAGCTTAACAAAATCAGTACAGTTAGTGACGGAATAAACATTTTAAAAGTGGGGTTTCTGCTGCATGGGAGTGGACTAGAGGACTGGGGTATTTGAGCAGTTAAGGAAGATAATGAGAGTTACAGTTCAATTTAGTTTACAAATATTTTACTCTTTTGAACAAAACTTTATACAATTTTATTTAATGTAACAGAGAGATATCGATTTATCATTTGAACCTGTAGAAATGTGGGATAACGCTAGAAGCTGTTGGCAATCCTTGAAGTTTCTCCAAATGGGACTTTAATCTGGAAAGAGTGAATATTTACACAATACAAGTCTGTAAATACTTTTTATATGAGGAGCTTGCGCTGCCCTCATGTTGGTCCAGTGTGAAGGCAACCTGTTTCTGTCGGCACTTTCCAACCCTTGTTTGTAATGTGTAGGCAGAGGATGTTTCATATACCTAATTTAAAGTGCACTGAACCCAGCAGGACTCTCTCCAGCAATTTCAGTCAGATTTAAATTGCCTTCTTAGACTATGGCTGCTTTTCCATGCCAAAATCTCAGTTAAAATAATCTAGATTAGAGATACAACCAAATTCTGCAGAACCAGCTTTACAAAGAAACCTCTGGAAGTGAAATACTAGTGAGGTGAGCTGAGGGAAAAGCCATGGTTTATATTAGTTTTGAGGACAAACTTTCCTGACTTACCCCTCAGAGAGTGAGTGGCGAGTGAGCCCACCCTGTGCGTAGAGGACTGCTGCCCTCTCCCTGTCCCACCAGCGGGTCCTCGCTCTTCTGGCACAGCCCAGCACCTGCACATGGCTGCGTGGGCATTTTGTCCCCAGGGACCGCAGGTTGTATTTCACCCTCACTAATCTAACTAAAATTGCAAGAGGTTGAAAATCTTCATGTCCTCATCCCTCTTTTCACCTGGGTGCCAAAGCCTGTCTGTGCATGATGGAAGCTGCTTCAACCCGGGCAGGGTGTCACCTCGTGCACTTCTTGAGTCCCTTTTTTTTTTGTTTGTTTGTTTTATTATTATTATTTTGTTTGGTTGGTTGTTTATTTTTAGTTTATTTTAAATATCTGTTCCCAGTCTACTAAAGGTAAATGGAGGACATAGACCGAAAGAGGGAAGCTTACACAGTTGTTTTTCTGCAGCCTACCTCTCTGTGGTTTTTTTCCCCCTGCTATCTCCCTTTATGGAGAATTTATTTATAAACAGAAAGAAGGAAAAAAACCCATCAGCACCTACTGATTAAGTGTGAAGCACCTTTCCAGTTTAGAAAACACAGAGTTATTGCAATACAAGCTTAGTCAGATATGGAGAGAAAAGTAAATATTTGGAAAAAGAGGGGACCTAATTTTTAAAAGCGCTCTCTATTTCAGTTGATTTCCAAACAAGAACCTTAAAAAGATCCAACCAAAAAACAGCGTGAAAGAAAGTGCAAGAGATATTATTAGTGAGATTGTATCTACTGAAATTGGCCAAGTACTTACACAGGTTGCTGAAAGAAATTTGATGCTTAATTCTTTCAGACAATTTGGATGTTGCCAGAGGTGGTGTTCCACCTGCCTACAGGAAACTATCTGCAACTTTACATCTTTAAAAAAGTTTTAAAATTTATATTAATCATCTCCTTTACAAGCTACTGGTACTATACATGTTGCTGCAGATTAAATGACTCATTGGCTGGGTTTCAAATGGTAGAAAACAAGGCTCTGCTCCCACATCTTCCCTTTCTGTCACACTGATTAGGCTGCTATTTACATTCTTTTTATCCCATCTGGAGCCCTCAGCAGAAGGGATTGTTTAGCCCAGAAAGATTAATATTAAAATTGGTCTGGTGAAAATCTGATAGAAATGTATCTTGTTTTCATGCTGGCATTTTAGCATTCACTAGGTTTCCATTAGGTTTATGCAGGCAAACAAGTTACTGTGGTCGGTTATAGTAGGTAACGATAGGTCATGATCCTGTTATTACCCTGTGCTATATCACATAGGCTTCCTGGGAGGGATAAATCCCTTTCATTTCCTATGAGTACCCCAGGGTAAGACCATGGAGCCACAGGCAGTTACTGAGGAGTACCTGATACGCTACTAATTCAGGCCTGGCTTCAGCCTTGGTATCTCCTTCATTTGATGATCCACTAAGGGAGGAAAGGTGCTCTTGGAATTAAGAAACTGAAGAGGTGTGTCCAGGTGTGAGGCAGGTTCTCCATCACTTTGTGCGTTGTGTGCAGTTCCTTGCAAACAAGGGATCCTTTGCAACAAATCCTTTGCAAACAAGGATGTTCCCAGGGCAAAGGGGGTGGTGTGTGGGCAGAGCAGGGTCCCTTCTCGCCCTTGTGGCAGGGCTCATGGTGACCAAACTGAACATTGTCTCCAGTCTCTTGTGGCTTGCTGACAAAGCTAGAATACACCCTGCTGAAGGAGATGTCTCTTCATGTTGTAATGACTTTCATTGACTGATTATGAGCAGACCTCTGGGCCAGTGGGGTATTGCCCTGCAGATTCTGTGGCTGTTAAATGCTCTGAGAATTTTCTAGTCCATTCTTGAATGATTAATTTCTTATATATACGGATATAAGATGTCTGTGCAGCGTGGACGAACATGACACAGGATCTACAGGAGACACATAGTCTTCTGGGTGGCACTGTGGGGCAAAGAGATCCAGGACATCTCAGATGCCTCTAAACACCCATGTATAAGCTACTGCATTGAGATCTAGGCTATGTCTGCCCGCCCCCCCAGCCCTACAATAGAGAAATTAATCTATGAAATACTGCTTTTTTTTTTTTTTATCGTACAGAGCATAAAGTCAGGTTTCTGACAGCACTTGTTCTTCCTGATAATCTTACTTGCTTTACATTTTTTTACAGTTGCGTCTTTGTATCACTAAGTGTATATCTGCATCTTGAGGTCAATGCTTTGTGGACTTAGAACCACGCAGTGTTTGTGTGCCCTCGCAGATGGAGATGGCTGGCAGTGTGCAAGGCTACACCAGGCTCCTTGAAGCAAAGCTGCCTTTATTTCATCTCTGAGAAAGAGAAGGGGTGTCTTACAGATTAGTTGCTCCCCAAATAATGGGGATGAGTGTACTGATTATTGACAACTTGCCACTGAATTGTAGCTGAAAACACTGAATTGTATTGTTTAACCTGGTTCTGCAGAACAGTTACCATGATCCCATGAATCATCAGGCTGAAATATACCACCTCAAATAGACTGTAAAACAGATATTGCAATCTTAGCTGTCTAGGGTGTTATGCCCTGATTTTACTGCAACTCCTTTGAAGGGGCTTCTGTGTAGCCTTTTGAAAAGAGGCGACCAAGACCTGATTAGAAAATCTGGGCCTAATTTTCTCTCCTTCTAGATGTCTCCACTTTTGTCAATTCCAAAAGTTAATATCCCCTACCTGGCATATATCCTATAGCAACGAATCAGGTAGTAGGGGTATTGGCTGTGTTATGAAGTATAGGAATGGTGACATCTTTAGAGGACATCCACAGCAAAAGCTGTGCATTTTATTAATGGTTTCTGCCACAAAACATAACACAGATCTTCAGTTTCATATGCAAATGCAGCCTTTTTTTTGATGGAAATACTGCTGTGGTATCTTTGCAGAAGCCCTTTGGAAAGCCTTGGCTACTATTTGCATTTAGTTCTCATTACTCAGGACTGGCTATTTAGCCTCTCTTCCTTTCCTCAGTTTTTGGGGGTTGAACAGTACATTCTTGCCTATTCTGAATTACATCTTTTTCATTAGGAAAACACAGCATTTGACCCACAATAATATTTCTGTCTGAGATGGGAAGGGGATTTTACTGTTATTGATATTCCCTTTTCAAATGTACATAAACTACTCCTATTTTATGCAACAGTGAAAGGGAAAATGTAATGGTTCCATCACAGTGCACAAGTTGTAAAGATGAGAAGCAACAAGAAAATACAGATAAAGATCATGAAGCATGTGATGATTGTTGTGTTTAAAATTGTATTCTCTAAGTTTTTTAAGGGAGTACAAAAACAGTAAAAGGAGAAATCTAGAAGTTAGCCTGCCGGGAGACCAGATCACTTATGCAGTTCCAAAAAAATCTCTATGTGAAAGAGTAGTTGTGAAAAGTACCAACAGAAAAGCCATTGCTGATGTCTACTGTAAACTGTAAATAGGCAATGCAGAATAAAATTGGTATGTTTGGTAGACATCGAGAAGGAAATGAGAGTAATGGTTATCAAACCCGCAGAATTGGTTACACCCAAACTTAAGGCTTTTCCTGGTGATACAAATATGATACAAGCAGTGCTTCCTAACAGACTTCTTCAAGGTTTTATTAATTTTAGTGGGAATCTGTGGGAAGGCAGAGGAGCCTGCACAGGCAGTGGGTGTCTGAGAATGTCTGGACTGGAGATTTTTCCTCTTCTTAGGTCAACTGGGGCCTCATAAACATTTTCTATTTGCTTTGAAAAATTGTTGTATGCATCAAATGAGCCGACACACGGTGTTGGAAAAGGAAGGTTAATAATGGATGTAATAAACGTTATGTTCAATTTACAGCAGACCAAAATGAAGACAGTTGGAATATAAAATGGGATCAGAATATAACTTTGTACCTCCAAGTATGAAATCAATCTCTCCCACCCTCCTCTGTCTTTCCTAACCTTCACCATTGCCCTGCCCAGACTCAGGCTTTTCAGATTAATGCAGTCTTTGACAATTTACTCCCTGTTTGCACCACTCCCATCCAGGCCTTTTTTTTTGTAATCTCTTCCCTATTTTACTGCTACTTCAGCCTTCCTACCAAAACATTAGTCCAGTTGTTGACTGGACTAAATACTGAAATACTACAATGTCTTCTGCTTAGCTGCCATTTTTCACTTTCTTCCGCAAATCATATTTGTCCCTTTGTCTTGATTTGCGCAGACACCCTCCAACCACACACATGCACACACATATCCTGGGGCTGTCCTTGTTTTTTGCATCCTATTCAAAGTTCTGTTTTTATATTTTAAGGCCCTGAAGATAAATATACCTTGGAATCTCTTCTTACTTCCTTGTACTGCATCCATCTGCTATCAGTGCTTCACCAGTTCTCATTTTCTACCCATGTCCTTCTCGCAAAACTAAGAAAGCAGCAGCCAAAGATCTGATTAAGGGTTGTGGATATTACCCTCTTGCACCTTAAGAAGAAGCATGTGTCCGTCCAACAAATTCTGTATATGGACATTGGAGTTCTTAGAAAAGGAAATAGCATTACAACATCCTCTTTAAAGGGGTACTCATTAGTGCGATAAAGACCGAGCATGTGAGCAAGTGCTGATGAACCTGCTTTATCTCTTTCAAGTGCATAAAACTGTAAGAAATTGTAATAAATACCCATTTACTCATTCAGGCCTAGCAGACTTGAAAAATCGTAAATCTCATTTCCGGGGAACATCATGCATAGTGTGTTTTATGTGAAGCAATAGACTATGCTATAACTTTTGTGTTAATTGAAGGTACAAACCAGAGAGTTGATAAGGATTCCCATTAGCCAGCAGCTCCATTATTCACTAGTACTTTTCAGGCATAGTATCTGTTACACATTCCATCATTAATATAGCAGAAAAAGCACTTATTCTTGGAAAATGCCCTTCACTGTTCCGAATGACTGTGATCAACAGCTTGGAGATCCTAATTGCAGCCTATTAGGAATAATGAGATTTGCATGGTAGAAGCCAGAGAATTACATGGATAAAGGAAAAATTTCACAACATGAAAGGTTAATATAAACATATACTGCCCAAGAGTGCAAAGGACACATAAATTGGTGGCTCATTACTGCAGACTGACCCATGGGTAAGAATGTCACCCAGCTCAGAGGCTTTCCCAGGAAGTTTGGCTGCAAAAGTTACAAAAGATAAGGACATGCTTGTGGAAACCGCTAAACTAATGAGAGCTGAAAGTTGTTTGAAATATCCCGATGACCTCACAGATGGGATGCTTATTAAGGTATCTGCATCAGTCTCTTTTTTGTCTAACAGACAGTTGTAAAGCTTTGCCGAGGCGTAGCCAACAGTCCGTGAAGGTGTCTCCATGCTTTCTGACATACCAAGGGCATATTTTTTTTTTTTGAATGGATTCAAAATGAAAACCAACATGCATATCCAATTTTTGTTTGCGGGCATATTTGTGGAATAGCACAGGCGAGGCAGTCAACTATGATTACTTCATCAACACAGGGTCTGCCCGCTACCTACGTGCCTATCTGCTCGAGTGCGCTGGTCAGGAGCCAACTGCAAATTTAGGTCTTGAAAGTCTGAAAAAAAGCGCTTTATGTGCAAGGGTCCCATGAAGGCTCCGTAACGCAATTAAGCCCCATTTTAACAAAAGGCTTTCCATTTTGCTGAAGCATGACATGAGTAATTAAAATATCGTTTTAAAAAAGACAAATGAGTGTTCTTTTCTACCCTCAGATATTGTTTGAGAAAGATGGAGGGACAGGATTATGATTTTTGTTTGTTCCAGGGTCCTCTGAGTGGAAATCATGGGCAATGTAATAAGCCCACAGCAAAACATATCTACCCAAGCTCTTAAGGGGACCCTATCTCTGTAGCAGACAATATAACTGAAAGAGTAGCAAAAGCTATTTCTTTCCCCACTGGAAATAATTAGGTTTTCCAAGTGCTTTTTGTAGTTTCTTGTAGATGACTGTGTAAGTACAGAAGTGTTTTAGGAAAATCTAGGCAATAAGGAGAAGTGAATACACAGTACGAGCTGGTACATGAATATTGTTTGTTGCGAAACGATGCTGGAATGACACGAGATCATGGTCAGGTCAACCAAAAGAATGAGAAATGGCCTTAGATTAAAAGAGGGGGGTTACAGTTCTAGTGATTCCTAAAAATGAGAAAAGAATGATAAATTTGGGAGGAAAAAGATTGTGTAGGGCATGTTGAAGGAAGCAGATTTCAGTGACATTATTTCAGGAACTCTTTTATTCAATTGCTTTTGCTAAAGCATGATGAGATGTAACTGTTGAGTGCTTTTGGCCAGATTGTGATGGATGTCTTATCTGAGACAAAGGTCCAGTGAGTATTGGATTTGGCTCATTCCCCTGGGCTGTGATGGGTTTCACGAATGCTATGAAATCCATGGTGTTCAAAATACATGGTCATATTGCAGTGAGATGCTGCCTGCAAAGGGGAATAGCCCAGGAGCTGCCAAATCCCACTGAAATGCTTGGCAACCTTTACTTAAGGGCTTACATTCAGGTTTAAGAGCCTAATTTTAGGCTCAGATGCAAAAGCGTACCCTCTCTCTTTAGGAAAACAAAAAATGAAAACAAATTAGGGATCTGCTGCATACAGCGCCAACAACGTCTTTCCGGGACCACACAAGCCAATAAACCCCTTCAGTACATGTCCTCTGACCTTCTGGCAGTTTCATTGATCACCTTCAGAAAGGAGCCCACAGACACAAAACTACCATTTTGCTAAATTCCTTCCCTTTGCCTTTCCCTTTGGGTTTGTTCTTTTGCTGAAGTCCCATAAAAATCTCTGTGGCTCCAGATGTGGTGAGCAGGCACCCTTGCCCTCTTCCCACTGCAGGCTCTGTTCTGAATTAAAACAGCAAAGAAACCCAGGAAAAGGGATTAAAACAAAAGTCAGGGAAGATTCCTGTTGTGGCTTCGCTTGCTCTGAACCATTGAGTGTGGGTGAAGAGAGGGTGGGCATTGTACCCCAGTGAGTTCCATTTCCTAAAAACAGTGTTGTGAAAACTCTTAGGAAGCCTTACCCTGGCTGAGGTGGTATTTTTGAGACAGTTGGTTTGCTGGCCAGTGAAGGTGTGTAAATTTGAAGAAGGTGCTCGACCCTATGCATTCTCCACAGCTCTTCTCTCCTCCCTCCTCTCCCAGGTAACCCAACAGCCATTTTGTGTTAGGACTGGTGTTTATATCCAAACATGATGAGCACCTTGGGTTAAACATTGATTTTCACATCCTGAGACATTAAAATGCAATAGACTTTTACCCTCTGTATGCTGAGAAGTATGTTAATTTTGTGGAATTTTTTGTTCCTGCAAACAAAGCTACTATTGTGTCTGAATGTATCGTGCTATTGCCATGACATTTCCATTCTGCTAAAAAATAGGACTGAAAATTATTGAAAATCTGGTGTGCTGTCTTTTGCACCCCCCATAATTAGTAACTTTTCTAAGTTACTGAAAGTAGCAAGGAAAAGGCAGAAATATTCACAGTCGAAGCCTGTCATTTCTAAGGACCCCAGTTATTCTGCTGGAGGACACAAGATACCGTGTGTGTGTGTGGTGAGGGGGGGAGTTGCTCTAAGGATATGAGTTCAGCAAAGGTTGTAATTCAGCTTTTATAACCCTGTGCTGGATCTGAACTTCTGAACTCAGTATTGTCTTGGGTTTGTTCTCCTGCCGGTGTGCCCATGTGCAGCTGTGATACCATTACATTTCCATTTTCCCCAGCGTGCTGTCATGTGATTGCATATTGAAATGGAATGGAAAATGATTTATTGTGCGGGATCAGGTTTTTTTCCCTCTGCAGTGTATGGATGTAAATCTAGGGCGATTTCCCATGCTCCTGAAACTAGGTTTTACTTGAAAAATATTTCTAGAATCAACAAATGGGAAAATCACTCTAGAGTGCCAGAAAAATAGGAGCGTTTCTCTCTGCCTTCCTGTGTTGGTCCAACAGGGCTTTGCTGTGGTTGCTAATGACTGTGAAATGTCTTACACATAAATTCTCTAAACCCCTTCCCATAATTACATTTCATAATTCTGTGCAACTGAATACACAAATGCTGTTAAAATAACAGTCATGTAATACCTCTGAATTCTCAATGTGAAGCTATTGTAAGTTCAAACTAAGTGCCACAAAGAGCTGTTTCACTGAATGGAAGTTCCTGTGAAACAGGAATTCAGAAGGAATCAATAATAAAACTCATTGTGAAGAATGAGAGATTCGACCAGTAGAGAAGATATCCAACCATGGAAATAGATGGGCTAGTCTGATGTCAATTGAGGCACAGATGAAGTATATGTCATTTAAATTATTAAATATATGATAATTGATGTTATTCTAAGCTCGCATTTTGTATTGATATTCTCTGGGGATGAATTTCTGCCAATCTTATCCACAGAGCCAAGCAAATCTTTCTCCCACTGGGACTGTTTAATTTCGTGATGTGTGAGTTTCTTTGACTGCAATAACATCTGAGTTGTTTGTCTTCTTATTTTAGAGTGCAAATTTCCAGGGTGTATAGCTATGTCTCCTGTATAGCCCATATCATCCCAGAGCCTGTGTCTCCACTGGGGCTTTCAGGAGATATTGTAGCAGAAATCACAGTAAATAAATACTGCTCAGAAGAAAAGAAACATCAACAGCTGGATTTTTGCTTTGCCTCACTTATCTAATGAGAACATAGTCCATTCTTGACACAGGAAAGTTACTGAGAGGTGAATGATGAGGAGAGCTTATCCTCAGTAGAGGATCATAGAAGATGTGGCCAACGTACTAAGACTGGGACAGATTTCATCTATGATGTTGGCAGACACAATGCTCTTAAAGCCAGAAAGATATCCAAGGGCTCATGTGGGTGAGACTGATGAGGAAAAAGGTCAAGTATATGGCATTTCTGGAGAGTTTCAAAGGCTTGGGAAGTATCCTCCGTTGGTTCCTGCCAATCCTGACTGCTGATTTTTACTTCAATATTTTTTAATTCCAGTAAAAGCAGAAAAGGATGATAAGAGCTTTCTAAAATGCTAAACCTTCTTTTCTGTTAGTGGAAGAAACACTAAGAGACAGGACAAATAAAAGATGATAATTCATTTATGACTTTTTCTGACTAGTGCTATTTGAAGTTTCCATCTGCACCAGTCAGTGCATTACTCCAGGGGCTGATTAGGGGGCCTGGGAAGGGGAACGAAGATGGAGTTTGCTGAAACAACTTGCTTTTTCCCACTAAGTACAAAAATGTAATTTGATAAGAGAGGCAGGATCCTGCAAGCAGGATGAGATGGCAGAAGTGACAGTAATCACTCTCCAATTGGGCCGGCAGCTGTGAGTTTTGCATCTCAGCCTGGCATTGCACGCCTGCTGTGGTAGCTCCGAATGATTAGTTTTGAGGATAACAACCTCCTTCACAGTGGCAAGGGTGATGGGCTCCCCTTCAGACTGAGTCACAGCACGATGGCTTAGTTGTTTTTTTAACCCTAACAAGGGCTGTCATTAAAAGTTACTGAAGCCTGACTTTTCCTTGCTCTTTGCCAGCCCCCCTCAGCCCGGGCCATGGGTCTGGCGTCCTTTGAAGCCAGCTGAGTTCCTTTTGTTGCTTTTTGCTGCATAATGACACTGGGCAGCTCTGTGGCCAAGGGCACCCATCAAGACCCAACGAACCGTGGCTGGTGGAAAGGCCAATACCTAAGTAAGCTGGGAAGCAGTCCCCTGCTGTATTTCCTGAGATCTGCCTCTTGGGATTAAAGGTGGCTGTGAAAAACATGATGCTTTTGCCAGTCCTTGGCCAAGGGGAAAGGAGTCCAGTTCTGTGTTTGGTGTAGTGTAGGGTATTGGATGAAGGAAGAGGTTTAGTTCTTTGTATTTAAGGTTATTCACATTATCTAACTCCATTAATGATGGGGTGCTTTGGGCAACCTAAGAGAATCTCGTTAGCTAGGATGTTCACTTATTAGTATCGCTTCAGAATCATAGAATATATGATTTCAAAAAAGGCCGCCTGCTGTCAGAAGCACTGCTTTCTTAGATATTTACTTTTCTGTTTTGCCACACCACAAATATCAATAATTATTTCTATCACATATTTATGAACAAGAAGCTGCCGACAGGATGAGAATAGAGAATAACCAAAGAGTAATGAAGCCAAAGGAAAGACTTCCCATAGGCATTCAAATGGGCTTGTAATTTGTATTATACCCTCAACACAGCACAAAGAGAATAATTTCTGCCTAGAAGATGCCAGCATCTGAGAGGTTTTTTTACTGGGATGAAACAAAATAATATTTTAAAATAAAGAGACTTTGGGTATGGGGTCACTTGGCACAGACCCTTCTTGTGCGACATTCGCACTCCCCCTTTCTCCCTCTGCCACCCCCCTGAAGGAGGCTTTGCAGCTCTGCAGTTGTTTTCACTCTGGGATTGCTGCTCACAGCTGTATGTTGTCACTGCTCTGTTTTCCTCTCACATGAGCAGAGCTGATGCTGTTTGTTGTAGGGGAGAAGACAAATGAATTCTGCTAATGACTAGTTTAAAGTTTGTTCCTTGCAGGAGTCTCTACGCTTTGTAAAAACTGAGTACAGCAAAGAGATGACCTCTCCTGTAGGTGCAAGTGGGGCAGCAGTTGCCTGTGTCTTTAGGGCCTTTGGCAGTTTCACTTGCCTTTTACAACCCATTTGGTGCTGATCAGGAATCCTTATTTCCTGTGCTTCTAATATGCTTCCCACACTGGTCACTGGCTGCAAGAAAACGTAAATAAAAGTTTTTTATCCAATGCACTCAGTTCCCTATGTCTTTTGATTATTTACAGTGTGCTCTGTTCTGCACTTTTCCCGACTTCTGCTCCTCCCTCCTCCAGACACGCCTTAAGACAGTCAAGCTCTGGAAGCAATGATGACTCCAAGGTGTTCCTGCTGACGTGAATTAAATTGAATTAAGCCAATAATTTAGAAATCGGAAACATCGTTTTTTTTTTTTTTAATGGATGAAAACACTAGCTATAAATTCCTGTGTCCTTCTGGTCTGTGCCAAATTAAATGTGGTAAGTGAAATCTTGCTCTTTTCCCAAATTTACAGTTGTGCGTGACGATCTGCAGAGTACATCTGTCTACAGCTTTATTATTCAGTAAATTTCATCTGCATGGTTCATTGATAATTAAAGTAATAAACACCATGGAGTCACCAGTTTGCTCAAATAATTTCAGAGGGAGAAAGCAAACAGTCCAAAGAAGATCCAAGGAAAACAAGTAGAGCCACTGAAGTACCTTTTGCTTTTTCTTTTACTCCTTTTCATTTCTTTGCTAATTTATGTACTCCTGCATCCATCCAAGGCCCAGTTTTCTTACTGTATAACTGGCACCATTTGTTGTAAAGAACAAGTGCAGATGGAGTGGCAGTATAAGGGGAGAGGTGCCCTTGCTCCCCACCTCTGATCTGCACTGCCAGGAGGAAACCTCACAATGATCCTCTCCCACCCATCCAGCTCCAACCAACAGCTTAAACACTTGCCCCTAGAAATCACATTTAGAGGACAAAAATAATCAGTTATTTTACGAGTATTTGAATGCATTTGTTTGCACATCTGTACTTATATGGTAAGTCACCAGGACAAGTCTGTGGTCATTCATGAGGCATCTGTGAGGCTTTTCTAGCTAAAATGGAGCATCTGAGGCTGGTCATCTTGTGTAAGGTATTTCCAGGTTAAGAAAAGTTGCCATTACAGGATCAGAGCAGACAACCACCTGGCTGAAGTATAATAATTTAATATAGCGAGGAACCCACCACATTTAAACATACTAAGTAGGACTATAAACTTGCAATCACTGCAGAAATGAAATGTTGCTGCCTTTCTGCCCAGGCTACAGCCCCCTCTGTGAGTTCAGCAAAACACAGCATTATCCATCATAGGCTTTGCTACAAGGTCCCCTCAGTGTGGCAGCTTGACTGTAATTTCATATTCAGCTTGGGCCTCTACACCAGTCATTTTTCACATCTCTTCCAGCGTCACATATTCCCACATTTCTTTATTTCATGAACCATGTACATCAATGGTACAGAAAGCCAACATTTTTCTTAGTCATGTCAATTAGGCATTAATCCCACAAATGTAAATATTTATATTTGAGTAAGAGAGTAAGACTATTGATTTACTTTCTTCCTATTTCTTATCTCTGCTTCCATTGTACTGTTTCTCAGTTCTCAGCGGTTATTGATACAGATATTGAATAAAACTTTTTTCTAGTATCTTTCATGAAGAATGTAAGTTTAAATAGAAGTAAGCACATAATTGAATACTTTGTCCATAATCAGATTATCACATGGATAAATTTCTGACATTGTTAGCTGGCTGGAAAGACAACACCCATTTTACTCCAATCATCTGGTAAGATATGCGTATCACTTTGCAATACAGTTATGTGTAGTGGACTAAAATGCTTACCTTCACAGTGGTAGTACTCAGAAACTGAAGAATGTACAGGCTTGTGCTTTGGTTGAGGAGGACAGAGATTTATAAAAGGGATCTAATAGCTTTGAAAATGAAGAGGGATGATGACACTGCAGGTCAGGAATTAAGATAGCAAGGAGGAGTTGTCTAATGAGCTTTCCCAAACCTCACCATGGGAAGCATGCTAGAAGTGGGGCTGTCTTTGGAAGGTGGTAAAATCACAAGGTGGCTCTCATGTCCAGAAATGCTGCTTTTTGCAAGAGGGGTGATTTAGGGCACCTTGCAATGCCTGTGAGGATTTACTTGGACTGCTGGAGCAATGCTGCATCCAGAGGCTATAAGAACAGGTCAAAGCCATCTCTGCTTGTCTTCTCCCCTTTTTTGAGTGCTTTCTCTATGTCTATAGGACACATAGCATATTCCCACACTGTGTGTTTCTTAAAATATGTTCTATTCAGAGGCGAAATGTCCTAACATATTAAAATTATTTCAGGTATTTTCAAGTGAAAAAAAAATGAGACAAAACCAATCCATGAAGACACTCACCATTTTATCACTGGGTTAATTCAGGACTTGGCATGAGTGGCACATCTCTGTAGACTTTTAATGGGCAGGAATCTATTTGCACAACTGCTGCATTGGCTGGTAGCCTCTGTGTTGGAGGGTGCACAGTGAAACTGGAGTTCAAACATAATTCCTCTCCTTTGGAAAGAAGCTGCAGACAAGGGGACAAGAAAACAGCAGGTTTTTAGCCACCTGCCTAATCTCTTAAACCCTAAATTGTTGAAATAAAGCAGAGCTGCTCAAATGTGACAGTTTGGGTTTTCACAAAATACATTTTCTGCTTGGATGGTTCTTCCAGGTTCACACCCACTGATGTTGCTGTGGCTTACAGGCTGGGATGAATACAAAATCTCCAAACGGCAAGTCTAGCCAAAATGAGACAGAAGGCTTTATACCATGAAAAACCATTGAGTTTCAGATGTGTTCCACCTAAACTCATAAATTTCACATCTGAACACATCTGGTTGAAAAACAGCTAGGTTTCCTTAGTACTCAGCTGAAAATTGCACGGGATTCCAGCTGTCCCTGTCTAGCACATTAAATCAGACAAAGAGGTATGGGGCCGTGCCTGACTGACATTAATACTACTCTCTGGTGGCAGATTCCTACCCTAGAACAATTCCTACCCAGGCGAGCAATGAAAGAAATGAATTTACCATACATTACTGGTATTTTCATTATTATTATTACTACCCTAGTTTTATGCTCTCCTTTTGTTTCAGCATCCTCTTTTTCTGGCATTCATGTCAATTTGTGTCTGATAGATACTTTAAAATGTTTTCCTTTAATCTTCTGAGTTTTATTCTTCTTTCCATTACTGTATATTCCATGTAAGGGCAGCACTGTATTCTCTGGATGCCACCTCATAATGGTGGCCAATGTTTACAGGGCCCTATCTGTGAATGAGCTCATATTGTGCTTGTCATGAGACCTAACACAGGATGCAGAGATACTACAGGTACTGCCTCTACGCCTGTTCTCCAAAGCCTGGCCTGTGAAGAAAAACAGAAAATCTGTGTTGGATGAATAAATATTGATGGTAGTAGCTGACATACAACTTGTGTAGGGATGGTCAGCAGGGTAGGTAAACATGCTATCTTAAGAGGGATTTTTTTAGACAGTATGGTTATATTTTCACTGAACAAGAATTTCATATATATTTTGGGGAAAAAAACCCCAACCCTGACTTTCACAAAATCTTCTGTAGCAATTAGTAATAAAAATAGTGTAATTTAAAAAAGAAAATGAAAACCTAGAGAACAGAATTCTGTGGGGAAAGAGAAAAAGTCAGCATGTAATGACCGAGATTAGAATTTATCCTTTCACTTAGAAGACATCTGTTTTCTATTTGTACGCAGCATATTCTGTTTTATATAGATGCCACACAGTATATCAAGAGGTTTCTTACCAGTTGTCACAGAATATTGAGCAGAACTTCACATTTATGAATTAATTTTTGTCAGACTATTGTTTTCCCCAGTAGTTGAAAAAAAAAATCATATTTAAAGCTTAGAGACATTTTCTTGGCAACCCAGATGTGATTTTATAGGGGTGCATGGAACTGTAAATGTACTGAACGCCTCGTAACAGTGATTCACACAGGCTGTATGCATTTGGTGGATTGTCAGTTATAGCCTGTAGGCAGTATGACAGCACTGACAGCAGATACTGTGGAATCATCACCTTTCATACTCATTTCCTCATTTACTGGTGGATGGTAGAAAAATCATTGGTAAAACATATAAAGTCGGTATGTTACTTGGCTGACCTGAGAACAGCAAATATAATGACAGTCATATACAAATCAGTGAAGCAGGCAACATATGGCCTAGCTATTACTGTGTATAAAGTAGGTTCAGTCTCAGTGTGAATAAAAAGTGGTGAACATATATATATACATAACTTAAGAAACAAAGATCCACTACTTAAAAATGAAATTGCAGACTCAGAAGACTGTGTTTGGAAGAGCCTTTAGAGAAGATCTATGTCAAGTCGTTTCACCAATAAAGGATGAATTGCATTTAAGTATTCCCTAAATGGGTTTGTCCAGTGGGTTTCTGAAAATTTCCAACATCCCTAATGAGTCTGTTCTGCTAGTTCAGGACTCCAGTCATAAAGGCTGGGTTTTTTCTGCAACATCCAAATTAAATCTTCCTTGTTGCAAATTAAGATAATAATTTCTTCTTATTTTCTCTGAGTGGCTGTGGAGGGAAATTTATCACAGTCCTCTTTCAAATAACATTTAGAGCATTCCATTGGAAGATTACCATCTAATCACCCTCCCCAAACCTACCTGCATCTATGGTAAGCAAGATCAGTCCTCTGTCATAGTTAATACTTCAATGTCTTGTAATCCAGACTCTTTTTCCAGTTTCTCTATGTCTTTTATAACAAAACACAACGTGGCTTTTGAAGTCTTTTCTAGCAAAGCAAAGAAAGCTATCATTATCTCCTGTGAGATATATATGATGCTGCCATTGGTACAGCTGAGATAAATTAACAGTGTTAAATTATTACTTCATATTCAGTTTAGAATCAGCTTCAATCCCAGCCTCCCAGTTTGAGTAAGCACTTACTTTGTCTGACTTTTCTTTCCCAGACATTGCTTCGTGCACTGTTGTTACTGAATGCCATCCTTGTTTGAGCTTTGCTCTTTCTGATTCATCACATTCAGTTTGAATTCTAGTCCCATTCTTCAAAATGTTTTAAAAACCTCCCAACATGATGTGTCACCTTTCAACCCACTCTTCTCTGTCCTCTAAGCTGTTCACTGGAATGTTGGTTTCAACTCTGCTCGGGAAAGACGCTTTTAGGAGCACACGTACAGATAGACACCAGACTCCTGAGAAGTGCTGCTTCAGAGTGTTTTTTCAACCAGCTGGGTGCTTCATGTTTATACCAATGTCCACTAACTGCTTTTGTATCATGTGATGCTGCTAAAAACTATACTCAACTCAAGAATTGTCTGTATCTAATGCTTCCAACTTATTCCAAGCCAGAATCTCTGTTCTTCAGATACCCATGCTGAGCTTTTTTAGTCTTGTTGATGTCTTCTAAGTATTTGCAAACTGTATAGTTGCTTGTTCGACAACTCCTGCTGGTGTTGACGGTAGAATCACTGTATTACTCTTTGCCAAGACAGGCCTTGCCAAAGATAGGCAAGGTAGTCATGTTTGATCTTCTGCCAACAGAATGGGCAGTCTCACTGCCTCCCTTCTTCAGTAGTGCCAGTGTTTCCCTCTGAAGTTTCACTGAAAAGGGAAAAGATCTACAGTACTATCTTCTCAAGTTATGAACAAAATCTTGATTTTCAAAGGGAAAAATAGATGAAAAAAACTGCCTGACTGATCCCAATTTTCAAGTGAGGGGTGGAAGGTTTGGGTATATTTTGGGGTGGGAGGAAAGACTGCGAGACAAGAAGACAAGTATTTTTAAAACCACTACATTATTCCCATTGTTATTCCTTAACTTTTAACAGACCTTATCCATTTGAGAATTCTCTCTTGTTTTCTAGATCAGTTTAATTTCTTTAAGAGCCTTCTGTGAATGACCTGCTTCAAGTGCCTTTTAGAAACCCAGTTTGACAATATCAGTGAGATCTGCTTTGTCTGCATGTTTGTTACCTTCAGATAACTCTAGTAGATTTGTGATATATGACTTCACTTCACAAAAGCCATATAGCTTTTCATTGATGTACTGCATTTATCACATCCCTACTGACTGTGCTCTTCAGAGCATTTCTGCTGTTTTTACTGGTGTAGACATCATGTTTGCTTTTCTGACCATTTCTTAATCTGCCTTGAAATTCTTTTTATTCTGCATCTCCAGTAAAACAATCAATTTTTGCATCTACCAGTATTAACCTGCACCATTTTTTTGGCACAGTACACTTTTTGTGCACTGGCTTTAGCCAAAAGAGGTGAGATTCATTGTATGATAAGAGTTTTACAGTAGATTCTTTATATTTTCTCAAGCCCTCAAAAGCTGATTTAATATTTTCACAGCCATCGTTCTGCAGAATAAGGCCATAGCCTGAAGCGGCACAGATTAACATAGTTCTGGTGCTTTCAGCATTGTGTTAGAATTAATAAAACTAACTCGAGAGGTGACTATTCCCCTTCTATGCAATTAGAAAAATTACTTTTTAATTTGGGTATCACAGTCTATCCATAAGAAATAATATTTGATGCCTGCCTCCTTTTTAGAAATTGCCCAAGCCCCTCCTAATACCCTGAAGTTTTCTTCATTTTCTCTCCTTTGCTCTCCACCAACCTAGTATCCCACTAGAAACGTGCCAGTGCAGTGTCTTCTCACCAAGGATAGAGATCTCTGTTAATCTGCCTCCAGGACCTTCAGCTGTATCTGATATATGAATATCTTAATCTGTTATCTTAATGTTTAAAAAGAAGTGTGCAAGTGTTATGTTCACGGTGCAGTTATTCAGGTCTTAGAAAACACCTACCGTAATAAATAGGAAAATAAGAGAAAGGGAGTTACAGTAAGCACTAAGTATTTTTCTCCACTTAACACCTTTCATTCACCAGGAGTGGATTACAGGAAGGAGCATGACTTCCTAGCTCAGGGGGTTATCTTGCTTCTGAAGTAGCTTCTGAAGGCCAGCAGAGACAATGTGTTGAAGGCCAAAACTCCAGAATTTCCCGTTGTGTTATTGCATTATGGTAAAACCAGAACCAGCATAGCGTGACTGACTTGCTAAGCCCAAGGTGTAGCGTGCCAGGACAGTTGCCAAGTTTTCAGACTATGTCTTTGTTGTCTTTCAGGATATAGACTGCCAAGATGTGTGGTTTTGGCTGAGTGGAAGCACTTTTTGTTTCAGTATGTCAACATAGCAGGCTGATAGATCAAAACATATTATTACTAAGTTCCGACATGCATGGGATACTGGCAAAGAATGTGGTTTCTTTATCTCTTCAACAACCGGGCATTACGGGATGGATATCTGTGATGTTTGCTTTTGATTCATTATAGGTTTAGGAACACTGAAATGGTTGCAACTTTAAATCTCAAACTAAGGTCATGGGCAGAGGAGAAAATTGTTCTTATCATTGGTGATTGGACTTGTGAGGAAATGAAATGCAGGTCTTCAGGTGTGAAATTTGCAGAACTGCGGGGTTTACATAACCAAATGATTACTTATTCACCATTCACTGTCTGCTTGCACCCAGGACTGAGAGGCATCTATCTGGGTGCTGCAGAGAGCTTCTGGTTTGGCTATGGTTTCTTGTTGCTTTCCTTTGTCTACCACTTATGGCACTACCACCAAATACTGTCACGTTTGCTATGTATTCATTCTTTGTACGCTGCATTCTCCGTGCCTGGGCTATAGTATAATTGTGTGGTTAGCCAGTCTTTAGCAGAAGCAAAGGGAGATTTCACCACTTGCTAATTCTGAAATTGCATGATGATCAGGTTCATCTCCCAGTCACTTTCTTCACTGAACCTCTAAAATGCTAGGAGGTAGACATTGACTACATTGACTAGAAAGTTAGTGCTTGCCTTGGTGCTGTGAGTGAGACTGGAAGCTAACCGGTCCCCTGGCATAAATTGAGACAACAATTCTTCAGTGTTCACCACTGAATACATAAAATAAACAGAAGATTTAATGAGGTCCAGTAATTTCTAGTCTGTACTTTCCCTTAGACAGGGAAAGACAATGTCATCCATAAATATAAAGACTTTCTAAATTATTATGCTTTTTAATAGTTCTGGTTGGTTTTGTTTAAGCAGAATTTCCTTCCGAATTTCATGGAAGGTCTGTCTGCCTTTCTGCTTGGTTTGAGACTTGTGCCTGATCAGGAAAAAAAATATTTTTCTGTGAACTTTACTTCAATAAGAAGCAAAATCATAGGACTGATCCTTTGAAGACTTGGGATAGTTTCTGGATGTAAGAGTTCTAGAAAATAGAAAAAAACAGCATGCAAAGGCAGATGTGGCTTCCCTATAAAGCACCTGGACCTGCCTACCCTGCCCCATGGGGGATGGCCACCTGAGACTTCTTTGTAGGACATATAGGAAGGACATCCATGAGGATGGTACACCCAGGTACAGTGGGAACCTGCTAACCCCATGGTACTCTTGTGTACACTGTCTTCTGCTGAAGAAGATTTCCAATTAAAGCCTGGATGCCAAGACTCATTTTCCAATTAAAAGGAAAAATATGTTTTTGGGTAAAGGAAGCCTGCACTTAAGAAATCAGAGCTAGACTTAAGCTCCAGAGATTCACTCTGTTCCTGTTGCAGCCAGTGCCTAAAAGACAGTAGTCAGGAAGTCATCTGCTGATTTAACTGGCCTGAAAGGATCGCAAAGTGTCAGTGGGGAATTACCAGCCCACAGGGGATTTTGATAAAATGTCTTTCATGGCGAATGAGTCACATGAAAAGGCTGTCTGGAATTCACCAGTGCTATGGAAGAAACTCAAACGGCTGTCTGACTGAAGGCACAATTGCAGATGGCACAAAAGTCAGAGGAATAAGAATTAACAGCCAAGGGAGGCCACAGGGAAAAGAAGTGGATTGTGGTTCCTTTGATGTGACAGGAGCAACCAGGTAGTGAGAAAGATTGCACCAAGGAGTCCATATCATTTCTGTGGGTGCTCAGGAAGCTGCTACTGAAGGGTTTCCATGTCGGGTGTGCCCATGCACAAGGAGACTCCCATGGGGGCTACAGGGTGCTGAGCATCCCAGCACCAGGAGTGTGGGATGGGACAGAAGGGCAGAGCCATAGCAGCTCCTCCCGCCATCAGTCTGTCCCCAGGCTGGAGCCCGCTGCAGAGAGCTGGGGAGAGAGTTGTGGCTTGGGGAACGGGAGGCTGATGGGCACAGTTCATTTAACTAATTCCAGAGAAAGAGAAGAGGTAATTCAATCAGAGTCCAAGTGCATACTTGAAGGGGAGGGGAGGATACCTGAACTATGGGACTCTCTAATCTCACAGATAAAGGCAGAACGAGATTTAGTTTCTCGAAGTTGAAGTCAGCCAAGTTTAGCACTGGGTGCAATTAGCTGCTGAACTGGCAGGAGGTGAGAAAGTCTTCAGCACTCGGAGTCCCCACGCCAAGCTGAATGCTTTTGCCAGGGACAGGCCATTGCTCAGGCACACATGGAAACCAAAGATCTCAGCTTCTGGCCAAGAGTCCACAGCTCATGTATCATGCTACACTATGTACGTGCCACACCATCACCCAGTCTCTGTGGATTTGTGGCTGATCTTTGAAACCAGGATCAAGTCCTCTGTTTGGGGCACTACTTGCAGTCACAGCTGAGAGTTATGATTAGAATCATTTTCATTATCATCATTGTCCCTATTCCTACTATCATTGTTATCTGTATTAGTGTAGATCAGGACCCCTTTGTACTGAGGGCTGTAGGGACACTGTGGCAACTAAAGCCATGGGATCCCCTGACCCAAAGAAAATTTCCTTCCCTGTTAGCTAATAAAATGCATAAAAGAAATTGCCTAGTGATCTTCCCTCCCCTCTTCTCCTTTTTCATGAAAACCTTATGGATCACAATAGTTTGCTATTGAAAAAAAATCCCTATGCCAGAAAAATAACTTAATCTTTATTTCCCTTTTTTAATGAATAGTGGGTAACCTAATCTATACTGCCTAAGTGGGTGTGTTTGGCTGTTCCTCAAACTAAAACAAGACTCAAAAGATTAAAGTGGAGCTTGGCTCAAGATCAGGTGAATCAGCACAGTTATAATGCCACAAAATGGCCTGCAGGATGGCTTTCTCTTCTGTAATTATTCAGTTTTTATGCCGTACAGGCAAAGGAAGTAATTTAATTTATCTGTTCTACTTAAATACGTGATATGAGGAAACAGTGATGTGTCTGTTTAAAACATGCTTTAGATTCTTTTGGTGAGAAAGTGAATGGGCTGAGTGCAGCTACTGTGCTCTAATGTGACTGCAACTTTCCCATTAATGCTCACGTTCCTAAGTGTAATTTATGTAACAAACTCTAATGGCAGGTTTGGGCTGATATATGGGCTGAAACTTCATGCAAAGAACTGGTCTTTGCGGCTATTTTCCCCCACCTTTTTATACTATGTGAGTTTATTTTGCAAGCTCTTTCAAATCAACTGGCAAATCTTCATATCCACAAAAAATGAAATGAAATTCAGTTACCAGGACCAGTGAAGATATTTGGGAAAAGTAATTCCCATAGACTGTAGTGGAAGCCAGATTTTGCCCACATGTGACTGGGTCTCGTTTAACTGGAAAACGGTAATGTTGCCTTAGAAGGGGTATTTGAAGGCTGACATTGAGTATTTCTTTTCTCATCTACTGGTCAATGCATAATCATAAAAGTCCTGCCTTTGGTTTCAAAAGCCAAGGTCAGCCCTGAGCTGTTAAAATAAGGTGTTAATGGGAAGAACTGGAGAGGGGGTGGATTGTGATGAGTGATGGATTTCAAATTGTCAGATACTAACCAAACATGGAACAAGAAAATTGATCAGGTTCTCCCGTTGTGCCTGTCTTATCTAGGGCCAAGACGAGCAAAAGAATTGTCTGGGGGCATTCATAAAAAAATTTATATCAGCATTTTAAGACCACTAAGAGTGTGCCATCTTAACATGGCACTATGCGTTTTGCAGGTACTTTCCCATATTTTTATGTGTGATTTTTAAAAAAAAGGACTGGGCTTCTTAAAAACTACCCCGTCAGTAAAGAGGATAAATGCTTTTGAAGAAAAACTGTTTTTGTGCTTTCAGTGTTTGTTTGCTGTAAGCTAGCACTGTTATTTCATTATCTATCATTAGTTTGTAATGGTGTGAGATTTGCAGAAGGACTTGACATTCCAGCTGTTTAGGGATGAGAAAATATGCTGTAAATTGAACTATAGCTTTTTGTTGAGCATTAGAGCTAGGCTTTGGGGAAGGAAAGAGAGTCTGAAAGCTTTGGTCCTGTTGACAGTCATATCATGCCCAGGGAGCCATCCCTGGCTCACAGCTCTTCCTGGGAACTTAAAATGAAGATAAAAGAAGAAGGGTGTTACCTGTACCATTCAGAAAGGCTTTGGCAAGTTACCCTGGAAAGCTACCAAAAGAAAGTGGTGTTTCTGAGAGAAAATAAAGGCTTACTCAGCTCCTAAAGCTGGTGGTGCTAATGACCTGGGGAGCAGGACACCTTGTTTATGTAGCCAAATGCCATTTGCTGACTGTCAGTGATGGGTTCGCCAGGACAGAGCCTGTCCCAAGGTTTGCTGGCAAGCCAGGAGAGGTGAACACCTGCCTCTGACTTTCAGGAAAGGGGTGCACAAGCTTCCAGGGTGAAGCCCCCAGGTGGGTGCCTGCTGGCTGCAGGACAGTGCTGCCAGCAGGCACAGGGCAAGTTCACTCCCTAGTGCCACCTGAGATGACACCTGCTCCTCCCGGTGTCCTTTGTGCCTCTGCTCCCATGGGATAAAAGAGAAGTTACCCATCTCCAGCTGCACCCCGTGCCCTAGGGCAGCTGCAAAGAATTCATCTACCAGTGCCACAAACTGTGCAGTGCTCAGGAAGTCAGCAGCACCTCACCTGATCCCCTGGACCACCGGTGATGGACCTTGCAGCTTCGACAACCTTCCTACTTATTTTGAGAGACAAATATGCAGATGCAGTTATGCTGTGGGCTGGTAGCAAGAATGAGGTCTGTTCTGCTCTCCTCCTGGGTCTTGGGAGATGTGTGGCTGTGGGTGATGCGGGATTTCAGTGCCTCTATGTCCCCCATGAAGCAGCTGGTACCACTGGCACTGGCAGTGGGATGGCAGCAGTCTTAGGACAGTGGCTTGTGGCCTCGCTTGACATCAGCAGCCCGACCCCCATCCTTCACCTTCAGGGTGGGCTGAAGCTGGCAGCAGTATTTGGTAGCAAGGGTGGGAGAGGAGACTGTGAAGGGGGCAGGCAGCATGAGGAAAGGGAGAGGAAAGATGGGGCTGAAGTAGAGGAAAACGAAGGTCAGTTATAAGAAAGAGCAGAGACAGGATAAAAAGAGAAGAGGAGAGTGGGGAGGAGGGAGAAGTGTGACTAGAGAGATGCTTTAAAAATCTAAAGGAGAGGAGAGTAGCCCTGTCCCCATTTCAGGGGCCAAGGGGAAGGCAAACAGCTGCTCAGGTGGGTTCATGGTCACACCTGCACCTCTGTAAAACTAAGACTGAAACATGAAATGATCCCTGAAATGCTTCAGTGGCTTCCCTGCAACCCAAAACCCTAAGTAAATTTTTCCCAGAGCCCTGCCTCCTGAGGCGAGTCACTAGTGAAAGCCAGGTGGCCATGGCCACCTGGTGACAGTGGCGATAAGGAACACAAAATGTGGGATCTTTTCAGTCTTTTGAAAGCTCTGAAATCGCTGCTAGTACGATGGCACCTATTTGTGTGCTGTGTGCTCCCTTCTGCACACACTGGGTCCCTCTTTGAAGGCTTGGCTCCTGCACCTGTGTCCTGCAGCGCCGGCTGACCCGTGGGTCAGTTCTGCTTCCCAATGTGTGCCGTAATGGCACTTCTCTAATGGCTGTCCTGGTCACTGCAGGAGTATTGCTTCCATTAGGGAAAATTGAGTGTTGCTTCCTCTGGCTGGGGCAATATTTGGCGTTTGTGCAAGCAGCAAGTCTGGGGGTGAGAGGAGGAAAGCTGGTTGTGGGAGCCAAACCTTGGCCCAGGTCCAGCCCGGCAGGAGCCCCATGGCCAGCACTGATGTGGTTTTTGTTTCAGCACCTCACTTAATCCCTCCATTCCTTAAGTGTCACCTGAGAAACTCACCTCTTCAGGCTTTGCAGGAGAGGCAGCTGCCTGTTCCATGCTCTTGGTGGGGTGACACACAAGGGTTGAGCTGATGTGAACTGGATGCCCACCCTGTTACGGGAGAGAGCCAGAAGACATGGTGCGAGGTAGGCTGTCAGGATGTAAAAAAGCGTATGACAAAAAAAGACAGTAGGTGCCATCAGCTAAGTAGATGTTTTACACTCACTGCGAGACAGTTTCTGAGGTGCTAGGGCATGAGGTACATGCATGAAACATCTGCAAAAGAGCAGTGGCAGCAATCACAGAGCATTGAGCAAAACCCACTGAAAGCAGAGGTTGTTCTCGCGCTTCCATGCTAGTGGCACAGCGGCTGGCAGTCTGTCCTGTAGTCCAGGTCTGACATCCAAACATGGAAATGGCTTTCCCTTTCCTCTCCTCCAGCAGCACAGGGCTTAGGACTTTCCCAGGCACACGAGTGGGAATCAGCTGTAGCAGAAGGGCTCCAGTAATCTTTGTAGCTCAGGAGGCTTCCTTGTCACCTCCTCTCCCCCATTGCAGCTGTGCTCACCAACGCCAGTGAGGGCCCACTCCTTCCCTCCGCTCTGATAACTGGTCCAGACCCATCGCTTGCTTTCCCAGGCGTCCCAGGCTCTCCCAGACACTGGTGTCCCCTGGCTGGTGGCCGTGGGTGTGTGCACCCAAGCAGGGCGCAGCTCGGTGGCACTCATGCGCACGGCTGTGGGCAGGGCCTGCTCCTGTCCACTCACTGCTTCCTCCTCGCTCTTCCAGCCCCTCTGGGTCCATCCTGCTGGGTCTGTAGAACGTCCTGCCTGATCACTTTCAGACAGTTTTAACCTATCTTGCAACTTATATCTTCAAACCAGTTTACGCATAGCTTTTAGTAAGATCTGTGTGACATACCAAATACTCTTCTGAAATGCTGACCTGTTTTAGGACAACTTTTCTCCTCTCCCCATTCAGCTTAACCTGGTTCTCCGTTCCTGCTCCATTGCCCACTGCTGCTAGTACTCCCATCTCCTGCTTTTAATTACACTTTGGGTAATCCAAACCACTCCTTCCAAAATTTATTTTTCTCTCTATGGATAGTACTTCTGACATAAGGCCTTCTTGTATCACCTGTAGGATGCAAGTTGGCCATGCCTGTGGTTTTACTTTTCTACTGCCCTGCAGTGCATGCTTTTTTCACCTGCATCATGTTAAGCAGAACAGGCAGGAAATCTGATGTGTGACAGACCAGGGTCTGTCATCCTTTGGCACTGCTGCTGTCTTGGGAGCATGAGCACAGTGTTCGGGCATGACTGGGGACAGGCTGGGATTTTGTCCCACAAAAGGCCCACGAGGCCTGTAGGGCAGGGTAAAGTGAGTTCAAAATTACAGGTACACATTTTACACCAAAATGATTTTGAATGATGACAGTGTTGACTGGGTAATCATACTTCAGTGCTCAGAAAACAACATGGCAGTAGATAGTCCACCATTACTGCACTCTACTAGCAACTGTGCAGTAAGAGCCATGAGAGTGTTCTCCTCAGAAGAGTTCTACTCCTAATTTTGAAGTTTCACTCAGTGGCACGATCCCTCTGTTAGAAGCAGTGCTTGACAAATAAAAAGACCACTGTGAGCACCTGGTGGCCTGACGAAGCCAAAGTGTTATAACAAAATCCAGCTTTGATGTAGCCAGTTGTAAAAATAAATTATGTTTAATTATTGAATCTGTCCATAGATATATGGGGGGCATGTGTACACATACATATACACACTTATATACATATACCTTGCACACATTACTATTTCAGCTTTCCTGTTTAGTTCATGTTTCAGCTGAGGAGCTGTTTAAGAAATTTCTCACCTCCTGCTTGGCCTTCCTTCTTTATTATATATAATAAGCATTTGTTGGTGTCTGATGGCATCTAGTTCAAATGCCTAGTGAGATCAAACTCAGGAGAACATAAACGGGAGCCATAAGGCACTCTATAAAATAGCCTACACTTTTCATGAACTGGAATGGATGTTTGTCAGTATTGAGGCACTGCAATTAAATTAAATAAGCCTTGGCAATAGTTCTGCCATATCTGCCTGTACAATGCTCCTTCAGCCGCAACACTCCCATGGGAAATTACATATACAGCCTGTGCATTAGCCAGCCTTATTGTCTGGGTGCCTGCAGTCAAGGAACCCTCAGCCCTGCCTCTAAAACAAAGCCCTTGTGGACAGAAGGTTTTGGGCTTCCCTGAAATGAGTGTGCAAGGTCAGGAGCAGGCACTATCTGAATCCCTGCATCATGCCCACCCTGTGGAGCACACAACCATGAGAGGCAGAGAGATGGGGGGGAGACCTTGGATCTTCTTCTGTGTTGGCTCCCCTGCTGTGGGCTCTTTTCCCTACAGCAGACCTAAGCATGGGTGTAATGTGAATGAAATAATAGTAACAATAATAATAGTAGTAATAGTAATGATCACCATCGTCATCAAAACAGTGAAAAATAGTCCTGCCTTCCTAGGATGAGAAGTTCCAAATGCAGGTTGTCCCTTTCTCAGGAGATCACTCAGGCCTGACTCTTCAACTGGGCATGGTCATCTTTCATTACCCTTATGGTGAGCTTTCCTATTATTGGGAAAGTCACGCAAGCCTGAGGAGAGCAATGAGCACTCTGCTGACAACGCTGGGATGAAAGATTCTCTCTTTGGTGCAGTTGCCATTTTGGGGGGACTCAGTGCTTCCCAAGGATTTTTTGGATTAATGGCTGCAGTGACCCCACAAAAATGTTGTGGTATTGAAAGAGAGGAACCGTATTGCCAGCACACTTTAATATAAAAGCACAAGGTGGGGTGCACTTTCCATGTCCTCCTGAGTCATCTGCAGTCTGTAGTTGAGGAACTATTCACTTGCTTTTTGTTGTCTGAATGTAGTTTTTCTTAAATTGTTTACTAGACTGGAGAAAAGAGACTAGAAATGTGTGAATGACTGGTTTCTAAATTCTTTGGGTGGGCAGGAAAAATGAAAGCACAATTTCCTTCACAGTGAATGAAATATGTTGGTTCAGCACCTCTTACTTTTTAAAGTTAATTTAGTCAAATCAACTTCAGAGTTTTCCTTGGAAAACAAATTTTCCAAAATATTTCCCAGGTGTAATCAGCATTCTCAAATCTTCTCCAAACTGTTAGACTTGAGATTGCATTTTTTTATAAACAAGGTGTTTTAAAAATTGCTCACATCTGAAAGTGATGCAACCCTTCAGTAATTTCTATGACAAAAGCTATTAAACAGTTTTATGCTATTAAATATGATGGTAAGGGTGGCAACACAGTATTGTACTCCAATGTAATTAAGTTCTTTCATTTTCCCATGAAACTAAGCTGCTTCAAAGTGTATTCTCAGAAAACGCTAACTTCTCCAAGCTAGGTAAATCATGCCAGAGTGTATTAGTCTCTGCATTATCCCCACTTTCATGTAATTAGATATTTCAGAGACTCTTTTTCAGGACTTTTCAAAAGTAGAACTAGGAAAAATCAAAAAACAGGACTGGGCGTAGGGAGTTCAATAATGAGAATCTCAATTAGAACATAAGACAGGTGGAAAAAAAAGAATAGTAAGGGAAATCAAGAGCTTTTCATCTGAAATAAAGGTAGAGATGATATTACTTCGGATTTGAAGACAGGGTGTATGCAAGGTGAAATACTACAGAAATATACAGCCAAGTATTGTTTAGAGATCAGTTCAGCTTCTTTTCCTAAAAGAATATTGACATGAAGGTATTTAAAATATTCATTTGATCATTACTTTCATAGTGTATATGTGTAGGAAATACTCAAATGCATCGTGGTTTGGTAAAGAACTCAAAGAATAGAATTAACAGAGAGAATTAGTAAAATACAAAATCAAATCAGGTACTTATGTAACAAAAATAAGTATTAGAGCTGAAATATTCTGTCTGCATATAAGAGGTCTGTGTCCTCCCACTTCACTGCATTCACAATTAAGTGTCCTCCATTGTGGTGGGAACTGCTGAGCCTGTCTCCTACATTGTCCTCTGAATCACCTGGGATTGACAGCTGTTAGGAAAGGGTAGTGGACTTAATAGACTTTTCTGATTTGCAATGGTAATTCCTGCAGTGCCATTGCGGAAGTCAAAAAACACCCTAGTGATCTGTTTTGTAGAGACAAAGAAAGATACAAAGGAAGCAAGGAAGGAAGGAAGGAAGGAAGGAAAAGTAAAGGGAAAAAAAAGTAAAGGAAAAGGAAAGGAAGGGAAAAGGAAAAAAGAACAAACAAATTTTCTCTTCTCTGGCTGGGGATACTATGAACCCGAAGAGACATCTCCTACAACGGAAGCTTGCTCACATGCTCATTTGATGTACACCAGCAGAGCAAAGGGCTATTTCAGCTGACACCAGCTCAGATCTCACCTGTGACATTTACACTTCCCAATCAAGTTAAAGTTTAATCCTGCCAAGAAAGAGGAACGGTAAGGAATTAGAAGTCCTGTAAATCTGTGCCCCACTTTGGGATGTAGACCTTGGGCCACCCTCCTCTTGGTGTGGGATGAGGGATATAGGAAGCAGTGGGAATTTTTCAGCATGGTGAGAGCCAAGTTTGAAGGATATATTTTAGCAGCTACTAAGTAATATAGTTAGCTAGCTAGCTAACTAATTAGTTAGCTAACTAATATGCATTGCTCCTGGTCTCCAGAGAAAAATGTTTGAACTTTGTCACCAATGAAGCTAGCTGTTTTGTCCTAGTCTGAAGCCCAGCAGCAGATGAAAGCACATGTGATGTGGGTAATCTGGTGATCAGAGCCCCAAAATAAAACAGGAGCTGTTTCATCTGTGAGCTGGAATATGGAGGTGTAGTACTGCTAGCTGCTGTGAGCAGTGGTGGAGTCCCTGGACACACTGAATTCACTAAATGAAACTCCTCTACTGTTCATTTGTGTAGCTTCTTTCATCACAATTATTTACTGGTTTAGTAGAGAATTTTTGTCCTCTCTGCTGAATCCTTAAAATAACAAATAGTGTCTTGGCTACAATGACAATGGGTTATTTAAAGGAGCGTGCAGAGTTGCTGATAAAGGGGAATTCCAAATACAGTTGAAAACATTTGGGATTGCTTTGTGGTTGAACAGGCATGGGCAAAAACTTGTTAATAATATCAGATTATAATTTCCTTTAAAAACAGATTAGGTTTTCATGACCCACAGCGTTAATGTTCTTTCTAAATAGACATCCTTACTGAAAAGTTTTCTCTTTGCTGGTGGCTAGATCTGCTTAGCAGAGTTGGGTGATACATTGTCAATATGTTGCGAGAGAACGAGACATTTAGTTTAAGATCTCAAAATATGAGATTTGCTTGCATGCGAGATAAGGAAGTTATTTTGCTATTTTATCAGAAGAAGGTATCTGTCAGAATAACTGGCCAGTATCCTGTCACCGGTAGGGCTGGTTGATCACTTAAGAGCTATTCTTTTATAAATCACTGAATTCTGTTTTATGCAATTTGTTTATTTAGAACTCGTGCTCCTTTGGGTATGGACCTTATCTCCTTAGGGCCAGGTAAGACCGAACGTGCACTTATCTTCATTTTTGTTTCTGGTGTACAAAACAGAAGTACCTGTCAGCTTTTAAAAACAATGGTCCTTGCAGCTATGCTGTCACAGCACACTGGTTTCATTTAATATTTAAATCAGTATTTCTAATCCAGAATGCAGCTCATCTGTTTGTTACTCACTGAACTGTCATCCTGATATATTACCAGCAAGTGAAATTCCTGTGCAATTATGGTTTCACAGCACAAGGAGCAGCTCTCAGTGCAAACCTGTCCCCCAGTGTTCCCCAGCCCCAAACTGGTGATTTGTGGAGTTCTCTTTTGGGTCTTTCCATAGGGATTATGGCTGCCTAAGCCCTCTCCCAAAATTGGGTTTCCCTAACATAGGTAACAATTATCTAGAAAATTATTCTGGTTGGCTGTATAATTTGAAATTAGTAATATAATCTGAAGACACTCTATTCAGTTTTAAATGTTGTATATACCAGTTGAAGGTGGCAATAAACTCAATTAACTAGGCTGATATAAACCTTATTTAATTCAAATTAAGTGCATTTCTGCAGTGGTTGGCATCTATTTCATTAATTGTGATTAAAACCTGCTTAGGAGTTAAATTGGTATGACTCTAAATATAGATAAAGCCAAAGGAAGACAAAACTGGCAGCTGAGCCTGAACTGGACTAGAAAGTTTGGAGTCCTTCTTTGTATCCAGAACACCAGAGCTTTGTTTGTTTTAATTAAAACTGGGATCCTGTAGAATGTAATGGATGCTGTTTAGAAAAGCTGCCGGCTTGTTTCTGATAATTGGATTTTTCTAGCCCAGATTAATATCCTACTACGCCATTTCACTGGGTCTGAGAGGAATCCTCCAAATAATTAAAAAATGAGTGCTGAAGACTGTAACCACCTCATTAAGATAAATTTACAACAACATCTTGGGTTCACATAAGGAGTTCCTTTCTTTTTTTCTGGAAAGAGGCCACAGTTTGTTTAGCCTGGCACTGGTAAGAACTGATTTTTGTGTATACAAAAAAAAGCTTTTTACACCATTACTGCTGAATCATTGTGTCTCAAGCAACATGAAATTGGACTAAGCTTTGACAGGGGTCTGCGGAAACTAATTTTGAGATGGTTACAGTGCCCAAATAATGCGAAATAAAATATATGTGAAAGTGTAAATATTTCCAGAGAACTTCTGGCACACAGTATCACACCAGAGACTGACAAACACACCTGCTGATACTTGATGCTAGATATAATAGCTGTTCTGTTTATTCATCAAAATGATATTATCTATTTGTGGTTTATGCTTAGCATATTATGTAGCATCATATCTAGTGGTGTTTTTTAAGATGAAAGCTTGCTTACTATATAATCAACCAGTATTATCATGACAGAACTAATTCACAGGTGCTGGATTTTGGGAATATAACACCCGGGGAAGCTGGCTAGCCTATCTAGGAAGAAGCTGTTGGAAAAACTCAGCGGAGGCACTGAGGATAATGGGAGGGACAAAGAGGTCACTGTGAGTGTGATGATCACTGAATTTCACTGAATTTCACTGAATTTTTTTTTTTGGAGTTGGAAGGGACCATAGAGATCATCTAGTCCAACT
>JAOQGH010000023.1:34704418-34744331 GCA_025769975.1 Gallinago jamesoni
ACTGCTGGATCATTGTCATTTTGCTGTCCACTAGGACCCCCAGATCCTTTTCTTCGGAGCTTGTCTCCAGCAGGTCCTCAGAAATATATCAATGAACAGAGTGGGGAGGAGCACCTGCCATTTCATGTGCTTGTGCTTATCACATACGCAACTCACCCAGGCTCTGCGAGGTACTAAAAGTACAAATCTAACTTTAAACCTGAGAGCAGACTTAGGGCACTTGCACGTGTTGATATCTTTGTGGGCTCACAGGGGGTCCCCTTGCATGGTGAGAGATGGTTTTAGATGGAAGCTTATGCAGTGCGTAGCTTTATTCAGAACTTCTTCCCAGGGCAAATTTCACACCAAAAGCTGTAAAATCAAGTAATGTCACATTTAGAGTGGTAAAATTTTATTATTCACTTATAGAAATATGTTATTGTAAAGCAATATTTTTTTTAAAAAAAAAAAAATCTTATTTCTGGCTCCAATCACCATCAGTACCTTCTGTACTAAACATATAGAAAGCAGTCATGATGTCTGTAAGTACTGGCTGAAGGAAGTGTCCTCACACAGAGAAGTAGAGGGCTATGTTTTATTCTCAATTAGGGATGTGCATTACAGTTCTGTAGTAAGGTAGGGCTGAAATGTTTGTTTCTGTGTGACTTATCTCAGGTATTTTCTTTGGGCTACATAGTACCAGGGGATATTTTAAATAACTGTTATAGAGATTTCATGTGCTGGGTGAACTAGCCAGGTCCCAAAAGTGTATTTGAAAACACTTTCCTCCAGGTGTCAGTTGGAAGCTGGGAGGTAATGAACGTGGCGGATTCCAGGAGGCACAGTGATTGTGTCTGAAATACCTGCACATTTTGCATGTTTTTCTGACATACTTGTTTGCAATGTGTAAGAAGCCTGTATCGCGATCATTTCTAAATGAGAGTTGCAGATATATGCTAATTATATAAACTTTATCTTAATTTTGGGGATATTTTCTTGGGATTTGGGGGGAGAAAACATTGTATGAGAAGATCTGTCTGGGGCCAGCTCAGTGAGTTGGTCTAGTGGGCTGTCAGCAAAGGTGGCCTGTGGTAGATGACTGAGGAGAAGGGTAGGAAGTGAGGCATTTTCTAGGGTGTTCCTTTCCCTGATAAGCACTATTAGCTGCTGGCCATCACTGTGGTAGAGAATTCCAGAGGCATAACCTGTTTCCAGACCATTCTGCTCAGCATATTCATTTGGATACATCCTCCATAAATTTGTTTAATCTTTCTGAAGCCATTTCTACTTTGGCAGTCACAACATGCTGTGGGAATTAATTCTGCATTTAATTTGTAGGATGTGCCTGTTTCCTGATATTGATGTAATTCCCACTTGCCTTGTGCTCATCTGCAGAGATCCTGGAGCACCACTGCCCAGGATTTCTCCACGTTCCTCCCAGCAATGTTCAGGTTAAAGCACTTGCTACTCTGCATAACGTGATCGTTTTCTGCATGCCAGACTGTCGCATACTGACAAATACCTGCCAGCAGCTATGGGTTTTGGGAAATTCCAGGTAAACATGATCCCTCAGCCTCTTACAGGTAACAGCTGCTACTTTTGCTCAAAGGGAATTCCCACTGACTTTGATCTGTAGGAGAGGACATCACCCCTGCTTTGCTTCGCTATAGTGAGGTAACAGGCATTAGCTAAAATGTTTGTTGAGGACATGTGATAGCAGTTACTTCCCACGCAGCAGGCCAAACTTTTCCACTGCTTACCTTAGTCATACACACTTTGCTCTTAATGGAGTTGTTCTCTATCCACCCCAGTAAAAGCACAACTGGAGTCTGAGCCAAAAAGCAGCAAGTAAAAACAGGACAAATACCAGTTAATTCTCTGGTATGACCCGTGGAAATCTGCAGGCATGTTGGATTTTGGCTTTTTGACCTTCTAAATTTGCTGTCTTCGGTGCATGGAGAAGCACTGAAGATTTTAGGAGGTCTTCTTTTCATTGCATAATATCAATTGCAATATAACTCATTAAAACAGAACAATTATTAGCTGTGCTTACTTTGGGTATGATGCACTGGCCAACCTCCTGGCCTTGTTTTATTCTAGGCACTGTAAAAACTCAGAGTAAGACTGCCCGCCCAAGAGAGCTTAACACACACATCCTGAAAAGTGGACGAAATAAGAGAGAGGAGCTGGATGGGCAGGAAAAGTAAAAGAAGGGTAGCAAATACAGCATGAGGCACAGAATTCCTAGTCACTCTTGTGACGTAGCCTTCTAGTCTCAGTGGCCAAAACCACATTGATCATTTACATTGACTCTTTCAGGCTTTTAGCATCAAAGTTTTGGTATTTTGTGTCATTCCGGCCTGAGTAAGGCACAAAGGTCCTTTAAAATCATTGTGTTCACCACATTGACACCACACCAAACAGGCAGGCAGTGCAGCTCTCCGTCTCCTGAGCATCAAAGACAGGTCTTGGGGGTTGTTTAAGGGCATTTTCTCTGTGCAGGCATCTGATAATATTATTTAACATGGAAAAAGACCTCCTCTAACACTAGGCCTATTGAGAAAGCCCCAGAATGTAGCAGGCGCTTTCGGGAGAAGACAGTCAGCCAGTGCAGAAATGGGGTTTTTAGAGTGTGTACCCTAATTCACAATTACTTATCAGAGGTGCTTCCCTGTAGCACAGCCATGGTCTCAGGTCAGAAGGGTTGCCGAGTGCAAGTAAACATTTTGAACCACTCCAATGCTGCACTGTTTATTCTCATTATATGGACAGACCCTGCCACTGTGCTGTTGTCCTTGGCATCAGAGAGCTTCAGAGGAGGCTTTGCCTCATGTCATGGCCAAGGCCACTATCCATGGCCAGATTTATCTGGTTTTGAGCCCCATCTCTACCCCAAGCTTGCTGTGTGACTCTCAGCCAGTCACATAGTTTTCTGAGTCTTGCTCTATCTGCTAAGACAGAGACAGCAGCGTTTCTGTACCTCACAGTGGGAGCATCTTTTATCTCTCTGGGCACATTCTCTTTATCATCTTATAAATGCTGTCAGGACAAAACCTGTGGATTTTTATACATTTTTCTATTCTGGTTGACTGGAACACTAGCCATGATGCTGGTGACCTGGCAGCCCTGGAGCTGCAGATGGCTCAACAGCAGCAGTCATCCTGCCTATGCACTGCACAGCTGATGAGTGCCGAGTGTACACTGAGTTAGATGCACTGGGCAGCCCCTATACATTGTGCTACAAGTTTCTGAAATGCAGAAGCCCACTGCAGATGTGGATCAGTTTTTCTACATTCTTAGGCTCAATGTGATTACTGGGTGGAGATGCCCTTTGGTGGGCTGCTGCAGTTGCCCAGGGGTGTTGTAGCCCTCGGGCTGGTGCTGCTGAAAACGCATCCTGGACTGCCGCCTGCTGAGCACTGAGGAAAAATGCAGCAGAAATTCCTGCCTGCGTTCAAAGCTTCCTCAGGCAGAGCCCTAAATCTGTCACCAAGCACCAAAAATCAAGTCAGGGGGAGATGCTAAACACAGTGTCACTGGGTTTGTGAATGAAAATCAGCCCATGTTTTCAGGTACCCGAATAGGAATGGGGGTGATGACTTTACAGCTGTGGCCTGAATTGTTGGTCTAGAGATGCAACCAAGAACTCCACAGAGTGAGAAAAACCTGATGTAGTAGCAGGTAACAGCTTATAGTGATCCTTTACATGAGGTCACAAAAATAAAATGCTAGTGTGCTGTCTAATTATAGAAAGAGGAGCTCATCAGGAGAATTTTGAAGTCATAAAGATGCCACTGCAGCATTAGCTGCAGGAAAAAGTTCCTTTTTCTACAACAAATCTAATACTTACATGATATTAATCAAATTCAGCTCAAGCACAGTGCACCAGTACCTTAGAAGGCTGGATTTTGTTTGGCATCATGATGTTATCACAAACCTGTTGCTGATCGTCTTGGTCATGCTCTTTTTCAACTGACTATTGTGCGGTTTGCAAAATAAGCCACAGATCCTCATCTGTAAAATAAAGATAATATTTAGATCAAAAATTCTTCTAAGTAGGGCTATTTTGCCATGTATTTTTACCGTGCCTAGTAAAATAAGATCTCATTATAATTTATGATATCTGGAGGGTAGTGTGAAGTAAAACAAGACTGCTCTGACCTCATTTATGGTTACCAGGTATGCTTTATTTTTAAAACAGTGATAGAAAAAAAAAATAAGAACAGGAAAAAGACAAAACCAAAAACTGTGCTTGTGTCTACATCTAACAAGCCTCTAATGCCACCTGCTGAGGAAACACTGAAAATGAGAATGAAGTCTCCAGCAGACTACTAATTGCATTATTCTTGTTACTGGTTTATTTTAAAATTTATATTAAGTAAAAATATTAAAATAATTTAAAGAAACTTAAATGAGCAACTGTGAGTACAATAACATGGGTGTATTTTTAAATACTCTACTTCAGACTAACTTTTGTAATCAAGAAACGGTCCTATTATTCAACTTTAATTTTCTCTTCATTCCTAAAATTAGCCACACCAAAATTATGCTAAAATACATTTGCATCTTTTAATGTGGAAGGATAGTTTATTAGCAGCACTGTGACTCCTTAAGGACACTGCTTTAGCATTCAGCAATACAGAAAAAAAATAAAAATGTTTTCTTAATCAAACCCCATTATAGAGAAAGAGTATACAACCCTAAACACAGCACTGGTCCTTCATAATAGAAAACAGAAACAGGAAAACAGTGAGGCCTATTGTTTAATATCCTTAAAATGTTTTATGCGAGCATGAACCTCCTGATACCTGAAGAGTTGTACTGTAGCACTAAAATGGCGAATCCAGGCCAATTACAACTTTTTGTGGGAGCATATTATAAAACTACTGTGCAGTATTCAAAGGCATCTTCTTTGCTTATCATTCACTGCTTAAGCTGCAGAGACTATTAAATCAACCTAAAAACTCCCAAGTCCTGTAAAAAGTTGGGAATTCACGTCCTAACACAAAGGCTATTAGAAGCCAAAAGGGGTTTTTTCTCTGCATTGTGCATCTCTCTATTGCATGCGGCCCACCCAGCAAATATGCACAAACATAGCTGCTCTACAGAAAAGGGAAAAAACAAAAAAAACAAACGGGAAGTGGTTTGGGTGGATAGAACATTGTCGGGGGCACAGTATTCAAAATAAAACAAAAAGAAATTCTTAGCTAGGTAGATTTATTTCAAAGTAAAATATCTCTAAGGTAGGGTATTGGTTTTGTTATTAGACACAACATAGAAAGACACTGTAAAACTATAATACAGTATTAAGATGAACCTCTGGCTGCAGCAGTAGCAGTTTTTAAAACAGACACACAATCTTTCACAAAGTAACAGGTCAAAGATAACAAATATATCAAAGTAGTTTAGCCATCAAGTTATTAGGTGCTTTTTAAAATTCTTTCAGATAAGAGGGATGGAAGCACATAAGTATTTTTACCCAGTCACGTTTACTGAAAGAAAAATAAACAAGCTGTTTGTGTCATTTATGCATTTTCTTCCTGAAAGGAAAAAAAGGACTTAGAACATTCAGGACCCTTCTCATTTAAATGTCTGAAACACAATGGAAGGCATCAACAGTTTGGAAAACAAAGCCTGTCAGTCCATCCACTGCAGACTTCCTGATAAATCCTAACCCCAGTGAGATTTAACAGGCCACATCGTTAACAGCAAAGACGCCCCAACCAGTAGCACAAATGAAAATGGTTAAGCCCGACTTTATCAGACAGACAGACCTACTGCATCTTAGTGCTCTGATGAAAACAGCACAGGTCGAGAATACTTACTGGCCTCATTCATTAAAAGAATAAAAGAGAAGAATTTACTAACAGTCACATCGCAAAAGAACCAATAGTATTTATATCCGAGTATTTATTTTCAAACACAATGATTTAACTTTCAACTGGACCTTGCTGTGACACTGGTCAGTAGCTTGGGAAAATGATCTTCCTACATCTGCCTGAACGCAGTACCACTGAGCAGGCTCAGCAGCAACACAAATAAATAAATATGTGCTCGTCTGATGCTCACTAGGCTGGATTTTGACTGGAAAGATACATGTCTCTACCTGACTGACCCTTTATTTTATTGCATTTCTGCAAGATTGATGCTGTAGCAAAATAAACATTTCCAGGGCAAAATTCTAAAAAGAACCTAACAAAAAATAGGCAGTAATACATTAAATAGATAATAAAATGTTTATTAAAGCATAGTTGAAGCTACATATGTAGTTTCTTTTATGTTGTCTGGTAATATATTATTTCCAGAATATAAAGAAGTGGGATTCTTCTCAGTGTGACAAAGTTGTTCTTGAATATAGTTGACAGAAAAATCAAACGTTTACAGCCAGTGATGAATGGACTGAATAGACACTAGGAAACTGCTGAAATAACAAGTACTGTTTTGTTTTCCTCACAAAATTAATTTCTTAAGTCAACTGATCATCAACATTTATTTTGAAACTTGAAGAAAAGTGTCTCAGATTCTGTATTTTAAGTTTGCCTTATAGCCCTTGATATCTATAGGTGGCTAACAGGATTTTGCAGCCTTTTTTTCCCCAAAATTTTACTTGGGTTTGTTTTTTGTTTTTTGTTGGTTTTTTTTTAACAAATGGACAAATTTGGCTCATATGTGTGATATGTATGCAAGTTTCTTTGGAGGAAAGACCATTCAAAACAAACACAGCCCGAACACATTCTTGCAGCACTCAGCTGCCAAGGAGATGGTACTGAATGTATATACTTAACATGCTCTTGCTACAGAAGCTGGCTCTCTTCCATTATTTTTTATTGCTAATTGACTTTATAGCCACTTCATCCGAAATGCTAGATTCTGTTGTGATTCAGAAAGATATGGAAATGTAACTGATGACGTAGATGATGCAGAACAATTAGCTGCATGAGGAAAGATCACACTTGCAGGTGATCTTATAGAAATGAGCATACACATCTTACTTAACCCTGGGGAGTTATACCAATGTAAATGGCAACACTTTCCCATGTTAAATTAGACCCTGTGTGAGGTTATCATCTGGTCTTGGGCTAGGTGTTGACTTAAGAAACATGGCTTGCACTTCTAAAGGAATGAAATTTCGCATATTAGCACCGTAATTCATATTTTTTAAAATGCATTTTTCTTCTGGCATTTAAGGGCTGTTCAGCAGAAGGCTCTCATGCAACCTTGTTTTTAGTAGATGGACTGAAGGTCAAAATATGCTATATGGAGCAGGCAGCGTGATTCTCTGTGTCTAGGCCCCTTGCAACATAGGCAGAAAGTTGCAGTTTTTGCTTTAGACACATTGTGTCATAACAATGCTCTTCATTGTTATGGCTCTTGTATGTGCACAGCGTGATCTAGAAAGAGAGTTATAATGGAGACAATCCCACTGCAAGGCTGATAGTAAAAGCTGTACACAAAAGAACAGTATATCGCTATATACAACAGAGATACATTGCATTTCTATTTGTTGTACCTCTCGGCGTGTGCAAATGATTTCCAAATTCTGAGTTTTGTTAGTATAGAATCAAGGTAGGATTTTAAATTTTGTTTAAAGGCCTCAACACAACTTGAGAGTAAAAATCCCCACATTTTACAGCTGGAGTTGAAAAAAGAATTGCTACATCTGTCAACTTACTTGGTCTGTGATGGATCAGACTACTTCAATTTAGTTCAAAGCCCTATTATTGGTTTTGTCAAGTAACAGAAGCTTCAGAGGAAAAGACAAATAAAACTTTTCTAGGTTCATTTTATCTGTGGCACAGGAGGTTGACCATTGTTCATATTTATTGTTTGTAAATATGAAAACCTTTAGCTGCTACTCCATCCAAATACCTCATCTCTTTGCATTAACTTAGTATTCTAATGGAAATTATTTATCTCTTGTATAAAACGTTCAGGCCACCTTCTAAGAACTCTAACTTTGTGCTAAAGGCTTTCAAATGCATAAAAAAATGTCCTCATTCTGAGGCTGTCGCTATCAGGCTTCATGCCTTCCACATACAAAACCTCCTCAACAAGAACAGAGACACTGTGGTGGCAAGTGTTGGCGATAGAGGCTGAGTCCCCCTTTACTCAGTTTAACACCTTGCCCTCATCTAGACTAGTATTAAGTACTTTTCCTTCTCTCTCCATCTGTCTCCACAGGCCCAGAAGATGGAAAATTTATTCCATTACTCAATGGAAAACTAACAGGGAACAACTTGCTTTTCTGCAGCCACAAGAGCCATGAGATGAGCAACATCCCAGTCTCCCCTGTCCCATATCACAGAGAGGTGAGTGTAGCAATAGCTCAGACATGGCTTCGTGCACCCATAACCTGCTGAAACGAGTCCCCTGGAGGTGAGATTACCATAGAATCATAGAGTGGCTGGAGTGTGAAAGAACCTTAAAGATCATCTAGTTCCAACCCCCCTGCTGTGGGCAGGGACACCTCCCACTACACCAAGTTACTGAAATCCCCACCCAACCTGGCCTTGAACTCTGCCAGGGATTGGATTTCTGTATTTACTGTATTTATTTATTTTATCTGCTTTGCAGTCTGTTCTTACGCTGCTGCAGCAGCCAGTGCCATGACGTCAGGACACGTAGGCATATCTCAGCTGGCACTCAGCTCAGCAAGTCAGGTTCAACTAGTAATGAACTGCAGTTAGGAATTCCATAGACACAGTCTGGCCAGAATACATAATAAATTTTGTATTCATTAATACGTAATTATGTTTCAGTCTCTGTTTGAAATGATGAAAACTACTCCCAGTCACCACATCTAAATGGGACGCCACAGATTTTGAAGCCTAATTGTGTGCCGTTTTAAAAAACAAACAGAACTCTTGACCTTTATTGTAAACCTGGTCACAAAATAGCTATCCACAGTAATACAGAACATTAAAATAAATGTTTTATAAACAAAATACTTTTATTAGACTAGGACATTGGTTACTTTAAATCAAGAATTAAAATACAGTTGATCCTAAGCTATTCTTTTCAGAACATTTCACTAAAGTCAAAGTTACTGTAGATTAACATCTGGAGGAAATATTTATATGGAAAAAAGAAGTCTGTTAAAAATATAGATGGAATTTCTTTTTCCTCTTTCTATTTGGTTTTGGCAATACAAACTAGACAACTAATAGAGCATAACACTAAGCAAAACCAGAATTTAACTGGAACTGAATATAGCTGGTTTATTGATATACTTTTACTGATCTGTTCTGCTTCTGATGTGAAAATTATCCAATCACTACATCTATGTTTCCATTTTGTTAAATATAATTATTTTTATTATTTTATTTATTTTATTAAGCTTTCTGTAAGAACTCCACCCAAGAAAAACAGGAGTATTTAGCTACTCCAGATACCTAATCCAGCTTATTGGGTAACTGCTTTGAAGAAGACCCCTACACAGAGAAATCCCTTCTGTTATTTCTTCTTGTTTTATAGAAGTGTTGTAACACTACTATAACGCACCGGTTGCCACATCCAGCCTGGTACAGAACTCAGCAATATAAAAAAAATAAAATACTTGGGTGTGGGCTCTACAGACCACACTATCACCTGAGTGTTCAGTTACAGTGTTTTTTTATAGATTCATAGATCTAAGAAAAGGACTGGCCACATGCAAAACAAAGAGCAATCTCTTCTAAAACAAGAGACCCTTTACACAATATGCAGGCTCAGCATCCCACTTCACAATAATGCAGTGGCAAGAGAATATGAGCCTTGACATATTAAAATACGGCAACCTGGTGTGTATATACCCCTCAAGCCCACAGACTGAACTGTGGATTATTACTATTTGTTATTTTAAATCTCAGGTGTATCAGAAAGCTCATTCTGAACTAAATTCTATTACCCTGATGCTGTGCAAACACTGCAGTTATACTGCAGCTCCTTTGGATGCTGTTGTAAGCAAAGTAGTTGCTTTTGTATCAGACAGGATGCTTTCAACAGATTACTTCAAATACATTATCTTCTTGGGGATCCATCTAACCTTTTGGACACATTTCCAGTTTTACACAGTTTCCTTGTAGGCTCAATGATCTTTATTATTTTTCTCTCAATCCTTGGTTATTAGGAACGATATTAGCAATGCTTTGCTCATCAGCTAAATCAATGACAGTTTTCATGCTCTTCCAAATTCAAAATAAAATCTCAATGTAGGCCTCTTACTTCAGTAACAAAGGTGGGTCAAGTCAGTCCCACTGGTTCACGTTACATGTGGCAACGTAGTACACCACTGTAATTGGAGCATTTTTAGCATATGCCCATTTCCTCAAAGGCACAGGTAGAGCCTGCCTCTGTTCTCTGCATTGATCCTGTTGACTCAAAGGTGTCTTGGCTACATAAGATGAAGAACCCAGATCGCTTTACCTTTTTTAAGGGCAGTGGCTCAAACTTTAATGAGTACTTCCTTCTCTCCACCCCCCTCACCCCCCCCCAGTGTAGGGGCAGCATAAACATATTTTGATGCAACATAACTCTTTGCCAAATTGCCTCCTCTAAACTGAATCCGTCATCCTATACAAGATTTAACTTAAATTCATGTCAAGTTAAACAAAGGAACCTTTCTTTTATATAGGATTGCTTCTACACACCCATCTCCTGGTAGGTTTCTGTACTTTTTGCTCATCTTTTATTGCTGCCCACATGCCAGACACTCTTCTGACAGCACCTCCGTATCCCTGTTCTCAAAATATTTGTCATGGATTTATTCTAAAATGTGACTGCTCAGATATGGTCATATATTCACCCCAATGTATATATAGCAACTAGGTTTTGAAAAACACAGGTTTTCCAACAAGCGTTCCATTTCCATTTCCAACAAACTTCCATTTAATATGTGAATACTTTCCCATTGTATAGTAGAGTATGAAGTACAGAAATATTAAATTATTAAGATAATGGTCTGGGAAAGAAATCTTAGTGTTTTAAGAGAGTCGTCTCCTGCATCTAGTGGAAATAGCACATATGCTTTGTAAAATTGCACACAGTACTGTAATACATATGACATAATTTTCCCATTTCCTGGAAGAAAGTAATGAAAGCCATTTACAAACAACTAGCTTATATTTCCTCCAGAGTATATCACATGAAATAGATGTAGAAACTGGAATAAGGGGGGACTGTATAGCAGCACCATTAAAACAGTCACAAAAAGCACTTACCCTGTGCTTTTATCAGTTGAATCTGAGTAGTCATACACCTGAGCAAGACCAAGAACAACTTCTCCAAAAAGTCTCATCAAAATCCACGAATAAAATCAGACAGAACAAATATTAGCTTTTAGAGAGCCTGGCAGTACAGTAAGACCACTGAAAATATCCCTGTTTTATCAATTACATTCCAACAAAAAAACAGAATCTGAATTACAAGTATACTGCATAGCTTCATAAGCACCAAGATAATATAAAGTAAAAACTTATCCATCAAGTCCCTCTGATAAATGGTCCCCTACACAAATGCAAATTTTTAATGTACATTTAAGGTACATTAAAGGCAAGAGGTATAGATTCCATGAAAGAAAAGTCACTGCAAAGTCGGAAAAAAATTTCTAAAACTTGAAAACTCGAAAAAAAGATCGAAGGTAGAGCATTTTCTAATGGTCTGATACATGATATATTCTGTCAATAAATTCTAGTTTTAGAAATAGCAAAATTCACTCCAGTTCCCGAGATAAACTGCAGATAAATTGTGAAGATTTCCCAGATTGTACCACGCTCTCTCTCATCTTTTACACACTGCAAACAAGGTTTGAACTGAAGCTTCTGCTAAACTTACAAGCCAGCAAAGCATCCAAAAAATCAAAACATTCAAATTTTCTTCTCTGCTATAAAAACAAGAGACTGGCGACGTAGGTCAGAGACAGATAAGACTTTAGCCACAGTCTGTCAAAATAATTACCAGACAGAGGCAGTTGTTTAAAACTAACTGCACTTGCATCTTTTAAATTAATCAAATTCTTTGTTTCTATCCTGTTTTCACTGACAACTGTGCTTTTCCTCATCCATCTGCAGTTTAGGAAAGCATACCATACATGAGTTCAAAATCCTAGGCTCAATTTTTTTAAAAGAGTGCGAGTCACCATCTCTGGAACCATCAGTGTGCGTCATTACTACCAGCTGTATGGTCAGTTCCTAACTCAGAATTAACTTTGTGCTCCATCTTCTGTAAAACTTCTGGAAGATCCAGAACAGAAGAAATAATATAATGAGGTACCGGGGAGATATCTACTGGGGTAGTCATTGCTTTGTTTAACCAGACAGTCGCCTTCAAGCCAGCATTCAGGCCTCCTTGAATATCTGTGTCTAGAGAGTCCCCAACCATCACACACTCTGTGGGCTGCACCCCCAGGAGGTCACAAGAGTAATGAAATATGGATGGCGCTGGTTTCTCTTCTTTCTGCTCTCCCCCCACCACGATGGCGTCGAAGTAGGGCTGGCAGGCGCAGGCTTCGATCTTCTCCCGCTGCGTCTGCTTGTCCCCGTTGGTCAGGAGGAGCAAGCGGAGACCTTTCCGCAACTCGATGAGCATGTCCCGGGTCTCCTCAGCCAAGGTGAGGTGCTGGAGCCGGGTCGTTTTCCACAGAAAATAGCACTCGGCAGCCAGCTCCCGGTTTGTCTCCCCGCCGGTGGTCTCCTGGATGGCCTCCTCCCAGTGGGAGATCCGCAGGTCGGTGATGCACATCTTGGCGGGGTCGTGGCACTCCTTGAGGAGCTTGGCCTGCACCTTGTCGCAGATGAGGCGGGCCTCCCCCTCGCTGTAGCGGTGCTTCGACTGCAGGGCGTGTATCACCTGCAACGGGCGAGAGGCCCTCGTCAGCCCGCCCCCCTCGCTCCCAGCGCCGCGCCGCCGCCCTTAACGGCCCCCTGCGTGACGGGGCCGGGCGGGAAGCGCCGCGGCCGCAGCCCCCGGTGCCGGCGGCCCGTGAGGGGGAAGGGGAGACACGACAAGGGGCAGTACCTCCTCGATGGCGCGCCGCCCCGCCGCCGCCGTGTCCACCAGCGTGTTGTCCAAGTCGAAGAACACCGCCTTGACGCCGTGCACCCCCATGGCGCTGCCTCTCGCGGGAGCCGCCCCGCTCTAACGGCCGAGCCGCCGGGGCGGAGGGGAGCGCCCCGACCGCCGCCACAGCCGCCCGTACCGGGGCGCAGCACAGGCGGGGGCGGCCGGGCCTGGCCCCGCCTAACGCCGGCGAAGGGCGGGGCCGCGGCCGGCGGCGGGGCGACGCGTCAGGCCCGTGAGGCAGCGCTGCCCGGTGGGGGCCGGGCTGCGAATAGGCCGCGGTGGGAGAGGAGGGTGGGAGACAGGGAGGGCACGGGGCTGTCAGGCGAGCTCTCCCGGATCCCGATGCTGTGCTGGCCCGGCCTGGGGCGGGGGAGAAGGGCCGCGGGGGGAGCTCCCGTGCCCCGGTTGCCGTCGGGAGCCGCTGTGCCCTGCGTGGCCGTGGGTTCCTGTCTGTTCAGGAGCGGTTTCTGGGCGAGGTATCCGCGAGCCGCCGGCTGACTTGGAAAGTACCCGTTAAAACGCCGCCAGGGGACAAGTTTGCGGTGAAAGGATTTCCCACCCCCGCAGCCTTCCCGCCCGCCCCCTGGGGCGGCCGCCGTCACGGGTGAAGCCTCTTGCCGCCCTTAGGAAACGTGAGCGGCAGATTCCGTCCAGTGTGGCGCCGCCTGGCGCCCAGAGATGCCGAGCCCCGTCCGTTTGTATCTCGGGGCGTTCCTTAAACGGGCGGCGGTGACAAGGGATGTGCAGGGAGGAGGACACACACGCAAGAGATGCGATTCGGTGTGCAGGTGCAACGCCTTTCCCTGTTCCCTTGCTTTCTGGATTGTGTTCTCCTGCAGAGTCACCGGGGGGGAAAAGCAACCTGCAGTCTTTTCCACAGCACCAGGATGATAAAGTGAAAGCCAGTGACTCCACTAGAAACATGTTGGTATTTGGGGAACTGGTGTGATATTTGAATATTTGAAATTACAAAGGTCGATATTTTCTAGAGCAAATGAATCAGAAAGGCATTTGGATGAAGGCCCGAAAGGCATGATAGATCAGGTTTTACCGTTGTATGTACCAGCTGCCATTTCAGAACAGATAATTTTCCCCAGGGTGAATCATAGAATGGTTTCGGGGCCTTAAAAATCCAGTTCAACAGTTCCAACCCCCCTGCTATGGGCAGAGACACCTCCCACTAGACCAGGTTGCTTAAAGCCCCATTGAACCTGGCCTTGAACGCTTCCAGGGATGGAGCATCTACCACCTCTTCTGGCAACCTGTTCCAGTGGCTCACCACCCTCATAATGAAGAATTTCTTCCTGCTATGTAAAATGAATCTACACTCTTCCAGTTTAAAGCCACCCTTTGCCCTATCCCTGTATGCCCTACTAAAAGGTCCCTTTCCACCTTTCCTGTAGACACTTTTTAGGAACTAGAAGGCTGCTTGCTAGAAGGTCTTCCTGGAGCCTTCGCTTCGGACTGAATAACCCTCACTGTCTCAGTCTTTCTTCATACAAGAGGTGCTCCAGCTCCTCTTGGTCTTTGACAACCTGTTTCAAAACCCAGTATCTTCTTTATCAGCCAGAAAGCAAATTTTATTGATTTGAGTTCTGTTAGTACTGCTAGTATCAATAAGACATTAATAATTAAACACAGTTCACAAAGCTGGAGCAAACTTTGTATCTTATCAGAGAAACTGGAAGTTTGCTGCAGGCCAGTTTCAGTTCTGAAAATTGCACCTTTGATAGCAATCTCCTTATCTGATAAAAGATGTTAAGTCACACTTAAGGCCAAAAAAACTTGTGCCAAAGAGCTTGGTGTATGTCAAGTAAAACTGCAGAAGGCAGGCATTTAAGGAGAGGGAGGTATTCTGAGAAGAAACAGATATGGCTAAGGATCCTGTAGCTAAGGAAATGGGAGTTTTAGTAAAATTGCTCTAGTTGACTTGTAATAAAATGTGCTACTTTGATTTGTTAAAATGGGAAAAGTGTTAGTTGTGGATTTCATGTGCCTCTACTGAATTACTGTTTTTCAGAGTTTACACAGAAGAGTGATTAAAAATATGAGTGATTAAAAATGTGTACCTTTCTGAAAAGGTATGTTTATATAAAAGTAATCTTTGTGTTTTGTTTGACAGTTGGTCAAAGAGGTCATAAATAGAAAATAAATGTCTTAGAAGATTTTATAAAATATGTATCTTTACTAGAAGATTTCCGATACAGAATTGAAGCACTTAAACCATGGATTAACATATTTTTAAATTTATTTTTATTATTTTCATTTTTCTCATCAACTGGCTGTGTGTGGAAACCCTATGTGGCCATCTGCGTGCCATATTCTGCTTTCAGACATGCACAGTACTTTCTCATTGTTCTTTCTATAGGCTCCCCAGAGGCTAGAAGTGCCCCACAGAAGCTCAGAGGTAGGAAAAGGACAGTGATCAAAAATGTAACTAGGAGCCAAGTTGAAACACAAGGTGTATTGCAGATTCTGGAAGCGATAATGTAAGAATGCCATTTTGGTGTCTTTAAATGAGGAATTGCTTGAGGTGGATTTTAACAAGGAAGTATGTCATGAACATTTTCAAAGAAAACCTGTTTTATCCAGCCATATAAAAATAATAATTTGTGAATTATGTGACTCATGTCATGGTTCGTCCTTTTTTTCTACAAGATGATTATACTTAGAAGCCTAGTATTTTAAACTGATGTTTTTCTTTGCATCCCCACTGACAGCTGAGAGGGTTCCTTGTTGGTTTTATCAGTGCTATGGGAGAGCAGGTGTGCTTCCTGGGAGCTATTTCCTCATTCTGAGGGTGAGACCTAAAGCTTACTGCTGTTTTCCTTCTCTCTGCTATAGCTTCCTGGTTTCTCCTGGAGAGTGATCTTGCAGGGGGTGTGGGTGGGAATCAAAGCACAGTCCAATAGGTTGTGTATCTGGGTGATCAGGAGGAGCTGTCGAGTGCAGGCAGTGAAACACATCTGCTCCATGCTTCAGGTATAGCCTCTGGAAACAGATCTTGGAGTTGTCTTTTCTATCCTGCTTTTATTTTCTTTCCTCCTTCTTCAGAATATATTACTGATTTGGTGACCATATTTTTTTCTTTATCCCAGCAACAGACTTACTATGAAGTGCCTTAAGGTTCAGTGATACTGATAACATTTTAAGTGTAAAGAAGGGTTAAACAATGAGAGAAGAGATATTGCTTGTGTTGGATAAAGTTATTTGTTGGCTGAGAATAAAACAGGACCGTGAGAAGTTTAAAGAGATCTGAGCAGGCTGAGTGGATTGACTAACAACATTCAGCTCTGATAAGTGCAGGTAATCAGCCTGGAAGGAAAAATGCTTAAGTTACAACATTTAAACTTTTTTTTTCAGCTTTTCTAAATTCAGTATGTGCACTTTAGCATGATCTGTAAAAAGTGTTAAGACTGCCTTTGTAAAATCAGCTCTTAAAATTAGCTCTTAAATAGAGGAATGCAATGAAGCACGGTGTAAAAAAGTATGATTTTTTTTTTTTTCTTAATTTACATTAGCAGTACAACTTCATTTGGAATGACTTGCGCTCACTGATCGCCTCATTAAAGAATTCCCACAGATGTAGAATTGGAAGAGTAGAGAATGTGTTGAAGGGCTGAGGGAAAACTTAGAGATTGCGGTAAAAGGAGATGCAATAAAATAATACGATGCAATAAAATAATACTCAACCAAAAATATAGCAACTGAATCGAACATTCAAGTTGTGTAAAATGAAGTATTTTTTGTTACACGCTCTAACTATGGTTTGGAAATAATTTCTTTGGAAAGCTGCCGAGACAGACGAGTGGGATGCTGCTATGAACGCCATTTGGAGCTGTAGGTAACTCGGTCACGCTTTGTAACGGCCATGAGCGTTGCCCAGCCAGCGAGAGGAAAGGGACATACAATAAAATATCTGGATGTATTTGGTAAAAGATGGGTGTGTGACTACTCCCCGCATAGATGAGCTGTAGGATGCGGCTGCTGTGCCTGCCCCGCAGCTATCGTCTGTAAGGGAAGAAGCTGGCGGCTGCTGCGGGGCCGTGCCGGCGGGGCAGTGCCGCCGCGGCCTCACGCACCTTCCGGACGCGACCTGTGCGCGCCGCAGCCCGCCCTCACCCTGCGGGGGAAGCGGCGCGGGCGCCTCCCGCCCTTTCGTTTTCGCTTCCAGCTGGGGCGGGCCGTGCTGCGGGAAACGAAACCGGGGCGGCGCCTGCTCGCTCTGCTCCCGTGAGGTGACGCCGCGCCGGCCGCCGGAGCTCCTGGGGGTCCTGGGGCGCCTACCGCCGCTCGGAGGTAACGGGGGGCCGGGGGGGTGGGAGTGTTGTCAGGAGATGCCTCCGGTCCCGCCGAGGCAGAGTGCCCGCACCCCGCGTCCAGCGGCGCTGGGTGGCTCTCTGCCGGCAGCCTGAGGTCGTCGGCGGTCGGGGTTTGACGGGGTACGTTAAATGCTTCTCGGTTCCCCTCTAAAGGAGTCGATTCTAAATCTACTTGGAGAAACGTTACTGGGTGGTTGTTGTTTGTTCCCCCCCCCAGTATTGAGTGAATGATTCAGCCTTTTCTTGCCAAGAAATATGCTAAGAAATCTTATGTAATTACTAAATTCTCTGCTCTGGTTCCTAAGTGTATTTTAGGAAGCAGTGAGTCTTCAAAAACAGTTGAAGATCAAACACTTGAATCAGAAATTAGAATGATTGGTCAGAAATTAGTTTTCCATGAACTTTATGGTACTGGCACCAGTTTTCCATTTCATATCACAGCAGTGGTCTGCCGGGATCAGGGGCCATCTCTGTCTGTAGTAGCCCTGGAGGCACAGACATAACTTTGAATATTGCTTTGCAGAACCTTTTTGAGACTGTGGCAAAATGGAACGTGAGTGTATGGACAAGATCAACAATTACTGTCAAAAGAATAAATTTACACTGCATTATGTTGAGACCGGGAGGACCGGCCCATCTCATGATCCTGAGTAAGTTCACTGTGCATGTCAATACACGTCGGGACTCTTCCTGCGATGAATGGACTGGCTAAAGCTTGCAGTCATAAAAGTTAATTTGCTGATAGTGTGTATGTGGCATGAGAGCTGATTGAAATGATAAATTGAGTGGCAGGTGAGTGGGGAGGATGTTGTGATAGAGTTTGAGGAGAAAACCTATTTCAGAGTTGATAACCCTGTTTTGGGAGGCAACAGCAGTGCACATGGTACTGGTGGATATATTGTAAGTATGTTATGGATCTGTCATGAAAGCTCTCGGGAGGTGATGAACCTTGCTCTGGTTGCAGCAAGTGTTTGTATTTATGATGTATGCTAACTTAAGTGCTTTGATTTTTATTTAGTTGTAGAAAGCATGGAAATTATTTGTGATTTATGTTGTAAATTTCTAACCATAAAGTTTGAGTGTATATTAATGGATTTGGTACCAACATGTTTTATGTGTAGCTAATTTTTGAATATCTGTTACAAGAGAAGGGTCTTTTGTGTAAGCTGTTTTGCTTTTGCTTTTAAAGACAATTACAAGTGATGGAATGTGTTTTATTTTTTAACATAAATATGGTGTTTTGCTATTTTTTTCCCTCACCAGAGATCATAGATACTCAAGATCTATGACGTTTCCTTGTGGGATTTTTTTTTTTAATTTTTGCTAGTTTGAATGAAGACAAGCTTTATGCTAATAATCAGTATATTTCTTTTAGGCTACAGTCTTCCATGTTGCCAGCCAGCACTATCTGTGCTGACTTATTGTTAGGCCTGACCGTAGTCCCAGAATGAATTAGTAAGTCGCAAATGTTAATCAGTTATCTTATTTTTACCCCCATGTGTCTCATGTAATTCAAAAAAGTAACCTGTCTTGCAGTAACGGCCACAAGTGTGGTCACACAGATGCAATTTCAAGCTTCCAAAGTGATGGCATGGGACTAATAGAATTCACACACATTTCAGATTTACTCATTTATCCCGTTTATTGCACTTTTTCATTTTTTTTTCCTGTGTGCTCTGTTACATTCTCAAATATATTCAGCCCTTTCTCTTGTATCTGTAAGTGAAGTGAGGTGTGACAGAGGTATCTAGGAAAATCCTGGATAACTCGGGCTGTTCCAAGGAGTACGATGTACCAGACAGTGTCTGGCTACAGCGACAAGTGCTGTAAATCTCCTTCAGTGCCTTTGTGGTGCTCTTTCCCACTGCTCTGCCTGCTAATAGGATGCATTGGCCACTGCTGGTCCTGAGCTGGTTCCCTAACTTCCTGTGCTGTGTCCCATCTCTTAAGTACTCCTGCAGTTGTCTGAGGCATGATGCAGAGATCTTCCATCATCTCATCCCAACCTGTCCTGGTTTTGGTGCTGTAGCTGCTTCCACTACAATGTCTGGCAGGATCAGTGCTGAATGCAATGTAAGAAGGTTGAGAGCGCCCAGGCTGGCTTAGTCCCGAGTGTTTGTGAGCTTTTTTGGGCTGGGAATGCAGTGTGTGACAACCAGGCCAGTCCTGCCTAAACTTGTCCAGTCTGGGCAGTGCTTGTTAACTGGAGGTACGTGGTGGATAAGTGTAACTGTCCATTTGGGACTAATTCATATAGTACTGCTTCAAATAATGCTCAAGTCAGATAATTAACTCATGGGTCATTGAGACTCAGACTGCAGATTTCCTCAGGATGCTTGAATAAAATGAAGAATTTTGTATGCAAAATCACAGCTGACTGTGTGTACTATTCAGTGCTTAGATATGGGTTGGCTAATAAACCCTTTCCCAAAGAATGATTTTTCTTTCGTGCTTTTTTTGTGTGTGTAGGCTGTTACCTATGTGCAGAGTGTGTGTCACTCTGTGGTGTGCCTTGTCCTGCTATTTACCTCCATAGGATCTCTCATTAAGCCTTGCCTACACAGTGATTGTAAGCACTATTCTGCATCAGCATGGTTTTCCACCCAAATGTGTCATTAAAGGGAAGTGGAGAGTGAGATTGGAATAGTGAAAAAAGTGAATTCATGAAGTCACTCCACCATTTGAGACAAATTGTCCCCCAGAGAAACTCATGGGTAGAATGTTTCTTTGTGTGACTCTATCTTGTTGACTGGGAGCTGCAATCTGAAAGTCCAGGTGTACCCCGAGGTTATAACAAAGGTCACTTTAATTTGATGCAAGTCTGTGCTGCCACCGGAAGTGGAAATCTAGTTGTTATTTTCCCCTCTGTTGCGTTTTGCGCAGGACCGATCAGATCTGGGTAAGAACTGATCTGGTGGAAAACCAGCCATTCGTTACTAGGTCCCTGGTGGGTTGACCCCAGGCAGCAGCGAAACCCTCAGCCAGCCCTCACTCTCCCCTGTGGGACGGGAGAGAATCAGAAGGGTGAGAGGAAAATTTGTGGATTTAGGTAAAGACAGTTTAATAAGCGAAGCAAAGGTGTATGTGCAACCAAAGCAAAATAAGGAATTTACCAACTTCTTGTCATCGGCAGGCAGATGTTTACCCATTTCCAGAAAAGCAAGGTTTCATCATGTGTAATGTTTAGTTGGGAAGACAAGCATTATAACCCTGAGTGTCCCCTCTTCTTCCTTCTTCCCCCAGCTTTTATTTCTGAGTGCAATGCCATATGGCATGGACTATCCCCCTGGCCAGTTGCCCTGTCCCTTCCCAACTTCTCACGCACCCCAGCCTACTTGCTGAGGGGGAACAGAGTGGGGAAAAAGAAGAAAAGTCTTTGATGTTGTGCAAACACTGCTCAGCAGTAGGTAAAACATCGCTGTGTTATGTTTTAGTCCCAAGTCTGCAACATAGCACCGTACCAGCTGCTCTGAGGGAAGTTACCTGCCTCCCAGACCCTGCAGTCAGCCCCGAGCTGCACCAGCTCCCTGTCCTGACTCTCCACGGCGCTACATGGGACGCCGTGCAGGGAGGGGGAAGGGGTCCCTGCTTGAGTGTGGAAGGGCAGGACTGATCTTTTAGTTTTTGTTTTTTTGGAACTGCCTTTGAATTCATGCCTCATGAAGCACTGGACTTTTTTTTTGCACTTAGTAAATAGCGTATGTTTCAAAGGTGAGTGTAATGTCACGTCTGGATCCATGAAATCAAGATTTGCTAATCTTTCCTGCCCATACAATTTCACAGTGCTGAGATGTGTCCTGGTGTTAGGGCTTCGCAACCTTACCTGTAATGAGGCTGACCTCGTGCATCCTTTTGCTTTTAAAAACTGAAATAATTTTGCTTTTAAAAAGCAGTTAAGCATTTACAAATACTGTTAGAATAAATAAAGTACATGCATCTGTGATGAGGGAGGAAACATTTAAAAATATTTCTACTGAAGAATTACGATATAATAGATACTAGGTAGAATAAAAACACATGAATACTTGTATACCTCCACATTTAACTTCTAGTGCTTTGTAGATAATAAAAAGAAAGTTGAATCTGAACATGTTATTAAGTACATATGAGACAATATGTAACAATGTTTTAGAATAGTTTCCTTCATTGCAGGTTCACGGTTGTGGTTAAAATAGACAATACAGAATATGGTAAAGGCACTGGTAAAAATAAGAAGGAAGCAAAAGCAGCAGCAGCAAAAATAACCTGGGAAATGATTGTTGAGAATCAGGTGAGTAAACTGTACATTTTTTTTTTTTTGGTAGTAAAGGTTGAAGATTAATCTCTAAAAGTAGTCAGCAAAATATTGTTTTCTTTAATTCAAAAGAGCTTCTAATTATTTGTTTGTGTTCTGTCTTATTCAGTGCTTTTCTTTTCCTTGCTGTTCTACTACAAGGTTGCTACATAATATTGAGAGTATTTCTTCCTCTGCTGTTATAGGAGGATGAGGAAATCTATTTGCCTTTGTTAAGCTGCCTTGGTATATCCAGAGTGGACAGTGTTCCTTTGTCATCTTGACGACTGTTCAGTAACTCAGTAACAAAACAATTGCAGGGCATTATTCAGTGTGTCTGCTTGCTTTCATCTGATTGATCTTTGTTTCCTTGTCATTATATGCTTCATGGTATAGCAGATTCTGTGCTCTTTATCCCTCCTTGATTTAGTTTATGTTTGAATTTTGCTCCTTTATTTTCTGCCATGTGTTTTGTAGTAGTCATTCTTTATTTTTCTCTTTGACTCAGAATGCTTCTTAGCAACTTTTGAGTGAAATCTTTCTGTACCTGTTTCCATATGCTTTTTACTGTCACCACCATTACTTTAACATAATTGCTGCTAATATATTTTCAATGCTGCCTAATCGTGAGATAGCTGAAAAGTCCTGCTTTGCCCTCTTTTATATTCACTGGAGCATTTTCAGCCCTTGCTAATGGAGCATCAGCAGAATCCTGCTGCCATCCCTTCTGTTGGCTGTGGTTGACCTGGGAGAAAATTCAGAAGGCAGCATGAGGCATTTCATTTCATGAGATATTTCACAGCTCGTTCCCTGTCTTTTCTTAAAAGAAGTGGGAGGAGACATGGTGATAGGTTGTTAAAGACATTGGTGCAATTCTTGGAAAACTGGTTTTACATTTCTTTGGAATTCAAAATGTAGTAATTCTGGGTTGGGATGGGTATCCTTTGCCACAAGGACTCCATTAATGCAAACTTGGTATTTCTTAAAAATATTTTGAAATGCTGACAGACCTTGCAGCTATATTAGATTGTGTGAACTGTTTATTTTAATCTATTTATTAACCTCAAGGTTTAAAGTTATCTATTTTGTTCGGTTTATAGCCACAGAGTCCTTCAACTATGCAAGCTGCAGAATTAAATACAAGTCCAGTGACCTTATTATCTGCATCACCCAGTGACTATGTCAGCCGACTAAATCTGTATTCACAAAGAACATCACAAAAAGTTGATTATCCTAACAGAAACTGTACTGGAGCTGCCCATGCTCCCATGTAAGATGTACTTTGTCTTGGTACTCACTTTTGATACTTCTTTGTGTTTACTAACAATACCATTAGTTACCCTAAGTAGTGTTAGATGAACCTTTAGAAATACAATAAAAATTTGGAGGCAGTCTGGATAGAATCCAGTGGAGCGCCATTAAGGTGGTTAAGGAGTTGGAGGATATGGCATAGGAGGAGAGGCTAAGAAGAGTGAGGTTTTTCAGCTGGGGAAGAGATGGCATGATTATAAAATAGTAGTTGGTGTTCACAAATTGTCAGTTATTTTGGTTGTAGCCCTGGTACCTTTGTGGACCCCTCTCAGCATGTGTTTTGGAGACTCCTAGGAACCAAGTGCCGAGGAGACCCTGTTTGTGTCCCCTTCTGTGTGTATTGCAGTCAGTGAGTTGTTGAAACATTCCAGTTAATAACAGCTGAGAGATTATAAATAAATAGTATCTACGTATTTTAACTCTCCCGTCAATATCTGCTGGAAAATTCCTCTCTTTCCCTGCAAAATCAGCCGTTCTAAAAACTAAATTGCAGGTAATTTGTTCTTGTGGGATCATATGATACGATGCTATTAGTTCAACCCTAAAAAGTACTAAATACTCTCTGAAAATTAGTTATCTTGAAGGCATGTCAAATGAAGGCAGTTATCTACCATTATTAATTAGACTAAGTGTATATTAGAAATACTGTCCTGAAGATGTATGTTTAGTATTTCCATTCTATAATGTCAATTGACTTTAGTCTTTTAGATCATTAAATTAAGACTTGTCATGTGGGATCTAAGACTTTTTTCCCTTTTGTATTTTACAGATATTCTTATAGCTGTACAGTTAGTGGTGTTTTATATGGAGTTGGCAGCGGAAATTCTGTAGCTGCTGCAAAACAAGCTGCTGCAAAACAAGCATTTGAGAAGCTGAAAAGCGAAGGCTTTCTAACGGTATGTGCTATACTTAGCTTTAAGACAGAAGTTTAATTCTTGTAGCTTTATGAACAGATTTCCTCATTGCATTTAAAAGCATATTCCATAGATTCCACTTAAGAGGGAAACAACTCGTATTTTGGTGGCTTGATTAGGCTACAGGATTCTGTTGGTAAAATTTATGTTGTGTTTCTGTATTCAATTGCTGGATTAAAAAACCTCATAGTTGAGATGTGTATTTCAGAATATGATCTGATATGTTGTCACTCAAGGATCCACGTATATTAGAAATTTCTGGTTCCTGATTACTCTGAGGTGTTGCTGAGCTGACTGGCTATGAACATAAATCTTACACTGCCTTCTGCTGGATCAAAAATCTACTGTGAAATGTAAGAGAGGCAAAAGCAGGAGTGAGAATCAACAGGACTTGCCTTCTGTAGCATTCCAGGGCAGTGTCTAGTGAAGCAATTGCTAACACCGTCCTCTGGAGAGCAAAGCTTCCATGTTGGCAGTTGTATTGCCATACCTGCATAAAATTGTCAGAATTCTAATAGTGATCCAAACTCACTTCTGGAATGTACTGAACAGTACATATGAACTAGCTTAAATGAAGTGTAGTTTAAAGGGAAGGAAGGTAGTACAAGGAGGAAAGAAATCTTTTTTACTTTTAAGTACTTATTTCACTATTTGGCTGTTTACAGTGAATTTTAAATGCTTCTTTTCATGTTGTTTTTAAGCTAACCATGTAATTAATAGCCTATTATAGCTCTAGAATCCTTCCTTAATATCTTCCCGTGTTGTCGGCTCATGGGTCTTTGCATTTTCATCAAACTCTGAAATTTACTACCTCTAGTAGAACCTCTATAGCATTTACTCTAAATTTGGGGTGGGTTGTTTTGCTTTGGTTTTAATTTTTAATTCTCAGTGATGTCTGTGTAACAAACAAAAAGTAACTAGCAAAAAGTAGTAAAGGCCTAGTACTCCTGAATTCCAAAAAATGGGGTTGGTTTGTTGGCTATCACAAAAACCCTTAAGTTTTTTTTTTTTACTTTTTGTCAGATTATGGTCTGTAACAATTGTAGATATTGCTCTTAATGTTACATTTATGCTCTTATGACATGGGGGGAAAATACAGGGGAAAAGAACCTCTACTGAGTATTTAGGATTAATGTTTTTAGTCAACCCCAATTACCCAAGTAATCCAGGTTTTGCAGGGTTTTCACACTGAAGACATTGAATGTCTTTTTGCACAGACTCAGATTTTCAGTTCTGCTGATTACATTTACCAAAGCCTTTATGTATCTCGTTTTCCGCAAAGAACATTGCATATGCAGTAAACAATGAAAACATTTGCTTTTAATAACTGTTGCCCTTATCCTGATTTTTAACAGATCCCAGACTGTACTTCTGCAAATGTGCCTATATAGTCTCAATATGAGTGGGAAAATGCTCCCTGTGACAGGAGGAGCGTTTCAGTCCTCTGGGTGGAAGTCAGGCAGATGCCTTTCTTCTGCAGGGCTTTGAATGTTCAGTGCAGTTAACAACTCCTATTTAGGACCTTGTAATCTTCCTTCCCCCATCTTTGAATGGCATCTTTTGCACAAGGGATTTTTTTAACGAAATTTTCTTAACCATTCTTGTTTTTTTCTTTTTTCAGATGCAAAATGAAAGATCTAACAGCAATTGTACATTTAGCACACATAGTAATTCCTCTGAAGTGTCAACTCAGTCTGACTCAGAGTAAGTTGGGGTCACTGATGATGTGAAAACAAAATGTATTTACTAACCTTAGAGGATCACGTGATCTTGTTCTAAATAAAATCTGATGTAGTTTCTTTATTGCAGTAAAAGTAATTTAATTTGAGCTTCTCTTTCTTCGACTTCAGAGCAAAATGTATTATACTTATGCAATTTTATGAGAGTCCTTACAGGTTAGCTTATAATGATTTTAGAGCTTTCTGATATATTTATATTTTGCCATGAGTAGTTCTTTCAGAAACATTTTTACTGTGATGTAAATGGAATAAAGTACCTCCTTCAGTAGCATTATTTCATGCCATTTTTAACACTCATTTTTTTATTGTGACGCTCTTGTGAACTCTGTGTAATTCACTTTTGGTACTTTCCTGTGTTCCACATCCTGCTTTCTTCTCTTTTTTTTTTTTTAAACTTTGTCATTCTCTATAAATCTTCACTTCCACCAAAGGGAAAATTTGGTTGGCAAAAGAAAATGAACATGCATAAAGTTTCATCATTTGTGATTTGGGAACCCTAGGTCAAGCCTTTTGTGTCCAGCAGTTAATTTGACTGTAGTGCCATGATCACTTCTTTATGTTCTTTGTGCAATTGTAAAGCAAGGTGGTATGTACAATGCTAGAGGTGGCTGCACTGCCTTGAAATGTACATCTGTATTTAATTGAAGGGTATAATAGAACATAAATCATGTAGATATCTAGATATCATGATATCATATTGTGGAAATAGAGAAGTATATTAAAAATGTTATTGTTTTAATAGTTTTCCAGCATAAAGGTTTGTAGTTTAAAGCAGTCATGATTGTTAATGCTTTTTCAGGTTATTGCTTTCAAAAACTGTGTATGTTTATGCTGCTTTTTTCTTGTGGCAATAATTTTATTTATGATTGTGTTACTTTCACCTAAAACTAGCCTATTATTTTTCAATAACAGCAGTATTTGCTTTGAAGACTCAGCTGCCAAGTTGGTAGAAAAAATGAAAGACATGGCAGTATGTGAAAAGCCTTCACCTTTTCAGGTATAGTACAAAAATGGTCTTCCTCATAATTGCATTTTAGACACTGAATACAGTAAGCTTCTTGACTGAGCGTAGCATCAGTTTGTTCTTTTATCCACTAATCACTAGAAAACACGTGCATTTTTCCTAAGAATATTCAGTACTTACTGTTAGCCATCAGTCATTTAGTTTTGACCTGTGGACCCAGTTTGTGTACTGGTGACCAAATGGGCAGGACTGCCAAGAAAAGGGATTGATCTAAGCTCATGTTTTTCTGTGGAAGAATGATGATGTCATAGGTAGCATATGGGAAAAATTTTAAGTGAAGATATGGCTTCATTCTTACTATGTTGGTTGTATAACGTATGAACAGATTTATACACAATTCCTAGATACATTCACAGGCACATTTTAAACTAAGTGTAGTGAAAATATTCAGGATATTTTACTTAGGGTTTTTTCACTTTTTCACACAGAGACGCACAGAAGTTTCTGCCCTGAAACCCCAAAGGTATGTATTGTTATCTCCCATAAACCATTGTTGCAAACTACTTCAGTGTTTCTGCATCTAGCAAATAAATGCTACTATTGGGAGGTACATTTATTTTCTTGTGTCACACGTTTGAAAAACAGCTCATAAATTTTGCTTTTATCCTTATTAAAGAAAATTGGCAGCTAATTTTGATAATGCAAGAAACAAGGAAGAGGAAAAAAAGATGTCAGATTCAGATGAAAGCTTGCCAGATTTGGACACAAATACCAGTCCTTACACTGTGAATGAAAGGTAAGGAGGATTTTTTTTAATAAGATCTGTATGGTAATTACAGTATGTAGTGCTCTAGATTTGTTTGCTTATTTATAATAGAATGTGGGAAAGTACTGCTGTAAAAATAACTTTCAAAGAAAATTGGTATTTGAGATTTTTTTTTTTTTCTGGACATTTCAAGTATAGTATAGCAACTCATATGCAATGATGTTTAATACTTATAACTAAAAGTAATTTATATGAAGATGTGAGGGTAATTAACCTTCATAGTTTCAAGGGTAAGTTTCCACTGTTTTTTTAACCTTCAAGACTATGATTTAGACCTGTGGAGGTGTTGAGTGATCCCTGTAGAATCATATTTCAACACATGTATTAGATCTGTCAGGATCATATTTGTATCTTGTAAATTTAATGTTAAGTATACTTGTTATATATCTGCTTTTTTTTTTTAAGATTTCTTGAGAGTTTTGAAGATATAGAGCCAATTGGTGATGGTGGTTTTGGGAATGTTTTCAAAGCAACAGGAAAGCTTGATAGGAGAACCTATGCAGTCAAACGAGTTTGCTTCGCAAAGTATGTACTGTATATTTACTTCTGTTTTTTTTTATTTTTTATTTTAGGACAACCTTAATCAAGATTTTAGTACTTTCTTTTGTTTCTTTAACCCTAAGAGAATTTAAACAATTTGCATTATTAGTTGTCGATTCTTTGTGGTAAACTGTTTTCTTTATTTCTAAGTGAAGCTGAAAATGGCATGTGATATTGCTAATTTTTGCATGCACTGAAATAGTTTCAGATGCAGCTGTAAAATAGTAGATTTGTTAAGTTCTGCTTTCTCTGATCACACTAGTGCTGTGATTATTAATATTGCAAAATGTGTTTGAGGAAAACCTGCTGATTAATAGAACACTGAAAGTAGCACTGTTTCTTTTGACAGGTTACATGGAAAATTTACTTATCAGTAATGCGTAACATAATTAGGGAAAAAAGAGAAAAATGAAAGTAATACATTTTGTGGTTTGTAATTGGAAAATTCTCTATATATGACCCATTATTCTCACACTGTCTTACTTGTCCCTTATATATCTCAACAGAGAATGATGATCTTAATTTTTTTTTAAGTAATTTTCTGTAACCAGTACCTAGTGGAGTATTTTATCAGCAGCTGAAAAACTTTATTTTCTTTTAGGTAATCTATTTGAAAAGTTTCAAGTTGTCGGAGATTCTTGTCCTTTATGTTGTGTAACTGCTCTTCAAATTCTTGTGTTCTTCACAAATATGTTATTTGCATTTGTACTGCAATCCTGAGAACTATACTAAAAAAACTTTCTAGTGATTCTTCAAATAAAGAGTGCCAGTCCGTTGATGGGTTTGAACTTACTCCACGAAGCAATGTTACAATAAGTGCAGGCCAAATTTAGTAATAGTTCTTCATGAGTATTTGCACTGATTTCTGTATATGTAAACAAAATTCACAGTGGTGAAGTACACTATCTGTATACTGCTACTTGGTATCATGTCTTTTATTTAATCTAGTATTAAATTTTTATAGGAAGATGTCATTTGGTTTTTTCTTTCCCACCCCTTCAAATAGGAATGTAATGCGTGAAGTAAAAGAACTTGCAAGACTTCAACATGAAAACATAGTGCGGTATTCTTTTAGCTGGGAAGGGTACGACCATGTAACTGATCCATACACAAGGTAACTACAGGACAGTAGTTGGCACTCACAAACTTGTTTGCCATAGGGAATTCTGTGTTGTAAAAAGAAAGGTTGAAGATTGGTTATAAATCATTATACACATTTAAATGCATACACATACTTACATACTTCTGTTAGGAAAAAAGGCACAGTACTTTTCAGCAGCAGGTCGTATGTCATTAAGTATATTTATGTCTTATTTTTCTTGATGAATAAGATACATACGTAATTTTATCTTTCTCCTCTTTCTTAATATACAGAACTTGCTGAATCTATAGAGGAGTTAGGCAGAATCTCTAAAGGGAGACCTCAAAATCTGGAGCTAGAATTAACAACAGAAACTAAAAAAACTGTGTGGCAGTCGGTTGCCAAATTCCTGATTGGAAGTTTCCTTTTTTCATTAAGTGCTGGTCAGCCAGTAGGTCTCATAGATTTAATTATTTCTCTAATTTAGCATTTTAACCATGATGCCTGAAATGGTTTTGGTTGTTGAGAACAGAAATACAGAATGAAATGCTCTTTCATTTAAGGTAGTCTTTCAACACTAAGACTTCTGGGAAGACAGCAGTGAGACTTTTACTCCTAAGTTAGGTTATTAACTTTTCAAAGCTTCTGTGGTAAGCTTTTTTCACTAGCTGTAAATTCAGAACCTTTAGATAGATTGTCACACTTACCCAGAGTCACAAAATATTAATGGATTCAAAATTATGGTTGGCATGGTATATATTCATTGTGCTCAGTAAATGAGGAATAAAATGGGGAAAAAAAAAATCTTGTGTCAAAACCCAACCATTAATATGTTGGAGTCTCCATATCACTTATGCATTTTATATTGAACAGTTATTGGGTAAAAGACAGAAAACAAGTCCTCAAAGCCAAGATCCCAGCCTGGAATTCCACTTAGTGCCCTGAACTTTAGGTTACAGAGAGTCCCTAGCCACTTACTCCTTGTTTTTTCAGTGCCTCAGGTGGCTTTATTTCAGGACATTCAGATCACACAGTGCAAGGAGGAAAAAGTGGTGCCTCCTTTTCATGTTGTCCTTCCCTTCACCATCTCCAGCCTCAGCCTATCCTGTGGGCTAATAGTGAGGGAACTCTTCTGGAAAGTGTAAGGCTGTCAGGTGGGTGAATGTATTTCATCCAGATTTCCAGATCTCAGAAGGGTTTCTCAAACTTTCAGACTGATGTCACAGATGGTCACCCCTTCTTGAAGGGACAGAGGTGTGATCATTCTGGGTAGGAGAGGAAGGCTACTGCTGTGTTTGTTGAGCAGAATGCAGATACTTGCCAGGGACTTGCAGCAGTTCCTGGAGGGCAAGATGGGAGCCAAGGACAGTGCTATTTCTTCCTGTACAGCATATGCCTCTAGATACGAGGGGAGCAGAATTTGGGCACTCAGAAAACTTCCAGTGTGAACAAGGAAGCAAGCAAAACATTAGGAATATTCCAGGTGTACAAAACAGCAAATGAGCTTTGGCTTGCAGTTCTATTTATTTACGTCTAGTATAAATTGGTCTAGAATCCTTTTAAAAATCAAGAGACTAGCAGACTTTGTTTTGGGGGAGTCTAATAATAATTAATAAAAAGGCTTTTTAAAGAAGAGGAACCTGAGAATCATTGATTCTTGGGAAGAATTGTATCTTGGCAATTTCAATATGGTATATAATTTTCTTTTGCAGGCGGAAGTCAGACAAAAAAATTCACTGTCTTTTCATTCAAATGGAATTATGTGAACAAGGGCCATTGGATAACTGGATTGAAAAGAACAGACGAGACCGAAAGTATCACAAGATGGCAAAAAACATATTTTTACAAATACTGAAAGGAGTGAAATATATTCATTCTGAAGGGTTAATTCATCGAGACCTCAAGGTAAGTAGGATAGGTCATTAAAAAAATTAGGTGAAAATAGTACTTATTGGAATTTCAGAAAATGTTAAGTTGTTCTAGTCTTTGCTTAGTCTATTATGTGCTCTACAAGTGTGCTGCTTCTGATATTGCTAGGGATTAATTTTTGGTTTTTTTACCAACTGCCTGGACTTCATCCAAAATCAGAAGGTAAACCGGAGGATATCAGAATGTAGTACTTCAAAAAATCAGTAGTCATCAATTATCAGACATTTTCAGTGTATTATTTATTACTGGGTCACAAGACTGCCTATTGGAAAAAGAAATACTAACTTCACTTGATGAAATAATAAAAGAAAGTGAAAAGTTGAGTCTAGGAAGTTTGCTCTTGCCCGGTTGTAAAGGGGTAGTTTATCTATCCTAATACATACTGTGATTGATAACAGCATGCTCCTAATTGCTCTTGTATGTGTGCACACAAACATTTGAATGCTACTTTTTATGACAGAATTTTAGTCTCTACGGGAATACAATAATAAAAAGATTTTATTTCAATATAAAGATTATAAAGGACAAAGTTGCAAGCCTTCAGGGCTTCATATGCCAGCTATAATGTTGCTTACGGATTTTTGAATCGCTTTGTGAAAAAGTCATTGGTGTGATGGTGTTCTAACAATGGCTGGATTAATGTTGATTTATGAACATTAATGTTGATCTAGGATGCTCTTCAACTTGTATAATGGCTAATTCCAAACAACTAGAGAGTATTAGAGTGGAGAGATGATACAGTGATGCTGTCCTTGATGCATATTCCATGGATGTCCCATCCCTGGAAGTGTTCAAGGCCAAGCTGGATGGGGCTTTGAGCAACCTGGTCCAGTGCGAGGTGTCCTTGCACGTGGCAGGGGGGTTGGAACTCGATGATCTTTAAGGTCCCTTCCAACCCAAACCATTCTATGATTCTATGATATTCCCTTCCTCTTGAGACTTCCAGTAACCCAAAGTTTATGGAATTCTTGAGCCAGAGATTGAAACCTTTTGCGTTTTGCATTCATAGTGTAGTTTCAGATTATCTTCACTGCCCACTTGTGAAATCTTGTTTTATGGACAGATATGCTCATATCTTCTAGAACTTTTCTGTGAGGTTATTGCTACAATACTGGAACAAACCACACACACACATTATTTTCCCCAGATGCCTGGGAAAAAGAGGCTTAATAAGTGCCTTCTGTCCTCATCCATTAATTCTTAGCTTTTCCCACTCCGTGCTATGTATTTCTTGCTCCTTCAGTCCTACTTTATTTTCATTTTGGCTCAATCTCCTACTTTTCCCTATTCCTATGAATTTGCTGCCCCAGTCCCTTATCCATGGCATCTAGCTGTAACTTGCTTCCAAGTCCTATTGCTAACTTGTCTGTCTGCGTTTGAATTTAGGAAATTTTTTCCCCACTTTGATCTGCTGTCAACTTAGATGCTTGGCCATCTGAGATCTCCATGTCCCAGAATGAAAGCTGCAGGATAGGTTCAAGCTGAGATTAATCCCATTTGTGCCTGGTATGAACGGGGTCTTCAAATAGTGTAGCCGGGTATAGGTACTGTATTAAATGAGTGTGGACATGGTCAAACTTGACAGAACTGCATTGGAATGTCTGTAGTAAGCCCTAACTCTGCAATTGACTTAGTACAGATAACCCTGCTATGCCTATGAGAAACCATGATTTGAGTGGCATTCCATGGGAGTCTTAATGCTTTGCCCAAGTGTATCAATCCTAGGGCTAGGATTGAAGACAAAAAAGCATTTCTGAATAGAAAATGTTATATGCACAATGTATTTGAAGGGCATTAAAGCATGATATAGTTATGACTGAGCTGCTGGAAAAAAATGTTGCAGTTACTGTGGCGTATACTACTTTAAATTTAGTTTATGTTTTTAAAAATTAATTGAACTTTTTTCAATTTCCCACCCCACCAGTTTCTTAATGCTAATTTATGTGAACAATTATGAAATTTCATGGGGAGCGCTTTTGTGGCTGTTAATGCTTGACAATAAACCTTGGTCATGTGGTGATTTTTTTTTTTTTTTTAATATGTATCTAGCCTCAGAATATATTCCTATCACAAGAAGATAAAATAAAAATAGGTGACTTTGGTCTTGTGACTTCTGTGGCATATGGGACTCTGACCAGGAACAGAGGAACAGAATCTTATATGGCACCAGAACAGGTAATTATCCTTCTATATTAGTGTCTCTCTGTAAATGGATTTGCCTTATAAATTCAACACTGGATGTTGTCAATCCTAATCTAATTAACTCAGCCAAGTTGCCTAAAGTTCCCTGGTGTGACTATATACAAGATAACTGTATTCTGGAGAAAGCTGTCTGCAAGTGTGGTCATTTTATTTTGCTGTACTAACCTGCAGGGTGAGACACTGCATGCTGTAAGAAATGCTCTTGCAAAACCAGGCTGCCAGCCATGTATTTCAATTTGAATTTAGGATCTCTGTTAACTGTGGTATTTGAGTCCTTCTATTTGTTTCATTATTTGTGATGGAGAGATATTGGCATGCCTTTTCTGTATGGGTCTGTATAAGTCTTGATTTTAGTGTATTGTGACATAATAGCCACTATTTAACAGTTCTGTAGCAGAAAAGGTTAATGACTAATAAGAAGATCAAGTAGGGCCAGTCCTGTAGCCTTGGGGTGGAAATTTCTACTGACTTAAAATTTTGCTTTAAGATGTCCTGTCCAGTTTATTTGACGCCTATATTGTTCTTATCTTTGTAGTGCAGAGACAAATACGGAAAGGAAGTAGATATTTATGCACTAGGATTAATTTGGTTTGAAATTCTTTCAGCAGTTAGTCGTCACGAGAAAAGTAAGGTATGTAATCTTTAAATTAAAGAGTCTCACTGTCATTGTTTTGCCTTGCTGCTGGTATTGCATATCAGAAGTAATCTGTGTATCTAAAGTACTGTCGCTATTTACATCTTGCCCTTTGTTCTTTAAGGCCTGTAAGTCCTTACACCTTGGTCAAAATTCAGTAACTGAAGAAATATTACTGGTTCTATTTCACCTATGTCCTACTGACATACACATTAAAGCCAAGCATGCTAAAGAATAATGTCTAGCAAAAAAAGGTTTCAAGTTTCTGATAAATCTTTTTGTTTGATCAGAGTATTTGAGGGGAGTATTTTTCTAATTTTAGAAAATAAAAATTATGAAGGGGAGAGTTTTGTCTCTGGCATGGTCATCTTCACAGCATAGCAGAGCAAGAACAAAGTGTCCATAAAGCCTAAACACTTGCAGTTTTCCAAAATGAAAACAAAAGTGATTGGGAATACGTAGCTTTAATTGAAATAGTATTTTACTTCCAAAAGAAAACCAGTGTTACTTAAGCTTTTTTTTTAAAAAGGTATCTTTTATGTTTCTTTTGTTTTTTCTTGGTACTTTGAACATCATTCGTGTAACAGCTCATATGCTCAGACCTATATAGAATAGCGATGTAGTTGCTGAGTATCTTGTCTAAAGTAAGTGTAAGGTATATGTACATGGTTGGACGCAGAAGCTCTTGAACACTGTTAGTTCAATCCCTTTGCCAGTACAAGAAAACCACACCAATGTGTCTGCTCCACTCACAGGTTCAACTCGGCTCTGTCTAGGCACCTTGTAGTATTTTCTGAGACATATTGTTCCTGCTCACAGCTGACTCTGCAGATGTGTCCACAGTCCCAATAGTGTTTACAGTCAAAAGGGCAAAACAACTATTTAGTCTTGTTTCTTTAAAGCATAAAAACCTTGTGCCTATAGGCAGGTGGGGAAGTCAGCTGGATGGAAAGTCCTAGGAAGGTCTTCAGCTGCTCCGTTAGCTTAAAAAATAATTCCACTTAATGGCTGGCAAACCCTGCCTAAAGAACATAATGCAAAAGTGAAGGTGATGACTACCAACTTGAGTAGCTGGTTCTGCTGATGATCAGCAGCAGATAGTGTCACAGGCCTAAACCTACTGCTGAAAAGTACGAAACAACTTGAAGTTCCCGAGAGCTGTTCTTTTACTGGATACTTGTTATAAGGAATTGCTAAGCCAGACTATAGCATCCATAAGACTAACTAATGATTCAGGATGCAGAGATAAGTGTGCCTGTTATCTTCTTCAGGCACACATTACAGTAGTTGACAGCAAAGTGAATGATACAGACTGCTCTGTTTACCCAGAAAGCCATGTCATGGGGAAAACCACAGTTGTTACCCAGAAACAGTTTCTGAAAGCATATAATTAGAAATCCTCTATATGTTAGTTGCTTTGGGCTCCACGTAGCATTTTCTGCAGTGACATAGAAATATGTGTGTGGTACTGTATGAGGTAGAAGGGAGGAAGTACACCTGCTTGGCTTGCAAATAGTAATATCCGAAGTAGGAAATCTAGTCGTCTTGCTAAAGTGGTAAGAGGATATAAACCCACTACTTTTAAGGAAAAAAGGATAATGGTTCTGACATAGAGAGGATTGCTGAAACAAACACATCATTATAGAGCGTGAAGCTTTTAAGCTTAAAAAGGGACTACAGTTGATGAAAAGACCATATAACCAAAACAAAGTATAGCTAAATGGAAAAAACTTATTAAACTGTTTACAGTTACTTTCTTTCTGAAGCCTCACCATTTTTGTGAAATTCTATTTTCCTAATTTCTTCAGTAAATTATATAGGTCATAAAGTGAAATGCAAAATATAGTCAGTGAAAACATACTGAAACTCTTTTATGAATTTCAGGTATGGGATGATGTTAGAGAAGGTAAACTTTCAGAGAGCTTCATCAAACATTTTCCAACAGAGGTATGGGATTTTAATACATTATTTCAGTTAGTTTATTTGCTCATAAAAAAATAATTAATCGACATTTGATTTCTTTCTGTAGGCATCCATGATCAAAAAGATGCTTTCAAAAGACGCTTCAGGAAGATACACTGCATCTGAAATAATACTCAACCTTTTAAAATCTGATGAGAAAGACAACTCATTTAAAACTCATACTCGGTAAACGCCCGTTTAAAACACTTTCAGACCGTGTTTAAATCCAGAGTTTGATGTCTGCTGAAACTGATGAAATAATCATAAATGTCAGAAGCAACAAGATGACTTAGGATTTGTCTTTTCCTTGGCGTTTCACCTTCCTGCCATTGAGGATCTCATCAGCCAAAAGGGTCACGTCACCATTCACGCCCATCAGCTGCAGAGAGGACAGCGTACTTCTGCAACCAATCACTTGTGTTTTTTACCTGGAAACACAGGTTGTGAATGAGCTGAACTATGTTGTACAATAAGTACAAGAACCTAGTCCTTGTGTCCTAGAGGATTAAGTTGATGTAATGCTAACTGGCCTGTGGGAAATCCCTGTATGCATGCTGTTAACATGCACTGCATCCATTGCTTTCCATGGAAGAAGTGCTGTCTCGTGGTATGTGACTCAGACCTTTCTGACCTGTTCAGTGATATTTTAAAAAATTACTAGAACGCTCCTGTTAATACCAAGAATAATTTTGGTAGAAAAGATACTGGGAATTGGTGTGGGTTATTCTTCACTGAATTTCAGTTCTTCAAGGTGAAGTTTCTTATCTCTATACACCTATGCATCTTCACTGCTCTAGAATTTAAAAGTACATAAAGTAATCATTCCTTGCGAATTTAAGTGTTAAGCATTCAGCTTCTTGGAAGTTTAGTTTAGATTTGTTCGTTTAAACTTTTAAAAACCTGAGGGTTTTGTGGTTTTGTTGTTTTTTTGTTGTTGTGGTTTGTTTTTTGTTTTTTTTTTTTTTTGTCCTGAAAGAAGCACTTAAGGTGCTTTTACTATATGAAAATTCTCCAGCTTCCTCAGTAGTAATTATTTTAAATCCTGAAGATAGTGGTGCTGAGAGAGCACCTTAAGCATTCCCTCCCGTACTGCTAAGATTTTAATCCCTTACTGTAATACTGAGTCATGCCTAACTTTTTTAAAAGTGTACTGAATACCTCTGATGGCCTTACTGTCAGCCTCAAACATGGTAACAGCAGTTTGCCTGTTACTCTTTAAAGCACAGAGAAGACAGGCACATTAGTCCTTCAGATGCTTGTCTTTGAGCTGTATCCTGTCAAACTAGTCATTGCCATGGAGCCCATATATCTCCAGAAAGGCAAAGAAAGAGAGATTTCTAAGCAGAAAAATAGCTACTATGTAAAGTACTGTATGGTTTTTCTGAAATGTTAAATGGGTTAAAAGTGGGTGCTTGGTTAAAAGGAGTAATATAAATGAACGCATAGGAACTTTTACATTCTTATGGAAATTATTGCTGATCTGCTGCAAGTATTTGTTACTAAATAAGAATCTGATTTTACATAATTTTGTAAAGCTGAAGTTGGTTTGTTTTTTTTTTTCTTTTTATATGAATCACAAATATATCGAGCATTTCACTATTCTAGACTAATCAGTATTTCCTTGCAGTGGTCAAGTTCTGAGAGAAATTGTATCCTGACAAAATCCACTAGTTCTACGTCCTCTTCCCTTTCACCCATAAATTGACTCTCATAATATGAAAATTGGTACATGAGCACCCATAATACCATTACATTCTTACAGTTAAATAATACTGAGCTTGTTCCAGTAGGTTTTGATACTTTTTTATTTGTATACTTCAGCAGTATACTTTTCTATTTGTGACTGTTTACAGTAGTGACTGCTGTTCCCTAAAAATGAAAGGTCTATTAAAATGTATTTTTCATATTTAAAAAACCAAATAACCCAACAACACAATCTAGTACTATTTAGTTATGCAAAATACACATCTTTACATATAACAGAATATTGGTTCCAATAACATCACTGTAATGTTTTACAAGGTTTTTTTTCCCCACCAGATCTAAGGTGGTAAGGAAAAAAAAAAAGTCTGATGTTTAGTCATCTCTGTAAAGATGAAAAAAAACCCTGTTTAACACCTAATACAACAAAACAACTAGCCAATATTTATTCCATTACTCAAACTCAAATTTCATTATAAGCTGATCTTGCTAAGTTGCACAGGACTTAACCAAAGACTGTGGAAGCCTTAACCGGCCTCTCAATTACGGTATTTCAATTATAAATGCAAAGTTTAAATTCCTATTACATTATGCATCAAGCAGAAAATCTACAAGATGCTTCAGAAATGTGAGTTTAACCTGTCAACGTAACTGTACTTTTGCATACATTGGTGTGAATACATACTTATTTAGGACTCCTTCCTTTAGAAAGGCTTTAGTCATGATCTGCAGCGCTGTTTCCAGGGCAGTTTGAGGATAAATCTTCAGAGTCTACAGGACAGAGAAAAAGTGAGCAATTCTCACTCAGAGGAGGAAAAAAAAAAAAAAGGTGCTAGAATTATTAGAAGAATCCATGTAAAGCAGATTAATAGAATTCAAGAAGGTTTGCAAGTTATTCATTCCAAACTATGTTTTAAAACAGTGAACACAAGTTGTACCCTTTTTGGTGCAGTGAAACTGGACAGTGTTCTGTTTCAGAAACACCTGCAAGATTTCACAGCTTTTTAATGGAACTAGTTTTAAGAATCTAGATGTCCTGTTCTCAAAATTATTATGAATACCAATTCAAATAAATGCCAAAATGTTTTTCTTTCCATGTTTGTTTGGGCTTTTTGGGGGAGGTGGGGTGGGGGTGCGTGCATTGGCTTATAATCAAAACATCCAAAGCTTTGTGTGAAAACCAGCAGCCTGGAAAACTTGCTATGTAGGTTTAAAAGACTGCAGTAAGAGAAACATAAAGGATATATTGTACTATTTGAGTCCAGATACATAAGCAAACTCAAACACTTAAAAGACAAGTTTACTCTCACCTTCATAGGTAGTTCCACACCAAATGCAATAAAAGTGCTCTTGTCTCAAATAGGTAGTCAGGATGTATAGCTTTTCTGATACCTAGAGATATGTACAGGTATGCAATGATCTGGGGTTCATGTGACATCAAACAGTTTAAGCTACTAATTTTGTTAGAACAGTTTGTTTAACTTTTTGCTATGGAAAAGTTATACAATGCTCAGTATGGCATGAAGTTTCCCAAATTTGTAGCAGACAGCACAGGAATTCACAATCTCTAGGAAGTTAATAGCTGTTGCTTGCTCATCCTTCTTTCCAGCTAAGAAACCTACACTGAAGAGAGAGCTAAAAATATTACCTAGATACCTTATTTCAAGTATATGGTATTTTTTGTGGGATCCTTCACTCCTAATCTCTGCAAATCGAACACATAAGGTTACCAAAAGCTATGTAATCTGGCTCTCAAAAAATGTGAATTTTCAGTGTGCATCTCAAGCTAGTCTGTGAAGCATTTTCAGAAATTATTTAGTGATTTTAAAATACAGCATGAGACATGAGACGAGGCATCCAAAATTAAAACTCATGAGCAAGTAACTTTGATTAAATACGTGATCTTGCACATCTTGGCTAAGACACAAAAATGTTTAGAATTTAATTTCTAGGCTAATTTTCCAAAGATCAGCTTCAAAAGAGAGGAGCAATAAATCAGTGGTTTAATGTTTTATATTTTATCATGAAATTGCTATAAAAATCACTGCTGAGATTGTAAAGAGGCCATTCACTACAGCTTGGAAAATAACATGTATATATACATCTTTTATATGTGTATGTACATATACATACATACATACTTTTTAAAGGAATTAATTCTGAATCAGGACATTAATTTAATTGCAGAGCTTACACTTAAGTCTGAGCTTGTGCATTCATCTTCTTTGTCTTCCTCATCCTTTTTGTCTTCCTCCTCAGGTTCTAGCCAATACCAAGTCTCCTTTGGAACATCAATATCCTTAAATAATGAAGGATTTAAATGAAAGTTAGCTGCCTTTATAGATTTTTTTTTTTTAAAATGCTGGATAAAAACAATTTCTAATAGGTAACATGTTAAGTTTTAAAACTTTCCTGTATAGTATAATCACAGAATCACAGAATCACAGAATTGTGGTGGTTGGAAGGGACCTCAGAGATCATCAAGTCCAACCACAAAA
>JAOQGH010000023.1:34744431-34846468 GCA_025769975.1 Gallinago jamesoni
GCCCCTTGTCCTATCGTCTGTCACTTGGGAGAAGAGACCAACCCCTGCCTCTCTACAGCTTCCTTTCAGGTACTTGTCAAGAGGCTGTAGTATGAAACTAGGTACAGCAGCCCACAAGAAGGATGATTCACTTTTTTAAAAACAAATAGATGCATGCTAACATTAAGTTCTATTCCATTTATGTTCAGTATGCGTAAGGTTACACAGCAACATAATCACAAACCAAGGCTGTGAACAGATACTCTTTCTTATCAGTTGAAGATATGCTGCCCCGACTTATTTTATGACACAGTGCATCCCAATCTACCTCATGTAAAGTTAGAGGAAGAAGAGTTACAAAGATGGATCTAAGCTAATTCAGCTGACTTCGTATGAAGCAGATGAAGGAATATCAAACAATCTCAGCAAAACTTACAGGGCAGTATTAACCTCTAGCAGGTCAATAGAGAAAAGAACAATAGTTCCAAGTTTTCAAATGGCAAAAATTTATAGCAATTCACTGCTATTACGCATGTTATTCTTTGCAGGTGGGTTTGTTTTTTGTTTAAATGCTTCGGTCAATCTGCTGACTCCCTCAATGATGATCCCCATCCTTGGAGATACCCAAGAGCTGTCTGGACATGGTCCTAGACAACCTGCTTTAGTTGACCTCTGTTGAGTCAGGAGGGTTGGCCAAGATGACCTCCAGAGTCCCAACACCAACCTTTCTGTGATGATGTTGCTCCCTCACGTGAGGCAAACAGCACTGTCATTTTGGACATGCTGGCATTGGCTACTAAAAGATACACAAACAGCTGCAGGAGCAAAACCAGGTGAGCTCCAATGATGCAAATCTACACAGGTCCTCACATAAGTTACAAGGAGGTTGATATACAGCTTCCAATAGCTTCATGGTGTAAACATATACTTTGAAATATTTCAAAAGGCATGAAGTGTTGCCAAACATCAAGACTTCAGGGTAACTGTTATCCCGCAATTTTAGAGAACTTCCAAGAATTGAATCACTACTTTGTAGCGCATATGTCTAACCTATAAGCCTTCCTTACAACCCCCTAAAAAAACCCAGGTCTCACTTTTTGCATATCTAACTGCTGGCAGGCCCTCTGGCTTTTTCGGAGGTCCCCTTCCATCTTACGTTCTTCTTGTTTGTTTTTGAATCTTACTCTGTTAAGAAGAAATAGATAGCTAAAATAAGCAGGGAGAAAAACAGATTCATTATAAATGATAGCTTTTCTAAAATAGAAAATCTAAGACTCTAGCTTCACCAATTCTCTCAGATCAGGACAGTGTTGAAGTTAAGAATTCCTGATGTTTCTGTGGGAGCACACATGTATTTCTTGGGAATTATACCTTCAAGACAGCGCTTTTTTGATCACACTACACCAAACACTGTTTTCGTAAGACACGAAAAAAGTGGTTCACCAAACATCACAGGTAAAGTATACAGCTTTTTCTAGGCTCTCCTCCACATTTAACAAGCAAATCAGGAGAAAGTAAAAACAATACCTAAACATATTTACTCTGATTTTTAAAACCATTGTAGCAACATTGCTCGGGGTAATCTATAGATTCTCTATTTAAAAAGATGACATGCTTCTTCGATTTAAAAAGTTGCAAATGACTTGAGCAAAGTTAGTATGCATATTGTTTGCGTTATTAACATTTACAAAAATAAATGATGCAGCACACACTTTTAGCCTTACAACATTCATCTGCTTTTGCTTTAGAACTGAGAAATAAACTGAGAAAAAATGTTGTATTTTAACTCTTACCTCTCATTGAAAACATTCAAAAATAGTAACACATTAAAAGAATAACCAAACTTAAAGCAAAGAATTGTTGTTTGCTTGGAATATCAGTTTGCTTGGACACTGCTTGGAATATCAGTTACATCATTTCACCTGAACTGATCTGCAGCTTGTTCATTTGCTTGTTTTTTCATGTGGAGTTTTTGTCTGTAGTTTTCCAGTTTTTCTTCAGCTTTTCGCTTTTTTAATTCCTCATGACCAAGCCCACTTCTGCCTATGGAAGTTCAAAAGATGAATGTAAGCAGTTAAGAAGCTCCAATACCAACTAAGAAATTAGGAAGTATCACAAACCTGTTTTTATGTTCAGAGGAATAGGTTCAACAATGCCTTCTCCTGTGAGGGAAAAAGAGGTGAAGTTAAGAAATTCTCAAACTATGATTTGTGCAGTATATTAAAGTAGGCAAGCTGCTTTTGCAATTATATATGTACATTTTCTTGTGATACAGTTACCTGGAAGTAGAAAAGCACCCTATCAATTTATGTTTAGTGCATTACAAAGGACTCAGCTGAACTGGAATTCCCTCTTTTTTTTGGCTCATCTGCTGGGTTGCTATATACCTTTTTCAGGACACTACCCAATTGAAAGAAAATGGTGCTGACTTGACACGTATACCATACCTGTGATGAAGGGTACTTTGTTACAGCTTTCTGTAGCATTTTTAATTCTAGAATCTCACAACTTGACAAAGTGAAGAATAGAAACAATCTGTCTGGGCCAGTTCCATTACCAATTGCCTGCTAGAGATGTGCTAAATTAGCACAGCAGTTACTGATGCTTTGTTTTACTCATTTTACTTTATCTATTAAGGCTTCATAAGGGTAGGCCAGCGTGCACCATTTCTTCTTCAGAATCCAACTATAAATTCAAAAAGAGAGGTTGATATTTTTTGGAACACTGTTAGCTTTGTGATTTTTAATGCGTTTCTTGTAGACATGCACATATGGGAGTGGATTTATTGAGCAGCAAGTACCACTGCTTCCCTCGCATCTCTCGATAGCCTGTATTTTATTTCAATTCTTAGAGATCTACTCGCATCTTTTCATATGCCACTGCTAGTCCAGCCAATGCCACCACACACATTCACAGCTCAGTAATGCTACGGCTCTCAGAGAGGCCTGTATTGACTCTGTCTACAAATGAAGTGGCAACTACAGTCTGTAAAATAAAAAAGTACATGTAAATAAAGGTGCATATGCTTCCAGACAGTGACAAGCTTACCACTTTTCCCAAGGGCCTGGCCGCTTTTGTAGCCCATCTTCTGGAGCAAAGCAAAGCCTTTGTTCTCATTGCCCAATGCACTTTTCAATACCAGGTCACGCCTCTCTTTTTCTTCTTCTTTTATACTCTTTTGCCTGTTCTTCTCATTGGCTTCTTTTTGCTTTTCTTCTTTCTGAATTGCTTCCTTCACCCGCCTCACCATGGGCAAGCCTGGCCTTACATCCTCTCTAAGAGTTAACGATTCCAGGAAACGTTAGCACTTTTTTTTTTTTTTTAAACATACTTACAATCACTTAAGAGGGTAAAAAAAAGGACATGGACCTGATGGAGCGAGTCCAGAGGAGGGCCACTAAAACAATCAGGGGGTTGGAGCACCTCTGCTATTACGACAAGCTGAGGGAGCTGGGGTTGTTCTGCTGGACAAGAGACCAAATAGCAGCCTTCCAGTACCTGAGGGGGGCCTACAGAAAGGCTGGGGAGAGTCTGCTTACAAAGGCCTGCAGTGACAGGACGAGGGCCAATGGGTTTAAGCTGGAGAAGAGCAGATTTAGATTGGAGATTAGGAGAAAGTTCTTTACTGTGAGGGTGGTGGAGCACTGGAACAGGTTGCCCAGGGAGGTGGTTGAGGCCCCTTCCCTGGAGACATTCAAGGTGAGGCTCGAGGAGGCCTTGGGCAACCTGGTCTAGTTGGAGGTGTCCCTGTGACTGCAGGGTGGTCAGACTAGATGACCTTTGGAGGTCCCTTCCGGCCTAGACCATTCTATGATTCTATAAAAAAGAGCCACCTACTTACTTAATAAATAAATCGGACATGTAGTCCTCCTCTTCATCTTCCTCCATGTTTAGCAGGGGTACGCGGTTCCCACCCCTCGCCTGCGCGCGCCGTCAATCCGCCTTCCCAGGCATTTTATGTCTCTGCAGGTCGCTTGGAACGCACAACCCGTGACAGACGCTGGCTCGGCTCGGCTCGGTCCTGAGGCAGAAAAACACGGGGGACCCGGGAGGACACGCGCCCACCACACGTTTTTCCGGGCTCCGCCACCGGCGGACCCGATGCCCCTCATCCCCAGGAACCCTCCTCCCGCTGCCCAGGCGCCCCCAAAGCCGTGGGGGGAGGTGAGGGAACCGGCGCACTCACCCGCCTCCGCTCGCCCGGCCCGGCCCGGCCCGGCCCGGCCCGGCCCGCTCCCTTCCCGGCGCTTGCGCGTCGCCCCCGCCCTCGCCCGCCGGCGCCTGCGCGCCTCCCGCTTCCTGCTGCGCGGCTGCCGGTGCCTCTGCGCTGCCGAGGTGCGTCGGGGTCCGGCCCAGGGCCTGGGGGCAGAGCCACCGGGGTGCCCCGCCGCCGCGCCCGGGGCTGGCAAGGCGCGGCTGCCGCGCGGTAGGAGCGTCGCGCGCGCGCCGTGACCGTTAAGGGCGGCAGGCGGGCAGTGTCGGCCCGGCCCGGGGGGCGGCGGCTCGGTGCCGCTGCCCTGCCGCCTGGGGCTGCTCCGAGCGGAGGTGGCGGCGCCGGTGCCGGTGGGGGGGTAGGGGTGTGTGCGTGAGCGTACCAGGGGGCGGCGTGGGGGCGTGCGGAAGGCTGCGCGGTCCTGGCTGCCTGCTGGCGCGGCCCCCCTGCTGAGGGGTCGATGTAGGGCTGGCGCTGTAAGGCGGCCTTGAGGGGTTAAGGGTTAACCTCCCCAGGGGTGGTGCACAGGGAGAGGAGCTACAGCTTATTAACGTAGCCGGCAGAGGGAGAAGGACCCTGGCGCTACAGCGCTTTCACCTGAGGCAGCTCTTCAGGAGGATGTCGCTGCTCCTGAACTTGCGGGTTGTCAGTTCTCTCGGTCAGCTGAAGTGCGTGTACGATGGAAGTTTAAATAGTTGATTTAGGCTACAGAGAGACAGCTGGAGAATGGAAAGGAGCTCCAGTACATCTGAACATTGGGGGGGTTGGAATAGACGATCCCCAGAGGTCTCTTCCAACCCCGTGTCATTCCATGAATGCTTTATAACCTCTACAAGAAGAGGTTTAGCTAACGAGTAAAAGTACTGAACAGAAAATTGGTTTTGTTTTGCCTCAAACCAGGACGTGCTTCAGCATAACTGCCTGGATGCTCTCTGGCTGCAGTAGGCTTTTGTGCCGGGTCCAGCAGCGGGAGGGCACAGTGTGTTTGTTGCACTGTCATAACGTGCACGGTAAGACCCAGCCCTCCCCAGGATCGGTACAGTTTGGTAGGCATTTCTTTCCTGATTTGTGGAGCAAAAGTTCGGCCAGCGTAGGTGAGCTTTGGATGGCCCGCCTGCGTAGCTGCGTGTTAGGCTGTGAGCCTTCCCTTCGTTGAATATTAGTGTGATTGCTCTCGTATCCAATCCATTGTGCCTCAGTGACGCAGCTGAATGTATGTGTAGATATGGTAGCTCAGAGCTTGTGTTTCCTCAATTTAAGAGGTAAGGGAGTGTGTGGAAGGTGTCTGAGAGATTCTAAAGGCCAGGGGAAAATTAAAACTTTTATCTGGGGAGGAAAAGGAGTAACGAGCCGTGCTGCCGTGCAGTGCCCCTGTGCTGTGCCCGTGTGACGGGCAGTGTAGGTCTCCGGGATGATATCCAAAGAATCATCGTGCTGTCATTCATGGCATTTCTCTGTGCTCTCACGTAAAGGTGTTTCAAGGTGATGTGTCTGTGTATTATTGACGAGCAACACCTCCTCAATTCCTTATGACTTAAAAAAAAAAAAAAAAAGCCAGAAGATGTCTTTGCAGGAGTCAGGGAGAGCTGTGTGGCTCTTCCACCATTGCCGATCTGTTGCTGGAGATGTATGCGGTGAAAAATACTATAATTCAAGTTACCAAAAAGCAGGGAACAAGCTTAGTATTACAGACACTGTGGTGCTTTAGTTCCCTTAGCACCAAATAATTAAGATAAATTTAGAACCAACTACAGTTGTAATATTAATAGGTCACGCTTTACTACTGCTTAATCTGGGGACTGTTTAAAAAAAATATTTAATTTAAATCACTTCATTTGGTATAAAAGAATATGTTGGGTTTGACCACAAATGAGGAAGCAGCTGTGAGCACTTGAGAGCACAAGTGGAACACTGAAGCTGTCAAAAGATGATGTCTTGCATAATCTTTGCTTTTTCTGTTTTGCCTGAGAACCTAGTTTCAGCATCATTGCATTCAGGTTTTGGGGATAGGTTGTTTTGGTGTTTTTTTTTTCATTCTGCTTTTCTTTTTGCTGAAGATGGTTGGCTTTATTTTGTTGATTTTTAGATAAGTTTTGTTTTTTTTTTCCTAGTTGTTTTGCGTTAAACAGCTATATTTGGTTTAAATGTGGTTTGCTAAGGTTAAGTTGTATGCATAGTGTTTGCTTACAAAGATAGTGTGGTTTTGGTAGAGCTTTGCTGCTACCCTCCTTTTCACTGTTTGAGCAGGATCTCAGGTGTTTGACCTGTGGTATTTTGCCTGTTGGGGAATCATTTGGCTGCTGCTTGTATTCCAGCCTGTCACATGAAAGGCTTGCTGGGTTCCAGAGGGCTTATTCGTACAGCCCTTAAAGCAAGGCTAGTGGGATGTGGGAAGCCTTAGGTCAGTGATCCCAAATGCTGTCACTGTTCCTGCTTCTCTCAAATTTGTGACGGGGGAAAATCCTACTTGTGATATGCTCAGTTCCTTCTTGCCTTGTTTGTTGAAGGTGTTGAGCAGGTGCCCAAGTTCAGGCCCAGGCTTCAGGACTGTGGTCAAGAGTTTTGATTAGGGACAATCCTTATTCTGTTTTATGTAAGAGGAGACAGTGAGAGGAACCTTTTATCTCTTTTGTGGTTTTGTTTTTTTGTTGTTTTTTTTTTTTTTCCTGTAAACAGAGACTTCAGTACATTTTGCTTGGCTAGAAGCTACCACCCTGAAGTTGTCTGTAGATGCTCTTTTTACAATTAACAACTCTGTTCCCTGAAATACTAATAGATGTACTCAATTGTAAATATGTGAATAGTTTTTATGTGGGAATGCTTAGGTAAGAGAAGTCTAGGCAGGCTGGAACCATGATACTGTAATCTACAGATTTCATCATCATATTTTCAAAGCTTTGTACTGTTGTACTATACTTTTCACTAATATTTATATTTTTATTTTAGAGTGTTACAGAAATTTACAAGAAAACTGGGATTTAACCAATTATGGAGCTGGCTCATAGTTTGTTACTGAACGAGGAAGCGTTAGCTCAAATCACGGAAGCAAAGAGACCAGTCTTTATCTTTGAGTGGTTAAGATTTCTGGATAAAGTGCTGGTAGCTGCTAACAAGGTAATTTGATGGTTTTTTGCCCTTCTTTGTAAAACATTTGTATTAATTTCATGCTAGAGAAAGTTGACAGGTAATTGCCAGGTGATAATTGTATGAATTCAGATTCAGCCTGAAGAGTCTCTGTATTAGTTTGTAGCTTTTAAGTGTTTAATTGTAGGCAATCAGTATGACTCTGTTATATGATACATAGCTTGGTTTGAGTTCTTCTTTGTTGTAAATGTTTGGAAGGCAAAACCTTCCCTCCCAGAGCAGGGATTCTTGATGTTAAAGATGATTAAAAGATGTTCTAGGCAGGTATTACTGTATTTTTAGTAAGTATTTTTTAAAAAAGTAAATATTAAATAGGGTAACAGCTAATTTTGAGCATTTGACATCTCTCTGCTATTGAATGTATCTCAGATCTCTGTGAGACAAGCAATTTGCTGAATTGCATACAGGTGGGAGTGGTATAAGATTTACTTAAATCTCTTGCAGGTTTTTCTGGGTCTTGGAGGCAAGACATGGGATTAAATTATTTTTTTTTATTATTAATTTTTGGTCCATTAACAGACAGATGTCAAGGAAAAGCAGAAGAAACTTGTAGAACAGCTAACAGGACTCATCAGCAGTTCCCCTGGGCCACCTACGCGAAAACTACTAGCAAAAAATCTTGCTGCTCTCTACAGCATTGGAGACACGTTTACTGTTTTTCAGACACTTGACAAGTGTAATGACATCATCAAGAGCAAAGATGATACTGCAGCCTACCTGCCCACAAAACTGTATGTTTAATATTATGAGGGAAAGGGGAATGATTTTTAAGCAAAGAATCTGTCTGTATATGTGCATGTTATGTTTACATATGTTTTGCACACTTAGCTGGAGTTTACTTGCGCTTAATACAGCAGAGAAAAGAGCAGGATTGAGATTGTGGAGGGCAGGACTCAAAGGTGACACATACATTGCTGTCTGAAAGCGAGATGCTTTCCCCTAGGCAAAGGGGTATCTTACGTTTCTTCACATGCTTATGTCGTGGATGGGAGAGCAGCTGATGAAGTCGTGCAACAGAGAAATTCCCCCGGTGGGGTTATTGCTGGTTGTGCTCAGGTAGCCCATTTGAGATGGAGCCTGCAGATTGTCAAACAAGAGCATTACCTGTGACGAGATAATTTTAACCAAATGTTAAAGTTTTTTGTTCCGTTCAGGTATTACCTCTTTACATTCATCTACTGTGATACACTGCCCAAGTTTCTCAGACAGAGTCTGTGTACCTGGTTATGTGTGATACAGTTTGTCTTTATGTATAGGAGCAGTCTCACTGGTAGGAATTTGGTTAACGCCACAAACAGTGTTTGCTGAAACTATTTTTATCACTTTCCCACACATACTGCTTCATGTCTTCACTAAACCCAAATTTGGGCTTGCCTTCAGACATTATCATAACAATAGGATTGAACAATAAAATCTGAAACTGTTTTGGCAGATACTGTCCGCCTTCTTTTGGAAGCTGTTGCAACTCTGCGAGGGACTTGTATAAGAAGGAAAGGTTTTGTACTATAACGTGCTCTGAAACTTAGGCTACTAACTGAAGTGGTAGTCCAGGCTTCTTACTATATGATTTTCAAACTTCAGTTTTGTGAGAGAATTATGTAGGAGACATGCCTGTTAAGGGATAGGCTGTAATGAGTTTGTAATAAATAGCTTTGCTAAAAAGTCATTTACCCAAGAATTTCAGGTTTAAAAAAAAGCCTCGTTCCTTTGTGATGAAGAAGTGTGTTTTCAGGAGCTGCTTCCATGACTGTGCAAGTTGTGTATGTAACTGCAGTACAGTGGTAAAATATTCCTACTATCTAATGGCAGGGCATGGAAAGTGTGTATAACTGTTTATGGATTCAGTTATTTTTACGGTGCCTATATATTTTCTTGTGTCATGCAATAATTTATGCATTTTAAGTTCTTAGGCTTAAAAAACCCCCATCATTCAGTATCTGCAAAAATGTGTCAGGATATATTAAAGGATAGTGTTATCTTGCAGCTGCTTGGAAAAGAGACAGTTTATTGAAACACAGAACCCTAATCTTGCTGAGATTTCAGTGTATACTTGTCTTTTCCAGAATTTTCAAGTACACATTAGATCCTCTGATAATACCCATTCAAATACATTTATAGTTTTAGAAACTAATAACTTTTCTCTTACTATTTTGTAAACAAAAAATTTATTTAAATGCACAGTGTTAAACAGCCAATATAACTAGTGGATAATAAATATATTTTTAGTCATCAATGACGATTAAAACATACATTTCTATTTAATTATTTGTCTTCATTTAGATCATACAGAAAAAGAGTACACCTATTAATGTCTTTTTTTCATAGGGCTGCTGTGGCATGTGTTGGAGCATTTTATGAAAAAATGGGCAGAATGCTGGGTAGTTCTTTTCCGGAAACAGTGAATAATCTTTTAAAGTCTCTGAAAAGTGCAGAGGTAAATTTCGGATTATTTTATATTTATGGTCTTGATTCCATTTAAACTGAAACCTGCTTCCTCCAGAGGTGTTTGGATGCCTAGATTCTGTCTTCTGCCTAGAAAAATGTGAATCACTTACATATGCTCATGTTTAACTTGATACTATATTTTTACTGCAGAGTTTAGAGTTTTGTCATATGAGTTGTATAGTAGTTCCTTCATAGGGGCATCAGTAATTAAAATTGCAAAATGGTTGTATGTACTATTTCTAACTACTGTGTTAGGATTTCTGCTCCTATACCCTGAATAAACATTCAGTTGTTTAGAAATGAATAATAAATACTGGAGTTTTGCAACAAAGATGTTACTCTGCATGTGAGCAGGACACATCATGCCCTGAAAAGAGAGCATGTGTCCTGGGCAGCCAGTGAGTCTGATTTGATGAAAATAGCTCTGTTAGGTTTTTGTTTCTTTAGGGATGGTTTTTAGTTTTTTTGTTGTTGTTTTTTTTTTATTTTTTAAAGGATCAATGACAAGTTGGAAGGAGTACTGATTGTGTGGATTTTGTCCTGGCAGCTGTTTTCTTCTGCTGTGTCATACCTATGTGATTTTTTTTTTTTTTTTTTTTTTTTTTGTGCCCACCAACTGTAAGTGCTTGTCTGTGTGCAGGTTGAGTAGGAAGCTGTTGACTACTTGGGCTTCCTGTTCTCTCATAGCAACTCCTTTTTCCTAAGGCTGCAGCTGATGATTGGTGAGGCAGGACAGAAGCACCTTGTCTAGCACCAATTTGTTGGATTGCCTCAGCTCATCTTAATTTATGTGACTGAGGAAGTTTTAGTAAAACTGTGTATAGTGCTAACTGCTGTCTAAAACTACCTAGTATCAGTTGTATATGACTTCAGTGAACTATATTATCGATGTGTCAAAAAATATTCTTGCACAGAAGCAGGAAAATGCAGAATGATGCATCTGGTTCTTGATACCAGTATCCTGTGTCCACATTTTTGCATAATTTTTTGTGTGTGTGTGTCTCCATGCAGTCTCAGGGCCGCAGTGAAATTCTGATGAGTTTACAGAAAGTCCTAAATGGACTTGGAGGAGCAGCAGCTTCTTGTCATCGTGATATTTATAAGAATGCCCGATCTCTGTTGACGGACAGATCTATGGCTGTACGATGTGCAGTGGCTAAGGTGGGTGTGTTTCTTGCTGGTCTTAGAAATTCTTGTGCTGTGATTGCAGCAAAAATCTGCAGTTGGACTGTGACCTGTTGCTTATGATAGGAAATTTGGTAATTACTTGGGCAAGGTAAGACCTTACTAATTTACATTGAAGGCTCAGAGTCATTTGACTTGCTTTGTGTAAATGGAGGTACTGTAACACTGTCTTTCCCACTTTGTAAACAAATATGAGGTAGAATATATTATCTGTGAGCCTCACTGGGAGAGGTTTTTGGTAACACAGTTCTTTTGTTGTGCTTTTCTCTTTTCATTTTTATTTATATATTAACCTACTTGAGTCTGATTGTGTGAGCTAAGTTATTGAATAAATGGGAGAGTGTGTGTGTGTAAATTCTTAAAATATTAATATTAAAATATTTGCTGAATAAACCTGACAATTACACTGATACTTAGATAAAAGGTAAGAATGGTCTCCATTGGTGCTCAGCAAGTCTTTTTTTCCTACAGTGTCTGCTGGAATTACAGAATGAAGCGGTGTTTATGTGGACAGCTGAACTAGAGAATGTTGCAACTCTGTGCTTTAAAGCTCTGGAAAACTCAAACTATGGTGTGCGAGTTGCAGTGTCAAAGCTTTTGGGGACGGTCATGGCTACAGCACTGATACCAAAACAAGCAACAGGTACAAGTCCTTCTGGATTCCATTTCCAAGTGGTCGAACTGCACTTTCAGTACCATATTACATGACAATGTTGCACGATACATTGTTGTTCTGGTAGATGGAAGGTGGATTGTAAGTGGATTGTTTGGTTTTATAAACTCTAAGCTAAAAAGAGTAGAGAGTGCAGAATCCCTGTTGTAGTCATTAAAAAAAAAAAAAGAGCAAACTGTCAAAAATCACCTAGGGAAAGTAGCTTATTTTTTTAAGCACGAAAACGAGCTGTTATCTTAAATGTTGGCTAGATTTATGTTTGCAAGACAGTTTTGAATTGATAAATCTGATTTCAAGATTACTGCTTGTATTGGTTAGGACTTTAGGATTAAATGATTACTTTTCTTTTTGCAAAAGTGATGCGACAGAATGTGAAAAGAGCCACGCTGGAGGAGGTCTTGGAGCTCATGGCCACAGGATTTTTGCGAGGGGGATCTGGTTTCCTAAAGAGCGGTGGAGAGATGTTAAAAGTAGGAGGATCTGTCAATAGGGAAGTGCGAGTTGGTGTTACCCAGGTTTGTCATAAGCTGTAATATTTTCTTTTTAAAGTAACATTTTACATAGCTGTAACCCTTTTAGTAGGAAAAATACACACTTCTGTTCTTTGTTTATAAGTTAACCTGCAAGTTTAATTGACACACCTGTTTTGTGAGATGTACATGCAGTGTCATTCACCTAATCTACTTTCTGTTATTATTGATGTGCGTTAACAATAGATTGAAATACATGTTAAGGAAAGCTTATTTGACCAGTGTCTATTAGGTGGGATTAACTTGCAAAAATACTTGAAAAATTAGTTTGTTAAAGACTTCAGCTCCATATTCTATTTCTTTTTAGAGAGGGCAAGCTGTTGTCCTTTTGTCTGTGCTGACTCTTTTCAGCTGCTGGGTAAAGTTTGTGGCCACGTTTCTTCTTTCCACATGTGTGTCTTGAGTAGGTGAAATCTACGGAACGTTCGAGCTCCACTTGTCTGATAAAGAAAGGTGGCAGCGGCATCTCTTCAAATTCAGTCATTCTCACTCTGACATATATTTCAATATACTGCAGTAACTTTTTTGACCGTAGAGTATTGTGTGAAATCCTTTTATTTTTCTTAGGCTTTTTCATGTGAACTTGGCAAAAGTGCCTGGTCTTCATTGTGAATTAGAACATGTTCATGTTGCTGGTGTTATTGACATTATGTTCTTAAAATTTTTAGACACCTTTAGAGCAATGGACTGGATTTTCTTGCTGTCACACAAAGAGTATTTTGCACATCCCATTATATGTAGCAGTACAGGAGCTACTCGTGGCACTGGAAACAATTTAGCTTCAACAACAAAGACCCATGTAATGGACTGGGTTCATCCTTCTTAACCTCATTAGGGTTGCTTATTACTAGCTGGTGTTGCTGCTGTACTTCGTAATGCATAACAGTAGTCTTTAGTCTTCAGTGACTGAATATAGTCTCGTTTCTGTTTTAATTGGATGTGTATGTAACTTCTAAATTTGCAGGCATACGTTGTCTTTGTTACAACATTAGGAGGTCAGTGGTTGGAACGCAACTTTGCTACGTTTTTGTCCCATGTACTTGATCTGGTCTCCCATCCTCGTGCAACTCAGACCCATGTGGAGGCAGTTTACTCTCGAAGATGTGTGTCCTTTATCCTGCGAGCAACTGTGGGCAGCTTACTTGGGGAGAAAGCACAGATTGCAGCTGCCAAAGATATATGTCAAGCCATTGGTAAACAAATGAAGGCAGTGGGTGAGAACCATTTTTCTTTATTTGAAAACAGTTGAAAATTACTGTCATTATACTGGGTCAGCCATTTTTCGGCTTTCTTCTACTGTGAGGAATAATTTTGTTGTTATGGTAGAACATAATTCAGCTGCTTTCTGTTTGAAATGTGATATGCAAAATGTAAGTTCTACTTGAAAAGTGATGATATAAAACTGGCTTGTTTGAATTTGATGATAAATTGGAAGGATTTTTTAATTGATAAGGATTGTTTCCCTTCATATGAGGGGGATGATTTTGTAAATTTGTACTATAGCAGACATAGAAACAGTAAGCTGATACTAGAGTCCCTTTTCTTTGAGGTGGCAATTGCTGCTTCTGGGATATTATGTAGGAAAAAGAACGGCAGTGGCATCTAGAAAATTAATTGGATAATTTTAACATGATTAGAGGTTGAGATTAATTATTTGCTAAACGTCACAGGGCTGTGTTTGTTTTCTTCCATATATATGCATGCGAATTTGTAAGCAGACTAGATATATCAAGATTGTTTTTAGTTACGGTGTAAAGATACAATACAAACATACTGTATATTTGTATACTTGCTTTTCCTGTGTTACGCTATTAATCCTACCTCTTAGCGCACAGCCATCCATAGTAACTGCTGGGCATCTCTTATTTCACAGTTTTTTGATGATTGAGTTTGGCTGATAGCTGTAAAACTATTTCTCTTCAGAATGTTTTAGCTTTGCAAGTTCACAATATGACCAAACTTGTGATTTTGTTTTAATATAGGGTTAATGTCATATCTAAACTATCTGTTTCTGTCCTGTGTATGTTCAGGGGTGATTCAAATGGTAATTAAGCATGATGCTTTTGTTTTCTGTTCTGCAGAAGCAGTAGTGAATGATGCTAACAGTGAAAATAAATCAGGAGCTGCTGATGTAGCTGCAAGCCAGCACGTAATGGTGTGCGCCCTCCAGGAACTGGGTAGTCTGGTTCAGAGTCTGAATGCCACTGCATCTCCTCTTATTCAAGAGCCCTCTATTGGTATGAAAATACATTTAACTAGGTTAAAGGAGGCATTTGAGGAATGAATATGAAATATAATGAAATCTAGTTAAATAATTATATTAATATAAAAGGAAAGAAAAATGAAACTGGCTCTCCCTATAGTCCTTAATGTAGCTATGCTTGTCCAGGTCACTGTGTTTAGTACCCTGGTTTTAGTTCAAGTTTGACAGAGTATTAAGCAACTATTCTGATAGAAGTCTGCCTGAAGCTGTATTTTAGGATAAGTCAAGTTGTGATTTTTAGCATTGATTTGTTTTATAGGAAATACATTGTTTTGCTACATAAAGTCTGAAATTCCTGCTCCGGGAAAGCTGTATTGCCTTCAGATATCAAATTTCTATGGGGAGGTTAAGAATATTTTGGCTAGATGAAGCTGTGTATAGTCCCATTTTAAAAAGCTAGTTATTTGGCTTAAGTTGACTAGGGTTTGTGTGGAATTTTCTTCTTGGTTGTTTAACATCTGAATCCATATTTATACTGTAGTGTTGCAGTTTCAAATTTTTTTTCAGTTTATGGAGACCTGTATTTTTTCCAATGGAAGTGCAAGTACCTTTAGACTTTTCATTATGTAGATTGTTATCTTGATGCACATGACATTCTTCTCATGATGATTTTGCTACAACTATGGGATAGGGAAGATTGTGCTCATATTTATTCCTTCTGACTGCTGTTCCCCGTAAGAACAGAAGGCACTGTGTCTCGGTATTATTTCTGCTAGCTGCTATGGAGTAAGCAGGTAGAAGTTGTTCACTCTCTACAGAGAAAGCAAGTGATAAGGCTTGTGGGCTTTGAAGTAGGAGTTTGCAAAATTAGAAATCTGGATGAAGGAGCATGTTGGTGTGGAGACAGATTGGACTGAAGAGCTTGTGGTTAGAAAGTGCGATTAGCTGGGCATGGCGGTTCAGAAAGTGTAGAAGGAGGGTAACTTGGTGCAGCGGAGACAGCACTTTGTCAAAAGCAGAGTACAGCAGTCAGTGACATCTATAGCATGTGCTTGTCTACAATGCAAAACCAAAAATCAGTCTCACTGTTGCTGTTACTGGCAATCTGTAAAACATGAGCAGATTGTAGGAATTGTCTCATCCAGTGCCTGTTCCCTTATATAGAGTTACCGCCTCTTCTCAGTTGTTCAAGTAGTAGAAGTCATTGCTATGGCCATGGCAGCTCCAGCTTTGCTGGTAAAACCTGATGTGGAGCAGCATAATATTAGTAACACTTCTGTCTTTCCTTAAAGAAGAAGGCAAAGTTATAAAATTCAAGTACGATAGTTGTGACTTTCTTAACTTCCCTGTTCCCTGTCTAGTATTGATTCAGTTCACTTGTCTGTGTATATTAAAAAGTGCATTGTAACTTTAAGACTGTAAACTCTTTTCTGTAGGTCTGTTGGAGACAGTAACTTCAGTTCTTCTTCATCCCAGCATGGCTGCTCGACTTGCTGCCGCATGGTGCTTGCGGTGTGTAGCTGTGGCATTACCTTTTCAGCTGACTCCGTTTTTAGATAGATGTGCAGAAAGGCTCAACAATCTGAAGACCTCCCCTGAAGCTGTTAGTGGCTACAGTTTTGCAATGGCTGCTTTGTTAGGTGGTGTGCATCAGTGTCCCTTAGGTATTCCTCATGCCAAAGGAAAGGTGAGATAATGAGTGTTTCATCCGTGAGTGAATTAAGAGATACCTTTTTATCTAGAAATGATAGCTTTGCAAAGCATGTGACGTGGTAACGTGTTAAAGTGTTATTGAAGTTGAACTTGTGCCTAGCAAGAAAGCAATGGCAGAGCGTGTGCTTATAGTATTTAAGTTGCAACATTTACCAGCTTTTTTTCCCTCTCTCTTTCAGATTTACATTCTTGTTCGGCATGTTAATGAATAATTGCTGAAGAGAATATTACTGTATATATTATCATATGCATAACACTAATCATCTGCATTAAATGTAATCTGCCTTCATTCTTTATAGAGGGTGGATTTAAATGACTTGAGAACATCTTTATATATAGTCTGTAGGATGGATGTGTAGCAGTAGCTTGCAGCAGCTTAATTTATATTTTTAAAATCCATTGGTTTTTTCATTGGTACAGATGGTGGTCAGTATTGCTGAGGATCTACTACGAACTGCTGCACAGAACAGCAGACTCTCCTTGCAGCGGACTCAAGCTGGATGGCTTTTACTTGGAGCACTTATGACTTTAGGTTTGTAAAAACAGTTGCTTTTTGTTTTATTTTAATGCTTCTCCAACATTTCTGATTATCCACTGTGGCAAATGGTCTCTACGTATAATCAGTCCGGTATTTAGGACAAGAGTATTCATACCAAGGGAGACAGAATGTTATTTTACTTATTTCAGCAGTGTTGTTTATGCTGGGGAGAAGGGAAATATTAGTATTATTGAAACTGAAGGATAGTAGAAGGTGTCATACTTAAAAAAGACTTCTGCTCTGTTTTTAGAAACCCAGCCTTTAATGATTCTATGAAAAGGGCAAAATTGCTGATAGTTTTCCTTCCTTAATACAGCAGTGTAGAAGAAGCGGACTGTGAAGAAAACATAGTGAGCATTCCAACAAGTTGCATTTATGCCTCTGGATAGACAGCAGTTCTGATTAGAAATGTTATTGATTTAAAAGCCATGCAGTTGTCTTAAAAAAAAAAACAAAACCCACAAACAAAACCAGCCTCGTGTTCATATCTGCTATCACAAAAATATCAGACGCTGTATTTTAAGAGAGTATAAGTATCCTCTTGGATTTTGCAGCAATAGTGGTTCTTTGGTTTGGATTTTTTATACTGGAAAATATGATGAAGTTCTGCTGCATTGTGTAGTATTTTGATCTCTCAGCAAATACTGTTTTGTGTTTCATCTTGCTTCTCTAAATTGCACCCTTTTTTTCCCCCAACATATTGTCATGTTTTTCTAACAGGGTAGCACTATTTTGGTTTTCCTTCTCCAGTATAATTTTAATGTGCTTGCACTGGATCCTCTGGAGTTTTTTCAGAAGTTTTCTTTAAACTTGACCATTAAACTAGTTACGTAATCAATAACTGTCAGTTATTTTTCTGCTCATTTTGTGAGCAGGTTAGGATAGACTAAAAAGCTTGCCTTCAAAATTGTAGTATAAAAAAATTCAGAAGTCAGATTAAAAAGACAGTTGGCAGTGGTTACCTGTTACATGACAATGTATAGAATTGCTTGTTTACTATTTTTAGCACTGATGTCAACAAGCAGACTTATTTATACTATTTATTTGCCACACTTTCAACCTAGAAATGAGAATTTTCTTTGTTTTTCACTGTTCAAGTGGGGATAAAAGAAAGTGAAGTAAGAGAAAAATAGCTTGAAGAGAAGAATCCTTCATGACAGATTGTTCCCGCTTAATTAAATACAAATTTTTATTATACTGTCACTTTTTGTTTTTTTGGTGTGTGTAGGTCCTTCTGTTGTTCGATATCATCTGCCTAAGATGTTGCTGCTATGGCGAAATGTCTTCCCACGTTCTCTGAAGGAGCTGGAAGCAGAGAAGGCAAGAGGAGATTCTTTTACCTGGCAAGTAACGCTGGAAGGACGCGCTGGAGCTCTGTGCGGTAAGAATTTCAAGTGTGCAGTTAATCAAAACATGATTCCAAGAATTACAGGGAGAACTCTTGTAACTTCCCTGCTTACTTTGAAAAGGAGTAAGATGTGTCAGATTTTCATTGATGTGACCTAGTTTTGGCATATAGTTTTATAAACATGTCACAGAGTCTTTGAATAAACATTTTTAATTGCTGCATTTTGATGTTCTCTTAGGAGCTGTATCTTGCTTATGCTTTATATTTGTTTGTCTCAGTAAAATTTTAATTTAAATTGTTTTGTTATTAGCCATGAGAAGTTTTGTTGCTCACTGTCCTGAGCTCCTTACAGAGGATGTGATCAGGAAATTGATGACACCAATAGAATGTGCCATGACAATGATGTCACAGTAAGTAGGCAGTTCTTGCTCTTTATTCAGTTTTGTCTTTTCCTGGACCTGAAATAGTAGAACTAACTTGTTTTAATTCATATTCTGATTTACCTCTGCACTGTCACTGCTTGTCCGTGTTGAAAAAATCTTTTATGAGCATTGTGTTTATGGTTGTTAGCTTTGTAAAAGTGTATTTATTGCATAGCCTGTGCTGAAGGGCCTTCCTTGGTAACTTTTGTTAACTGTGTTTTGCATTTCCAGTTCAGTGAGCTGTCGAGTTCATGGTTTCTTATCCTTGTGGAAGAAGTGCGAAAACTAAGATACTGGTTTACTAGATGTTAATAAATTCTTCTCTTATGAAATGTATAAATGAAAAGACTTCAGGTGTTTTACAGAATAAAATAAAAAACACAGTTTGGAGTTCGGTTTTGTGATTTGGTGTTGTGTAGTCCACGTCCGTACCACCCCTTTACCCTTCTCCTGATTAAAATTAGGAGTTTATTCTGAGGAGGTACATGTATTCGGTTTACAACAGTGTGTGTTTCAAAAAAAAATAAAGTTTTCTCAGTACAATTACCTGTGAAAATCTATTGAAAATTTGAGTAATGCTGCTCAGAGTAGTTTTCTGAACACTTGTCTCTAGTCAAGACAAGAAAACATGTATTGTGAAAAGAAAACTGAAAATACTGTTCTCAGTAAATTGCAATATTTCTCGCTGTCTCTTTTTCTCTTTTGATTCTATAGCATTCCATCAGTAATTAAAGCCCATGGAGCTCATCTTAAAGCTAGTGCAGCTATGGTCCGTTTAAGACTTTATGATATATTGGCTTTATTACCTCCGAAGACATATGAAGGTACATATATTTTAAAATAATTTTTATTAAAGTAAAAAATCTGCTTGCTCCTTTTGATATATTTTTGGTGCTTGCCTTTGAAGCAGATAGAAGATTCAAAATAGAGTACTAGGAATCTTCAAGTGTCTTGTGCTATATTCCTCATCTTCTCTATGTATCTTGACAGTATAACTGTAGAGTAGAATATAGCAAAATATTAGAGTATTACTTGGAGTATAAAAGTTACAATCCTTTTTATAGGATTGAGATATATGGAGATCATGTTCTGAAATGCAATTTAAGTGTTTTATGTCATTGTTACTTAAACCATAGAGGACATAATTAGTGTACTCAAAGGACAGATGTGAGAATGAAGATTTAGTTTTGGTGTCTGGTGGTGTCTTGTTTTTTAACTTGATTTGATCTGTTAGACAGATTTACGCTATTATTAGATATTAAACTAATCTGACAGATTAATTTTTGGGGTTTTGTTTGTTTTTTGTTAATTCATTAAATATACATGATCACATGGATGAGCAAATTTTTGCAAAATCTGGATTGTTGGATGGCCTGACCTGTTGTTTAGAATATTGATTTGGGAATCGGGAGTTCTGTTCAAAGCTTTGCTCCCAACTCTTACCTTGTCAGGTCTGCTTCTCTCTCTGTTTGCTACCTGTAAAATTGAGGTAATGGTATATACTTTCATTTGTAATATCTGATCTTTAGTTGAAATGTTTTGGATAAGAAGCAACAATGATTCTTTTTAATGTCCATCCTTTTAGGATCGTTTAATGCACTCCTTCGAGAGTTGGTAGCAGAGTTTACTTTGACAGACAACTCTGCTAATACAACCACATCCCTCCTAAGGTCTCTTTGTCATTATGATGATAGTGTTCTTCTTGGCTCTTGGCTGCAGGAAACAGATCATAAGTCTATTGAAGATCAGGTAATAAAAAAACAGAAGAACAGCAAATTATCTGCACTGTCTGTCTGTGTGAGGTGTGGGGGGGGAAGCCACCTAAAACTGAAGCTTCACATCTTGTTTTTAGTCTTATTTCAGGGGTTTGTTAGGTGTAAGTCCTTCCATCTACAGTGTACTGTTTTGATTAGAAACTGCCTACAGCTGAGATACGAGTAGAGTTACACAATTTATATGGTTGTGGCTAGTGAACTTACCTAATTTCTTTAAAGCAAAATAACACTCCATCCCACCCTCCTGATCAACCTATTCTAGAAATCTGTTTCATATAATTTTTTAGAACCAGGATAAATGTAAGTTCCGATTAACATTTTTTTATAATGAGACTGCTGTCAAAGTCTCAGTATTCCAAATGACATTTTAGCAAATAAGATTTAACTGGTTTTGTATGTTTAGTATGAAGTCTTATATTTCATTTGGAAGTGTTGACACAATTTTATTAACACTGTAAAGCTACACTTCTGAAAAAAACAAAAGTGAGTCTTTGAAACATAGGAATTGAAAATTTAAAAATAGGAAGCAAGTACTGCTATGGTGGTCCCACAATTTCTTATATGGTCCTCGGAGAAGAAATGTAGTATAGGGAACAATTAGTTAATGCTAAATAGTTTAGGGAACTGTGTGGTAATAGTCTTGTTTTTACTTTCCTAATTTTTGGTAACTAGGTAAGTAGGATTTCTTTTAAGAAGAGCATAGAGCAACTAGATTCTAATTTTGTTTCATGATTAAATAATTAACAAGTTATGAAAATAAGTTTTTCTTAAAAAAAAAATAGATTGTTTAATTACGTTTCCTGAAAGACTGATGGTTAGGAAGTATTTTTCTGATAATAGAATTTTACTAATTTTAGTACTATTTCTATATCTTTCTTTGTAGGGAATCATTATAGCCAAAACTGGTAGTTTAATATACTGTGTTGTAGCTCAATGCTCAAACACAGAGTGAATGAATAACCTTTTTTCTGAAATGTCACATTGTAGTCAGTGATTCAGAAGCTACTATTAGTACTAGAATTAAACTCCTTTCTCTAATTTCCATCTCTTATTAATAGGCTTGATGGTTTTTGCATTTATCCAGCTGTTAACTGCACTGACCCTCTGGGATTTAACTGGCCCTTTGTATTCTAGTGTGTGTGTGCAGAGGGACACTGCAATTCCAGGTGTTCGTAAGCTATTCTGTTGTTCTAAGCTACTGCAAGCTACTGTTTTTTTTTGTTATCTCTAGTTCCAGGTCTTATGTGTGAGGATGTATTCAGAGGTATTCATATTATGTGGCATTTTGCAGCTTCAGCCAAACAGTGCGTCTGGAAGCGGTGCTTTGGAACATGACCCGTCTTCTATTTATTTGCGCATCCCTGCTGGTGAAGCTGTACCTGGTCCCCTTCCTTTAGGAGTATCTGTCATCGATGCATCTGTGGCTCTCTTTGGTGTGGTTTTTCCTCATGTCTCTTACAAACATAGGTCAGTTTACAAGACTGTTCAATTTCAGAATCAGATGCCTTGTTCGTTGGATAGTATGTGTTTTGGGTGGGGTTTTTTTATTTGTTTGTTTTGAAATAAAAATCTACTTTGATATCAACTGTCTTTAAATTCAGAGTTCAGTATTTGTTATTCATTGTGTCTCAGAATTCCAGAACGTGTCTACTCAGTTTAGAAATAAGGTGATTTCCTCAGTTTTATCAGTTTTGAAGATTTCAGAGGTGGAGGCTGGATCCTTCTCTCCTCTTACTGCATTTAACTAATAATATCTCTGCAACCAAAATTTCCTGCAAAAATATCCATTGCGATTAACTTCTAATCAGCCTTGAAAACATAGCAGTAGCATCCATGGAATTTCATTTGGCTTCCTTGAGTTAGACCATTTGATTTATACTTAGCAAATGATCTTATGCATGATGAAAAAGAGGTAATGAAATTCAGCTTATTTTCCCTTGTGTTCCACATTACCATTGCAGAGTTATGAGTTGTCAGGACTACTTTTGTCATTCGGTTTAGCTAATTTGTCACTCAACACAGAGTGAAAGCAGCTCTCAGACTCATTTCAAAGTAAAATTATCCTTCAGTGGAATCCTGATGGGAGCATTTTTTTCCTAGCAGTCAGTCTCATCTTGAGGCTGGCCTGCAATACTATATCTGTCGTTAGCCGTGGGAAGATTTGGCTGGGGAACTGCCAAATAGTTAATGCAGATTATTCATTATATTCCTTGGTATCTTCTTGGTATCTTCTAGGGACTGCTCCTCCTCCCAGTAACGCTTTCTGGCATGGTTAAATGGATGGAAAAATAGAGGTTAAATGGGGAAAACAACAGGAGCAATAAAAGGGATATGAAGGATGACACTATTTTGAGTGGTAGTGGAGAGGCAGCATTTTTCCACTTTTATCCTCATAGCTTTCTAGTTATGCAGCCAAATGTATCTGGGGCCTCACTTCCTCATGGTGGTGTTGTCTTCAAAAGGGATGGTAGACATCTGTAGATGGGCTAAAAAAAAAGCCCAGCAAAGTGACATTCAGAGTAACATTACCCTTTCTATCTAAACTGAATACCTTCTGCAGCCCCTGAAGCATAAATTCCGTGATTGAACTTTTGTTGTGTGCTTTTTTTTCACATTCTGTGTCTTAGTTCGTATTTTGAACAAATGTCACTTAAATGATATTCTTTCCTTTGTTTTAGATTACAGATGTTGGATCACTTTGCTGAATGTGTCAAGCAGGCTAAAGGTGTTCGCCAGCAAGCTGTGCAGCTTAATATCTTTACTGCTGTTCTTAGCGCCTTGAAGGTAAAACATGTAAACTTTCAATGGATGCTAAAGTTCAGCACTTTGATTCATTGATTTTTATTTTATAAAAAAGGCTGTTATAACATCACTGAAGTTACTAGTTAAAGATTCGAAAGTTTGAAAATCCCTAATTTTTTTTTTCAGATACTAGCATGAGCTCCTATGTGCCTGTATCAGTATAGAGAATAGATGAGGCTCATGTACTCAGCATTCTATAGTGTTCAGGCTTATCTTTTTTTTTTTTCTTTTTCAATTCTGTAGTTTTATTTGCACTGTACTCGTGGATTTAAGTACTTTTTCATATGTACTCAGAAAACCCCTCATGTCTGAATATAGTGCAGATATGAGGCTTATGAAGATAAAACAAAAATTCCCCTTTGGATGTCTTAATTTTTTCTTCTTTAGACTCTCTAAATAAGAAATTTGCATAGAATTCTAGATGCTTACATCCAGTCCCACTGATTTTAGTTACAGCTCTGTGTTCTCTATCTACACTTGGAAGTCCAGCCTCTTGCTATCAAGTCAGGAAGCTAAGCAGCAAGTCACAAATAATATTGCTGAGAAATACCTGGTTTCAGTGACTTGCATTGCCTCAAGGCTTTGTGGAACAGTGACTCAGAGCATAGGATTTTCTTTCTACTAGTCAGACATCTTAAGGTATTTCTATTTTTTTCACGATGCTGTTTTATATAGTTCCCAGTTCATGAGTCTGGACTCATGTTGGACAACATCTGTCATTGTCATCCTTGTTAATTCTTGGAGCAACTAAGTCCTGTGCGTTGAGGAAGCTACCTTTGTAGAACTGCCAGTCTGTAATTAAAGATTGGTGAAGCTGCTTCTTGTCTGCCATACAAAATTTGTCTGCCTAGTTTAGAGCTAGTTGTTGCTCAGACTGCATGTCCTTGGTTGATGGGCAAACCTTTGGCAAAAGAGCATCTCTCCTCCTTACTTTGCTTTTAGAAATGTGAACCGTGTTGCTTCAGGTTGAAAAGTATATTCTGAGACAGGTGCCTGTGGTGTGGTTTAGGCTGAATTGACCACTTACAGGAGACAGATGCTCTCCCCTCACCTCTTGCTCCAAGGAGAGGAGGAGAAGGGATAAAGAGATTTTACAAGTTTAGAAGCAACTAAACTACTTAAATGAAATATTATTAATAAAATAGAAGAAAATAATGAAATAGATACAATATATATAAACTTTATCAAGCTCCCAGGATGATGTCACCACAGGCACTGGAGAAGTCCCAGATTGGACTCAGAGGTGCATGGGAACTGGAGTCAGGATCTGGAGTCAGGAATACATGGATTGGGATCAAAGGCAGATGAACAGAGTCCTCCTTGGATGTCAGCCATTGCAGAAAGAGGGCTGATCCTTTGATCCCTCAGCTTTTATACTGAGCATGGGGCAGATGGGATGGAATACCCCTGTTGGTCAGTTTTGGGTCACCTGTCCTGTCTGTTCCTCCCTGCAGGTTGGACCCCTCTATGCTTTACTGTTTTTGACCTTCCAATGTGGCAAATAAGGAAACTGGCTGACCTTGGTTGTTATAGCAATGAGAATAAGCAAGAGCCTCTCTGCATTTCATTCATTGCAATGAACTATAAACACAGGTCTTGTGTTTATACGCACAGTTTTCTGCACAATATGCTCTTAACTTCAGAGAGTTAGAGGCCTAGCTAAGAAGTAAAATTACTGAACAGAAAGTTGCTTCTGTTTTATCTCAAACCAGGACAGCATGGAATTTCCAATGCCACGCCAAATGGCCAGAGAATAGTCAAAATTTTAAGAGCTGAAATGAGGATTTCAGAAGAGAAAATGGGAATCTGTTGTAGAGCCGTTGACTTCTTCCTCTGTAATACATGCAGTGCTTGTACTTTTAATGTATTTAATTATTTTTCCCAAAGTAAAAGACTTCTTAAAATTAGTAGTGAGAGGTGATGTGCTATAAATGAAATATGGGAGCCAAGGAAGCTGCAGAAGCAGTATTTAGTGTTACTGTTCTGTAGAGTGTTCACATGACAGGCTGTATAAATGTTTGTGAACATGTGATTAAGAAAAAAAATATTTTCATATACCTAAAATGTCTTTGATTTAGGTGACTATTGCAGAAATGTAACTAAATTGTGGTTTTCCTGTCTGACAGGAAGATGTTGCAGTTAGACTTTAAAGCTTCTCTTTTTTTCTGGAGTGTATGCATAAAGCTGGCTCAATTCAGTAGCACTAGGGTGCCTGTAGCACTGTAATACATTTGGTAAGTGACTGGTGCAACAGGTCTTCCTGTATGTGAAATAGGTAGTGTTGGCAAACATAAGACTTGAGTATATTGTTGCTTTTGAGTTGTAAATATTTTCAACTCGTATATTTTAGAATAAATGACCACAAATTTAAACAAAACTGCATAGTTTTTAATTTAAGATCTCAAATGTAGTAAAATTGCTCATATATCTTCCCTTTCTTCCCTGCTTTGGAATGCTTTTTCATATTTTTTTTTTCACGTAGGGTTTAGCTGAGAATAAAAGCACGTTAGGACCAGAAGAAGTCCGCAAATCTGCTCTGACGCTGGTAATGGGAGCCCTTGATAATCCTAACCCTATATTGAGATGTGCAGCAGGCGAAGCTCTTGGCAGAATGGCTCAAGTGGTTGGAGAAGCCTCTTTCATTGCTAGAATGGCTCAGTACAGTTTTGATAAGTAAGTTGGTTTTGATTCGGAAGAGGAAATAGAAGTATAATTTAACGTAGTTATGAAGATTCCACTGTTAAATGCCGTATTGATTATTCTAGTCTCTTCATACTGGATTGCTATAATTTTGTAGATTTAACAAACGGAGTCTTCTCTTTTTGATTTATTCCATGTGATTCTTCCAGGAATAAAAGCCAAGCTGTTAAACTACTTGGAATTTGAAATAATACCAATGAATAGTTTTTGATAAGTTACTTAAAGTGACCAAACTGCTTCAGACAGATAAACATAGCTTCCACTAAATGTGTATGTAATATGAATTGTGTGGTAATAGTTCTATTTCATCAAGATATTTTCTTTACATATGTATTTAACCTATCTACTGGCCCATAATTTTTTTCCATATTCTTATGTTAATCTCAGGTCTTTAGAAAGATGTAGATCTAACAAGACAACATGTTTCCCAATTTTCAGTTTTAATTTAAGACATCAGTCTATCTGTGTATCAGAGTGCGCCTGCGTCAGGGCTGCAGCCCATGTTTTTGGCTGGCCAGGTTGCAAGCACATAGCCCCAGTCCAGGTCTTCTACCTCTGGGTAATTTGATTTTTCCCATAATTTCATCTTGTAATAAAGTGCATCATCTTCACTGTCCTTCACTGAATTTCTAGTACTGAAACTATTTCCTTCATTTCTTATCTAGGATTGAAGTTGTTGATGGTTGCCAGTCTGTTGACACTGTTAAGTAATTTTTTTTATATTTGAGATTTGCATTTAATTGTTCACTGGCGAAGAGCATGTTTGCCTCTTGCACACAGACAACCAGGGGCAGGTGGTAATTAATCTTTCTTTGTTCAAATTAGGATATCTTTATTTTCTCTCTCTTCACCACCACTGAGAGGGTTTAAATTAAAAAGTTATGTATGAGACATGCATTCAGAAGGAGAAGTATTGTGGAAAGTACTTAACAAGTCACTGCTTCATAGAACTATGCCGTACAGAATGCTGTTCATTCTATTGCAGCTTCATTAATAAAACACTATTAAAAAAAAAGCTTTATTTGAAAAGTCATAGAACTCAGCTGAGTCTATGACTGAGAACTCTTTAAGTCAGAGAAGAAAACAGCTATATTAAAAAATTATTCAGTTGACTTTGCAGTGGAAGACATAGCTATAGATTTCTTTGTAATTTCTCAGTGTGTGTTGTCATTTTTCCATTTTTGAATCCTTTTCATTGCAGCGGTCCAGCAATGACTTTTCTGCTTAATAAATTCGTCTGCTGTGAAACATGGGTAAACAATAGGTGCTTTTCTGTATTCTTTCACTTCCAGAACTATTCTTCATCTAAAATGTCAAGTTCTGACCAGGAAGAATGAAAATAACTTTTAATTGTTTTTTTTTTCACTTTTCTTATATGTAATGCAGTTTAATAGCAGTATAGATTAAGTACGTTGGTTTTGCTTTTATTGTTAAGGCTTCTGGAGATCTTCTAAGGTGGCCTGCAAATTTCTTAGTAGTTTACAGTGTTATGATACTTGAAGGGTTCTTCGTAACAAACTTAGTAAATTACATTATTTCCTTTTATCCATTTCTTTTTAACCATTGATAGGTTAAAATCTGCTCGAGATGTTGTATCAAGAACAGGCCATTCTTTGGCTCTGGGCTGTCTCCATCGGTATGTTGGCGGAATTGGTTCCGGACAGCATCTGAAAACTAGTGTCAGTATTCTCTTGGCTTTGGCACAAGATGGAACCTCTCCTGAAGTTCAGGTAGAAAACGCAATCACCACAAAACTGTTAAAAAATGTTCAGGATTAAAATTAAACATTAAATTACCTGTTCAGATGTTCTTTCATAGAGATTGTCACGTAGCATGTGCCAGGGAGCATGAAGAAAGCGGAACTTTCCTTATAAAGTCCTACAGTACAGAATCCTGAATGTGTACTACAATTAAAATGTAACCTTGCTGTTAGTTAAGGAGGCAGTTGCAAGTGATTGCATTAATTCAGACTGACAAGCGTTACAGAGTACTTCCTAATTTCTTTTCCTCAGAGCAATGAAAAAAAAAAATCAAAATAATCAAGATTGGCACTTGGGAAAACAAGCCTAGTTTTGTTTAGCTAATGCTTAAAAAATAATAACCTATAAATACAATTTCAACTCTCTTGTAAATTTCTGTAGTTTATTTAGGGTAAGACAAAGCTTAGTTTACATATGTAACTTACTTCATGTTTGAGTAAGTAATTTGAAGGCATATAGTTGCGTACCATTCCTTTAAAAACCCAAAATGATAAGTTACTGCTTTATGAAAAAAAATTGAAATACGAAGGAGAAGCCCAGGTGGAACTTGCATAGCAGCCTTACTTTCTTTTGAGAGTATGGCACCAGGCCACTGTGAAAAGCTAAGCTTTTAGACCTCATCCTTCACTAGATCTATGTGGATATACAGAAACTGTAGGGGAATACAAGTAATGGAAATCTGTGGGAATGAAAGGATAAGCTATAATGTGCTACCATTTGGTTAGAACTGTAGGGGTAGTTACATGATTGCTAGTGCTAATGTTTTTTTTGGGTTGCATCAGAGAATTAAAAAGGAGCCGGTTTAAAGGCAAGTTTTCCAGCTCACTCCTAAAAGTTTATCTGTGTAACTGTAATATTCTTTTTACTTAGTCTTTTCAGTGCAATTGCATCATGTATTTAGTGGAAGAAAATTCTGAAATAAGATATTTTAGTAGGATATTATGGAGAGATATCTAATGCTTTCAGGTCTGTCAGGGGAATTTATTTCCTGTGAAACATCAATGACCAAAAAGACTGTCCCCTCACCCACTTCTTGCTTTGACAATTACAATAAATTATTTTGCTCTTCTGGTTTTTACTTATTTTGTAGCTGAAATAGGATTGTTTTTTCTCATCCTGTAGTACCCTGACTGTGAACAGCACTGCTTGCTTCTCTGGCACCCTAATAAGAAAATTAATTAGAAAATGCATATGAACCTTTCACCTTGTCATGAAAATCAGTTTTTACTGGAATGTCAAAGGCACTCACCACTAAGAACTTTGTCAACTGTCCATTTCAGACTCTACATCCAGTTTTACAGTGGAATAATTCTCTATTTCTCCTGTCTTAAGAGTCACTCTTCTTCTTTCTTTTTATTGTTTTTTAAGTGGGTGTGTTGTTTGTGTTTGTATTTTTCTTCCTCAAAGTGCTTGACCATTTTTTTGCTCCATGTCTTTGACATCTTCATCTCTGTTGTCCCCAAAACTGTTGATACTCAAAGAATATGCCAGAGATATTTAAACTCCCAGGTGATTGCTTGAGATTCTGAGGTCTTTGAAACGCTTTTGGAGTCAGAGTAGCCAAGTAAACATGTTTAAGCAAGGATGTATAGAGCTAGACTCAGTCTGTATACAAAATTGTTTATATTTCTTAAATATATTACTGAAAAATATTCCTTTGTTTTTTTGATAGACCTGGTCTCTCCATTCACTTGCCTTGATAGTAGATTCTAGTGGACCAATGTACCGGGGATATGTGGAGCCAACGCTTTCTCTAGTTCTTACTTTGCTCTTAACTGTTCCACCATCGCATACGGAAGTACATCAGTGCTTAGGCCGATGTCTTGGAGCTATAATAACTACTGTTGGGCCTGAGCTGCAAGGTTAGTGGGAATTTGAAGAGAAATTAAAAAAAATATCTAACTTGTGTAAAGATAATGTATCACAATCAGAAAAAAGGAAGAAAATAAATTTTTGTTGCAGCTGCAGGTGGGGGGTCAGTCTTGACAAGTTCAGTTACAATTATGCAAGCATCCTCACTTCTGATCCTACTTGTTATTGCTTGGGTTTTTTTTGACTGCAGTTTGAGATTTTATATAAAGAAGTTGCAGTGATATATGGTGTTCTGGCTAATGGCAAATTTGCATGGTAGGTAAAAGATGAAAGACACTCTTGCTGCATATTTTGCTCCATATATTTTTGTGTAGAGGTGGAGCAAGAGGCAAGATTTTTTTCCTCTGCTTTTTCAAGATGTGCTGATTTTATTTTTAACTGATGGCAAGAGCCCAAATTTAACATGATGTTAACATAATGTTGTGAACTATAACTTACTTCCACTTGCTCTTGATATTCTTGATATTCATGGTACCTTACTGTAGAGAATAAGATCTTGTCACGCCAAACACTTTATCTAAAATTCTATGTCTTGGATGGCAAAACCACCTATTTGTAAATTTGTCTAACTGGAGTTTTTAGGAATATTTATAGAATGGTCTTTGATGCAGTGACAAAGTGCCAGCCACTAGTGAAATTTTAACTCTAAATAACTGGACTTAAATTTCTAGTTATGAAGAATTTCTAGATGGTTTAATTGAACTTGTGTATCTGCATGCTGTGTGTTAACTTTTGATTTGATGTGTCATTAACTTTTTAAATAACTTATGTAGAATGTCTTCTGCAGGGTACATTTTTCTGTAATTCAAGATTTTTATAAACCTGATGCAGGTTAATTCTTAAAATACAGTGGGATTATTTCTCAAATTAAATACTGTTCTTTTGAATTCTTGCCCTAAATGAGTTGCAGTGCAACTCATTTAATGGAGCTAACTGAAATCGCTTGCCTAGTGTATGCTAGCTTAACTTACCTGAGATTTTAAGAAATGCTTCAGTGCATGAAATGTTGCCCCTATGTATAGAATGAAAGAGATTTTCAAAATTCAGATAATTTTACTGGTTTCATTTCCTTGGAAGATATTCTTAAAATATTTCTGGCTGAAGATTATTAATGCAAAATTTCATTTGGACAGGATATTGTTTAACTGAGCTAAAAAGAGATATCAAAACACTCTGTAGTGTTTCTTTGATGTTGTGTAGATAAGAATTTGTGGTAGGAATTCAGAAGAGTTGCATGTTAATCTGTGAACTTCGAAGCAGTAAAAATTCTTGTTTCTTAAATGTTTAGTCTACAGTTGTCATAGAAAAATTTTGCTGTGCCAAGGATATTGTCTTACATTATTAGGTAATGGAGCTACAATTTCAACAATCCGTTCTTCCTGTTTGGTGGGATGTGCAATCACACAGGACCACTCAGACTCGCTTGTTCAGGCAGCTGCCATATCCTGCCTTCAGCAGCTTCATATGTTTGCACCACGGCATGTCAACCTGTCCAGTCTGGTTCCTAGCCTTTGTGTGAGTATAAAATGCATCCCTTCTGTTCCTCAAAGTTTGATGTATGTGCTTAGCAGAGGACAGGGGAAGCATTTAGCAAGATGTCAAGGATACCCATATGTAATAAGCAAGTCACATTTGCAAAAACACTGGAGTGCAGTAAAAGGAAGTCTATCCGCAAGCCATTTTAGATCTTTTCAGAATGCTGTCCGAATTGAAGTCATAGGATCTGAGTCTCTTTCAGCCTAGATAGCACAAGATAGCAAGCATTTCTATCTAATATGACTGAGTTGAACAGGTATTGAAATGCTCAATTTCCTCCAACTGCATACCCAGAGGGAAGCGAATGAGCTGGGGAAAGATAGGAGATTTTGGATTTATTTTAGCACTGTCAGCATAGTAGATGCTGACATTCAAATTCTTGTGCTGCTGCTGTTAGTGTTGCTTTCTCCCTCCATTAGTGCTCTGTAGCAAGTCCTGGCTTCAGCCTCTGCCTCACTTCCAGGCTTGAACCCAAGGCATACCAAATACGACTATACCAGGAAGAGTCTTGTGTGTGGGTGTGCATTTTGGTGCGGGTTGTTGTTTTGGGGTATTATTATTATTGTTGTTGTTTTTAAAATTCTTTTTTAGAGGGTTCAGTTAGTCCAATACTGAGAAATTTGAAAAGCTTCTCCATAATGGCTGTTGGATGTCTTGCAAAGTTCTTTGTGTCATTCTTTGTGGAACTGGTGGTTCTGTCTTACCTGAAGGACTGCGATCCTACTTAATGTCAGGACTGGACCTTTCTCTTAGTCTGTCGTCCAGACTTTCCCTAAGGCATCCTCTTATTGTTACATGCTTCCCCCTGCCCTGGTGGTTTCATAACCCCTAGTTGTTTGTTTTGTAACTTAAAATGTGCAATACTCTTTCCATTAATTAAATCCCCAAAATGTTCTGTGTTTTAGTTCCATTAGAACAACTTCAGTGTGATATTTAAAGGTGCTTAAAATCAGCTTGTTTTTTCAGGACTAAAATGTTGTACATTCATATGTGGAATAAAGATCTACTGTTAAAATGTTTTATAAACTATACAACCCTTTCATTTAGGAAAGCAATTTCCATCCACATAATAACCTAATACTGAGAAAGCAAATGTGTATTTGGTTTATTAAAAACAAATTCCCCAGGATAAATAAAGAATCAGAGTTTTTTAAAGAGCACTCCTCATCTCTTCCAGTGTGGAAAAACATACAGTTCGCTGTTTAGCTACTTCCTCTCAGGAAAATAGAGACCATGCACAATTCTTTTATAAGAAAAATATTTGCTTGGACTTTGAGGTGGTTTAAAAGGAATTAGAAGCCAGTGTCGGTTAGCAAAAAATCTGAAGCTTTGTTGTTGAGAGGCACTTATTAAAATGTATGCTATAAATTCTAGTACAAGTTTGAAATAAAAGTTTTTCTTATAGCTGTGGTATACCTGATGATGGCTTTTGTTTAAAAGACTGGAATTTACAGTTATAGCAGAATATGAAGTTGAGTAATAATTTCCAATCTGTTACACCCTTCAGTATAATTAGTCTAAATCACACTGGCACAGTAGTTCCAGTATTAAGCTCTTATTTCTTTAACCAGATAACAGCTGTCAGCTCTGTAAATGTCAGCTTTATTTTCATATTTTTACATTATAAAAAGTGCTTACTTCTGAACTTTCAAGGTCTTGTAAGAAGCTTGGTACCCAGCAGCTCACACATGAGTATATACTTGAAAAGTAGAATGCTGTTTGTCCTTAGCAGTACTGATTTGTTGATATGGGGGGGCAGCAGTTCACTTGTCTGTAATGGTTCTGACTTTTAGGTTCATTTGTGCAGCTCCCACTTGCTGCTTCGTCGGGCTGCAGTTGCATGTTTGCGACAGCTTGCTCAGAGGGAAGCAGCAGAAGTATGTGAATATGCCATGAGTTTAGCAAAAAATGCGGGAGACAAAGAAAACAGTGGCATCAGTAAGTATTGCTTTCATGTGGCCTTTTTGTAACAGTTGAGTGTGGTTTGCCTTTGGAGAGGGGAGAAAAAAAACCCACAAAATCAAGAATGCCCCCAACAACAGAATAAAAAAAAAAAAACCCGTCCCTTCCAGCTCCAATAAATTCTGGCCACATCCCTGATTAGCCCTTGATTCACATTTATAATTTAACTTTTTGTAAAGCTCAGACTTAAACTTCTGTGCCCCATTTAGACTGGCAATCAAATGGGGAACGCAGTACACATGCAACAGAAACATTTTGCAGTTCTTCTGGTATTTTAAGTCTTGCTCTTTCAAAAATTTACTTAATGTATGCTCTTTTATTGAGCTGCCTTGTGTTGTATTCTGTTAGCAGCCTGTGGACTTTGCTGGCAGTTTCAATTCTTACATGTATCATTATATTCTGAAAATGGGAGGCTCAACAGTGTTGATCAGCAGTCTTCATACAAACAGAGAATCTTAAGCTTATTTGTATTAAATCACACCAGTTGAGTCTGTCTCTGGAAATATTCTTTAGAGTCCAGTACTATTAGGGTTTTTTACGAATTCATGGAGTCTCTATCTTGGAGAGAGACAGTTATTCTTTCTTTTTAAGTAATATCCCCTAGGTGTTGTTTGCCTTGCAGAAAGTAAATTAAATGAATTGCTGGATTAAATTCTTCCTCGTGTTAATCTAAAAGACATTCAGTAAGATCTTGGTATATCATTGACTGAACTATACACACACAAAACCTCCATGTCCAATTCTAGGCTGTTATTCCAAATTTTAAAACTGAGTTACTGATTTCAGAAAAGATTTCTTGTTGCTGTTTTGCAGATATGAATCCTTTTGCTCCAGGAGCAGGTTCTCGTCGAGATGCTCATTCCCGGCATCAGGGGGTTAATATAACAGAGACAGGCCTTGAAGGTGTCCTTTTCGGAATGTTGGATCGGGAGACTGATCGGAAGTTGTGCTCAGATATCCACGATACTCTGGGACATATGCTTTCATCGCTAGCAGTAGAAAACCTTTCTCACTGGCTGATGCTTTGTAAGGATGTCCTTGCAGCTTCCAGTGGTAAGTGTTCTGTAGTGTTCGCATAAATTACAGTATCTTTTTAATATTAGCATCTTCTGGCAATATTTGTTTGGAGCTTGTCTTTTATCCTAGTTAAGATATAGCTAATATTGTATGTAGAACTTGGATTATAGTGCATGAAAACTTGCTTAGAAAAAAGAAATCATCAATGTTATGTTAAGTCTTAAAATACCACTTCTAAAAATTAAAAAGTTAACTGCCTTAAAGTAGGATTTCCAGTGGAGAAGCAGTGTGATTATTACTCTGACATTTCAGTACCTTAGTGGAAGCAGACATATTCTTTTTAGCATCAGGACCATTCAGAAGGAAGAGTGCTGTACACACTGTGAGCTTTCTTTCATGAGGTTTTGTGAGTTACTGATGTGATTATGGGTTGCCATGGTGATGAAACTTTTGCTGCTTGTTCAGCTTTGCAGACTTGTTTGCAAAGATCTTGTCCTCTGAGACCCTGTTTTTCAGCTTGTAGGATGGTTGTGACGCAGATTCTGTTCATTTCCTTTGCATTTATTCTTGTTTATTGGCATACTGCGAGTTCATCCTGAAGCTCTTTCTAAACATTGCCAGCTTTTATGTTTACTGATGAGTAATGCTACCAATGAATTCTTTATGCAGTGCAGCTACCATATATCTGCACAGTGAAAAAGACCTCGTTTCCTAAGTTCAAAGTTGGCATGTCCTTTTTTTATTTCATGTGGGATGGGTTTTTCAAGTTTTTAACGTGGTTGCCCAGTCTCTTATTTATTTATTAGTAGGTGAAATAACCTCCAGGAGAACCACATTTAAATAAATTTCTGTCAGTATTTTAATAATCCAGCAACTTCATTCTGAGCTCCTTTGATCCAGCTAACTGGCATATGAACAAAATCTGGTTTGCTTTTTAAGCAGAGATTTACAAATAGGCGACATGAGGTCCTGGATGCCTTCTCAAAACATTTTTGTTGTGAATTGGCTTCATCCATGTTTGATTTGCCATAGCCTCTTTCTTTCTTTATTGAACGTCTTGGCTCTTCAGTTGCTTAAATTTAGACTTTCTAAGAAACATGCCTTAGTTGGGGTGAGTTACCCTCGCAATAATTTCTTCTTGTTCTCATCTAATTATTGCCAGAATATTTTTTTTTTGTCAGTATCTTGGCATTTTGCTAGTTTAGACTGTGCCAATGCAACTTCATGTTCTCATTTCTGAAGAGCAGAAGTGTACATGCATGTTTGGTGAGTTGTTTTTTGTCCCTGTTCGGATTAGTTTTTTCAGTGTCATCCCTGAAGTATTTTTATTATCTCAAATGAAATCTCACAGCACACTTAGAAAACATGAACACACTTGGAGAAAAGATATTTTTTATTTTTTATTTTTTTTTCCAAATCTTAAGCGCGTTTGTGGATGCCATAAACTACTTACTTGGCTGCATACCTGTCCAATGGCACGGAACTTTGTACTTTTGTTTCAGTTTAACATGCACTCTAACTTTTACTTGAAACAGGAGCTGAGTAGTTCACTTCAAACTGATTTTTTTTTTGTTTCTGAGCCTGGTAATTACCTTACTGTATTTATTGGCAATTTAAGAGATTAATTTTCAAAGGAGAGAAGTTCAGATACAGGATTCAGGTATAGTTGGTCTCTGTAGAGAATTAACATTATAGGAATTTATTTCATATCATTTAATCCAAATAATGAGTAATGTAGCCCAAACTAGAGGTGAAAAACATTTCTTCTACTGATATTCCTATGCCTTTCTACATTTTTCAGATGTTGTTGTTTCAACAGATGAACTAGTGTGTTTTGAATTTGAGTGTTAAGGAAAGTCTTGAACGTGTCCTTAACTGTCTTCTGTGAATTGTAACAATGGGATTCTGTTGTAGACATGAGCACTGCTGCTCCCTTAGGAGGGAAGGATGAGGAATCGGAGAAGAAGGATGAGATGGACGACGACACAATGTTTACTACCTTGGGTGAAGAGGATAAATCCAAGCCTTCTGTTGCACCTCGTTGGGCAACTCGTGTGTTTGCAGCAGACTGTCTGTGCCGAGTTATCATGCTGTGTGAGAATGCGAACAAGGCGCACTTCGATCTGGCACTGGCTCGTTCAGCCAGGCTTAGAAACCCAAAAAGTAATTACAGAATGTGCATGTTTTGTTTTGGATTTATTTTTTTATAAATTTTGATACATCTTTACAGCCTAAGATTGCACAAACTGGAAAAAAAATATAAGTGCTTATCTTTTCATTCACATGATTAAAAGCAAAGGAAATGGACAGCAAAAGGCAATAAAACTGTAGTTGTATAACCGTTGTAGTTACTGTACCATGAACACAAAGAACAGAGCATATAAATTCTCATAGACTGCTCTGGTTGGAATAAACCTCTTAAATTTGCAAACCTTTTACCCAGTCTGAAATAAAAGCAGTAAACTTCTAGCTAAGGGTGAGCTGGGAACAGTTTCTCTGAGTTTAACATAATGACAGCAATGACTTGCACTTCAGATATTTTCTTAACACCTCCAGTCTGAAGGGATGCCAGGAAAATAAAAAGAGATAAGGCCAGGTAATTATTGCTGTGGCATTGGTTGCAGAGAGAGGGGATGTGGAAAGGAGTTAAAGTAAGTCATGGACTCAGCTGCTCCGTAAAGTTCATTCTTTTGGTATCTATGAGAGTGATTAATATTGGTTTTAAAGCTCATGTATTGATGATGCTTTCATCAAAGTTTGATGTCACCTATGCGGTGAGTGGACTGTGTATGTAGAATAAATACCATGAGCATTCTAGACTGCATGGGATTAATGGATTTTATTGTCTAGGTTGTTGAAGGTATCCATTATGATACAGAGATTTACTAAGGCTTTGCTTGTGTTGCTTTGATGCTGTTTGGTTTTAGCACTGTCCATTAGATTTGAGGCTGATGTCACTGTTTGAAGAACCTAGAGGGAAGAGTTTTGTGAAAGTTTATTTTAAAGAATATAATGAAGTAACTGATGCCTATAGGGTCCTGCAGAGGATTGCATATAATAATCCTGAGAATTTATATCTCTGGATTTGCTTAAAGTAAACTTGATGTGTATGGTATCATTGTAAAAAGGAAAATGCAGCAAACTTCTACCTTCACCTTACAAAATATTTAAATTTTACTGATGTCTGTGATTATCTGAAAAAGTAAGTGCAGGCTTTACCATTTTGTAATTTTTAAGTGATTTCCAGTCTTTTTTTTTTTTTTTCTGTTAACATGCCTCTGAAAAGTTTCATCTACAAAATAAACTTTTCTTTTTTTACCTCAAGACTTGAAAATATGTAGAGTTTTTATAATTTGTGACTTTTGTTAGTCACCCTGGATATTATGTTTTTTAATAATATATTTTCATATTAGTTGTACAATATCTGGTCATTTAGAAATGAGAGTAAGGAAAGAAAATGAATTAACAGGAAAGAATAATCCTTTTGAGAAATTATACTGAGTTATGTATTGTTCTTTTCTGCATGTTGTTTGCTGCTTACTTGCAGTCTTGGTTGTGAGTTTTGGGAGCAGAACTAGAGGCATACTTGGTTTTTAAATTTTTAGGTGTTGATGAGGTTTTCCTGTATCAGCAGGGGTCACTATGAGCATAGGACTTGAACAGGAATTGCCTTGCATATTTTGTCATTTTAGGGGGGATCACTAACATTAGCTTTACTGAACGTTCTAATCTCTTCTAGGATACTCAGCCCCTACTGAACGTACTCTTTTCAATGCAATTTATGTATATCATATATTTAATTTTGTTTCACATTTATGTTTAATTTTTAAGATTGTTTTAGCAATAAAAGTCGTTTTATCACTTGGGGGGAAAGGGAGGTAAGGAAGAAAGAAAAAGAGGTTATATGCTATCCTGCCTTCTTTCATACCCTAAATGTGAACCTTTGGAAAAGAATAAGTAAAATTTCTACATGTCAATGAGGAAAATGTTATAAATATCTTTCATGTTAGCTATCTTTTAAGTTACTAAATAGTTCTTTCATTTCTGTTCTAAGATGATTTCTTAGTACTGCATCTCTCTGACCTTATTCGAATGGCATTCATGGCTGCAACTGATCACAGCAACCAGTTACGAATGGCGGGTCTTCAAGCTCTTGAAGACATTATCAAGAAATTTGCATCAGTTCCTGAGCCAGAGTTTCCAGGCCATGTGATACTGGAGCAGTATCAGGCTAATGTGAGATATCCTTTATAAGTTCAGGAAATTGTATAGTTATGCCAATATGCCAGTATTAGCTTTAAGAACGTTTTATAGCTTCTACAGACCTGTGAAGAGTTCTTTTATGTGTGAAAATGTACAGATGAGACTCTTATATTTACCTCTTCAAAACTCATTTTTGTATCTTTTGCTATTTACTGTTAATCAGTGGTCGATGAAAGTAAAAATTCAGTAGCTATTCTCGAAAGCCAAATATTTCAAGTTACATTTAATTTTTGGCAAGAGTGACATTTCATTTCTAGAATTAGGAATTGAAAAATAACTCTGATGCAGTTCTGAATTGAATCTCAGTAATCGGGTTTCTTGGGAATTAATAAATATACTTCTGTTTAAATGAGCAGGAATGGGTGGTGGGGAGTTGAAGATTAATTTTGGGGTATTATTGCTTTATTTTGTTGCTTTGTATAGGTTAACTCTTTCACCTCTTTTGTCTCCACTGTGTCTTCAAAATCGTTGCAAATACTTAAGGCGAACTTTCATTCTTTTCACTTCCTGTCTTTTTCTCTTTTTCTTCTTCCTTCTGTAGTTGTGGCTTGGTTCCCCCTTTTTTTTTTTTTTCCTTCAGAAAAGTGCTGCCTTATAACAGCTGCCTAAAAGGCTTTTTTGTCAGTATTTGGGAATATTTTGGGAACTTGATGCAAATCCAATAATAAACATTTGATTTCACATCATTATTCCTTTGGACATCAAAAAGTCATTGGCTTCTTGAGTGTTAGCATAAGTTGCACCTGTAATACTTTCATTATTAAAAGGATACTCATTAACAGAAAGAAGCCTATACGACATATTTGACATGCATAACTGAAGCTTAAAAAAGCAATGGGCAAGCAGGAAAAAAATGGGTTTAGGAGTTTTTTGTTGTTTAAAGAATACTATTGCAAATGTCTGCTAGGCAGCACGGATAAGTTTGGGGTGTAACTATAATGCCAAAATTGGCTATCTTTTCTTGCTTGTTCTGTATATGTGCTTGAGCCTTAAACAATGTGAGATGGAGAATGTTGTGTCCCTATTGTTTTCATTGGATTTTTAATTTTTTCTTCCTATCAACAGGTTGGAGCTGCTCTAAGGCCAGCTTTTTCCCAAGATACACCATCTGATATAACTGCAAAGGCTTGCCAGGTACAGAGAAAAATGTGCAGATAGCATAAGCCAAGCTGCTTTTCCTTCTCTTTGGAAGTAGTAGAGGAGAAGTAGTAACAGATGGCTGTAAAATTTTGTAAAACTAAGCCGTTCCTCAGAAGTGCAGAAGACCTTGTAGAGAGCTACATCAGAAAATATTTCGTCTTTCTGAAAGTAATCATGTCTTCGAGGCAATTCTGCATTTTTTTTTAAAAGGAAAAAAAAAGCTAAACCAAAACTAACAAACACTCGCCCCCCGGCTTTGCTTAATGAGAGCAACAGTAGTGTATTTATTAACATGCCTTTCAGGTCAATCAATATTTGGATTAGTGATAATATACCTTTAAACACTAACCTTCATTCAGATTAATACTCTGTTTTAGATTTTAGGAGATCTGAGTGTTCTCGTTACAGTTATAGTAACAACCTCTCAGCGAAAATTCAGTGAAAGTTTTGTTGTTTTTTTTTTTTAATAAGTGTGTTTTTTCTTGTGTGTGATCTACTGCTACTGCAGTTTAAATCAGCTAATTGGCAGCATAGCTGTAGTAGTAGCTGGTACATGGCTTACACAGCTAAATTACTACTATAGTTTAAAGCAGCAGTTTAATTAGCTATGCAAACATCAGTTTGATAACTTTGTGTATGTGACTTTTGTTTAGTAAATCTTAGTCTAGCAGGACTGTAATGTTTGTGGTGGTGTTTTATACTTTTAATTTTCAGCAAAATGTTAAGGATAGATCAAATGTGGCATAATTTGGTATCTATACATGGGAAAGAATGTTGCGCTTATCTTAGACTAAAGTTTCTGTGCATTTAAAGCTAGATGAAGAGGCAATTTGTGCAAAATCATAGAACTTTCCTTATAATTTGTCAAAACCTTCCCTATTCTACTATAGGGATGTGTGCACTTACAGGATCAACTGATTGGAGATGAGGTTTGGATATTGAATTTACTGCCTACAAGTTACATGGACAGAGATGAGCTGCTCTGAATGAGATTGTTGTTGTAGTTTTATGTCATTACTTAAACAGCTGTTGACTTGCCCAGCAGCAGGAGTGAAGCTTGAATTAATCCTGCTGTGAATGAATGATGGGTTTGTGACAGATTATGAGCAGCCTTGTCCCGTGCAACTTCAGGACGCTCTTTGTGTTTGTGTTTACTTTGTTCTAAATATGTCCATCATGAGAGGCCCTTCCCCAAAGGCTTGCATGGAACTGGTTCTCTGGAATCAAAATAAATTCATCGAGATAGGACAAAAATGCCATGAAAAAAGGGTTTGTAAAACCTGAACTGCTTGAGTTCTGTGGGTTTTTTTTTGTTTCTGTTCCTCATCCTTGTAGAATCACCACCAGAATCAAAGCAGCTCCTCTGAGAGAATTTGTCCCTTTTTGTAGAAAAGCAGGTTTATGAGAATTCTTTGAATGCCTGCATTATGTCTGGGTATGAATGTGTTTCAGTAGATTAATGCCAATGTATAGCACTAGACAGGAGCAGCTGATCTGTATGGTGTTTGGATTTTAAGAACCTGTTTGGGTCCATTGAATTCAAAAGAAAAGAAAAGTGGGGAGACACCAGACTGTCTGTGCACCATGTTTGGCATTGTTTGTTCTCAAATCTAGTATTTTTGGTTTCAGATCAAAGCCCAGTTGTTTAAAGACTTCTATCTCATTTCTAGGCATTTTTTATGCTAATGATCTTGAAAGCTTCTCATTAGTAAGGAGCCTTAATATATAATTTGAGAGGTGTGGGTTTTTAAAGATATACTTTTATTAATTACTGTCCACTGTATTATTCACAGTGAATGCAATGACCCTTTACTTGAGTGATTCAACCAGACACTGGGGAACAGAATAAAAAAAAAATATTATTGCCCATTTATGGAGGATTAAAAAACTATTTTAAGTATTTTCCAAGTATCTATTAAGTTCCATTGTAATATGCTGTGCAAATACAGCTTTTGTAACTACTCACCTAAGCAATTCTGGTGGGGAGATAGAAAAGGAAACCTTTTAAGCAGGAAGAGAGATGCTAAGTTTTTTGTGGTGCTTGTGTTTGTTTTCTTATAGTTTTGTTGTTTTTTTTTTCATTTATAAGGTTGTTCATTTTTTGCTACCTCAGAATGTTTCTAAACTTTGTTGTTTAGGTATGTAGCGCTTGGATAGGAAGTGGGGTTGTAAGTGACCTGAATGATCTCCGCCGAGTTCACAACCTTCTTGTCTCTTCCCTGGACAAAGTGCAAGCAGGAAAGGGATCTTCCAGCCAGCTTTACCGAGAGAGTGCAACTACTATGGAAAAACTTGCAGTTCTGAAAGCATGGGCTGAGGTAAACATAGACGATTAAATCTTTAAAAGTTTAAAGAGATTTTGCAGTGTAACAGTAGCCTCACACCTCACTGGCTGTTTAGTGAGCCTTGCACCTGCTCTCTTCCTTACCTGTTGCAGTTCCACTCCTGGGATGTTTTCACCTCTATATCTTTCCCTTTTCCTTTTTCTGCCATTCTTTGATCCATATTTACAGTGATGCTCGATTGTTCTGTGTTTTATTGCACTTTTCTGTATTAAAGTATATGAGTATGCTCATATCCTTAAGATTTTCATTTTCCTCTTATGTTATTGCTCTTAAACATAAACAAACCAACAAACACCAAACAATGCTAAAATATATTCTAGTAAATATTGCAGTAAATTAACTATGAGTTGTCATAGAATCATAGAGTTGTTTAGGTTGAAAAAGAGCTTTAAGATTGAGTCCAACTGTTAACCAGGCACTGCCAAGTCCACTATTAAACTATGTCCCTCAGCAGCACATCTGCATGTTTTTTAAATACCTCCAGGGATGGTGCCTCAACCACTTCCCTGGGCAGCCTGTTCTAATGCTTGATGACCCTTTCAGTGAAGAAACTTCCACTGGCACAACTTGAGGCCATTTCCTATTGTCCTATCACTTGCTACGTGGGAGAAGAGACTGACCCCCACCTTGCTACAATCTTCTTTCAGGTAGCTGTAGAGAGCAATAAGGTCTCTTCTCAGCCTCCTTTTCTCCAGGCTAAACAACCCCAGTTCCCTCAGCCATTCCTCATAAGACTTGTTCTCCAGACCCCTCAGCAGCTTTGTTCCAGCATCTCAATGTCTTTCCTGTAGTGAGGGACCCAAAACTGGACACAGTATTTGAGGTGCAGCCTCACCAGTACCGAGTACAAGGCGACAATCGCTTCCCTATTCCTGCTGGCCACACTGTTTTTGATACAAGCCAGGATGCTATTGGCCTTCTTGGCCACACTGCTGGCTCATACTCAACCTGCAGTTGACTAACACCCCCACATACTTCTCCACTGTGCCGCTCTCCAGCCACCCTTCCCCAAGCCTGTAGCGTTTTATGGGATTTGTTGTGACCCAAGTGCAGGACCCGGCACTTGGCCTTGTTTAACCTCATGCACTTGGTCTCAGCCCATTGATCCATCCTGTCCAGATCCCTCTGTAGAGCCTTTCTACCCTTAGGCTCAACTTTTTGTTGTCTGCAAACTTACTGAGGGTGTACTCTATCCCCTCATCCAGATCATTGATAAAGATATTAAAGAAAACTGGCCCCGGTACTAAGCCCTGGCGAACACCACTTATGATTGGCCACCAGCTGGATTTATCTCCTTTGCTACCACTCTTTGAGCCCGGCCCTCCAGCCAGTTTTTGAACCAGTGAAGAGTAATCCTGTCCAAGCCATGACCAGCCAGTTTCTCTGGGAGTATACTGTAGGAAACAGTGTCAAAGGCTTTACTAAAGTGTAGGTAGACAATATTCTCAGCCTTTCCCTTGTCCACTAAGTGGGTCATCTTGTCATAGAAGGAGATCAGGTTAGTCAGGTGGGATCTGCCTTTCATTAACCTATGCTGACTGGGCCTGATTGCTTGGTTGTCCTGTACGTGCCATGTGATGGCAGTCAAGATGATCTGCTTCACAATCTTCCTTGGCATCAGGGTCAGACTGAATGGCCTCTAGTTCCCTGCATCTTACTTCCAGCCCTTCCTGGAGATGGGCGTCACATTTGCTAACTTCGAATCAACTGGGACCTTTCTGGTTAGCCAGGACTGCTGATAAATGATGGAAAGTGGCCTGGTGAGCACTTCTGCCACCTTACTCAGTACTCTTAGGTGGATTCCATCTGTCCCCATACACTTGTGTGTGTCTAAGTGGTGTAGCAGGTCCTTCGCCATTTCACCTTGAATTATGGAGGCTTCAGTCTGTTCTGTCCCCGTCTTCCAGCTCAGGGTGCTGGGTACTCAGAGAACAACTGGTCTGACTATTAAAGAATGAGGCAAAGAAGGCATTAAGTATCTCAGCCTTTTCCTCATCTTTTGTCACTATGTCTCCCCTCGTATCCAGTAGACTATGGAGATTTTCCTTAGCCCTTTTTTTATATTTATAGAAGGATTTTTTTATTAATTGTCCAAGTGTTCATAATAAATTTCAGGCTTAATGTAGATATTGCTGGGGAATGGCTGGAATACCAGAAATCTTCAACTATTTACAAAAGACAGGGTTAGTACTACTTACATTGCCTTGCTTCCTGAAACTTTACTTGCATGCTATAGAGCTCTACGTATAATTACTGTAATTACATAAATGGTAATTTGATTTCTTTTAGTGTAATATTTAAGGTTTCTGGGTTTTTTATTAAATTTTCTTGGAAATTACTTTTGAAATTACATAGAAAAATATTAATATTTCAGCTGTGTAATGTTAATTACCCCATACTGTAATTTTCAGCCTTGCTATGGCACATCTGTTGTGTGAAGACGTTTATTTTTATTCCATTTATTTACTAAAGATGCTTATTTTTAATGTATTTTTCTGATAATTATTCCCATAATTATTCCCCTATTTATCTAAGTTTTTGAAAATATTTAATCTTCTCATAGCGTCTATCAAAGACAAACATATAAATGTTCTTGTTTTCATGTAACAGAGTTAGAGCCACTTGCATGTCTTTCTGATACCTTTTCTGCTCCCAGAAAGTGACAATTGCTCTAATTTGTCTGGTAGCTCGCTATGTAGGTCAAAGAAAGCTCTGCAATAAGGATGCATCGATTTAATAAAAACAGTTATTCAAATCAATATGTTTGTGTAGCTCAGTAGTAATTGACACTTTTTAGGAAAAAAGCATGTAGCCAGATTGTTTTTAGGAAAGTGCCGTTTATGCCCCTAGGTGTTATATACTGGTAAAGAGAAAAAATATTTAAATAAATTTTAATTGTACTGCAAATCTCTCTTTCCAAGTTATTTTCCAGTGAGTTATCTGCATGTGGAATCTGTTACTTTCACGTGGGAATGGTTGCTGCTTTTTTTCTTTTTAGGATCTCACATCGTGTATTTTCATATCTGCTTTTCTTCCAGGTGTACGTTGTTGCCATGAAAATTAAGAAAGAAGCAGAGACCAAACCAAAGCATGTTTTAAAGAGCACAGAGGAGGATGAGGATGATTTTGGTGCTGTAGATGAGTTGCCACCGGACAGTTTGATAACACTTGTACAACCTGAGCTGCCTGCACTTAGCCGTCTCTGGTTAGCTGCGCTGAAAGATTATGCTCTTTTAACTTTACCAGCTGAGTTTGCTACCCAGCTTCCACCAGATGGTAAGCACTGGAATTTCTTTTTGTGTTGCTGTGAAAAACAGAAAGAAACCCGTAGTTGAGATTTTAAAATTGTTCTATAAATTATTTGGCAGGTATGTTTTTTTATGCAAGTGATAAATTTCTGCCTGTGGATAATAGGGATGTATGTTTGAAGTTTGAGTGTGCTTTTTTCCTTCAACCTGCAATGAAGATCTGGATCACAGGACTTACTAAAACCATGTCTCTGCAGAATTAAGAATACGTCTGCACCTTGAACTAGATGATCTTAAAGGTGCCTTCCAACCTAGACAACTCTATGATTCTATGCTATCAAATGCAAAAAGATGTTTACTGTATAGCCCTTGAAATTAGCATGGGTACAGTCTTACAATATTTTACTGAGTTAAGGATGAGTGTTCTACATGAAAAATGCTGCAAGACCTGGTGACTTCACCTGCCTTTCTTCCTCTCTTTTTACTGTTCCATCATGGCCATTGCACTTTATGTTGCTTATTCACAAGGAGAAATGGGAGTAAAGAAACTAAGAAATTTAGAGTACTACATGCTTTCAGTCTACTGTTTGCAGAGAATTTCAGAATTTACCTTTGCTTTGCTAATTTAACAGGGGGAGCGTTTTACACTCCAGAAACAATTGATACGGCTAGACTGCATTATCGAAACTCCTGGGCTCCCATACTGCATGCAGTGGCGCTTTGGTTAAACAGTACAGGATTTAATGCTTCAGAGTCCACAGAAGAGACTGCTACAGCAATGCCCAATTCACAGAAACGTGCTACATCCATTATGTTAAACCAGACACCTGGAACTCCACCTGCCACTAAATCTTTGCCAGAGATTAACAAAGATCGAATGCACTTAATTTTGGGTAAGAGTTACATGTTTAGAGTTAGGTACCAACACATAATGGTATGAAATGGCGCAGGAATAAGAAAAGATACTTTGCTAGAAATCTGGGAATGGTATGAAATGGCGCAGGAATAAGAAAAGAAACTTTGCTAGAAATCTGGGAATTTTAAAATGGATCATGTGTCTGGACAGTAATAATTTGAAATATGTCTGTCTCCTTCTCTCCATATCTCTCTGCCTTCTGTATTCTTTATAGCTTTGACAGAATATTTGTTGGTGTGATTATTGTGATTTTTATAGACAAGTTGCATATCTAGTTTATTTATGTAATCGATTAAAATGAGTAGAACTGTTACAGAATCTGTAATATAATTCAGATGATACAAAACGTTATGCTCCAAAGACATATAAGCTGTAACGTTATTAAAACACACAAAGCTATTAAGATATACACCCTGGTCTAGTGGGAGGTGTCCCTGCCCATGGCTGGGGGGTTGGAACTTGGTGATCTTTAAGGTCCCTTCCAAACCATTCTATGATTCTGTGATAAAAAAAAACAATTCAGTAGAAACTGATACTTGAGAACTCACATGGAGTAGCTTTAGTATCAGTTTTTGATCTGTGAGTAGCACTCACTCTTTCCCTTTGTTTTCTAACAGCTTTAAGATGTCGATGTGATTGCTTATTCTGAGGAATGCCAGCAGTTTGCTGACACATACAGTTATTTAAAACCAGAATTAAGTGGCATATGTACAATAGAATATTGCATAATTTGAGGCTTAATTTAATCTCAGTTATCTTTATATGTAAAAGAGTTCAATCAAACTCAATTTACAGTTGAAAGATTCAGAAGTCTGACTTGGAGATCTTTAGAACAAAGTATGGGTTTCAGTTCAGTAATCGAAGTTGCTTACTGCCACTGTTAATTAATTTTCCTACCAAATTTTGGGGAGGACATGATACAGAAGAGAAAGTGAATACAATTCTGCTATTTGTTGTACATAAATTCTCTTTTCTTTTTAAAAGAAGAATTGAGAAAAAATGTTTCTTGCTGAAGTTGTTAAAAACCTGCTATGCTTATAAAGAAATTTAAAAAGAAACCTTGATTTTATGATTATGTGAACGTTCTTTTTAATTATTGCTCTTTTTCAGGTGTTAGCATACAGTTTCTGTGTTCCCCACGACCTGAAGAGCCTGTTGAACATGTTACGTCTTGTTTACAAGCACTTCATACTTTATTGGATTCCCCTTGTGCCAGAATCCATATTGCAGAGGATCAGGTACTGTATGAGCATGTTGTAACAGTCAGCTTTTTCTAGGTCTTGGTCTTTTCATCTGCGATGATTATAAAAGCTATAATTATTTTTGCATGAGAAGAGTATTTGTTCATCATAAGTAAGTGACATAACAATTATAAATTGTTAAATCCTAATTAATTCTTTTAAAATACGTATTTTGTTTTACTATAGCTCCTTGGTGTTGAACTTTTGAGTGTACTTCACCGTCTCCTCCTGACCTGGGATCCTCCTTCAGTCCAGCTACTGGTTACAGGAGTTGTCCAGCAGATAGTAAGAGCAGCTCAAGATTATTTGCAGGAAAAAAGGAATACCCTAAGTAAGATTTTGAAAACACGGCTTGCTTTGCAGAATAAATAAGCAACAGGCTTTTATATTGGGAAAGAAACTCAAATACATTAAAGTATGGTTATGCTGAGGAGGAATATTCTGTATATTCCACCGATACTCCTGACATATTCATAATCTTGCTGGCTGATTTCTTAACGTTTTTAAGACTTAGTTTTTCTTCCTCTATCATTTTAGCAGTTATTCTTTTCATGTCCTGGTTTTCATTCATTTTTTCTTGAGTGTGAGTGATGAAAATTATAGTCAGCACACCACTTAAAGTCTTACTAATGCTTTGCTCAGTTTCATTAATATTTCTCTATTGACGCCTCCTAGCGCTTCATTTACATCCTTTCTGAGGTTTAATTGTTCAGTCCCCAGTGAGTAGGGTCTTGTGGTGTGCCCCTGACACAGCTGGCATTCATGAGGTGAGTGAGATGCTAATGGAACCAGTGTGAAAAGTTGCCTGCCCAGGAGATCTTGCCAGGAGTGGGAGCAGACTTGCATCTGGGTTCTTACTTCACTGACACTCAGGGTGTGTCAGCAACCAGGAGCTCTGGGAACAGGGTGTGCAAACAGGAGCAAGGCAGTTGGCATAGAAAGACATGCTCATGCAGCCTGAAAATGCTGCTCAACACTGTACAAGACTGCTAGAGTCAGCTTAATGATGGCAGTGACATACAGCAAGACACAGTCTGCTGACTGAGGAACAACCACCTCTGGCACATCGGAGGTCTAATGACCTGGTTTGACATTCAGATGAAAGTCCTGATGTGACTGTCCTCCAGGTGCTTGTCTGTGCAGCCTGGGGGTGGGGGTGACACTGATCTCATCTGAGAGATGTGAAGGAAATGCATGTGAAGGTGAGCAGGTTGTGTAATGTCAGGAAGGGCAAATGGGAGAATGACGTGTTCTTCACAGAGATCCTGCAGGTGCAGGAGCCCAAGCCCTGTGGAAGGGGGGTACAGCCACAGGCTATGCTGGAATATGAGCCTGGAGGATGAAAATCCCACGAAGGTGGAGGGGGCAAGGTTGTGACTTCTGGCAACAAAAGGCTTTATCTGCAGGCAGTTGGAGACACTATAGGGATCAGGCAGGAGGAGAAGAGGAACAAGCTGTCAGGGTAGGTATCTAGGCCAACCATTCCTCTTTGAAAGCTTAGAACTGATACCACTAAAAGGAAGTGAAGGGCGATACCAGTCAGGAACTCTCTTCTTGTTTGCCACAGACTGCCTAATCAAGAAGAGAAAGTGAATGAAGCCATATTAGACCAACTGGAAGAAACCTTCAAACAACAAGCTATGGGAGTCTCATGAGAGATTTTCGTTATGCCGACATGCTGGAAGGACAGCACTGCAGAATGCTAACAATCCAAAGCTTTCAGAAGCCTATGAGGCAGTTTTTTTTTTCCCAGTGTGGGTGCTGGAGAGTCCAAATAAGGGAAATGCTCAGTGGATCTGCTACTCGCTAATACAGAAGAAATGGTTATGAAGGTTAATGGCTGTAGCAGACATGAAGTAGTTGAAGTTCACGATCCTGAGCGAAATGAAGAAAGCACATAGCAGAGCAAAAGCTTTGGGCTGACTTAGCAGAGTTGGGCTTGTGCAGAGAGCTTGCAGATGAGATCCTCTTTTAAGCTTCCCAGAAGGGCAAAGGAAAGAGATGGTTCATCTTTGGTGAGAAAAAATAGCTCATCATAAAGTGTAGAATGCCAAACAGGCATGGCAGGAGGCTGACTTGGCTGAATAGGAACTTCTGACTGAGCTGAAATGTGACAAGAAAGTGTATGGATGGTGAAATTGTGGGGCCAAATTGCACAGGAAGACTACTGAAGATACCTGCTCAGGTATAGAGGGATGGAATTGGGAAACCTATGATTTGGCTGGAATTAAAACTGGTGGTGAATGTGAAATATGACAAGAAGGGTTTATATAGATATGTTGGTAGCAAAAAGACCAAGGAACTTTGAACCTGCTGCTGAATGGATTGGGTGATCTAATGGCAAAACACATTGGGGGGGAAAAACTGAGGTACTGTTACTGTCTTCGCTTAGTCCTCCTGTGTCTCTCTGTCTGGTGAGCAAGTTTATGGGAGAGAATTGCTACCTACAGTAGATGCGCACCACCTTAGGGACTGCTTAGGTAAAATCTGGATGTACCCTGGGACCAGATGGGATGCATCCCAGGGAGCTGGCTGGTAACATGCTAAGGCTGCTCAAGATCGTTACACAGACTTGTGCGAGTGGTAGATACACTGAAGACGGTGCTGCCTCTCAGTGGAGTCTTGAGTTGCAGGACTGAGAACCTGATGAAGTTCAGCAAACACAAGTGCCAAATCCTGCATTTGGGATGGAATAACCCTATTTGTATAGTCTGGAGAGCTGACAGACTGGATAGCAGATTTGCTGAATAACAAGTTGAACATGAATCTTTGGTGTGCCTGTGCAATGCTGAAGACTGTCACTGGGCTGTGTTAGAAAAGCATGACTAATACATGAAGGGATATGATTTTCCTTTCAACTCAAGTTTGTGAAGATGCATCTGGCACAGTGTCCTAGTTTTCTTTGCCCTTTCCCCTCATCCCGAATAAGACAGATGTTGAGAAGCTGAAGGAACTCCAGTGGAGGGCCACTAATCTGTTTAGGGAGGTGAAGTGTGTGACACATGAGGAGAGTCTGAGAGAGCTGAACTTCTTTAGTCTCCAGAAGAGAGGATTAATATGGGATAAAATGGCAATCCCCTTTCTTAAACGGGATTTAAAGACAAGACCAGTCTGGACTTTTCTGAAAGGCACATGGTGGAAGGACAAGAGGCAATGGATACACCTTGCAGCAATGGAAATCCAGATGGGATACAAGGAAAAAAATTGTCACTCTGTGAGTGGCAGAGCAGTAGAACAAGTAATCTAGGAATGTTGTGGCATCTCCGTGCTTGGAGGTATTCAAACCTGGGCCAGTTCTGAGTAACCTGCTCTAGCTTTTGAGTTGGCCCTGTTTTGAACAGGAGGTTGGAGTTGGATGATCTATGGAGGTCTCTTTCAACTCAACTTTTTCTGAGATTCTCTGATGAGTTGATGTACCTAAATCCTGTTCCTCTACTTTGCCTTTATTGAGCTTTAGTAAAATTAATTCTTTCTTCTTTTATCCCTGCTTCTTGTGATATATTTCATCTTCTGATGTTTTCCTTAGGCTTTTCATCAGGATACTTTGTTAGTTTGTTTCTACTTTATGTAAGAATATCCTCAATAAGGATATTAGCATCAGTCCAAAAGCTGCTTTCTGAGGTACTTTTAGTAACCTCTTCCTTTTAACAGAGCATGTCCCTGTTTAATTGTCCCTGTTTAATCATCCCTTTACCTTTTCTTTAAAAGTCTCACATTGGATGTACTGTTTCCTTCTTTTCCAGGTAAACTAGTTTCCAAGTGGCAACCTGGCAAATACTTCATTGATATCTGGTTAGGTTAGGTCTGCTAAGTTTTCTTTTCCCTGAAAGAAGTAAAGTAAACCCAAAGAATATTCTCTTACTAAGGAAAACTATCATCTTGGTCTGGCCCAACATACTGTTGAGAAAAAAACTCTACTGTTAGCTTTTCCCCTTTTCCGACATAAAAACAGAGAGAGAATTTTGCTGGAACCAGCACAGCTGAAAATGCAAAGTCTGTTCCTTCATGTGAATTAATCTAATTGTTTACTGTAGGCCCAGTAAGTTGTATTTTTCAAATCAGTGGATGTGATAACACTAGCAATCATTTAAATTCATAGTTGCTCCATAGGGGTGGTTCAGGCCAGCTTGGACTTACTGAAGCTCTGTTGCTGTTTAATGGGAGAAGGAAAGACTGCAGCTGGCCACGCTCCATTCAAAAGATACACTTGCTGAACTGAATGCAGTGAAGTCATTAACTCAGACATAGAATCCTACAATGCTTTTCTGTTCTCTTATTTCGTAATCAATTTGGCTGAAATAAGACTTTGTCAGGGTGGACCATTTAATTAATAGCCATTAAATTAAAAAAGAATTGTTGGGCCTATTTATTTGGCAGCTACTGCTATTAATTTTACAATTAGTTTAAAAAGAAGCAAAATAATTCCTGCATTTTATTTTGTGCAAGTATTAATATTTTTTCCTAGTTGTGGATAGAATTTTAAATATTGTTTCAATCACAATATTTCTAAAGCATTTTAAACCCCTTTAAGTCATTCTAACTAAAACATTTAGTTTGACATGAGCCATGTTTGTCATATCTTACTGTGAAGCAGCTTTTTCCTCTTGATTTTTAACCTTTAAAGAATGTTTCATGTAATATTTGGTACAGAATCTTTCTTAACCGTCTCTTCAGCGTTTCTTTCCTTTTTTCAGATGAAGATGATACTGAGGAAAAAGAAAATCCTCTTGCTTTAGGAGAGGGAGGTGCAAGTGGTGGTCTTGTGCCTGGAAAATCTCTAGTGTTTGCAGCCATGGAATTGCTCATGTTTATCCTGGTACGGCACATGCCCCATCTGAGCTCAAAAATGTCAGACTCTCCAAGTCACATCGCTGCCAAATCCCACCTCTCCGAGGAAAGTGCTCGTCTTGTGGCTGCCACTGTTACTATACTGTCTGACCTGCCTTCTCTGTGTTCTCCAGCAGGTAAGGTAGTGTAACAAAATATATGTGAGCACGGGAAGCATAGTGAGCATATGATGTTAAAAGCAAGCAAAATATATTTTCAGAGGATGATACTTTAAGGGTCATCTATTGAAAATTATGCTTAGGTTCTAAAATAAATGAAGAATTCAGGCTTTTTCACTGAGCAACATGAAGGAAATTATTTGATTTTAAGTTTGCATGTGTGCTGCAAGTCTGCTGAGGAAATGAGCTCTGTATCACTATGATATTAATGTTGGGTTTTTCCCTTCCTTTTTAAATGATTTTGAAACCTTTTGGACAATTTTAATCATATTGTAAAAGAACATAGACATCTCAAAGATAATTAAACTCTTGAGAAGTTCATGAAAAGTAGCACCTGGATGAAAAGAGAATCCTACTGAGGAAAAACTAGCACAATTCAGCTGTGATACACTTGGTTTTGCAGCTGTTTGCTGTCAGTCGTCCCAAATGCGACTCTAAACTAAATAGAGCTTTCTTCTGCCCAGGGAGACTGTCACAAAGGATATGTGTAAACTAGGGTAATTGCACTGAGTGGAATCCATGGGTTAAGGACACAACTGCATGGGAAGCTATGCTCTTTGAGTTTTGCTTTTCAGAGAATAAATTGCTTAATAGTTGTCCCGTGGATCTCTGGGAATTTTCACACACTGATGTAGAAAGGCATTTTGGAAGTTGGTCCCTTAATGAGATACATGGTAAATTAAATATTTGGACAAAGTCATGCTCAGAACACAAGATGGGGTGTCTTCACACAGGACAATCTGTGCCCTACAATTCTTTAAAAAACATAAGTTTTGAGATGATCTGGTGTCTTGCAACTGTTTTTATCTGATTCCTTGTTCATTTTCCTTTCTCCCTTTTTTTTTTTTTGGAATGGGCAGAAAGAGTAACGGTACTACTTCTGTGGATTGAAGGCATGACTCCCAGCATTTGGCAAGTCGCCAGCGGAAGTAGCTCAGAAACTATTTTAGTCCACTGAGACTGCTAGAGTTGGCTTCTTCTCTCATCCAGAAGATGTAGCCAGCTGATAGCTGTAGAGAGGGGGAGATAGTGCATGCACAAACGTTTGTGTTAATTGAGCCTTTGGATGTATGGGAAACTGTGAACAAAGTGAGCTCATCACATTCTGTCATTAAGTGAGTTTTTTATATTTCTTCCTCTTTCTTTAAAACGTGAGCATTTTGCAGTCTCCATTGGATGAGATCCGGGGTAATCTGATCTAGAAGAACTGCTGCTTTGAAAATGGTTGTTGAACTAGACCTCCAGCAGTCCCTTCCAGCCATTAATTATTCTGCTTAGTTATTTATCCTCACAGCATTCCCAGAAGTAGGAAAATGGTGGGTTTTGTGTTTATACAGATGTGGGAAAATGAGGCATAGAAAAGATATGGAAATGGAATTGACTGACTTAAGTGAGCTGTAGATTGATAATTACACACCTAAACCCAATAGCATCCTTCTTTCAGTCCTACAGGGGCTTAAAGCCTACCAGTGTTATTGAAACTCCTAATAAAGTTCCCATGTGTCTAAAGTCAGGGTATGTGCTGCTTGACCGATATTTCTTGACTATGCCTAGTGGCATTCAGTGCCTTTCAGGACTGGCTGCACGAAGCATAGGTAGATGTTGATTTCTTTAGAAAGGCAATACAGGAGGAGGGGAATAATTTTGTCTCCTTTGTAGAGTTGCCAGATGGCTACAGCTTTTGCCTAGGATGTAAGACACCCAGATTACTTCCTTCCTTTGCTCCTGGAGCTTGTGCCACACATCAGCTTCCTTGGAAAGTTCCATAACTTAGTTTGGATACCTGTTTCCAGACCTCCTCCACTTGTTGTTTATCTAATAGGATGCTAGTGTTATGCAGATCCTGTTTTAAGATATTTAACAATCTGGATGTGTTCAATAGGATACTTACCATGTGTCGCGTGCCATGCAGGGCAAAACTTTATTAGCTGAATCATCATTCCTGAATTGGCAGCAACATTTTAAGTGCTGGTTTGTATGACTTCTGTTATGATACACTTCAGTGGTACTGATGAATTAATTCAGTGGTAAAACATTGAATGGTGCATATCACTTGCTGTCTGAACTGCGGTTTATCTTGGTGTCTCCTTTGTCTCCTAGCCATATGTACTCATATTGGGAAAGCTAAAAAGGATATCTACCACACTTGTTGGAATTAACTTCAGAAATTCTGTTTTGTCTTTTGTTTTGCTTTTTTTTTTTTTTTGTTAGGATGCATGACAATCTTGCCCACTATCCTCTTTCTGATTACAAGAGTATTGAAAGAAACAGCAGTAAAATCAACAGATAATCAGGTCCCACCTCCTGTCAGTGCGGCCCTTCAGGCGATAAAAACCATTGTTACTCTTTCAACAGTCAGGACTGATGAAACTCAAAAACAATGGACAGGTCTTATCCGCAGCACTCTGGCATCTATCTTGGAATACTCTCAACCTGGTAAGTGGTTTCCCAGTGCAGGAGAGTTAAAATTAGAGAAATGGGTTTTGCCATAATGAAAAGGCAAGTGTTGTATCTGCCTATAATTTAATAGGTTTCATGTCTGAGGGTTGGGGATTAAAAGTGGTAATGAATTGCTTGTAAAATTGAAATGGGAGAAAGACCTGAATGCACAGAGCATAACTAGTCAGAATTACTTAATAGGTTGTGTTGAACACAAGTATTGGCTTTAAGAAAATACAGTTATATCTCAGAAGTTCCCATCCCAGATTTGTGCTTGGTCTGTTTTCTTTGATAATATTGATCATAACCTCCTGTTAGAAATTTTGCCTTTTGCAACTCATTTTGCAGCTCCCCTGACTTTGCTCTTCCGTTTTGAATCCCATTATGATATGACACTTTCATGCTTTAGGTTTTCCTCAGACCTTACCAGCCGTCGTTGTTTCAGCTAGTGACTTGTTTCTGAAACTTGGAAATCTACCTTCTGATATTGATTTGTCTTTCTGACATCTGCTGACTGACTTGCAAGTAAAATCTAAAGGAGGTCCGATCTGAATTCACTTCAGTTCCTGGACCATACCTTAATTTCTGTGACTACTGGCAACGCTAGACATGTTGGCAGGGCCTGAGCAAACTATCATTTCCACCCCTCCTTTCCTCTTTCCATCCCTCCTTTCCTCTTTCCACAGAATACCTGCTAGCTTAAAGGAGACTTTAGTTGCCAAAACAGTGTTTGAAGGGGAACTGATCTCTTTACTGAAACTGTAATTGTTCAGTACTGTACATGGATTCAACACCTTGAATTAAACTCAAGAAAAATGGCAATCAGTGTATCATTTAAATGTTTGCTGACATGATTCATATAGTCTTAATGACAGTGAATGTTAAAGTGAATGAGTGTGAAGACAGAAAGTGATGATTATGGCAAGGTTCATACCAGAGCAGGATATTCACAATACACTTACAAGCTTTCAGCAGTGAGAAAAGATCTTATCCCTGCCAAAAAAAATCTGTTACCAGCAGCAGGATGTCTACTGTGTCTCTTTAGAGAACTGCAGACTCCTTCTCTTGGTTCACATTTGTACTTTGCCTTACCCTTCACAAAGCAAAAAAGATGTACAGTCTCAGCTGCATAGTTAGCAAAAGAGAGACACAAAGGTCTGTCATTTGCATAATGGTAGTTCAGCCAAAAACCATCCCATTACATCCCCAAGGAACCACTTACAGAGACTGAAGAGAGGCTTGAATAGAGTTACTCATGTGAGAGATAGGGACTCATGAGAGATAGGGAATAAGTAGGTAATTGCAAACAATCCTGGAAGTGTCTGAGGGCAAGGATCAGTAGATTTGTGTCAACCAAGTCTAACTTCTAATTTGATTTGTCACATCAGCTTTTGTTTTCCACCCTTTTGTTACTGTAAAGATTTCCCAGTCACTCTTTCCAGAAATATTACTGCCTTTAGGCTTCTTTGCAGACTTCAGAAATCTTTCTTGGTTCCTTGCGAGAGTGTATGTTTTCCTTTGCCTTTTCAATCTTCCGTGGAATAGGACATGTTACACATAATAAGAATCTAAGCTAGGTCTACTGCATACAATTTCAAGTCTCAATAAAATGTAAACAAAGTCAAAATTAAAAAATAAAATAAAATGGATTTTTCACTTTAAATGCTTGGAGTAGCTTTTTGAAATGAGGTTTCAGATTGTGGCTAAGCCAGTAGAGTGACTAGCTGACATCTGTAAAGGGCAGTCATGCTGTTTTTCTTTTTGCTGACTATATATCTCCTAATTTTTTTTTGTGCAGACAGCAGAACCAATCTGGCCAACAAAACCAGCAAAACAGTATTTCGTACATGTATATTATAATAATTATATACAAATATTTTTTCCTGTTGATGTAAATTCATGAGTGAGATCTTTGAAGACAGCTTGTGCAAAGAAAAAAAGGATGACAATGGCAAATACAGACTGTTTGAAAAGAGGGAAAATTTAAGTAGGACTGTTGTTACTTGTGACAGGTAGTATCAGATCAGCCTATCTGTCATGTGAAACTTCATGTTAAGTAAAAGTTGTTGCCCTTCTGGATGTCAGTTTCTTACCCTGCTGTACTGTCTGAAGAGATAAAAAAAAAAGTGAAGTATATTTTTAAAGGGGAGAGGATGTAAAAAAATCCATTTTTCCTCTCTTGAAAACAAAAAATAAGACTTGGTCGGAGAAACTGTGGCTGATGTTTTTTACTTGATATTTAAGTTTCAGAAAGTTTGACTTACTTTATTAAAGCAACTATTAGAGTTTCTCAGTTTTTTTGTCAGTTGCTCTCAATAATCATAAGTGATTCTGTAATAAGTAAATGCGTATTTATATGCAGTTGCAAATAATTTCAAGTACATTAATTTCCCCTTTGTGAGTTTATTTATGTTCACTGGCTGCTACTAAATAAATTGTAAACCCTTTTTGGAGTAAGCTAACAGTGTGTTTGTTTTTGTTTTTCAGAAGCCTCTAAGCCTGTTCTTGATGAAGTAAGCATACTCACAGCTATTGCTCTCTTCCTTTTGTCAGCAAGCACTGAAATAATTGGAGTGCAGTCTTTACAAAACGGATGTATGAACAAATTTAAAAGTGCATTAAATTCCTGTGATCCTTGGGTAAGATCATGTTATAGGAATGTGAATTATATATAGCTGAAAAAAACTAATTGTGATGTACTTACCATATTTCTTGAATGCTTTGTGATTACTTCAGAGACAAATATTGATTGTCAAAATAACTAGAATTTTCAGTAGTGTCTCATAAAAACTCCTCAGTGAGTAAAACAACCCAAGGTAAGCTCTTCTAGCGAATGTGTTTTCATGGCCTCATGCCAGGTTCTTGTCTTGCAGCTTATTGTGAAATTTTACCAAATGGTTAGTTATTGAGTGGTGACATTTCTACATCAATGCTGATCTTTTATAATACAAACTAATAATATGATACTTTTATAATATAAACCACTTTTTCTGTAGATAAAATTACAGTCCACATCTCTGATGAATTTTGTATTTGTGCGAAACCTGTGCTTATATTACATGTTCAAACAAAACTCAGTTTGAGTGCAAAAATGTAGTTTTGTGGTCACCATCAGAATATCTACAGACTGCAAATCATCCATCTCTTGATTTCAGTTCTGCCCTTTGCTTTGTCTTTATGAATTATCTTCTAAATTATTTTTTCACTGTAGAGGGAAACTAAAAATTTATAGACTGACATTGTTCAAGCAGGCTAATGCATTCTATAGTTAGGCTTAACTGTACATCAGTTAAATGCCAACTATGTATATTTCAGTTAAATGCCAACTATACATCAGTTTGAGTGGGGATACAAATCTGCAGGTGGGAGCTAAAGTGAAAGATTTATAGTGTTTCCACAAGTGAGTGCTGCGGAGATTCTTGAGAAGAAAAACATGCGAAAAAAAATGCTGATGTGTTTAGGGTCACATTGAGGCATTTAAAATGCTGTTTAGACTGATAATTCTCTGCAGCAAAGTTGACGTTTTCCAGCATGGCCATAAGATTCAGTTATGAAGCCTGATTTCAGGTGGAAAGCTACTTAAAATTTTAGTGTGTGAATGGAAATGTTAGTTGTATTAAGCAGAAACTTTTGTGTCATACTCACTCTCAGCTCTATAAACACATGAACAGTGAGAGAAGTACATCTTTGCCCACCACCCTGCTGGAAAGCTGTCAGTGAGCTGAAACTTGTAACGGACAGAAAATGCTTTGACAGCAGCCAGGCTGTGTCCACTCTCCTCGCTGATGTGCAGAACATATAGTCTGTAATACTTGTTGTGTGTTCCTTCTATTTTTTTAAATGTAAATCACTCATTGTTGGGAGTCGGCAACTAGACACCTGTTTGTAATACTGATTATACTGAAAACATTGAATCGATTTTGGGAAAAAACTCTTCTAACAAAATACCACTGCCTCATAAGAAATAACAGGAGTATTTTTCAAACCTGCAAAAGTCTGAAAGGTTAGATATCATGTATAGTAATAACCAGAAGGGTGATGAGCTCCATTTCATTCTGCCCCAACAATGGAACTTAGTTGAGAGACCCCTGTCTCTGAATGCTAGTGGGTAAGCTTTGCAGGAGAGTGTGCCTTCCACACTTTGAAGAAGCCCTGATTTTACCTCACAGGAGCTTTTGTAGACTTCTGTGAATGCACAATAGTCAAAAGGTTTATATTATGTAGATGGAATAAAAGAAACTTAGATGAAATTCTGCTGTCAGATGCAGTCATAAAATGCTTATTTGAATTATGCATGCATTTAAGAAAAGAGACTGCTATACCTTATTTCGAAGGCTAATTGGGAGTGGTAGAGAGAGATAGAGAAATAATTTTTTGAAAAATGTTAAAGATGATGCTGAATAAAGCATTAGGATAAAATGTTCTTCAGTGGAGCACTGTTAGAAAGCATAGAGATGGTATTAAAAGAAGCGTTATTACTTCAGGCCTTAAAAATTGATTTGTATAAAAAACCTTGTAGCCATGTACTAGTGAACTAACAGTGATCTGAGCTGTAGAACTTGTATTCTCTCACTATTAGTTTTTATTACCTAGGATTTTTATTCAGTATTTTTATTTATACATCTATGTTTCCAGTCATCCCCAGATCTCCTCACAGATCATTGTGTTCAATAATACTTCCTCTAGAATGTTTCTGTTCAGCATGGGCTCAATAACTCATCCTGTTTGGACTTCAGTGCAAAGTTTGACAGCGTGTGCAATGTTTTTTCCTCATGTTTGTTGTGGGGCTTTACCTTTTCAAAAGTTCTGGGTTATTTGTATGGGATTTTGGAGGAAGATTTTTATACATCCAAATAAAATTCATTCATAAGTTCATCTAAACAAGATAAGCAGTGAGTCATTTTCCCAAATGTTGACTTTAATCATCCCTACTTTCCAGAGAAAAGAGCAAGATGGGGGCAAAAATAGAAGAAAGACAAGGAGAGGGTTCTGTGATCCAGCTCACTGTATTGCTACACGAATACTTCTATGCTACTAGCAGCACAAGATGGAGAATAAGAAGGAAGGAAGGACAGGCCTGCCACTTTTGGCTACAGCCTTGGCTCATGTTAGAGCAATAAGATCATTTTAATCTGATCTGAGTAATTTTTGTGGCCTGTTTTACCCTTCTGGGATTGGAATAGAATTTCATGATTTAGCAGATATTCACTATTAGTGCTGGTAGTTCTGAGACTTAAAGAGGTAGTTCTTTGTGCACCTGTGTGACTAAACTGTATGATGCTAAGTATTCCATTATTTTCTCTTGAGTTCGTTACTATGACTTAGTACCAGCATGTTCTTTATAACTGGCCTTCCTTTTATTGAAAATCGGGCTAATATTATTTTAGCAGATGGGCTGTGTTGCTGCTTTCCTCTTATTCAGTATGTTTCCTTCCTCTTTACTCTTTTTTTTTTTTTTTTTTTTTTTGTATCACGTGTATCTCATACATAGATAAGATAACAGAGTTTATTAGAATTCCTTGAGTTAACAAATAACTTTAAGGACAATGTATTTATCTTGATTTGATTAGGTTCAAGCCAAGTGTTACCAGCTTCTGCTTTCCGTGTTCCAACACACCAATCGTGCTCTATCAACTCCATATATACATTCATTGGCCCCTATCACAGTTGAGAAGTTGAAAGCTGTGGAAAGGAGCCGCCCGAACAACAACCTGGAGCTGTTAGCAGTCCAGGAAGGAATTAAAGTCCTTGAAACGTTGGTTGCCCTTGGTGAGGAGCAGAATAGTAAGTATATAGTTTTTCTAGAGCAATAAGTAATGCTAAAATAGAATATTGAGCATTAGAAATATTGCAGTTAGGAACTTGATGGCATAGTCACAAATAGACCATGTCTGTGCAGCATGCTTTTGTAATTCCAATACTTGAACTTTCGTATACATGGACTTGTACAGCACATATAGTATGGTATGATTTAGCCTTTGTATTTCTGGTGATTGCAGGAAAAAAGAAAATCTAAACATGCACCACAGTAGTGAGTGATGTCTTCTACCGTTTGGAAATGAGTAGTTCACACTCTTTAAATTTACTCTTTTGCCATTGTTAACTTTTATTTATTTTAGTAGACTCATCACTTTTATCTGGGTGCTTCTATCAGCTCAACAAAGTTTATCTAAAAAGCCCAAGAAATTGAATTGTTCTGGTCAGAATATGTTGATTGTAGATGGGCCCTCCTGTTTGCTTCAGTAGATAGAATACAGTATTTATAGCTTAGTTATTCTCTAACTGAAGCAATGCGTTTTCTAAAGACTTACTCTGCAGACATCTGGCTCTAAATGCTGATAAATTTCCTTGTAAAAATACTACTGTTGGTTTTGTGTGGTTTTCCCCTAACGTACTCCCTGGTGGTATTTCTTTTCATTGATGATAAAACTCTAAATGTAATTTTTTCTTGAGTCCATTCTGCTTCTGGCCCAGTTGTTTGAAACACATTTAAAGTGAGAGAGTAACTGAAGCAAATGAGGAAACAAACAAACAAAAAAGATATTTTTGCTGGCTGGACACAGTCACTCCATGAGTATGAATTTAGTCAAAACCATTAGGGGAAAATCATTAACACTCTGGAAACCTATAAAATTTTAGATCAATGAGTTACCATTAATGTTTAAGTTCTTAGAGCTTAAAATTTATAATTAATGTATTACATATGTCAAAGGCATTTCAAACTTGCATGTTTGCTAGATACAAAAATTAGCCTTATTGCTTAAGTTCAGCTCCTTTTTTGTTCTAAAGATTTTGATCCCTGTGCCATTTTGGGCTGTGGCCTCCTTAGGTCATGATAGCCCAAGTATAGCTGCAGTGCTAGTTTGGGAGATTGCAATCTTCCAGGATGGAGTAACATAGCAGATAAGTGTCCCTGATTTTTTTTGTGGGTGCTTGCATGCTGTTATGCTCACTGGGGAGACTGATACTCAGATTCTATTGAATAATGTTCCTTTCTGCCTCAAAAGTGTTTTGAAATCCTTTAATATGATAGGCACTCTACATCTTGTGATCTCTTATCAATGATCTGCAATCAGATGGTGCAAAGGCATCTTTAAAGAAGCCTCAGGAACAAAATAACTGTGATGAACAACAATAGAAGTCTGAAGCACAATTGTGGTGAGAAAGATTTGAGTGACCAAAGGACAGGAAACCATTTACATTGTTGTTTTTTGATTGATCTTTTTTAAAATACTGTATTTATGGTCAGTTCTGAAAACAAAATTACCCTTATCAGTCTAGTAACTGATAACATTATTTTTCTTTTGTTTTGTTCTCTGATATGGATATTACATTATTTTTTTCTTTCACTTTTAGGAGTCCAGTTGCTTGCCCTTCTTGTTCCCACTCTGATCTCCTATTTACTGAATGAAAACGCCTTTGCTTCTGCATCTCCAGCATCTAAAGATCTTCATGAATTTGCACTTCAGAATCTAATGCACATTGGTCCACTTTACCCACATGCTTTCAAGACAGTAATGGGAGCTGCTCCTGAATTAAAAACACGTCTAGAAACTGCAGTCCGAGCAAGTCAGGCCAGCAAAGCAAAAGCAGCTGCTAGGCAACCACCACCCACAGTACATTCCACCCCAACAATTAAACTGAAAACAAGCTTTTTTTGAATTACTTTTATTATTTTTGGACCATTAAGTAGTCAGAAGCATTACATTATTCCCGATGTGTTACTGCATATATGTCTGTAATTTTGTGTAATTTGTATGTGAAGGGCTGTCTAATAGAGCTTTGTGTAATTACTTGAAATTCGTGCATTACAAGGGAAATGGTGTTACTTGTATTTGTATAGATTTTTAGGAAATTGAATGTGATCATATTTATGAATTTGTGTTATAAATTATCCACCAAAAAAAATTCTCTGACTAAATAGTTTTATTTTATGTATTTTTAAAAGCTACCACAAACCTTTGAGTGGTTTTTTTTTTTTTTTTTGAAATCTGGTGATTGTTATCCTACCATTGTGCAAACACACTGACACAGGAGGAAGAGGAGAAACTGTTAGAGTTCTTACCATGTACCACAGGGAATTTTAAGTGTAGAAGTATGCACTTTTTCCTTTAAAGAACAAAGTAGGGAAGGGGATTGTCAAACCTTGTAGATCATTGCAGCTTGCATGAAAAAAAAAAAACAAACAAAAACAAAAACAAAGAATTGAAAATTTTCAGTTTTTTTCAAGGTGAACGATCAAGCATGCTCTCTTAATGAGGTGTCTTTATTTATGTTGTGTATATTTCTTTCAGATCAGTTTCCATGCTCGAAAATTAATAAAGAATGCAAAGAATCTAATCCCCTATCTCTTCTAAGATAAATTTTAAAGAATGCATTGGAAATTGAGTTTATAAAGAGAACTGTCTGCTATCTGCATTTAGGTGGAGATTTTGGCCCTTTTAAGGTGCTGTGTGTTAGCAGTCTTCCTGTTCTGCCAGACACTGGTTGAATATGATGATTCAGTGCTCTGCTCTTTGTCCAGATTCCTCGGTATTTAACCTTCCTGCAAAGATTTTAGTCTCATTGGATATATCCTATCTATAGTCCTTGATAAAGTTTGCAGAGCCAAATTACTTGAGTGCTTTGTGCCTGTACTGACAGAGGGAGCAAAACACAGGGGAGAGCCAGGCTCCTCCAGGTTATCCTCCCCCTACCAGGTTTTTATTTTTTGAAAAGCACATGGCTCCCCCACATCCGAGTGAGTCTGATGTGCAGATCTTGGAGCTTAGGGCCCGAGTGCTGTGCTGTCCTCGCAGCGCAGACCCAGCAACTCCCAACATCTGTCTGCTGCCAGACCTCACCCTTCCTATTGGCAAAAGTGCAGAACCGTGTATTTTCTTGTGTATACAAGACTGACTTACGTGGATTTTTGGCACTGCTCTTGAATTTATGGGCTTCTATAGGGATCTTTCTATACATTTTGCTTTATAGAGAGAAGCCACAGAACTAGAAGCCTCAGCTAGGCCTGTTGAGTATCATCTCTCATATCTTTCTGGATACTCTGTAAAGACTGCATTATTTCAGAAGCTTCTACATCAATCCAAATATAACAAAGGGACAGTAAATAGAATAGAATGTGATTATTAGTTTGGTTAGTTCAGTTTGTAGTTAATTTTTGCATAGTCGCTTGCCTAGTCTTTCTTCCTGTAAGACCTTATATAACCCTTTCAAGTACCTATGCAAAATACTGCTCTTTTGGCCTACAATACAGTAGGTGTGTGCAAAATAGCTAACATAAAATCAGGAAAGTTTTTATTTCACAGTGATTATTTTAGTACTAAAGAAAGAACTCAAGAACTGGTTCGTAATCTTAATCTTTCAAAGTTTGTTTGTGGGTTTGTTTTTTTTTTTTCCATAAAGATGTTAACTTCCAAGACTTGTTCCGTTATCCTGCAGGAGTAAAGATATATGCAGAAATAAAAATAACATGAGGAGGAAAGTAATTTCACTACTTTTTTCATCTTTGTATGCGTAGTGGGAATTAAATTGATTAAAATACATAATTTTCTATTAAGTGTTTCTAGCCTTACAAAGCTATTTTGCTCAGTAGTTGTGAATCTGTTTAATATTTGAGAGAAAGTATTAAGGAAACCCTTTCAGTACAAAATTGAACACAAACATTTTGCAAATAAAACTAAGAAAATAATTTTATAACCTGTTTTAGATTCCCTCCCCTCAGGTAGTCTAGTAATTAATTACTTGATGTTTGTTGGCAACTTTTTGTCTATAATCAGGTTTTATTTACCTTAATTTTTATCTCACTACTTTTATGGTTTTGTTAGGCTCTATTTTACAAGATGTCTGAAAACTCAAAGGGGGGAGGGGGGAAGTGTAGTAATCAAGTGTAACTAAGCAGTCTCTAGAAAAATAGAAAAAAGTTAGTGGAAGGGAAAATGGCCCTAGATGGATGCAGAGGGATAGAGAAGGGAGAGGTTTTTCTTTGTATCCTGTATGACTGTATACGACATGCTCAACTTCCATTTGTATACGTCCTTCCTCAGTTTCTAGTCTTCGCTCACTTCTTCGCTTGCTCCTGATACTAAAAGTATAACCATGTGGTTTTACATAATATTTTGGCATCAAATTTGCTTAAAAAAACCCATACTAACCTGAAATGCCTGTAGTGCTTATTCTGTTTTTGTCACCCGCCTTTTCATCTTTTTCTTTGTCAGTGGCCTTTGTAATGTGCTTTTTCATGAAGCTTGTTTGCGCCGTTTCCCCTTCACGTCTTTCCTCTCTCTCTCTGCTGTTTCCTTCCTTTCTGGGTAAGCCTTGTCCTGCTGAGGTGCCCCACGGCGCGCTCCCTGTTCTGTGCTTTCCCTGCTCTTCCCTTTTGCTCCACGATGATCTGCAGGATTTCCCAGTTGTCCTTCCCTCTTGGGAAGCCAGCCCTGGCTCTCATCTCCGAGGGCAGGGTTACGAAGCGGAGAGGGGAACAGGAAGGTCTGCGGGGGTGGGCAGTGGGGGCCCTCCCTGGCACTTGCTGCCTCGGTGGCCATGGGCCATCTTTCACCTGTGGCTAGCGCTCAGCCCTGCTGTAAGGCTTGTTGGTAGTGACGTGTCTGTCTGTCTGTCTGTCCGCAGTGAGCGGCTGGCAGTGGTACGTACACAGGATGGACAGTGTGGACCTGTGTGTGCCTCTGGGAGAGGCCGGAGGGAGCTTGCGCCCTCGGCCCAGGGCTTTGCCTGGGTCTCAGTGTGCCTTGTTTGCTCTTTCCTCCCAGAAAAGGCAGCGTGGTAATTACTGAAAAACGTTCTTTGCTCTCCTTCAGAAATGTGCAGCATTTCTAAAGTTTTACAAGGAACCCCTGTAGCCTTGGGATGGATTTTATAGTATCCCATGCTTTGAATCATAGAATGGTTTGGGTTGGAAGGGTCCTTCATCGAGTTCCAACCCCCCTGCCATGGGCAGGGACACCTCCCACTAGAGCAGGTTGCTCAAAACCCCATCCAGCCTGGCCTTGAACACCTCCAGGGATGGGGCAGCCACAATTTCTCTGGGCAACCTGTTCCAGTGCCTCACCACCCTTACAGTAAAGAATTTCTTCCCAATATCTAATCTAAATATCTCTGTTTTCACTTTAAAAATGTTACCCCTCATCCTGTCGCTACATACCCTTGTAGGAAGTCCCTTGCCAGCTCTCTTGTAGGTCCCCTTCGGGTACCGGAAGGCTGCTGTAAGGTCTCCCCAGAGCCGTCTCTTCTCTAGGCTGAACAGCTGCAACTCTCTCAACCTGGAAGAAGTGCTCCAGCCCCTCTGACCATCTTTGTGGCCTCCTCTGGACCTGCTCCAACAGGCCCATGTCCTTCTTATGTTGGGGGCCCCGGAGCTGGATACAGTAGTGCAGGTGGGATCTCACCAGAGCAGAGAGGCAGAATCATCTCCCTCAACCTGCCGGCCACTCTTCTTTTGACTCAGCCCGGGATAGGGTTGGTTTTCTGGGCTGCCAGTGCACACCTCGCCAGCTCACGTTGAGCTTCTCACCAACCTGTGACGTCACTCCTCGAAACACAGCGCAGAGGAGAAAAGAGGCGATTTGATGGCATCTGCCCGCCTCTCCCTGCTGCGGAACTACATTTCCCAGAATGCCGCCGGAGGGGCCGGGGCGAATCGCTCTCTGCATTTGTCCCCGCCGGGCCGCCGTAGCAGCCGGCGGGGGTGGCTGTCAGGCGGTGAGGGCGGGCGGGACGCGCCCAGGTTGTTGCTGCTGCCGGGACGCGGCTGGGTGCGGGCGGCGGCTGGCGGAGGAGGAGGGGGTCGGCGACGGGGATCGCGGCAGACCCGGCCCGGCTATGGACGAGCAAGCGGGACCCGGCGTTTTCTTCAGCAACAACAACAATAATAACGCTCTGCTCCTACCGCCGCCGGCGGGCGGGCCGGGGCTGGAGCCGGGCGAGGCGGCGGCAGCAGCGGCCGCCGCAGCGGCAGCAGGAGGAGGAGGCGGCGGAGGCGGCGGGGGCATCTCAGCCACCGGAGCCGCCGCGCCGTTGTCGGCGTCCCGGGCTCAGTACAGCGTGCCGGGCATCCTGCATTTCCTGCAGCACGAGTGGGGCCGCTTCGAGGCGGAGCGCGCCGAGTGGGAGGCGGAACGGGCGGAGCTGCAGGTAACACCCGCGACCTCCTTCACGCCCCCCGCGTCCCGCATCGCTTGGGCGGCCGGCCCTGAGGGGAGCGGCCCCGGCCCTCGGCGGGGCTGGGCTCTGTGGCCGCCTCTCCAGAGTTTTCCGGGTGCCCCTCCGTGACTGTTTGCCTCGACTTGTCACCTGTTTCATAAGACGCTGTTAAAAGATTGCCACCGGCCCTCGGTGGCTGGCTTGCAGCCCCTCCGGGCCCTCGCTTCTCCCCCTCCCCCCCTCCCGCCCTTTCCCCGGGCCAGGCCTGTGGGACGGGCTGACAAGTCCTTCGGTAATTACGGGACGCGGTTACCGTGTCTTGTGTTTTCAGTTAAGATGCGGCGGGGTTGGATACGCTGATTAATGCGTTAAAGGGCTGATAGTGATCTTGTGGTTAAAGAACTTGTGAACTGCTGGCCTAGAGCCAGGGCTGTCAGATACTTCGGTGATAGGCTCCTTACGTTAACTTTAATAACAGTCAATATTGCAGCCTCCGCTGTTGTTCCTCTTTGGCTCTCTTCACAAGAAAATCTCTGTTGTAAAGCTTCGCGCTGTACACGTTGCCAGCAGCCCACTGTTTGCTCCTCGGCTGGCCATGTTTGAGACTGAAAAGTGTCTGCTTGGCTTCCTTTTTAAAGTCTCCTTTCTTTGTCTCTTGTTTCCTGTCCATCTCTCTTCTTTCTGTGTCTTTCCTTGAAAGTACTTTCTTTGTCAAGAGAGTCTTGAGCCTGTTTAGCAATGCGAACCACTTCTCTGTTTTTGGTTTGTTGTTTGGTTTGTTGTTTTTGTTTGGTTTGTTTGTTTTTGAATTAGTAGGGAAGTCATCTTTTTAACTTACTTTCTATGGTAACATCAAACAACTCCTCTGAGATGGGTGGCAGATGTGGCATTCTTCATGGAGGGTTCCCTTGTAGGAGTTTAAAGGAAGTGGTCCAAAGGACTAAAGAGTAATTTTTATTTTAACATCTGTGATTCAATGAAAAATTAATTAGTAACTGAATCGTGTTTCTATTCACTGCATCCAGTAAATAGTATGTAGAAAGTAACTACTTTAGCTATGTGCAAGAAGAACATCATGTGTCACATATCCATTTTTTTCATAGCTGATAGAGATCTCAAAAATGGGCTTGGAAAAAAATAAAATAGCATGTTTCATATAGGACCTAAGAAATTCTGCCACTGTGTTAGTAGTAATGACACTTTGCATATCTATACAGAGGCTAGAATGCCATTCCTCTTCCTCCAAGTATCCCTCAAAAGCTTGGGAAGTGTTATGGATGAGAGTGGACGAAAGAGTATTTGCTGAAGTCATGCATTATCAGTGGCAGAACTGGGAATATAACCCGATTACAAGTTATTTGCTTGAACGCCTTTGGGTCTTGCCAAAACATCTCAATAAAGTTATAATTAGCTGTGGCTGGCATTGCCATGAGCTGTAACAGCATTTATCTGCTGTGGAGTCATGTTCAGAAAGGTGCAAAATTCTCGGCTGTCTCTATAGACATCAGGCTTATGTCTGCCGTGACCATTTGCGGTTCAATGTTCTTTGATCCGTGTGGGAGGTCTGTGCTCGGGGTTCAGCAACTACAGGATGGCGTTTAGAAATTGTACATGTACAGCTGAAGGATGAGCAGCGTTAATTAAAAACCAGTTCTGGGCTGCTTCTGAAGCCTTTTGTTGGCCCATATATTTGGAAGTGTTTAACAAAATAATGGAAATTTCAGGTTGGTCAGTTTCTCTCTCTTGAGATAAAGATGTAGTGCTCTTGATTCTATTACACTAGTCTTTCATCCAATGTAAGTTTAAATGTGAGGTTATCCGCTCTCTTGGGAAGCTGTGTGACAGAGAACCCATTTTGTAAGGTTCTCTTAGTATCCCATACTTTTTGGCTGCAATTCATCTTGTTAGGTTGTGTAGACCTTTTTTCTTATCTCCAGCTTCTTACCTGCTGTGATATTTAAATACTTCATATACTTTAGGCCACAGTGTTACTGTGTTTGGCTTCTGCTCTATAGTTGTTGGCTGGTTAAGCTAAACTCTATCTCTGAAAAATACCTTGTCAAATTTCCTGTCTTCCTTTTCTTCCCTCCTAGGCTTCTTTTTATTTTATCTTTTTTTTTTTCTTGAAATTAATTGTGTGGAACTAAATGTGATATTCAGGTAGAGTACCTTTCTGTTGCGTTACGTGGTGCTTGTTTGGGTGACACACGCTCCCCTCTTTTCTGGAGTTTATAACATACATGAGTTGGCAGGTCCAGGCATCTTACTCTCTCTTTTTAGTTACTAGTCTAGTATTGCATTTCCAAGGTTTCTCTTCCTATCAAGTGCCTATATGTTGGTTTCCCTGGCAAATATCCACATTTACTCTGAATTTCTAATTATTTTTCTTGTTGTTTTCAAATTATTGTTGACTCTACTATATAATCTTCCTCATTCAGGGCAAAAGAGGTTATCAATATTTAGACCTCTGCAAGTTTCATTAATAAGTTGTGCCTTTCAAATCAGAATGCAAACTTATCTGCTAATTATATATTTCACTTTTAATGCTTGCTTTCTGTTTATGGTACTTTGACATCTGCAGATTGAAAAATTATCTTAAGAATAAACTTTCATGATGCCCTGTAAAGTAATTCACAAGAATAAGTACTAACATTCTTAATCATCATTTTAGTATTCACAAACTGTGTTTTAGATCATTATTGCTTATTTTCGTATCTCTTCAGAAGTGAGTAGTTTTCCTTTTCTTAGGTTCTTCTTGCAGCTACTTGGGAGAGTTGACAAGAAAGGGTTTCCTGTTCTGCAAAAGTTTTAAACTTCAGTTCTTTTTTCATTCTGCATTATTCTGGACTGTGTTTCCAAGGCGTTTCAGAGTTGTCATTATGTATTGGTCAAGCCCATCCCAAAATAGCTAAGAGTTTGATCAAATGCATATGCAGGGCACTGAAATTTGTCTCTTTGCTTGAGGCAAGCAGGGTTTGAAATGCCTTCCATGTTGGTGTCTTGCCTAAACCATATGTCTTCTGACTGGTTGGGGGTGATTCTCTGTTGTGGATGTTATTTCCCTTTTAATTAGCCATCTGCCACCCCTGGGGGAGAATGATGGGGACTCTGCCTCTGTGGCTGGGACCCCCGCAGAGCTGAGTGCTGCCAATGGCGTCCTTGTCCCAGCAAGCGACAAAGCTGTTGAGCTCTGCTGCTTCTGGGCTGGATGATCTCAGAAGGCTTCTCTGTGTATGTGTATGGCTTGTGTTTTGACTAGAAATTTTGTCTCTGCAAGTGATGCATATGTTGCTGTGGAAAGTTTTGCTTCTGACAAACATTTTTCTGGCAAAAATGCTGATTTGCAGACTTTGGCATTTTTCTGCATTTCACAAATGTTCTAAATTGCAACAAACTGCGATGCTGTGTGTAACTGCGTGTATAGACACTCTGTGTCCTGCTAAGGAATTTTCTAGCTCCTACCCTTATCACTACTGAAGTTTTCATTTTTTCTAACTGATAACTGTTTAGATTAGTAGACTACTTTGGAGTAGTAGGAACTGGTAGTGTTACGCTGAAACTGTTTTTCCTAGGTAAACTTTCCTTTGAAAATGTTTGCAAGGAAATTATAGAGAATGGGGAGATACAATGTGCTTGTCTTTCCACAACTGTGTTAAAAATATTTTTTGTAAGACAGTGCCCAAAGGAAAACAAACCCACCCAAATTATAAGGAAAGAGTTAAAGAAGTGACAGAAAATGTTAAATGATAGCGAACACCTGTAATAGAAGGAATGTGATAGAAATAATAGATAAGCTCTTGAGATTGGTTATGAAAGTCAGATTTAGTGATGTTAGCTCTTGGGGGGGTCGCGGATGGTGATCTTCCCCCTTGTTGCTGCTTCTGTGAGGCAAGAGGCAGGCGGTGAAGCCAGGCGACTTTGTGACAAGATTGTGTCCTTGGAGATAGGCAAGTTAGAGTAATGAGGAGAAGGGGCAAATCAGACAGATGGCTGTGGCTATTTATAGGGTGGTTTAGGACACTGGTTACTTGATTCAGAAATAGTTGATATTTACAGTTTGTTGGCTTTTAGATAACGGTCCTCTTATTGGATTAAGTTTCTAGTTAAAAATCATTCCAATAGCTGGATAATCTGAAAATACGCTTCAGAGGAAGAGTAATGAGCAGTCAGTTGACAAAATCAGTTATTTAGTTAATGGAAAAGTCCTAAAGACTTGGTTTGGCCAATAAAATAGAAGACAAAATACAGTTTGAAGAAATTTTTATAGGATTTTCAAATATGATGATGTGGGTTGAATCTCTGAGGTTCTCTGTGAAAAATGAATTGGCAGAAGTGCTGTAGAAGTCTTCAATAAAATGTTTTTTCTCATAAGGCAGATATTTCAAAGAAAACAGTGATTCATTTTCAATTCCTCTCCACCCCAGAAGAACAATATTTTCAACTTTATTGTTTCAAATACGTCAGATAAATCAAAAGAAAGGTGGAAGAAAGTAAGTCATAGTCACAATACTGAGGTGTGTTTAGTTGGGAAAGATGATGCTAACTGGGTCTCAGTGACTACTGGAGATGCTTTGTTTTGCTAAGTTTTTTTAGCAAACTTTCTAATTGCTGAATTCATGTGAAGCAAAGAGACGCTTCTCTACTCTTCTTTCCTATTTGCTTATGTGCGTGATTGCCAGCTAATCCCGATATACTCATTGATAAACTGTCATGGCTTGTTTTATTTAAGTGGACAGGACTAGTGAGAGTAAATGTTCAGTGAAAAAAGAGCTGCATTGTAGAAATGTGTAGCTTTTGTAGAAAAGTAGAATATAAATACAAACTGATGAGACTGCTTCTTTGCAGCTTTTTACCTGTTTTTTATAGTAGTTTGATTATATTTTTTTAATTGCATAAATGATCCGGCATCAGATTTTCCCATTTTTCTCAAGTCTGTTAAACCTGTAATTTAGTTTAGGTGAATGAAAGCATATTTCTTAGATGGTCCTAATTCCTTTAGGAAGGTGCTTCTGTAAATACTGACATGGCATGAACAGACAGTTTTGCAATGTTACATTGTCTCCAACTGGTCTTTAAAGCTTACAAACACTTTTCAAAGAAAGTTATACTTTAAAAAAGCAGAAGATTTTCTGATTTTCCTGATCTGCTATAGAACTGTTGAATTAAGCAAAAATGATATAAGCTGTTATGTTCTAGGTGGAAACTTGGTTTTCGATGTCAAGTTAGCATATGGTGAAACATCCTGAGTGTCTTTTACAAGTGCATGCTTGTAATTTAAATCAGTTTCTCTGTGTCCTACTCAGATTGTAGCCCTGCTTTTTCTGTTGAAGGTCTTGGCTCATGTCAGTTTTATTGCATTGGGGTAAATAACTTTGCACTGTTTGAACAACAAGTTGCAAATATAACTCAGCTTTTATTGACGTTTCAGTAGACACTGAAATTTTACTTACTAATTCTAGAACAGACTGTGTAAAATTCCCCAAGGAAGATCACGTGTGTCTCAAGAGACTTCTGGTTCATCTTAATTTGATGCTAAAAGAAGAAAAGCTCTACAAATGCCAAGCCTCAATAAAATTGATATCCATGCACTGTTTTCTGAGAAAATGGGTATTGGTCAGCAACCTACTCACATACTTTGTTTCACAAGGCTGCCAGGCCTTGTCAAGTCCTCCTTTCTAAGTTCCTTAGCTAAAAAGTGGTAAGACTGACTTAGACATAGATGAAGGATTTTTATGTTTTGTTTTTAAATGCTACGAAATGCTTAAATTCTCGAAATAGCTCTTCTGAATCACTTCAGAGTGCCTGGGATCCAAGCTTTGCAGATAATAGGCTAGAAATAAGAATACTCTGAAATGTGAAAACAGAGGTTCACCCTACCATAGTGACCTGTTCTCTATGGGCCTGTGGGTAGATTCATCTAGAAGATGTTATTTTTCTATTTGAAAAGTTTGCTATATGCTAGCTAATATTGAATATTTTGAAAATTACCGCGTGACAGAGAAGTTGAGTTAAAGATTGCAGTATGGAAAGACTGCATTTTTTCTGCTCCTTGCCAGGAATATGTTTCCCTTGAGGGCAGTCACATTGGGCAGGATTGCAAAAGCATTGGAAAAAACATGGCATGTACAATATTCATATCCGAGCTTGTAAACAGGAGGTGAGAACAAAATCAGTTATTTTTGTATCTGTTTCACTTGGTGCTGTAGTCAGTTCAGGGTGGTGGTGCTGCTTGAATACAAGGAGTAGCTGTTCCTGGCTGAAGGAGTGAGAAACAGGAGTGCACGGATTGCCTTTGCAAAGGCTTGTGTGGTCAAGTCTGGTTCACTTGTCTTTTTGTTACCAAAGCCAAATCTACAAATCTCCTCCAGATATCTCCTCCCTTGTCTTGCTATACCCTGAGTGATTCATTCAGCCTGTGAACTTCCTTTGTCTAGGTTTAAATGTGGGCCATAAGTCTATTTATCAGTCCTGGTGCTGACTGCTCTTGCTGGTTTCTGCCTTTCTTGTACAGCAAGTGCAAATGCTCAAATGTAATTCCTTTCCAATTTGGACTCCGGCTCATAAGATGCAATTATTTTGTGGCATGTCATTGCAGTGTTGCCTATAAAATTACATGACATTTTAAACTTGCTCCCTTTTTGTCCTTACATCAGTCTACATGGAGCATGCTCCCGGGACTCAAAAGGGAAAAAAAGAAGTTAATGCTCAGCTCTTAAGTATACTACAAAAATGACTGTAGGATTAGAGAAGATTTTTACTAATGAAGAATGATTAAATAAGCTGAATATATATTGCTTGGCTTACTCAGCAAGTATTTTGACATTTGCCGTTGTTAGAAGAGTGAAAGGTAGCACTAAAGAGTGGATAAAAGAAAGACTGGCTATCTGAACAGAGATCTCCCTTGTAAAACGCTTCGAACTGCAGAAAGAAAAGCTTTTCTGTTGGTTGAGATGCTTAAATTGGTAATCAAGGTGTTTTTTTACTAAAACTTTTTTTACTTTTTTAATTCTGGATGACCTATGAGGAGCTTTGAATTCACTGATTAAGAAATTGTTTTTCAAACAGTCTTTTCAAAGTGATGAAGAATGTAAGTAAATGACTTCTTCAACCATAATTTTTTACCATAAGCTAAATCTTCGATCTCTTTTGGATGGTTTAATTTTTTCAGGGCTTAGCTCTGATGCCAGTTTTAGGACAACTCTGAGAAGTCTGGCAAAAATAATTTGTCGGTAGCAGAGTGTGCTGTGTGTGGTGCCATGAGGTGCTATTGGCCAGTGTGAGCGTGCGGGTGATAAATGGGGTGAAACGCTTCTGTGTGGGGTGAAGCTAAATGCGCCTGGTACCTGCTGCTCATTTCAGCCTGTGGCCACACTTCAGTTTTGTGTTACTGTAAATGGCTACAGGTGTTTACAGAAGCTTCCCGGTCTCTCTATGCTAGTGGGTGTGTGTTACAAGGGGAAGTATGGTGCCTGAAAAATTGTTTGCCAGTTGCCACTAATATTTCCCTGCTTCCCTCCCCTGTACCTGTCTTATATCTCTTCTGCTCCCCCCACCTTCCCTCTCGCCCTAGGCATACCTACACGTATTTACAAATGTATTTAAATATGTAGTGCTTCAGTGAGCCGACTATGACCCGCAGTACTGAGCACCCTGGCAACCTGCAGAATCCTGGCAGATGTCGGTAGACTACTTAGAATGACTGTTTGAGGATGATTCATCTGTATATGTTTTTAGTTATTTAGCCCCTACCTATTTTTTTCAATACTTTTCTTGCATATTTTTCCCTCGCTTTTTCTCCCATCCTGTGAAGATCTTGTTCTTGAATTATGGAATACAGAATTCAATGTCTTAGTAGCTCTTACTTTGTCAAATGATGCCTATTGACTTTAGAGTGCTTAGAAATTTGAATCACAGAATCTCACAGAATTGAAGTGAGGTTTACTTTAAAATATTAAGATAAATATTTTAAAGAAAAAAAATGGAAAGGATTTTTAGAGTTCCCAAGTCTTAAGAATTAAAAAATAAATAAATCACCTTCTAACTTGAAATAGCTGTGAAATTCAGGAACTGACAGAAGCTGATATTAAATGTGCATCATGTGTTTAGCAGCTGTAACATTGTTTCTTTTGAAACATTTTTTGGTAAAAGAAAATATTTTTTTAATATCTTGCTTTTCTGTAACGTCAAGGTGTCAGCACAAAGAGTTGTGCAGACTTAATATTCTCTTGAACATCCTTCTTGTCGTGGCTGCTGATTCCAGGCAACTTAAATTTCAGTTTACTTCTTAAAACATTGGTAAAATCCAGATATATTTAGATGCAATTTAATTATTCCATTATATTGTTATGGCTGCTAGGCCTGTATTAGGAATTCAAAAACACTTTAAAAAATACTGTTTCTAACCCTGTGTTACCTAAAACATTGCCTCACCCTTTTGTCCGCTTCACAGTAATGTGACCTTAAGAGTCTTTTGAGGAATTTCTTCAAACAACAACATCGTTGCACGAGGATTTATTTTTTTTTTAACATAAGAATGAATGTTATTTTTAAAATCTCTTGGTAAAGAAGTGTAATACATGTTACTAATAAGGTGTTACTAGTTTAGAATAGATGCGCATGAAGCTTCAAAGTTTTGTTGCAGTTGATAACACTAAAAACTTTAATGAGATAAAGTGGGAAAAAGAAACCCAAACTTGAACTGTACAACTGTAGCTGAAATAGACTGTTGCAATACTCTTCCCAATATTCTCTGTTTTGTTTTGTTGTTGTTTTTTTTTCTTTGTCATGACTTGCTTGGTTTTAGTTGAACAGTTGAGATGTAATACAGTGTCTTGTAGCACTTGGCCTGGAAGAAGCTTGATGCGGAAGCTGCCTGGGTTCCTCGCTGCGGAGCCGTCGGGGCGGGCGCTGGATGGGGACGATGCGCCCCACCCATTGGGCACGGAACAATACAAATTTTTGTGTGATCCCTGTAGGCGTTTTCGAGGTTTGTGGTGAGGAGCTTACAACTTGATGCATTTTAACCTTATTAGCCAGAAGGTCATTTGTCGCAGAACCTGTTTGTTGGGTATATTTGTGAATTCTTGACATTTTTGGCAAACCTTCTCAGGAGTGGCCAAAATAGAAGTGTAGAACAGTGTTGCAGATCATTCAAAGCGGAGGGGATCCTCCTTTGCTCTCCTGCTCCCTCAGGTAGCGCAGACTTCAGGTTTGACTTGCACTAGAGCTGCAGGCGTGGGAGATGGTCTGTGTGTGCAGTCTTAATCTACTGGTAAAATTCTGCCACTTACATCTGAATTATAAGAATTCTGTAGCTGTGCAGTTCAGTTGTACTTTTCATCATGTTTAAACTCAGACCCCTGCACTTCAAATGTTTGCACAGACATGTAGACAGACCCTGGCTAAATGATTTAATCAGAAATGGTGAACCTAGAGTTATCGCTGCTTTGTTCTAGGGACTGAGAAATCAAAATTTGTCGTTCTACGTGTTTACACTCTGTGTATTAACTTATTCAGTTTCATCTATACTACAAATTGTTTCATTTGTGGTATGAACATTTACGTTCCTTGGCATATTTTCAGTTAATTGCCAAACATTGAAAAGAACGAAATCTGCTTATGACATATGGACTCCGAGGTTCCATCTAAACGCGAGGAAGAACTTCTTTACTTTGAGGGTGGCAGAGCACTGAAACAGGCTGCCCAGAGAGGTCATGGAGTCTCTGTCTCTGGAGACATTGAAAATCTTCCTGGACATGTTCCTGTGCAGCCTGCTCTAGGTGGACCTGCTTTGGCAGGGGGGTTGGACTAGATCATCTCCAGAGGTTCCTTCCAACCCCATATCATTCTGTGATTCTGTGACTGTTGCAGTAGTATTGTTAATGTAAAATTTTAGTTATTATTTTAATGCTGTCCTTATGTCCATTACAAATAAACCTGAATATTATAATTAAGAATTTCTTAAATAAAATGTGAGCTTATGTATATCAATGATGTTTTGTTGTCTGCTGAGGCTGACTTAATTGTAATTATCTGGTGCTTATATAGATAAGAGATAAGGGATAAGGGTTACTAACATCCTGTGGAAAAGAGAAGGGACTATTCTCCTTACTTTCTGTATATTTCTGACCAAATGTAAGCATTCCCATTTTCAGAGCCAGAATTTCTCAAAAATAATGACTATTGGACATAAGTATGCCACTCAGAAGAAAAGCATGAGCAAACTATGCTAGAAACTGTGCAGCCTCCACAGAGAGAGCAAAATTATTCTCAAGCCCTCTGGTGCATTTGTCTGTTTCTTGATTTACCAATAAAAGTAATGATCCATTAAGTATCTAGCAACCTTGAAAGATCATGGCAATGAGCTTGTGTAGGGCTGGAGAGATGGTTCTTGGGCCATGAGTTCTGCATGCTTTTAAAGTAATAAACACAAGGATTTCTTGGAAGTCCGGGAGAAGGAAAAGTTAGAAGACATCAGTAAGAGCATTGTTATACCACTAACAATAAAAGATGTCCAAATAATCAGTTAATATTTCTTCCTGTGTAATATGTGTATAATATATATAGTCTGCCAGTGGCCCTGAAAAAATAGAGCCCAATCATTTGCCTTCATGTTGAATCATAAGGCATAGATGCTTCAGCTCTAGAGGGAAAGTTAGGAAAGTTAGAAATTTACATTATTTCATGTGCTTAAGAATCTTCTGGTGACAGTTTTGAATTTTGATTCTCAGTTAGCCAGACCAAGTCACGGAGCCAGGCCTGCACTGTATTGCAAGTGTGACTGCTCATTTTCAGACGGAGGCATTGTATGATATTTCTTAATCAAATCCATTTAAGTCTCTTTTTCTTACAAAAGTAAGCTGTCAAAAGTACTGAGAAGTTGCATTTTTTTTCTTTGTTTAGGCTGCTACCAGTGGAAGATGACTTTAACCTCATTGTTATCATGGTAATGCTGGTTTGACCCCATAGCAGAGCAGTGCATGAGTCAGGCCGTTCCTGGCTGCCCTTTGCCAGCCTGCTGGGTAAAAATACGTAATTTCACCCTCTTTGGTCAGTTCATTCTTAGCTAGAAATTGCTTCCAGACAGCAGGTCGCACCAGAGATCACTTCAGCTTGTGTCCCCATGGCATTGGATGATCTTTTTCATTCCAGTCAAATGAGTATTTACGTCATGTTCTACTATTTTTAGTAGTACACTTTGATGTTCTTTCACTTTTTGGCTAGAAGGGCGCTTGTTTATTTCTGCTGAACCTCTTTGGAGGCAGAGAGAAATCACTATTGCGGTGCACTAGTATATGGATTATAATCTGAGTACAGTTAGTGCAAACTAAGTTTTATGTGCTTGGGGTGTTCCTCTTGTTACTGAGAAGGATAGTGACCTTGTGGAGCTGATGTGCTTCTAGCACTGTTACTGTTATTTCTTCAGGGTGGGAAGTGCAGACTTGGAAACCGGCATTTCTTTCTTATGTGTCTTTCCCTAAACCCAAGCAAAAAATGAATGCTGGAATTCAGTTGTAATTTTTTGTTCATCCCAGTTTGAGTGTTAAGTGAGGAGAAGTTTGATGCCAGAGTGACAGAGGCCTTTCTTCTGATTCAGCTGAGGGTTTTTTGGCAGTCAGATAAATTTCTCCCATTGAAGGTGAAGACCATTGGAGAGCAGCCAGTGTTTTCTCACTTATCATAAACTGGCTGCTCTAGTGGGTGACTGGTGGTTAAGGATTCTTCAGGTGTCTGTCAGGCTGTTTACTGGCTGTACTTGAGCAATGAAATTATGTTAGCTGGTGTCATTTTAGAGCAGCTGCTGTAGCTGGCTACCGGCAAATGGCCTTTTGGAGTGAGATTCATCTTGCCTGATCTCCAAACTTCAACTGAGTTTGTTGTGTGCATTTCCTTTATAGTTGGTGGAGAGAAAATAGCATTCTTTCTCACTTTGGGGTAAAAATCTGAAGTCAGATAAGTTATTCTTTAGAAGTGTCTGTCTCCGTTAACTAAAATACCTGAGGACTCCTTGCAAGGTTGTGGCAGGTGAGGAGAGGATACTCCTTGTTTCTCCCAAGCTTTCCCTAGAGATTGGCACAGACTGCAGCACCTACAGAAAATGCTGCTTATAGAACTGCAGTGGACCTTTATATAAATGAAAGGCTTACTGGTCTTCATGTTTAACAGTGGGTGGTCTAGATCAGTTGCCTTTTATCCTGTTTGTGCTTCTCAGGAGACAGCTGAGGTACTTGGAGATTTAGTTGCAAAGGTGGTAGAAAGCTTCTGATTCTGAAAATGGCAGGTGGTCTGCAACACAGGTAGAGGCTGAGGTGTGAGGTGGTGACTGTCCATAGGTACATGTGTATTCATGAGTTGAGAGAGCACAAGAACCTGCCTCTAATAAATGACTTATTTTGAGCATGAGGTACGAAAGCAGGTAGTTCTGCCTCTGTGATTAGGAATGAATATCTTGTATATATTGTCAATTTCTGTTTAAAGAAGACCTTTCACACTCTCATGCCCAACTAAATATTTATTCTCTTCTGGAAGTCAATAAGGGTTAGGTGTCTGTTTTCTACTTGACTTTTATTTACTTTTGTGCCATTTCTCTCCTTATCTCCCTCACCAAAATACCTTTCCCTGTTTTCAGTTGTGTGTCTCTCTTAATTACAGTATTTCTGGAGAGCTTTCTTTAACCTATTTTAGTAAGTATTATAATTAACACTTGGCACTATTACAAACAGGGTTTTATTTTTTCTTTTAGCTGAACATGCTGTACTTCAGTTCTTTGACTGGTATCATGTATCTAACGTGTCTATAGAAAAGTGCACTAATTATATACTACTACAGTTAGTGAGCAGAAATACGTTATCATCTTCTTCTTATTGTTGTATCTGCTGAAGGCTTTTTGTATGCTTGTATTATCTATTCCTTATCCTTTATTGGATGTTTAGCCAAGAGAGGAAATAAACCCTGTCAAACAAAATAATATTGCTTTATTTCTTATCTTTTTTTTTTAATCTCTAATGAGCATGCAGTTTAGAAGCCTTATCTATACAGTGTGTTGTCTAAGCATTTGATGTTTATGAAACACAGTAAGCCAATTTGTTTTGAACTGTGCAAATCAATTTTAAAATGACGTGGGGGAAACACACACACTTAAGAAGTATGCTGAATGGTTTTGGGGAAGCATATTCTAAATTGAATACTTCCTTTTGCAGGCCCAGATCGCTTTTCTTCAAGGTGAAAGGAAAGGACAAGAAAATCTGAAGAAGGATCTAGTGCGAAGAATCAAAATGCTGGAATATGCACTTAAACAGGAAAGGTATGCTGCTTTATTGATAAGTACATGATGAAGAAATTTTGAAGACGGATATTTTATTTTGCCTTTGTATTTGACAAAACCAAGAAATACTTATTCTGTATATATTCAGTTCTCAAATTGACAAATATCATTATACTAAATAAGCCTAGCAGTCTAAAAGTCTGCACTATGGTAAAAACAATAGCTAACATAGTACAGCTCCAAAAACATGCAGTAAAACCCATGGTTGATCAACGATGAATACTTCTTCCTTGGTGAATTCCACCTCGCTGTGTAGATTATACCCAAGAATTGCAGTGTGTTCTCTTTTTGTTAAAAGTGCTAACTTTGTTTAATAATCTCTGACAACTGAAATACCAAATAACTGTCCAGTAGTTACTAGGTTTTAATCTTGTTAATTTTTTAGGCTTTTCAGTATGATAGACTCTACAGGAATATCTTCCAGAGGCTAATTGTGTGAGGAGTGACAAAATGTGTTTACCAGTTAATCAAATATCTGTTTCTTTGTTCTCTGGGATTTCAGTAGAAGTCCCCAGTCCACTTTACCCTTTTACTCTCATGTATACTTTCCTGTTGTTCTAATCTTTGGGGCAAACAAATTGGGTTTGTTTTGTTTTGTTTTGTTTTGTTTTTTTTATCATGCTTCCAGAAGTCTTTCTGTTCAACTGATTTATTTTAGGCCGAATTTAGTTTCTAATTTTTTTTGAATTAGTAAAATGTCTTTTAAAATTCTTGACCTTGAGTATATTTATGGTACTACTGCAAAGCAATCTTTGTTTATGTACTATTTTCCTATCAGATAATTCCTACTTTAAAATATTAACGCAATAAACCTCTTTTAAATAGTTTGTATTAGTAGAAATAAGATTAGAAATGTACTGATATACAAATAAGGAGTAGGATACTGCTGCCAGATAATTTAAGAAGGACACTAATAGTTGTGCATCGCTGTATTGCATTTAGATTTGCTCATCTTACATGGGCTGCTTTAGCATGTGAAATATGGCTTACACCAGTTTGGCTTTTTCTGGTAGCAAGCAATTAATCCCCTAGCATGGAGCTGCAGCCAGTTTCCTGGCCAGCAGTAGCCTCGGTGCTCCAGCTCCTTTTGGGGAGTTCTCAGAGGAATGCTTAAGGTAGATAACCTTTTTGCTCAGGCTTGTTATGGCACTGATCTTCTATCAAATAACACAGAAAAATATCAAATGTATTCATAATGGAGATTACAGTTTATGGAAAAGCCATGGAAAGGCTTACATTTGAGGCATGATTATAAAGATTAGAGTCACTTTAAAAGAAGACGGAGGCAATGGAATAAATTGTTGTGCAGTTAAAGGTATGCTTTAAGGTATATAAATTCAGTAAAATTTCTTGTATTTCAAAACTGAGGGAGTTAATCCCAATTACTTAGGGTTATCTCTAATACTTTGTGTTCATAACCCAGATAAATTAGCAATTTATCTAAAATTATCAGACTATGTAAATACATTTTTGTGTGCTATCAGAAAAGCTTTGTAGGATAAAAAAAATTAATCAAAAATCAAACTTTCATATGAATAATGAGAATGACCCCAGTTGCATTCAGTAAAATCGACCTAAATTTAGACGTCTAAATCCTAATACAGCAGTCATTGTCAAGCTTATGAAAAATAACCAATGGCTTCTTTTTAGCCATTTTTAAATAGGTATCTTTTATCTTTTCTTGTATTTTTTCCTGCGGTGTATGGTATTAGCCTTGGTTACTCAGGTCAGTAGGTTACAGTCAGCTGATTCGATCCAGTTTGGCAGTTTCAGTATGGGTGTGCAATGGTTTTTAAAGTCAGTATGATGCTTGTGAATGGTGTGTGCTGGAGACAGCTATTTATAAGTTTGTGGTTTTAAACAGCAGCATTATTTGCCAGTTTCTGGAGAACCAGTCTTGTATTTCTGCTTGAAATGTCTCCCAGCAAGTATTCTTGCTTGATACTTAAAAGAATGACAGCTTACTGAGCTTGGAAGCACTGCTGTCTTTCCTAGCATTTTCCTAAATCAGATATTGGCCAGGTCAGGCAGTAGTCTGTTGGGATGCTGGCTTTTCCCACTGGGATCTCAGAGCTGGAAAATGAGATCCTACAAGGTAGGAGGAGAACATTTCTGATCAAGTTAGGGGAAGGTTGGTGTGGCTGGGAGGGGACAGGGAAGCATTCCTGCGGTCCTTTGGTTCTGCCTTGGCCTTGCAGGGCACCAAATCTTTCTTAGCTAGATGAAATAAGCTATGAGTAACAGAACAGAATATGCAGTTGTGGCCCAGAGTAGCCTGTGTTCACAGTGCTCTGAAGAAACCATGAGCAAGAAGTGAATGACATTGTTTTTCTGAGCTGCTGTTCTGTATGGTGCTGTTCAGCATTTCTTTTATCAACCAAATGCTTTAGAAGTTTAAACAACCAACTTTGGAAGCACTGTCATTGTTCTCTGTTGCATGGCACTTATATAATTTTATAGTGAGTAAGGTAGAAAATGAGTTTTACTCTGGGTTTGTCATGTTTTTCTGATGAATTTAGTTTAATGTTCGGTCTTCGTGTTAGTAATTGTAAGATTACCTTTTTGCTGCTTGTATCAGAGGCGCAGTTATTTCTGCTGAAGAGTCTTGATACATGGAATAGCAAAGAGCTTAGAAGGAGGTAGGTAATAGTTAAGCACTATCATTTGTTCAGCAGCAGTTTTGTTGTAGTTTTGCCAACATCCAGTAGATTGCAGTGTCAGGCTGTTTGCTGTTGAGGGTTACTTTTTTATTACTTTATCAATAGTTGCTTCACCACCAGAAAATTGCATTGTTTCCTCTGGATTTTCAGGAGCCGGCTGAAATGTAGTACTGTTCCTCTCAAGTATGTCATATTTCATCTAGTCTAGCTCATTTCCTGTCTTAACATATTTCAGCCAAAGAACTGGACTCCTAAGTCATGTCTCTAGAAACACTTGATTTAATTTTATGTTGTTTTCTGCACTGGTGTGTCTGATCAGCGTAAGGCTGGCGCCTTCTCCTCTGGGTAGAATATCTTGCCGTGCTGTTCCTGGCAGTCATTCTTGTTTATGTCTCTTGGTTTGGCGGCGGCTCCCAGATCTTCTACGGATGTTTTGGCAGGCTCCCTCAGCACAGCTGGATCAGATGCTTCAGGTCTGGCAACAGATATTTCCAAGAAATAGTGGCCTTTTTTTGATCAGGATCAAACTTGTTTCTATGTGAAGTATTCAGAAAGGTTTCCCTGCCCTTAGTCTTAGGAAATCTAGAAGGGTAGAAGCTTTTAGCATTTTACTAAGGAACTCTTTAAGTGTTTGTGGCAGCCATGCTGAATGTCTCTAAGCACAGAAGACACATACTTTAAAGAAAATCCTGCTAATCAAAAAAAGAGAGTTGTGTAATGAAGTGCAAAAGCCAGAGCAGTGGTAATATTCATATTTATCTGAATAAGGGCATCTACCCACTAACACAGTTTCCCAGCCCCAAAATAGCTTTCTTCCAAACAACTTGAAGGCCAATTTTCAGGTGGAAAATACCTTCTATAAAGTTGTATCCTTCAGCTAGTTATCTACAAGTCATTTTTCAGTCTCTGCCTGCTGTTAATAACTTGGATGTAATTTTCAGAAATTAAATGTAAGTCTTCCAAGTTGAACAAATTTCAGATAATAAAGACTCATCTTTGTGATTTGTTTCCCTCCTTCCCCTTCTCCCAAACCTTTGTCCTTGTTTTTGATCAGATGATACGAAAGTTGGAGAAACTTTGAATTTTTTAATTTTTTTTTTTTTTACTGATTTGTAGTAAAAACACATTTGCTCTTTTTTGTGATAATAGCATTACACTGCCGTGACGTGATGTGTTAAGTAGAGTTCACTGTGAACTGCAAGGGGCCAGTTTGAAGCTGTGGAAAAAGTGGACTGTGTCATTTCTGAAAAAAAGTGGAGAAGTTAAGCACAATAGGTGGGCAGGAGATATTCTGTTGTTGTAGAAATACATTAAATATGAGCATGCTAATGGAATAAGCTATATTCAGAATTTGTATAAAAAAGAATTAAAATTTCTTTTGTGAGAAGTTCCATAGCCTTTAATTGCAATATGTGCAACTGACCGCTCAAGGCTCCCTTCTAGTCTTGGGGTCTGAATCCTCATGTTCAGCAATTTCCTTACTATACTTTAGAAAGAAGATTTTGTCTTTCATACCTGTGACATTTTCAGCTGTAAATTAAGAAAGTTTATAATAATAAATCTCATACTTGCTGCCTGAAGAAGTCTAGAAAATATTTCCCAAGTGGACTGTTAGCTATCTATATAGATTATTTTAAAAAAAAAAATTCTGAACTTTAGAAGCTGACCATAGCTGAAGGTGAGTTAACCAGGTCAAGTACTCTGTGTTATTCATATTTCTCTTTTGCATCTGACTCATATCTTGCTCAGACACCTGTATTTATACTAATTGCTTCTAATTAATTCAGATTTGAGTTTGGCATTGTTGGCTTTTTTTTTTTTTGTCATTTTGTGCAGCCAGAGGTCTATGGCTTTTTGTTTCTAACTTTCTCAGCAATATTAAAAAAAAAAAGGATTTCTTTTTAGGATTATCAGGTCTTCAATTGCCTGCCTTTGTTAGGACATGGTTCTTCTGCCGTATCGATATTTCTACTGGTCTCTGTGATATACAAAGTTAAATCTTCTGAAAGATGAAATCTTAATCCATCTTGGCCTTAAAGTAAATTTAAGGGCCAGTGGTGTGCAAAACCATGTAATCCTGATTATCCTCTTGAAGTAAAGGAGAATAATGAAGGCTTTAAAAACTACTGCATTATGAGGAGGAACCAGTTAAGAAACCGTGCTACTAATAGTTTAGAATGTGCGTAGACTGAATAATCTCACTTTGCTGAACTGGTTTTGTAATGCCTTTAATGAGGGAGGAAAATGTCAATAAAAAGAAAGAAGATTATTACTGTTGATTTAAGAGGGAAAGAAATTTAAAAAATGATCATACACAGATTTAACAGACTGCAATAGATATACTGAGACATTTAAAAAAAATGCAGGCTGAATTTTTGAAAAATGGATTTTGGAGAACAGATGAGAGATCTGAGGAACAACAAAGGTATAAGGAATGATCCTTTCCGTTGACCTAGCTAACACTTTCCTTTAGTTCTCAGGGTGAAAATTGTTAACAAAGCTTTGATAAGAAAATCAGTGAATGCATAGAGTATAATGGAGCTTTATTTAGACCTATGAGCTAAAAGCAAATGCCTCATGCCATAAAACTAACTATTCCCTAAAATTAGTTGCAGGAACTGAGTAGACCACAGTATAGGTCAGTAATCGAGATGAAAGTATTAATATTTGCTCGCTTTTGATAAATCAGAATGGGTTAAATATTAGGGTTACTTGAGTTGCTGACTGCATAAAAACTTGAAGTTTTTGACAAAGTGTATGTTTGAAGATGCTGAGGTAAGTTAGTGACGGAGCAGAGGATTTCTTAATTCTTAATTAGTCTTTACTTTTTATTAGTGATGGTAGGGGAAAAGTATGCTTAGCATCAGTATTTAACAGGAACAAAGGGCAGTTGTTTTACCAGGGTAACATCTCTCTGCTAGTGAGATGTAGGAAACAGATAATTGGAAAAGGAAAGATAAATATTTTGATTGAGCATTTAGATTTAATTTTGTTCTATTCTTGGTTATTCTTTTCTGTACTGGCCAAAATGTTTGTCCTTCACTTACTGTTGTTAATATGTTTCAAGTGTATCCTTTCTGCTTTCCTTGCTGGTTGCTGCTCAGCTGAGTTAGATCTTAGTGCTCTAGCTTTTGAGGAAGAAGTGAGTTCCTTCATCTCTCTTTGTTGTTACACTTAAGAGGCATTTCTTCACTCTGCAGTTACCTTTCTCATCCAGAATTAAATGTTTGTTGTAGTTAAAATGGAACTGGATTAGTAGGAAACTAGTATTGGCGATACTGAAGCATAAGTGCTACCAAGCGTTGCTTCCCTCAGCACCATTTTGTTAGAATTAATGAGTTTTCTTGATGAAATAGGAAAAGGCAAAAGAAAACAGTAAGGTAAGTAATATAGTACAAGTAATATAAGTAGTAATATAATGAAGGTGTCTGAGAAGCAATCAAGACGTGTAACTTGAAAACAGTCATTCTTGATACAGTCTTTCGAGCTTAGTGAGACTTGCCTCATACAATGATAAAGTGTCACACCTATTAATTTTTTTAAAAACAAACTTTAAGTGGAAGAGTTTTCTTGTGAGTAGTGGAGCTAATGAACCCTGTTTTCATGTTGGTGTATGTGAGATTTATTTTTTTTCTTTCTGTTGTTTGTAGCCTGTATCTTGCTGCCTTACACTTAGGTCTGTACACTTGCCTTGGAGCTGCATGTATGTGTGCTAGTTGGTCACCCCACTACTGTCAGGCTACATGGCCAGCATTGTCAAAATTGTTCCCTGCCTTTCATTCAGGGTAGGAGCTGGTATCAGTGCCACTTTTCTGCCCAGTTATGGATGCCTACAAAGCTTTATAGGGAATCAGGGTTTTTTTGACTTGTCTAAATTTTCATGTTCAGCAGAAAACAATCACAGAGACGAAAGTTACAGTGAGTGCTGAAAGAAGGGGGGAACAGATAGCAAAACTGGCTAAAGCTTTCTTTGCCTCAGTTAGTCTTAAAAGACTACTCAAATGAATCTTTAAAAACCTTCATGTGCATTTGTAATGGAGTACTACTGTGGCATTATTGTGTGTGTTTAAAGTATAAACACGGACTCCGTAGGATGAAGCTTTCCAAATTATAAAGCATTTCCCTTTTTCTTCTGGCTATTCTTGTTATCATATGGCATGCTTCGTGGGATTTATTACAATAGGCCTCCTGTAGGCTAATATTTTCAGAAGAGAACTCTCCATTTATGATCTTGGTCAAGTGGCAGATCTAGAAGTTTTAAAAGAAACTGGTGTAGATGGGCTCCTGTAAGTGTTAAATCTTGTCTAGAATAATTCTAACCAAAGTCCTGCTACTGTTGGTGAAGACAGCATTTCGAAGAATAAAACTAAGGTTTGCTTAATGGAGGTTAAAATATGATATACAAACTAGATAGCACTGAATTGACATGGATAGTAAAAATGTTTCATAGTGATTGCTTAAAAAAAAATAATGAGGGTTTGGGGGGGAAGTAGAAGGTTGACTGTCCCCAGCAAAGGAACCTTTTCTGTAACAAGAACATCTTGTAAAATCTGCACCATACTGATCCCTGTGTTTCATCAGTATTCATTTTGCAATTACATGCTTGGGAAGAATAATTAAGCAAAATTACATATCTGAATTCTTGCTGAAATTATTTGTTTTGTTTCTAGCATAGAAGAAAGGGGTGGTTTTTCAAGTGAAGGCAGGTGGCATTTATGTGTTTAGGGATACCCTTTAAATGTGCTAATAGTTTCTTTTTTTTTCTTTTTTCTTTTCTTTCAGGGCTAAATATCACAAATTAAAATATGGCACAGAATTGAATCAGGGAGATATGAAGCCACCGAACTATGATTCTGGTAAGAATTTATTAAGAATGAGTTCATTACTGGCATAAAAGCTTCACTGTGGTTTGTGCAAATGCTGACATGGTAGTGTTGATAAAATAAACCACTTAATGGAAGCAGTGGGAATAGAGATGATTAGTAAAGTCTGTATTTTACTCTTATAAAATTAAAAATATATGCTAATGCTCTGAAAGAGTCTATTAATGAATTAAATGAGTTTAGATTTAATAAAACCCAAACCATCGAACTGTTCCTGGAGAGAATAATTTTTCTCTTAGTAATGGGTATAGGTGTTTTGGAACAAGGAGATACTAGAATTATAGCTATAGAATCATTTTATCTTTGATTAATTCTCCTGAATAAAAAGTTAATGGCAAAGGAGATGAAATGTATAGTACGTAATTTTTTGTTCAATTACCTCAATGGTATTCCAGGAGAAAAATAGTCACAGTACATATTAGACATAAATGAGAGTTTGAGAATGGGGAATTTATTTATGAAGTTCCAATGATCATTGGTAATGCATTCAGCTAACTTCAATGCTATGGTATGAGAGGACAGTTTTTCGCCTTGGTCTCTATAAGCTGATTAGTTTTTTTAGGTGTTGCGTCTCCTACTTCAGTCAAATAGTTTTAAGCACTGAACTTGAGGAATTAAGAATTCAAATTACTTCCTTTAATTCCTCTCTCTATCTCCCTATGCTTTCCTTGGGGGATCAAAAAGGTGGTGTTACAGGGAACTGGTTATAGGTTATATATTACTTGAAAGAAGTAATAGGTGATGATTTTTGTATCTCAATCCCCTGATGCACCTACTACAGCAACAAAGCTAGAACTACCTGTAGATAAAGGAAGAATATAGAAAGTCTGCAGACCTCAGCTCTGTCACTTGATTTGTGGAAGGGATGGTCTGGTTTACTGTCATGGTTAATTCTCGCCTCTTTGGATTCAGAAGGTCATGAAAAAACCCCAGTTGATCAAAACATCTAGCCCCACACCAACTGATGAAACTTTACACCAGGCTTTTCTTGTCCAAGATACAATAAGTTTTTGAGTAATTTTATTTCACATTATTGTCAAGGTTATTTCCTTAACGGAAGGAATAGTTTAATTTCGTATTACTAAGTGGAAGACCTCAATCTGTATCTGGGCCTCTAGAAAACTTTATCCTGATCATACTGAGATCCTAGACATACTTGGTTTTTGTAATTTTTCAGGATGCAGCTGTAGCACATTGCTCCCATTTCCACCTGAGGAATATAGTGCAAGGTCTGGCTTGCCCAGCAGAGCCATAGCCTGTGCATTACTTCTGCAAAGTGAACATTAGTGGAAGTACCTTTGTTAAAATTCCATTATCCTGATTTATTCCATTTCATACTATACATGTAGCTGTCAGAAATGTTCACTTTTGTTCTATAACAAATCTGGACTGATGGAAGATAAACAAGATAAACTTTGTGATTATTCTCCTTTGGAGTTTTATGTCCATGCCTTTCCTTGCTCCCTGGCCCCTGTTTTTCCTACTTGGCCACAAAAAAAGTGGAAGTGTTTGTAGTAGTTCTTCCAAATGGGTCCTTGTTGTTTGTTTACTTTATGATCTCTTGGGGAGTCAGTAATACAATTTTGAAGAAAGCATTCAATCTCCTGATAAAGGGAAGCCTTTTGTTTGTTTGTTTCTTCTGCTGTTATTTGCCCATAGTGCAAGTCTCCTCATTCTCATCTGTAAACAGCTGTTGTTGCTAGCGGTCATCGATTTTGAGGAGACTAAGCAAAAGAGAATTCTTCTCTGTAGATATACTTAATAGTGCCTTCAGAATAAGGTTTTTTGCTTTCAAAAGAAATTTTCAGGCAGATTTACCCTAGTCATGTTTTAATTCTAGATTGAGCTTTGGTAATTGTGCATTGGATCCAGCTGTGTTTAGTTGTCATCAGAAAATCATCGTGCAATTGATTATTTCCTATGGTTGCTATTAAGTGGATTTGTGAATTTGAGATGAATAAAATTCGAATGGCTCTCCTTGCATGTGAATTCTGATTAGCCTTTGATAGCTTCTTTAGGTGGGTTGTGGTTTTGTGTTTGTGGTGGCTTTTGTGCGTGTGGCGTTAATTGAGTTGTTTAAAGGTAAATGACTTCCGGTAAGGACAATAGCTTTCCCACATTACATCTCAAGTTACTCATAAGATTATACCACAGGTTTTTCTGGTTCTTAATTTTTGTTTACACAAGAAGATTGGTCATGGTTTAGTGTTTGGACCACAAGCATTTCAACTTCTGTAGAGACATTCATAAATACTAACCCAAGATATTTATCTTGAGAAACATATGCTTATGTATCTCCTGGAGGAGGGGAAAACCAAATCCCTCCATCATGCAGTATGAAGCTATATATATATATGGAATAAATGTGTACCTATTGATGACCACCATTCAGATAGGTTGTTCACCAGAACAGCCGCATAATTTTTTTGTATATTTTCCTGGAGTGGTAATGTTTGGATACAAACTTATGGTTGTGGAAAATGTAGTGAAAATTTTTCAATAGCTTTTGAGGCTAAAAAATAAATAATCCCTGTTGTATTTTTTTCCTCCCACAAAACAAATACAAAAAGGGATGTCTTTAAAGTTGATGTGAGTAGATCTGTTGGTTTTCTGTTGATTGGTCAAATATTAAGGAAATTGGTTAGACAGTAAGTTGTAAATAGATATCATCCTGCAGTTGCATTTGATATTGTTAGCAGTTAAAGATGTTTGTATTCAAACTTAAATTATGAGTAACAATTACATTGGAAGGTTAATGCAAAAATGGAACTCTGGATTGTCTATGTGATTATGTTCCCTTAAAGAAAAAGGAGTAAGATGTGGCTTTTGGATGTGAGACAGAAAGGAAGGCACCGATGACTGATGGAAGTTGCTTTCATACAGTAGGATATACCTGATAATCTTTATGTTTACTACAGTTACATGCTATCTGTATTTTTCTTGCTCTTGATTTATTATTGGCATTTTGAATCTTTTATTTTGTTATTAAACCATTCTTGATCATTTTCAGGCAAAGGAAAAAATATTTATAATAAAATAATCTTTTCCAGATGAAGGGAATGAGACAGAGATTCAGCCACAACAGAACAGTCAGCTAATATGGAAACAAGGACGACAGCTTCTGAGACAGTAAGTGCTGAAAAAAGGACTTGAATAATGAACACAAGGGAAAGGCTCTGGCAATGAAATGTGGTGGTGGTGGTATTTGATTTTTTTTTTCTGTTATATTTTCTTTCAAGAAGAGTTAGTGTGTGAGATGAAGTTCATTCAGCTTCTGCCATACCTTTCCTAGGTTTTTGAAGAATTTTAATATTTCAGAATTTCAGATGAGAAGCCCTGTCAAATTACAAACACCGAGTCTTCTTTGCTTTTCTTTCATTGATGAAATTAAAACAATCTGCTTGGGAAAACAGTGGGTCATGACACTTTACAATTCTTATTGCAATTAAAAAACAACACACACAAGTAATTCTATTAAGAGCTATATAAATAAAAATAACTGATGTTGGAGAGGGATAACTTTTATTTTGGCCTGCTTGAGGTGCAGAAAAGAGTAATATCCAGAAGGTTAGACTAGAAGTTTTCTAATTCGTAGTTCATTTCAATGAAGCAAATGTCTGTGTTAATCTAAATTAGCTTTTGAATTGTGGCCATAATGAGTTAATTAATTTCCAAGCTATTTGGTCACATCTTTGTGTGGTTTTTTTTTTGCCTTGGCTACAATCCTTGGTTTAAAGTGAAGAGGTCTCTTAAAGACCTCTCATCAGAGTGTCTCTGTTTATTCATGCATTGGCCTCATCCCCTACACTGATAGATTCTAAGGTCTTCTAATTAGCAACCAAGACTCTGTCTTTCTAATTTTTTTTTGAGTGTTACAGAGGATTAAATGGGGGGGGGGGGATAGTAGGTCTGGAGCTTATATTAGAGGACCTTTTCCCAAGGAATTACACAAAAGTTAAATTTGTCTGTTGGGTAGTGTGAACATGCTTTTCTTTTGCAAGAGCTCAAATCTTTGCATGCATGCTGAATAAATGTCAATAAAATGGCCATAACTTGGATCAGTGATTTTTGAAGACAAGTCATTCCTTCTCAGCACAATTCAAAAATAAGTGACACAGTGCTGAATACAGAGTATATATCAGTATATTTTACTGATGGACTCTGTTTTGCGTAGGTGTCTTGTTTGGTTTTTATACAGCAAACAATCAGTATTTGATTCGGTTATGTAGAGGATATTGTTAAATAATTTGGGGAGAATGTTCCTGCAGGAAAAGTGCGTGTCCTTGATTTGTAACAGCTGTTCTTGTAAAATAGCATTTCTCTTCTTTGGAGTCCTCTAAAATATTGGCTATTTAATCAGTCCAATGTTCCTGACAAGATACTGCTATTAACTCCATATTCTAGAGGAAAGACAGGCCAATTATTTTTTACTTTTTAAAAAAAAAAATCATTATTTGCCTTGTGTTTCCGCAAAGGCCATATGGCATATTTAAGAAAGAGCCAACTTTAGACCTTGAGGTTTTCATACGAGCTAGTCCAGGGTTCTTGCTGCTTAGCCCTTATGTGTGGCCCTTATATTTATCTTAAATGCAAGACAAATTACTATTTTGCGGATTCATTGCAGAATAAGGAAAAGGAAAGACAAAGATTTTACCAAATTGAGTGTTATAAATAACAGCTCTTTCTAGTAGCCACAGCTACAGAAGTTGTTTTTATTCCCGCTATTTTCTAGGCTTCTAATAATGCTTACATAACTTACATATCTGATACTTCTTGTAAGGCTTCATGTGTAGTTTCCATGTCTTGAATAAGAAAATGGCCATGTTGTACATGCAACTGTGGTGATTTTTATAAGCCAGTTGTAAGTATTTTAATTGAAAGTGCTTTTCCATCCATTTTAGTAAAAGAATGAATAACGTATTGTAAAACCTCTGACTGCTAGGCTCTTTGATTATTTTTTTTTTTTTTTCCTCAGTGACTGTAGAGGCTGGTACTGCAAGAGGCGATCCCTCTGCAGCTGGTACAGGATGATTTACAAGCATGTTTCATTAGCATAGTACCATACTTTGCTAAGCTAAGGGGTTGAAGATGAGTTTAGGGAGAAGTTTTCATTTACTGTTTTAAGTAAGTGAAATGTGCATCTAAGATTAGTATGAGTTCTGTTCTTACAGATACCTACAAGAAGTGGGCTACACTGATACGATATTGGATGTGAAGGCAAAGCGAGTACAAGCTTTACTGCGCCTTTCAAGTGATGCTTCAGAGAAGGAAAACAGAAATCAAGAGCCGATGGTAAATGGCACTGAGGGTCAGATTAAAGAAAACACAATGATTGGGTAAGCATCAGGATGACGATATTATCTGTCTGCATAAACGCCCTTAATATTATAGAGCAATTTTTTGTTTATTGAGAATATTTCAGGATTTTTTCTGTAGTGGAGATCGGAGCAATTTTGACTAGTTTTATTACATAAGCGTAAGTATGGAAGTAACTCTTAAGATTCACAGCTTAAAAGCACCTTTTTTTTTTTTTTTAAAGTTGAATGGCAGCAAAAAGTCAAATCAAGCTTCTTTGAGATACAACTGCTAAGTGGTTAGAGGTCAGCGTTATTTCAAGTTAATGGTTTATTTGTATTGCTGGAACTTTACTGTATCAATTACAGGCTTTGCTCTTTTGGTCCATGCTATGACGTGGTAAGCTATGAGTTATAGGATTTTTTTGACTGGATCTGAAAGACAAAGTAACTTGTTACATTCTGATTCCTGTAAGCTTTTGATTTTCCACTACTGGATATACATATGTTAATGTGACTGAAATGTAAGGTGTTCATTTCTGTCTTTCGGTATTTCTAATAATATGAAAAGTCAGTCAATGAGAGTAATGTTGGGCTTAATTTTTTCTTTTAAATAATGTTGAAAACCAAAGAGGCTCTTTTCCATTTTCTTCTCTATTCCATGCAGAGTTTAAAAAAAAAAAAAGCAAATTCAATCTGAAACTTTACTGTAGGTGCTTCAGGAAAACAGTGTTTGTTCTTGTTTAAGATATTGTAGTTGCAAAACTTGAAAAATAATGAAAACGGTGCAGAATTGTTTGTCTGAACAATACATGAGGTAGCTGTTCCCAGTAGTTTGTGCTCCATCAGTGAGCACAGCTTTCCTCAAAGATTCTCACATCTTTTTTCCTTTTTTATATGGATGTGGCAGAATTCAAGACTTTTTATTTTCTAAGGTCTAATGCTGCTATATGATGCATTCTGTCTTTTTAAAAGCATTTGTAAAATTTTGTTATACCCAGCAGATAGCTGCAGCAGCTTCAGGCCAACAAGTTACATAAGGGCAGAAGTTCATTGTTATGTAATTAAGTTTAATGCTGTGAGGTGGAAAATTTGAATGTATGGGAACCTGCAAGCTACTAAAATATATTGTGCTGCTACATAGTTGACAAGCCATGCCATTTATGTACAGCAGCTTTGTTTTTGAAGAACAAGGAATGGTTGACAGATTACAGTAACAATTTTAGTTAGATTTCTGTTGAATCTTCCCCATTTCTTCTCAGGGGAAGTGGGTAAATGAAGCTCTTCTCACTTTAACATTTATTTAAATGTGTTTACTTAAATTTTGAAACAGAGGGACATATTTATAAGGTAATTATTTGATGGATTAAATGGTTGGACAGTGGTTTTGGATAGTAGTTTTGGATACATTGCATTTCTTTCCTGTCTGCTTGCCTTCTGGGTAGATCTGTTATTAGGTTTAACACTTCATAGTCTACCCTCTGGCTGAAGATATTCACTGATGAAGAAAAATGAGTTCCTTTCCTTTGTAGCTCTGCGAGCTTGTCGGCCTCAAGGCTGGTCAGGCTGCACACTTTGAGAAACTGTTTTCATCTCACTTGTGATGCAAAAGATGGCAGGTTGTACTGGAAGGCTCGGGGGAGCGTTTTGATACATAATGTGTGAGAGGTGACTTCAGGGTTTTACAGTGGAATAATTTTCCAGGGATCTTGTTCAGCATATTCATGCCAGTCTTCATGGGTGATTTTTGAGACTGGATGTCAGCTGAGATCTCTCACGCTGAGAGGAAAAAGTTGGGATTTTGCTAAAATTCCTTGGCCAGCCTGAGTACGGGACTAGTTTTCAATGCTGTGATTCTTCTGGGTGTTTCAAGTTTGTTTTTACACCATCTCTTTCAATTTTCCATGCAGGAGGCATCCTATGACTTTCTTCCTGGCAGAGACTGGGTTATTTAACAGCAATTTCATCTTGTGCTACTAGATACTGTAAAACGTTACACCTCACTGTTTCTGTGGCATGTGGCTCTGTTCACCTCCTCCCAACTGCATCATCGCTTGCCTCTGAGATTTCAAAGTGCAGCTTTATGGCAGATGGGGAATCAGGAATGAGATGAAATTTTGTTCTTGATTAGCTCGTGCTTACCTGTTCCCTGCCTCATCTATGGTCAGCATTGTACGTATAGAACAGATTCTTTTTAAGACTACTAGTATTGAATAAGTGACAAAGATTTAAAGCACAGGGATCTTGCTCCCAATCCCCATTGGAATTCTTACCGAGTGCTTGGAAACTTAATTCAATGCTTTTCTATGTACATGGTTGGCAAAACTAGGAAAAATCTAGGTGGCGCAGCTAGCATAATTCTGGCTTACAGTTGAGGTAGAGGCACTTTCTGAAGCACCCTCACCAGTGCTAGGCTGCTTACCTGGGAGGGTGAAAAGATAGCAGTTCTTTTAGCAGCTTCCTGTTCCTCTGAGCGTACATGTAAAGTGAAAAGAGAACTGGGGCCACAGCAAGCTTGTACCATTGGAAGGAGCGCCTGCAGTTTGTTAGTAGCAGAGGAGGAAAGTTACATCGAGAGACTGGAAGAACAAGAAACTAACCAGAAATGGTGCAATCCCAGGAAGAGTAAGGACATACATGCATGTACCAGGACCACCAGATGTTGGGACAGTTGCAAACTAAAATGTGGATGAAGGTGTTCTCTGGCTGTATAGATACAGTGCAACTCTTTATAGGAGAAAGCTTTGCTGTCACTCACAGAAGCCTGTGAACTGCTTAAGCCAGTTTGGCAAATTTTGTGGTTCAAAACATTTAAGGAACATTGATGTCACATATCTGAGAGCAAGTCTGAGCCTAGTGGTCAACCTGAAGATGTTTTAGTTGCCTTTGAAGAACAGAATGCTGGACAAAACTTAATGCATGGAAATGAATCTAGTCTAACAAGGAGTATCTCTGTTAAAGTGAGAAAACACAGCTCATAGAATACTTGATTTGTTTGATCTTTGAAGAACTGCGTAATATTGTTGATCCAGCTGAGACTGCAGATTTTAAGTCTGATTTTTAGAAAAATTTTTACGTGGAAGGAAGAATTGTCGTGGATGGAGTGACTGACTTAGCTAGTTGCTTCACAGCTGCTGCTTTGATGGCCATGGTGGCCAAGGCCTAAGTAGGAGCTGGGGGAGGGGGGGGAAGAGGGGAGAGGGAAGGAGAAAAATAGGGAGAGCACACCGCCACAATGAAGACAAATCAATAGGAGTTTGGAAAGAATGTGGGTGAATGTGATGAAGATAACCTACAATAGAGGGGCAAACGACACAGTGAAAAACAGAAGGAAAAATGGATACAATGATGGATTAGGAATAGAAAAATGGAAGGTGCATTAGCTTTAAATTTCCTTAAAGGTTTCTCCATATAGCAATGTAAATTACAGAAAGAACAGATTGGCTAAACTGCCTTCTGTGCAACTAACACTCATATGATAAATCCTAAGGAAAGTAAAAATGGTATTTGATGCTTTTATACTACCATATGGTTATCTCTTTGGGAGAAGAGAGGGTGTAATGGAAACGGGAAACAAAACTACCTTTATGTTTTGACTATTGTTTATTGGTAATCAACCAGTACTTTCTCAGAGCAATGAAAGTGGTGGATAACAAAACAAAGTCATTTCACTACTTGTCAGCACAGTCTGATTTCAGCATGGTTTTGCTGTAAGCATAAGTCTGTGTTGCTGCTACTTGTGCCACTTGCTGCTTAGCCTCCTGATCTACCCCTGACTGTACTTCTGACAACAGCAGATACCCACCACATTTTTTTTGGGTTGCCTTTGATTGTTGCCCTGGCATTTTTTCTCTGATCCCAGGGATATGTGAAGTCTATACTTCTTGGTGGGTAGGAAGGATATTCTTCCTCTGCTCAACTCATTACATCTTTTACAAATTTTAATGCGTTGTCTGCTATACCAAAAACTTACCAGTTGTACCTTGTTGTCTGTTACACCGGTTAGACCTACTTCAGCAGCCAGGGTTCAGACACTCAGTGCTGTAATATTGACAGTAAGTCAAGCCTTTTTATGGGAAAGGCTGGTGAGAATGTTCGGGGTGATTGTTGTGAAGTTGATGTTCTTTGCTTTGGTATGTAGAAGCCTACAATAGTTACTGTAGTGCAAATACTTAACAATATTTATTTGCAGCAAACACTGCATAATTTGAATTCTGTTAGGCCCCAGTTATTTCAGAAAATTGTCATCTTGTTCCTCATACCTCTCAGCTTCATTTTTTTCTATTTTAAAGGGTTGCAGCTACATCAGAGAACACTCTCCATCTCATTGTTTTTTTCATCTTTTGGTACAGTAAGGAGCAAAATACTGTTATCTGAAAGTCTCTTAAAGCCAAATTGATTTATCTTCTTACTATTACATGAAGTAGCTTCAGTCTTTATGTATTAGCAGCTGCTACATCTGTGGCCAAACTTGTATTCTTACATTGCCTATTTATTTGCTAATGTACAGATCCTTTTGAAAACTTTAGCACTCAAGACATCATGTGGATTTTGAATGCACCCTGGAAGATTTTGATTCCAAAAATGAAATGTTAATATGATAACCTGAGATACATATAGACCTGTTTCTACTTTTTTCATGGAATTTAAAAGGGAATCTGTTTTCAGTTTCTTCAGATCAGCTCATTTGCATTACAAAAGATAAGTACCACTTGGCATGACTGGACTCAAAAATAGATACTAAAATATTAACTTTATAATAATGATTGAAATTCTTAACACCTGCAGTGGGAGGTGCTTTCCTCCAACAAACTGAAACAGAAGTGAAAGCTGTCTGCAAATGTCATGTGTAGCCTTGAAAGCATGAGAGTATTTAAGTATCTTCAGTTCACCTGAGATATTATCACCTATTTTATTTTAATAGCTTTATCTTACCAACTGAAAGGTAAACAGTCAAATTAGTTTACCTTCTTGGAGGTGTGTATTTGATTACCATTTGACATGAGTGGAAGCAAATATAAAGAACAGAACTGGAAAGGAATGAAGGTGTAGCAAGCATACTTATGTATATACATATGTATATGGATGTGTGTGTAGATAACAAGAACTCAGATAATTTATCTATATTGTTTTTAAGGTTTTGATCACTGGAACTATATTTAAGTAGAACCTTCTTTAAGAAAAACGATCATGAATGATGTCTCACCACATGTGGCTTCCACTGCCTATACTATAAATGAGCAAAAAGGCATCAAACCTCAACACTTGTGAGCAAATCCAAAGACCTTTTTGAAGATTAAACACTTTGAACACCTTATCTTTCTGATGTACAGCAAATCATTCCAACAGATATACTCTAGTGAACAAATATCTTTCTATACAAGAAGGCCTTGAATAACTTTGCATCTCTAAATCCTATTAACACTGACCTATGTAATGAAGCTGCTGCATACTGGCTGATGAATGTTGTGTGTTGACTCGCTTATAAAATGGTTTATTTGGGAAAATATCTCTGAATTTAACAACCTGAGGTAATACTCCCGTGAAAAATGTTCCCAAGACAGTATATGGAACTAAAATACTGAATTGCAAAAAGAAAAAAATCCAAAATCTGTTTGTTTTATTCCTTTATCGGTGATGTTTTCTCACCTTTTTCCTGTTTGTCATCTTGCAGTGACCTAAGAGGCATTCAAAGGTACATGATTTAGGCTAGAGCTGGACATTTTCAACAGATGCATTGAAGCGGGGAAAAAAAAAAAATAGGCAAATTGGGGTTTTGGGTGAAGAAAGTAGTACCAGTGGACATTTCTTTTCATTTCCTTGGCACAGATCTAGGGCTGAAGGGTTTGAGGGAGGCTTCTTGGAAATGTCACGTGAGACTCATGGTGCAGAAGGAATGGAGAGAGACAGAGAAGTTGTGCAGTGGGAGAGAGAAGCAAAGAGAGGGGAGATGAATGGAGAAATAACTTAGAAAAGTTACTTTGGTGCTTCAAACATTTAATTTATTTTCTAATTTATTCTTTAAAAAGCTTGTTTATTATTATAATTATCTGATTAGATTTTCCTTTTTAAATGCCATTCCTTCATGGTTTCAATTTACATCCAAACCATTTTGTAAGCGTTGCTTACCAGTTGTAGTATGTATTGCACTGGTTCATGTGTGGTGTGAATTCATAAGAGGTTTCAAAGGTTGTGACAGACTGTCTTGCCTGCCCCATGTTCCTTGTGTGTAAATTTATGATGATTGTAAGTGTTCCATAGTTTTATAAATTATTTGTTTGTTATTAGTTTCATATTTTCTGTGCTGCGTTATGAAAGATTTTGTGCAGTATTGAAGATTTAACAAACTGTTCTTAAATACAGCCCACATAGAAAGGACTATATTTGAATTTGCATGGATTTGTTTATTGCATCCAGTTTGAAAGAACTCAACTAGTCACGCCAAAAAGGCTGTCTTAAAACATGAAATAACTAAATTCTGTGAGGCATTAATAAAATTTATTGCCTTGCAGTAGCACATTTTGATAGGAGGAGAAAACTGAGCTGACAAGAATGGCTCAAGAAAGAGGATGGTAGAGTAGCTCTTCAAATGCTGGGTCACAACAGGCTTTTTCCTGTACAGGCCTGCAGAAACATTTCTCAGCCTAAGCTGAACTTGTGTTTATTTAACTTTACTGTGGTGCTTCTTCCTGCTTTGGAATTTGCCAATAAAATCTGGTTTTATTTAAGATAACTTGTGTATGTCTTGGATTAAACAAACAAACAAAAAAACCCCTCTGCTTTTTCCTTTGGTGGAGTGAGTAGGACTCAGGCAGTTAATAATGGCCTTGTGGTTGGGTAGTTCATGGGAGAAGTTTATGAGAGTCTCCCTGGATATGACCACGGACTCCCAAGAGTTATTATCAACAAAGGAGAAGGTAATGATAGAAATAGTGAATGTATCACTTACAAAGAAAATACATGTCTATTATGTGGCTTTAGTCCAAGTCAAATTTGACTTTGCAATATGGAATGTTCTGGATCATGTTGGGAGCAGGAAATGTATCATCAATGTGCTGTTTTAGTTTCCATATAACAACTTCACCTTTCTTATAGGTTATGGTCTCTCCCTTTCACTCAGTAAGAAACAGACTTTATGTTAAGATCCTGAATGTTAAATGGTGAGAGCCAACTGAACACTGTATGTTTTGTAAAGCTGCTAATATTTCAATGTCAGGGCCAACTGGATTTTGACACAAAATACTTATCTTGAACCACATGACTGTAGGGGAGAAAATTCAGAGTTGCTGGGTCTTGGTGGGCCATACAGCAAAGAGCCATGGTTGCTTTAAATAGTACATGTGGAATATCCACAAATCATATTTCTTAGATTTCTTGGGAAGAGATTATTATTATTTTTAGTCTTAAAGGGGCCCTGGAGTTAAGACAAATTTGAGTTATAGAACAGCCTGTAAAATACAAGTCGGGATGAGATTTTCAGGGCAGTCACAGCTGCAGAAAATTCTGGTAACTTCTCCTGAGGAGAAATATTTTCATGTGATTTCAGGTTTATGTTACTTTAAGAGAGGTAAGTATTTCAGTTACCAGCCCATTTGCAACAATAATTTTGTGTGTTAAACAGGAAAAAGTGTCCTGTCTTTGGGGATCGTAAGTTCTCTGTGCCTGTGTCAAGAGTAACATTCACAAAATCTACGTGCTGCCCATCTGTTAGTAGTAAGATGGAAACCCCAGCAGTGTTAGTATAGCTGTACTTTACTTTCTGACGCTACTGATAGTACTTGTTATGCTTGTGGTAAGCAGTTAGTCCTGTTGGACTTAGTCACGTGCAGACCCAAGTAGCAGGTCAAAGACGTTCCTGTCTAATTGGATAAGGCTACTGGAGAGGAGGATATCATGCACAGAGTTAACAGTATCTGGTACAAGATTAAATTTTCCTGTTTGTTTTTTGTTGTTGTTTGTTTTTATTTTATTTATTTTTAGGTTTGGTTAGGAAATGGTAAGTCAACTGGGGTGAAACTCTCAAAGAAGGCAAGGTTAGGTTCTAGGGAGAAAACCATGCAAGGATGCTGTTGCAGAGTGTGATGGGGGAAGGAGCAGTGGGATTCAGAACAAGCAGCTGAGGAGCACATTGTTGAGCAAGTCCTGCCAAAATCTGGTTGCTCTACACTCCCTGCTTTGGCAGCTTTCTGTAGCTGCTCCTGCTGTCTAGGTTTTCTGGCTTGTTCTTCCCCAGCAGTTTTTCTTTAGACCGTATGGCTGGGGAAAAAGCAACACCTAAGTCCTCGTGCTTTGAAAATTATGTTCTCCCTTACATATGTGTTGATCCAGGACAGTTCAGTAAGGAGGAATTGTACTTTCTGAGACCTTTTTGGTTTTTTTTGGTCTCCCTTTATTTGCAACGGGTCCTGAACCTTGCCATTGTCTTCCTCACTCAGGGCTGTGATACTACAGTTTATGCATCGGTCCCAGCCTTTGGAGCTCCATTCTATTGCTTTCACCCATTATTTTTTTAAAAAGTATTCTGGACTACAAAAGCTCAGGAAATCTTGTGTTTCTTTTTCTAAAATGGAATTTAAAGCGATTTATTATATACCTTATCTCTGAATATATTTTTGCCACGTCTGCTTTTTTATGTTGCTTTGTGAGTGACCCCATGAGAGAAACGAAGAAACCGATGGAAAATAATGAAACAAGCAAGATTCAAATTGCTATCAAAGTATGTAACATAAATTAGTTGGGGCCAGACATTTCCTTAAGTATATTTTACAGTATTCCTAATTGTTCATACTGACAATAATACCTGAAATACATTATGTGCATGTGCTGCCAAAGGATGAAAAATAGCTACATTATTGAGTTACTTTTGATTTGTCTGCTGAAGTCTATTGGCCAATACAGCTAATCAGTCTGTCTTTTGGCTTGAAGCTTCTTTTCCCTTTAGAACTTTTAAATACTTTAAATATTCTGTCACTTCTTTTTTTTTTTCTCTTTGTTTTTTTGATTCTTATGAATTCTTTCTTAGAAGTTGTGCCTTAGCACAATATAATCTTTTGTAGTACTATGCTGACTTTGTACCTTTCTGTACTGTGCAGGAGTTTTGAAGTACATGATAAACTACTGTGTTTTCTGTGTCTTTTACTTTTCTGTGTAAAAGAAGATACACAATTATGTATATAACCTGCCCACTGAAGTATGTAATAATTGATATGATAATTGAATTCAGACTAGTTAGAATCATAGAATCATCTGGGCTGGAAGGGACCTTCAAAGGTCATCTAGTCCAGCCCCCCTGCAGTCACAGGGAC
>JAOQGH010000023.1:34846568-34859244 GCA_025769975.1 Gallinago jamesoni
CAACCCCAGCTCCCTCAGCCTGTCCTCATAGCAGAGGTGCTCCAGCCCCCTAATCATTTTAGTGGCCCTCCTCTGGATCCATTCCATCAGGTCTATGTCCTTCTTATATCGAGGGCTCCAGACCTGTACACAGTACTCCAGGTGAGGTCTCACCAGAGCAGAGCAAAGTGGGAGAATCACTTCTCTGGACCTGCTGGCAACAGTTACTTAAAAAAGGTATAACCACCTATTCCTGCGGTCACTTTGAACTTGAATGTGAGAGAGCCTGATTTAAGATCAAGTGAGTACATACCGAATGTAGGTATAAATTACTGCAAATACTTGTACCTGTAGAAGGATACCCATCTCTTAACAAGAAGTTCTGTTGATTAAAATTTTATATCCTATGTTTGATATTAGTTCAGAAGTTGCTATTTGATGTTGCATGTCTGATTGTTGCTAATATAGATCAGCAGCCATGATATTTTTACATGGCTTTTTTTTATGGCAAATTAAGAAGAAAAAACAGAAATACAGTTGTGGTGGGATGATTCGGTCCGCTTAAAGTTGACCAGGCCACAGAAAGTTTGCTGAAAATAAAGAAGTGAAGTATATTACAAGTTTTCTCTTACAAAGACATGTGTGTTGGGAACAGCAAAGTAATAGTATGTTATTACTGCAGATTCATGAGGTCTTATATTCTGACAAAATAGTCATTAAGGAAATGAAAAAGAAAGTAAAAATATTACAGAATGCTTTCAGGTTTGTCGTAGAAACAAGAGAGTCAAAATACTGTAAGAAGCAAGGCAAATTGGCAGCATTTTTGGCAGCAAATTGCCAGAAATTTGCTCTTATCTAAGATGAAATATGGGAAACTAGAAGAAATATTCTCAATAAAACTAGTGACCATGAAAACATACTGTACGTCATGGTATAGTATGCTGCTATGTATGTATGTGGAATTTCTAATGGCAAGTGAAATCTTTATTGGTATTTTTGGGCCTTAAGAATGAGTAAATGAAAAAAAGGTAGAATAGCAAATTTTCTTAATGAGATGCAGACATACTTGGGCTATGGAGAAGCCACTCCTGCTAATTATTGTCATATAAGTGTAGAACTGCTTGAGCAGGGACTGCATAAAGAAGGAAGTGTGCTGCTTATCACGCCTTACTACAGATGAGAGCTTTTGCCCTTGCATGTTTCCTGTAATAAACCTTTGAAAAGTATTATGAAGAAACACTGGCATAAGTGGGTGATGGACGGATAATCAGGTGTTTACTCTGCAGGGAGTTTAAAAGGCCTTACTATATAGGCCTGTCAGTTCAGATTGAACCTTCTGAAATGGGTTATGGCAGAAGCAACATTCGGCATTGGCAAGGCACTTGCTGGTAGTAAGGGCGGCTGTACAAGACAGTTTAGAGCTGCAATTCTGAAAAGAGAGAGATAGACTTCTGTGGTTTCAGTGGTTGTGAAAATTAAGATGGCATGCATTTAGTGATGAACTATGAAAAACAGACTACTGATTTAAGGTAAGAAAACAATAAAGCTTGTCTTTACTGCTGTGAAATCATATAAAGAATGTACAATGTTTTACTGGAAGCAATTGTTACAAGTTAAACTGAATAATTTTTTTTCATCACTTTATCTTTGAGGAATTGGTGGAGAAGTGCATTTTCTGCATAGAAAATATGGTACCTGTTGTTAATATTACTATTGTTTTAATTGTACTTTTAGAGTTTTAGTAATGGTTAGTCTTGCTTCTTGGATTCTTCCTCTTCAGTTCTTAATATGCCAATCCTTATGCTTCCTGTTCTGAGGCACTGCCTGAATTTGTGCCAGTGCAGTTGTAATTTTACCCAATCTTCATCCGTTTCCTTATTTGTTTAAGGTTAATGTCTACCTAAACATTTAGTCATCAATGATATTTTCCCATTATATTTTTTTATAGTGGCGAACTTACCATGTTAATGAGTGATAGAACTAGAGTTTGATGTTTCCCAGCAAGGTGAGGAACACCAGATAACAGCAGTGGAGTTTTCCTGTATCCTGATGTACATGTGGGAGGCCAGCTTAGTAGCAGTAATTCATGTCCTTGTTGCTGGAGCTTTCAGTGATGGTGTATCAGGATTGATGTTGCTTTTGGGGCACATGTCAGATGAATGTTGTTTTAAAATGCTTTTCAAATAAAAAATGGAAGTTTCTGTCCTGGTAACTGCAGCTGGATGAAGAAAATCATTGGTTCTAATAAGATAGTTTATGGAAAATGTTTAAGTTTTTAATCCACATATCACAGAATCACAGTAATAGTCATAGAATAGAATCACCTGTAATAGTCCATTTAAACCTGTAGACTTATTTTAATTTCATGTGGTTTTGGACATCATGAACAAAACAGACAAGTAATTGCACAAGTGACTTTGCTATGGTTTCTTTTGACTCATGATGGTGGTTGTTGTTGTCGTTTAGGAAACCTGAATTGACTGACTCTGCCTCTCTGCTAGAGACCTTCAAGCTTCTTGAAAATGCAGCTGCAGACTTCAGTGATGAAGAAGATGAGGAAGATCTTGAAGGACGAGAGAAAACAATCATTGATACCGCAACAGTGAGTGGAAAAAATAATTGAAAAAGTTACGAAGAACAGAAAAAGTGAGATTAATGAGATGCCTATATGCAAAGTATATGACTGTGTATGTACACGTGCAAATCCTTAATGCATCTTTATGATGGTCTGTCCAAGCATGTGTGCATAAGAGGAATTATATATGCATTTCTGAGTTTTTCCATATAAGTTAAGCCTTGTCATCTTTGTTGCTTTAAGTTTACAGTGGCAGATTAAAGTTTTTAAAATTCTTTCTACTATTCTGTACTGCCTAGTATTATTGATATATATTGGATACAATTCGTAAGGTAGCGGATGCCCTTTTTTGTACAATTTTCAGCTTAGTTTGAAGGTTTTGTTTGTAATGTTGTGTGTCAAAAATGCATTGTTTCTTGAATATTTATATAGATATGTTGAAATTTAAAATTACTTGTAGGAGTTCATCCTGAAGGGTATAGAACTGAAATGCCATATTTCTCTTTAAATAGTTGTGGAAGGAAGAAAAGTTTAACTGGAGAGCTCTAACATGTGGTTAATAAACTTTTTTGTTAGTTTATTCAGTCAAATGCCTGAAACTCCCTTATGATTTATACTTTGGCATACGATTTCGCCATATGATTACATAAAACAGATACATACAATCAGTACTCAATTTTATCCTCTTTTCAAAATTAGTATTTATTCAGTGTGTGGTGTTTTCTAACATCTGAAGCAGATAAGAATGTTGTGACGGATGTCTTGTTTCTATTTTCATGAATGAACACTTAAAAAACTGTCAGTTTTAAAGAGTTTTTAAAGAGGATCTTAGTAAACTTGTTCTTGTCATCCATGGATTGTGAACTAATGTCTGAGACTGTTCTGTAAAATCATCTGTAATACAGTATGTTCAGGAAGTCTGCCACAGGAATGAAGCCTGAAGTTTAGAATTGTTTCAGGTTTTGAAATTAGTTCATGGTAGTTAGAGAAAATGGTCATTTATCCTCATGAACTGTGGGATTTGGCCTATGCGTTGGAAGTTTTTTCAGGCTGACCCATAACAAGGTTCTAAATCAATTCATCATTCAATCTAATTCATCATTTGTGATGAATATAATTTTTCTTTTTCTGTAGGAGTAAAATTTATACGATGGGTTTCATGTATCATGGCATGAGGTCACCTGTTAGTCAAATAACTGTAAAACATCTAGAATATTTTGGTAAGTGAGGGAGAAGTAAATTTACTGCAGAAAGCATATGATGATCCTTCATTAAAATGTGGTTTTTTTTCTTTTCCAAAAATTGGTAAGCTTTTTTACCAAATTTTGCTTTTGAACTTGAAAGGGAAGTACAGTTTAAAATGGAAGTACTGTGTTTAAATAACAGTAATGTCTGAGGAAGTATTCAAGGTGGAATGATTTCTGCCAGATCTAAGCAAATTAGCTCTTGTCAGTTGTTTGTGGTTTTTTTTTTTTTTCCTAGACCTATATTTTGGTCCACATGTAGTGTGATTTCAGAGGCGAGAGTTGAAAAGACTATTTTCAGAGAAGCAAAGTGAGTTTGGTTTTCCTGAAGTCCTTTCTACAGCATTTGTAGGTTATGAGTTTTGTGTGGGTTTGTTTTGGTTTTTCTTAAATCTTTGTTAAGAGAAAGTTTGTACCTTTTCTGGTATAAAAAAAACTAGTAGTGATCTAGAGCAGTGTAAATACATTATCAAGTGATGATTATTAGTGGACACAGGACAAATTTCATTTTGACTTAGAAATTTGCTTATTAATGTATGCTTTTCTGACTTCCTCTGCAACTTCCCATTAAGATTTCGCATAGAAGACAAGACAGCACTGCTCGGTACGAAGATGTGCATGTAATTTAATTCAGCTTTTTTCTCTCCTTCCCAACCTTTCAGATTGTAAGGAAAAGAGTGCTATCAGACAGCAGTGAAGACAGAGATACAGAAGAAGCTTTGAAAGAGTTCGACTTTTTGGTTACCTCAGATGAAGGTGATGGGGAATCGAGAAGTTCAGGAGATGGAACAGATTGGGGTAAGGCTTGTACCAGGAGAAAAAAGGTTGTACTAAGAATATATTGTGATTTATTGATTGACTGAGATCTCTGTCACAATCGCAGCACCTTTTGAGTATTCCTGCAATAAATAAGTGGCAGACTGAAGTCCTCTTGAAGTAATATTCTCATTTTTCTGTATACTGCTTTAACATAAGGATTCTTCAAGTTTTATGCATTTAGTTATTGTCTTTTTTCCTTTTCTTTAATAATAAGGCAGAGAGAGTTTAAATTTTCTGTGTGGAATTTCAATGTGTTTTTCCCATGCCCTCTGCTAATGAACAGCTCTGATAAAGCTGTATTTTACAATTACGAACATGAAAGTTATTTTGTCCTCTTTGCCTTCTCCCATTTTGATACAGAGAGTAACATGAGTCATAAAGACTGACTTATTTGTACACTCATTGTGTGTTAGCACTTTGGGCATTAGGAACTACTCAATTGTTCAAATTTCCTTTTTTTATTTATCAGAAGAATATATCTTTAAGCCAAAAAGTAAGAGTGACATTTCACAAACTGTCCTCTGTCCTTTGAGGTTCATGTCCTGCAACCCAGAATGCCAGCATCCACTTTACCTTGATACTATTATTCCACATAAACCCACTGCATAGGGAAGGGAAGAAGGAAGAGAAACGGCTAAATATCTTGATGGGGAGTTGTTTCCTCCTTAAGCTGCTCTGGAAAGTCTTAGGCATAAGTGGGAACAGAGTGAAGATGGAATGAGAAGTAATTGAGCTTTATAATGGAACCAAAACCTTGACAGACAAATAAGCCATGGTAGCTGTGGCTTCTTCATGAGCTAATTGCTCTGAGATGCTGTATTTCACTGGAGTGGTGTTCAGTGTGGTGTAGCCTCTCTGCTTAAGAGGATGCATCTCAATATCATTAAATACAGCAGTCAGTATTCCGTTCCCCAAACATATTTAGGAATGTTACTCTTTTTTATAATAAATATTTTTGTTAGGTTGTTCTGATACTTCTATTTAGTACTAAAATTATATCCATTTATGCTGCTAAGTGTAGTTATTGCTTGCGTTACCAAAAAGTTAGTATGCTAACAGGAACTCTTTTGTTTTCAAATTCACGCTTCTGGTTTATTTTTACTTTCTTTGATGACAGCTGAGTACAAATGAGCAAAAGTCTAACATTAAAAAGAAATTGTCATGAAAAGTAGTAGTTCTATTTCTAGAAATACTGAGGGGTTTTTTGAGTTGTAGATGTTCATATTTTTCAATTTCTGGTTTCTCAACCTGTGTCTTTTATGGTAACTTTATATAAAAATAAGCTTCAAGGAGCTGCCGTTATGAATCACTTATGTTAATTTTATTTGAGTGAAACTGTTAAAGGTAGCATAGAAGAGTGACCTTGTGTAGTGAGGATAGAAGTTTTGCTTCATTTTTGATCCCAAGCATTGCTGCCCAGTTACAGTAATCTGTTGAACCCATTTGGCTTGAAAGGTCCTCAGAAGTGTTCAGGTAATTTTTCAGCTGTAAAGCACTTGCTCAATAGTAGTTCAGAATCCACTTGTGAAGTTGAACAGAACCTGTGGGACATGCAGGAAGCCTCCTGGGACAGTTTGTAGACAGTTAATGTATTAAGTATTTTCCTGAAAATACAGTATTAATATAAATCCATGTAAACTTTTTGTTGGAGGAGAGCGAAACGTCTTGTCTAGGCAGGGAGGAAAAGCGTAATTAAACTTGTAACCCAGTCCCAGAAGGAATACATACTTGTTTCTCTCAAGCATGATTTTCCCATACCTTTTTTGAGTTCTTAATGCAATTTTTGGTCATTAGTGATACTTAACTGGGCATATGTATTAAGAGAACTTGAATTAGCCCGCTCTTGTTTAGAGTCTCTCTTTAGCTTTCTATTTTCATAGCAGCTGCAAGAAGACTGGAAGGCTAATTTGAGACTTTGGGTTTCAAATTAATCTGTCACTCATGAGTACAGGATCATGACTGGAGGGTTCGAAGGAGATCATCTAGTCCAACCTCCTTCTCAGGTCCATTTGCAGAAGGTTACACTGGCCTCCTTCCTGCCAAGTGTTTAATATCTTCCAAGAAAGGAGTTCTCATAAACTCTTAGGGGCAGTATTCTGGTATTTGACTGTCATCGTGTTAAAAAGTATTTTGTCCTTTTGTGATGCAAGTCCAAGCAGAGCCTGTCTGTCTTCTCCACACCTGCCCCTTAGGTAGTTGTAGGCAGCACTAAGACGCCTCTTTTGCCATCACTGAACACGCACTCTCAGCCCCTCCTTGTAGCTCATTTGCACCAGCTGCCATAACTATCTTAGTGGCTCCCCTGGACTTGCTATACTACGTCAGTATGAAGTACTTAGCATTATAGTTACACAGTTTTCCACGGTGAGAGATACTATATATACTGGGTGCAGCACTCGAGGTGTGGTCTCACAAATGCCAGAGGGGAATAATTGCTTCCCTGGCACTACTGGCTACATTCTTGTTAATACAGCCCAGGATACAGTTGGTCGCCTTTGTTGCAAGAGTGTGCTGCTGACTCCGCTTAATTTAGTGTTGATGGAGGCTTCCTGAGTCTTTTTCAGCATAGTTAATTTCTAACAAGCCAGTCCCCATAACAACCCATGTCTGGTTTTGTATCTTCTGTCCAATCATAGTGACTCCTGTGGATTGTCATTGATAGTGTTGTGCTCCCTCTAGAGACATTTAATACCCTTTCTGCAGGTTAGTCTGAGCATAAGTTTGTTATTGTTCATATTTTAAAAGTATAGTTTATTGATGAACAAAGCAAACTTGGTCTGAAAGGAATTAGTTTTTAAATAATAAGTTGAGATTTTAATGAGGAAAACAAAGCAAAAAGATAATGCATTTAAAACGATTTTGTAACTGTAATGGTCATGAGAATATATATGAGGAAAAGCTGTAATACCTCCCTGCTCTCACAAATTATTTTTCTAAGCTGCCTCAGTACAGTCTTTCCATATGTGGAAAAAATGACTTGGAGATGTGAACTCACGTAACACATTTTGTTCAAAATCTCCAAATACGTACTGTTGGAAGAATACTTCTTCTCTGTATCATGTCACAGGGGAGACAATTTGAGAGAGATGTTTGCGGGGTGGGGAGAAAGGAGGAGGATTTTTTTTTTGCATTGGGCATGTTGAAATGTTTTGTGTAGTTTTTCAAAGACTAATAACTCAAGCCTTCCCTTTTTTGTGAAATTTCATGGCTTCAAGATTTTGTTCAAACCTTGGTGACCTGTATACTATGTTCCAAAATGATTTAAATATCCTGCTGCTTTGTGTAAATGTCAACATAACACAAAGACAATGACATGAGAATTTGAAATGTAGTGACACAACATCCGAGTTGTAAAGTTATGTTGACCGTAAAGTTAAGTTGCTGTTGCTTCTAGATGTAATCCTTCTTTCCCTGGAGGAAACAAAAAGCTGAAAAATATGTCCTGGTTTATTATAAAGAAAACGTTGCTTACATTTATGAACAGCAATGTGCTTGGTTATAGAAATTAGGCATGTGAAATCTCATCTCAATTTTTTGTTTGTGTCATCTCAATTTAAGAAAAATCAGAGCAAATAGAAGTAGAATGTGAGTAGCAGTTTTACAGTTTTCACAAGCTTGGTGCTATTTCTGTCTGTTCAAAATAAGACAAATGCCATTGACAGCAGCTGTTACCTCCTTCAGTGGAGATCATTGGTGACATTATTGAAAAAGGATGTTTCATTTGTTTCACTTTGTTTAGAAAAGGAAGACCAGTGTCTCATGCCTGAAGCTTGGAATGTCGACCAGGGAGTAATAACCAAACTCAAGGAACAATACAAAAAGGAGCGCAAGGGGAAAAAGGGGGTGAAGAGTAAGTGGAAAACATTGCACCTTAAAATCATAAATCCCACATCTTTCACACCCTTAATTCTATCTCTCTTTCAATGTTTTCCTAAAATTACTTACTCTTTTACTTTGCTGCTCCTGACTGCTTTCCTGTTCACCAGTTCTCAGGGGTTGAAATTAATGACAGTCAATCAAGTTACCTGATAAATAGTTGGATTAGATATAACTTTTTCCAACCAGGTGTTGGGTTAATTAAAAATTACTGCTTTGAGCATGGATTATACTTTTGTTATTCAGAAACTTAAATTACAAAAGACATTGGTTTAATAGTTCACACTTTAATATAGAAGACTTCAGAACCCTTTCTTAGCTGGAAACATGCCAGTTTCACAGGAGGAGCTAAAGTCTGGTATGTAAACTAAAAAAAAAGCCCAAAACCAACAAAACAAACCAGAAACTTTGTTGAGTATCCTATTAGATGACAGAGGGAGAAAACAGGTTAATTTCTACCCCTGTTTATACTTAACATTCACATGAAAGTCATGCTGTCATCATAATTTGTTATGCAGGGCTCGAAATAGGAAGCAAGTCTGACCGTCAGTTTATTTGTAAATCACAGGATTTATTAATTGAGTTTTGTACTGGTGGGACTAGCCTTTCAAAATGTTGGGTATTTTTATCCAAACAAAAAAACTGTGATCAGTATCTGAAATACAGTTTCTAGCCCTGTATTGGTTTTTTGTTACATTTCTTGAAATACAAATCTGTTTTGTAAAAAATCAATGGTTTTTTCATAAGTAAGCCTTAAAACTTTTGAACTCAGATGAAGTGTTTAAAATGAAACACTGTATTGACAGCTATGTTTCAAACATCTAGTCATACCGAGAATTCATGTGTGAATGATGTAAATTAATAATATTGCATGTAGCCTAGTAGAAATTTGAGATATATTTCTCCCTTTGTGGGAAGATGCTTATGAATTCCAAGGAAATTCTCACTTCCAAAGAGACATGCATAACAGTGGAACAGGATTCAGATCCTCGCATCATTGAGGCTGACTTGTTTTCTTACTTTTTGTAGGCTGCTGCTCAGCAGTTGTTATGTTGCTGGAATTATACTGTCAAATGCACAAACTAAACCTCCTCTTTTTCTTAAAAAAAGTAAATCAGTACCATACTTTAAATTACTCAAGTAATATTTGTGTCTTCTTTGGAATCATTTAAGTTACTGGAATTTAATTACAAGTGTGATGAGAAGCTGAGCTGGCCAACTAAAGTGTTCATGTTTCACAAAATTTATTCTAAATTTCTTTATAGTTAAGATAGAGAGGGCATACCAATATATGACTTCAGTGAAATTGAGTTTCGTAACTTGTCTGGTATTTTAAAAATACACAGACGTGCTATGTAGTTCAGGGTAAGTAGTTGTAGGGTTAACTTAGCAGAAATTTAATCAAGCTGTTGAAATTATATTATTGAACAGCTTTTTATTTTTGATAATAAAACAATATTTAATTGTTAATATAGACAGATATTATTGGAATATGTTTTATACATTTATGAGAAAAAATCCTGATGTAAGGCAGCACTTGGACATTCAGTGCTCCTTCATGAATGTATCTACTGCTCAGTACATTTACAGTACATTTAAAGTGATTTGGTTGGTTTGATCTTGAGAGACCAAATGATTTGCTGCAGTACAGAAATTAAGCATCTTTCCATGGACAAACCATCACTGGAAGGGCATCGATGCAGTAAAATCAGGAAGAAACACAGCCTATTTTCAGCTATTGATATTGCACGTAGTGAAGAAGAATGTGAGGAAGGAAGTCCAGGGGAAGAAGAAAGGACTAAATATCTTGACATGAAATTGTACAAAGCTTGTTTCTGTGACTTTAATCTCATCATAAATGGTGTTTAGACACTGAACTGCTACTAAGTAAAATATTGTTTCTATAAATCAGATATTATAGTAAAACAATCTTGCAAAATCAGACTTACTGTTTTCCTGAGTCAAGTGATGTTTTTTGTGACAGACAAATTAAATACAATTTAAATAATTACTGTCATTATGGTTAGGGTGGACAACGTAGATTTTGCAACTGCATTAGTAAACTTAAGATTTTGCAAGGCTGTAGTAACCATTCCTGTGAAGTAATAAGAGAATAGAATCATAGAATGGTTTTGTGAGAGAATTCTGAGTACGTGTATTCTGAGTTCATGTATTCAGAGTACACTTCTGTGTTAAAGCTGCTTAAAAATAGCTGTATTATTTACTGGTCTAGGAAAAAACATAATGGACTATGGGTAAGACATTTTCCCATTCTTAATTAAACTTATAACAGGAAAAACTACCGAAGATATGTTTCAGCCTCAATCCTATATAAAACAGTCAAAACAGGGATGTGGGAAAATGATGGAGCAAAGCACAGGTAAGTGTCAAGAAGGGCATGGGTCTTCACCATATGTAGCTTCAGGAAGTAGGCCAGTGAATCCAGTTGCATTTATATTTTAATATAAGTATAATTTTTTTATTATATAGTTCACGATACTACACTACTGCACAAATAAATTTAAAATAATAATGCTGTCATAAGAATATGCTGCACAAAGTACCTGATGCACAAATTTTAAAATATTCACAAATGTCAGCTATTGTTTTGGAAAAATAAATATTCTGATAATCAGTGTGACTCAGTTGGAGGCATTCCTCAGCATCCCATGCAAGTAGCAGTATGAGTTTATAAAATTGGGGCAATATGTGCATTCACAATTCTCAGTTGCTTCTGTCACTTTCTTTTCAAGAAATTCATTTCATGCTGGCTGATTAGTTACTGCTGAAAATAGGGGCTCATTAGTTTTTCTGTGGTAATGTTATAATGCAAGGTAGGATCCATTGTTGCATGTGCTGCTGTAGTGTATTTGATATTAGTGCCATCATGAGCTATGCATAAACCTTTTTTTTTTTTTTTTTTCTGGTTAGGGCCCAACAGGTCAAAGCTGCAAGATATGCTTGCAAACTTGAGAGATGTTGATGATCTCCCTTCATTACAGCCATCTGTTGCACCTTCTTCTAGGCCCAGTAGCTCAAGGCTCATTGAACATGAGATAAACCGGACAGATGAAGGTCAGTATTTAAAAGGTGTATAAAAGGGTAGATGTTTATAGTTACTTCTGCTTAAAGATTATCCTCTAAGACTTTCCAAGCACTTTACGCTCATTCAGCATTACGAGTTCTGTTGAAGTGCAATAAATGGCATTCCTATTCCTTCTCTCTGATCGCTATTAGTAAGGCCAAGACACCTACTGAGGTAAAATCTTGGCTAAATACCTTTGAATGTGATGGAAGAAACTAATTTGGCACTGGTTAGCTTTGCATTATGAAAGTCTTAAGTCACTTGCTTTTGTTTGTGTTCTGGCCTGGCAGTGAAGTGTGGGACATAAACTCTCAAGGACATAAGAGCATCTGTTTTTCTCCCCATGAACATAATTTTAAATGTATGTCTATATATATACATGTTCACATACACATATGTATGTGGGGTTTTTTAAGTAAAAAGGTAGAGGCTCTGCAGGTAAACACAAGTGGCTAGGAGTAGCTTTTAAATGCATGTGGCGATTGTGCAGTGATTCATACAGAACAACTTGCAGCTTGGCAGTGTATTAATTTCCATAGTGTGTTTAAAAAAAATTTTCGTAGCAGCTAGTCCAAGTATGGAAAGCCACACACCTTTGCAATGAGGCATGTGGTTATCTTCATTAATGTTATCTCTGAAAGTTGCTAAGTCATGTATTTGATTCAAACGTTTGGATTGTTCCAATATGTGGCAAAATAAAATGAATATATGAGGCTATATTAATTTGTAAGAGATCATATCATGTGCTCTTTATTTAAATGGTAAATATGTCTTTGGAAAAATGAGCAAAAAAAAAAATCTTAGCAGTTTTTCAGTGAGTGTGAAAAAGTAGGTTGGCCAAGTTATGATTAAGATGCATAAAAAGCCCCGGCATGTGGCATAGTTACCAAAGATCTCAGCAGTTCTATTTCCTACATATTCGGTGATTTTCTTTATGAAAGAAGGGGGTAACTTAGCAACACTTTGAGGAGTGGAGGAATTTTTTGTTGAATGTTTCCTTTCCAACTTTTCTCACATATACTGAGAGCCATATTAGCAGAGCTCTATTTTCATCTCCTTTCAGTAATGTGTTTTTTAATTCAGAGACTCAGATGGAGG
>JAOQGH010000023.1:34859344-34946353 GCA_025769975.1 Gallinago jamesoni
AGTTGGACTCCCCCCCCCCCCCCCAAAAAAAAAGGACAGCTGATTATTATCAATCTAAGTACAGTATTACAAACTATTATCTCTGAAGTAATTTTTTTATAAATCTGAGGCTGATATTTTTGGTGTACAATTTTTTTTTATTCTAGTTAACTTTTCAAATGTGTTGCCCTGTATGTATTGAGTTTTGAGTGGAATATTACAGCGTAAGTTCAAAATAGAAAGGAAGAGAATGGTAGTTCAGACTTTAGGGTGAAGAAGGTAAGAGATGTCTGTGAGATTAAAACGTAATAACTAAAAGACCTAATGAAATGGCGGAGCTTGAAAGGCTTTTATTTGACTGTAAAAAGTCATAGAAAGCAAACAGGGCGCTCTAGAGGTATGAATGTGGAACAGAAAGACCATAGAAAGATTAGCTTACTTTATGCTGGGTGGACTGGAGAGGAATTGTACAGCATCTGAACCTGATCTATTCAGAAAAGGAGGAAGCAGCCTGAACAGATTGACCTATTAATTGTAAACCATCATTTGCTTGGTTTTAACTTAGTGTTGGTGCTGCTAAACTAAATTAGACACTATGGATGAGATGATGTTCCCTTTTCTCTTCCCTGGTAGCAACAGTGTTTGCCAAGGCTTATATTTACAATGGAGCTAAAAGGGGAAATAATTTGTAATTTACTGAAAAACCCTGGTAATTGGAAACAAAAAAATGTATAAAATTGAGTGAAGTCTCTTGTGTCCAGAAGATAACACATTTTCATCTATTCAGTCCCCCTTTTGTGAGGTAGCGACATGGAGAGCTACTGTACAGGGAAGTTGGTAAAGACACAGCTTCTTCCAAGTAGTACCAATTGATGCGGAGCCTTATGTGATACAGGTGTGTGATCTGTACTCAGCCTCCCATTTCTAGTGAGTGCCTATGGATGTGTTTATGTTACAGTGCTATAGCAGCTGTAAACTAGTAAGTTTGGATACTGCTAGTAAAAACCCGGAATTCAGTTCTGACTCACCTGTTTGGTGGTTAAACTGATATTTTGGAACAGACTGCCCAGGTAAGTGGTGGAATTGCCATCCCTGGAGGTGTTTAAAAGACATGTAGATGTGATGCTTAGGGACATGGTTTAATGCATGGTTTAGTGGTGTTTTTTGACAGTGTTAGATTGATGGTTGGACTTGATGATCTTAAGTCACTTCCAACCTAGACAGTTCTATGATGAATTCTCAGCTTCCAGTTATATTGCTAGATTGGAGTGCATGTAAACACCTTAATTGTAGATGTGCTTTTGGATGTGTGTGGATACAGTGTTAGGAAGGAAGAGACCAGCTGCTCATGCTGTGCAGCTCTTTTTGTCTACATTTTTCCTACTTCTCCAGAGCGTATTTTATAGCAGAGTTTGGGAAGGGCCTGAGCTTTTCCGTTACTCTTGCATTATATATGGGTGAATGATAGTGCACCCACGTGTGGCTCTTTGAATTTACTGTCTTGGGTCATACACGCTTCAAGTGTAAGTGGTAAGTTCAGAAGATACTGTTTATTGGCAGGTACAGTGATTATCTTTAGAATGCCTGTTTTTCATGCAACCTTTATATCCTTTTGTCTGCAGCTACTTGAGAGATATGTAGTACTTTGTACATGGAAAATAAGCTTTTATTAATCAATGTTGTATAAACCCATGTTTCAGGATGTTTTTTGTTTTGTTTTCTTGCAGTGGAAGCTTTAACATTCCCTCCTTCTTCAGGGAAATCTTTTATTATGGGAACAGATGAAGCCCTTGAAAACGAGCTGGGTCTTGGAGAGCTGGCAGGCCTTACAGTAGCCAATGAAGCAGATTCGCTGACCTACGATGTAAGTGGTAATTATTAATGGTTATTAATGGTAACTCAAGATCTTACTGTCTGCTTGCTGAAGGCAGATGCAAGTTACATGTGTGTAGACTCAGCAGAAAACATTTTCCTTTTAAAATTATGCTGCCAGAGGAAGTCACAAATGTTTACCTGAGAAATCAGTTCTTCCTATACACAGCAGCCTTCAAGCTCTCTGCAAGCCCGTTCCTTCTCTCATTTGCCAGCCAAGTCATTCAAATAGTTCAAAGTAAATGTAATTAGTGATGACGACACAGCTGGATACATGTAACTCCAGAGACACTGAGCAAAATTAGGAGTAGCACAGCCAGCAGATTGAGAGAAGTTAGTGTCCCCTCTTACGTGGGGCTGATGAGGCTATGCCTGTAGGCAGTTTTGGGTCCCTCCACTTCAAGATAGTTGTGGAGAAACTAGCATATGACTTACGAGGACATGCTGAAGGAACTAGTCTTGTTCAGTTGTTAGGAGGCTAAGGGGTGCTCAAACAGCACCCTACAGGATTGGAAGAATGCTTACAATTATGGCAGAGCCAAGCTTCTCCACAGTGCTAGCTGTTAAAACAAGAGGAAGAAGTGGCAAATTATGGCTAGGGAGGTTCAGATTGAACATTTGGGGAAGAAGTGTTATGTAGGAAGTGATACTGAAGCAAGTTACTCAGAGAAACTGTGGAATCTGTGTACTGGGAAATGTTCAAGACTTAACTGGGGGAGAATTGTAGTTTACTTTGCCTGGTGTGGACAATAGTATCATTTCAAATGGAAAGCTAGACCAGAAACTTATTAGGAGGCTCTTATGGCCGGCGCTTCTGTGGCTCTGTGCGTAGCCTGTGGCTTCTTTGACTTTCACTTTTTAAGAAAACTCTTTCTTAAAATTGCTTCTTTTCCATCATCCAGTGTTTCTTCTGTATTTCTGATTTCTTGGAAAAAAATACTTCAGATATTACTTAAATAAATTGACACATCATAAAGAAGCAGATTAAGATTAATCTTGCTATAGCATTGTCCAGTTCTGTCAAGCTGGAGGGATTCCAGAAATTATTTTTTTAGTATTGCATGTTGGGGGGGAATCATACCCTTCAGTAAATCTGACTCTTCAGTAAATCAAATCTGAGACTTCAGAAATAACCTGCTGGTCCTTACTTTGAAGTTCAGCCCTTGTATGTACTTGTAAAGCAATGAGTTACATAGTTAATAAAAGTTTACACACATTTTGAGAATGACACTGTAGAGGTGTGTGCTGCTACTATAGCAAGTCTCTGAGCATGTGGTGTGTTGTGAATCATCAGGATATAAAACATCTCTGCTTAAGTTTAGTATTTTAGCATTATCTCCTAATTTGGGCTCAGCTCTTAACTTTTTTGCTAATCTTCCCTATCTTTGTCTCCAGAAAAGGGTAAGATGGTGTACAAATTTCAATTCTTTTACAGTTATACCTAAAACTTTGCTGAATTTTTAAATTCAGAGGACATGACAAACCTGTACTAGAACTTAATGCTTTCACTGCTTGATTTCGTTGTTCCAAGTGTCCATATAAACTATAGTGGTTGTCCCTGTCTCCATATCTTGAACTAACAGCTTTCATTTATAGAATCTAGCATTTCTTTATCCACCCCTATCCTTTTCTGCATGGTTGAGAGTGTTAACTTCTGTTTGTTTACCTGTTAAATGCCTTTATGAAGTCCTGTGATCAGGAATTCATGGTCATGCTTACCTCACCTCTTATGTTTTCTAATGCTGACAATTTAAAAACAAACAAACAAAAAATTGTTTACAAGGCTCCTGTCACCTTATTGAAGCAAAATGAAAAGCTAGTTTTTCCATTTAACTGTAAGTTTCACTTAAAAATAATCTAGTTTTATTTTGGACTGCTTCATACCTTCTTCCAGCTGCCAAATGTCAATCAGGTAGTGTTAGTGGACACTTAATATATTATTTTTTTTAAGTGTCAATCTTGAATCATATGGGGAATGATGTTGAAAGATTTCATGTGAATTGGTTATTAGGTATTTGATATTGATATTTGCTCTCAGGAGCTGCAGACACTTTCCTATTTTCAGTCCCTTTCTTCCTACTGGCACTTGCTGGATTCTATTCTTTTCTTCTAAAACATGGCAGCACTAGCCTACCTCATTTCATGGTTTAAGTTTTTTACATGTTGCTTTGTCTGTCTTTAAATTAAAGAATGGTTTTCACTTGGTAATGGAAATTATGAGTTTACTACTTAAAAAAAGAAAATTTTCCTTTTGTGGATAAGTTTCTAGAATATCTAACAGGATGACGTTTCCCAGATTGCTAGCCAATACTCTCTTGAGTTTATCTTTTCTTTTTGCTTCCTTTCCACATCGTTGTCTTCACAAATGCTGGTTCTGGAGGGACTCTCCATCCTCTTTGCAGCCATCCTTTAAATACTGGAACATGGTGATAAGGTCTCCTCTAAGCTGTCTTTTCTCAAGGTTGAACAAACCCAGTTCTTGACCTGGACAAGCTAGAGAGTTAGGCTCATACAATCATCATAAAGTTCAACAAGGCCAAGTGCAAGGTCCTGTGCTTCGGTCAGGACAGTCTTCATTATCAATGCAGGCTGGGGGATGATGTAATAGCAGCCCTGCAGAAGAGGACTTAGGGGGTACTGGTGGATGCAAAACTGAACATGAGCCAGCAAGGCACACTTATAGCCCAGAAGGACAGTTGCATCTCAGGTTGCATCGAAAGAAGCCTGGCCAGCAGATCGAGAGAGGTGGTTCTCCCCCTCTACTCCACTCTCATGAGACCTCACCTGGAGTATTATGTCCAGCTCTGGAGCCCTCAACAAAAGAAGGACATGGACCTGTTGGAATGGGTCCAGAGGAAGGCCATGAGGATGATTAGAGGGCTGGAGCACTTCTCCTACAAAGACAGGCTGAGAGAGTTTGTTTTTTTCAGCCTGGAGAAAGAAGGGCTCTGGGGAGACCTTATCACAGCCTTCCGGTACCTGAAGGGGGCCTACAAGAAAGCTGGGCAGGGACTGTTTGCAAGGGCATGTAGTGATAGGATGAGGGGCAGTGGTTTTAAACTAGTGCAGGGTAAGTTTGGATTAGACATTAGGAAGAAGTTCTTTACAAAGAGGGTGGTGAGACACTAGAACAGGTTGCCTAGAGAGGTGGTAGAGGCCCCATCCCTGGAGACATTCAAGGTCAGTCTTGATTAGGCTCTGAGCAACGTGATCTAGTTCAAGATGTCCCTGCTTACTGCAGGGAGGTTGAACTGGATGACCTTTAAAGGTCCCTTCCAACCCAACACATTCTATGATTCTATTCTATGATTCTCTCAGCATTTCCTCATATCACAGACTTTCCAGTCCTTTGATCATCTTGGTAGCCCTACTCTGTACTTTCTCCAGCCTGTCCACATCTTTTTTGCATAGTGGGGAGCAAAACTGAAGACAGTATTTCAGATCTGGCCTGACAAGTGTTGACTGGAGTGGGATAGGACTTCTTTATCTCTGCTGGTGATGCCCGTGTTGTTGCAACCCAGGATCCTGTTGGCTTGTTTTGCTGCAGCAGCACACTGTTCACTCATATTGGGCGTGTTGTCCACCAGGACCCCTGGATCCCTTTCCACAGACCTGCTCTGCAGCCAAGTAGGTCCCAGCCTGTGCTATACTCCTGGATTAGGTTTTTCCAGGTGCAAGATCTTATACTTGTCCTTTTGAACTTCATGAGGTTCTTGTTAGCCCAGTCTTCCAGCTTGTCCAGTTCTTTCTGCAGGGTGGCTCTTCTTTCAGAAGTGTGCACTTCACTCAGTTTGGTGTCATCAGCAAACTTCATCGGGGTACACTTGATCCAATCATCCAGATCACTTAGGAAAATGTTGAACATCGTTGGGTCCAGTATCAATCCCTGGGGAATCCCACTTGTGACAGGTTGCCAATGTGAAAAGGAGCTATTTACCACTGCTCTCGGGGTGTGGCCTGTCAGCCAGTTCCCCACCCTCCATACAGACCACTTGTTTAATTGTTGTGGACTCCTTTTGGAAGGACGTCTTGGAATGAATGAGAAGCAAATGGAGAATGGGTCACAACAACCCCATGCAACGCTACAGGCTTGGGGTGGCTGGAAAACTGCCCAGTGGAAAAGAATCTGGGAGTGTTGGTCGACCACAGGCTGATGATGAGACAGCAGTGTGCCCAGGTGGCCAAGAAGGCCAATAGCATTCTGGCTTGTATCAGAAATAGCTTGGCCATTAGGAACAGGGAATTGATGTTCCCCCTGTACTTGGTACTGGTGAGGCCGCATCTCAGATAATGTGTCCAGTTTTGGGTCCTTCACTAAGAGAAAGATATTGAGATGCTGGAGCAGGTCCAGAGACTGCAACGAAGCTGGTGAGGGGTCTGGAGAACAAGTCTTATGAGGAGCAGCTGAGGGAATCAGGGTTGTTTAGGCTGGAGAAAAGGAGGCTGAAGGGAGACCTTCTCACGCTCTACAACTATCTGAAAGGGAGTTTGTAGTGAGGTGGGAGTTGGTCTATTGTCCCAAGTAGCAAGTGATAGGACAAGAGGAAGTGGCCACAAGTTGTGCCAGTGGAGGTTTAGATTGGATATTAGGAAAACCTAATCAGTGTTAGGTGCCTGTGTTGAGGCAAACAAATTCCTGTTCAGATATCTGTGAATACTCAGTATGTCTCATACCTTTTTTGCTGAGACATTCTTGGCCAATCTCCAGAAAATCTGCCAGAGCTGCTAACTTTGCAGTCCTTGTCCCATCCTTGCACCAGCTCCAGAATTTGTCTGTTTCCTCATTGAGCCAACTCAGCTCAGTAAACTGGTGAAGAAACTGAGCTGTCTTCCTGAGCAGACAGTACATAGTTACTAAGAAATATGATGAAGCTAATACTGCTCTTTGTTACAGCTCCTTTCTCATTGTTTAAAATCTATAGAACCCCTTAATTGAAGCATATTTTTTATTACTAAATCCAGAGGTAAAACTCAAGAAAAAGCACTTTTGCTCTTATACTGTTCTCTGCCATTCCACAATAAAGTGTAGATTCTTGAAGTGGCTCAAAACAATTGTCTCTTCTTCGCAGTTAATGAGATTAAATTACTTGTTATCATTTGTAGCTTTCAACATAATGAAATTATCAATATTTCTGTTACAATTGTTCGTTTTACTGATTTTTCCATAACCGCCAGCATCAGTGGTTTCAGGAAGGTTAATTTACTTGTCAGTGTTGACTGACAAGTGATAAAAATGTGTTCAGCATTTTACGTCAACATTTATTCAGAGCAGCAATGTTGAATAACTGTTATGTTTTTTAAGGGCTTTCTTTTTGGATATGTTAAAAATGCAAATTTGGCAAAAATATTGCCAAATAATTTTGTCTCTCTACATGACAGCTTATTGCTTGCCAGTTATATTCTTAGTGTGTAGCCAAGTCATTTTTGCCTTTATTCTTTTTCTGGCAAGCTTTACGTGTCTTGCATTATTACAGAGCTTGTGTTGCCTTAGGTGAGTAAGTTAGATTGTGTTCCTTTCTGCGCTGTTGGACACTTCCCTGTTTCTCTTGTATCTTTATTTCAGAGATGCTGTGTCAGTTGTACTTCAGATATTCAGGGACTCTACAGCTTGGTTGAATCAGCCCCAGTGTTAATGAATGAGCCAGTTGGGTATAGATCAACTTTCAAATACCAAGCTGAGTTCACAGCAGTATCAGTCAGGAGGGTACTTCTAGCTTTTAAATTGTGTTCCTTAACAGACATGGAATATTTCAGATTGCAAATAACGTGTTACTGTGGATGTGGCATTACTTGTTGCCTTTGTGGAATACATCTGTCTTTTTTTTCTCATTTTGAATTGTCTGATCAGTGTAAATGAACTGTTGCTCAGGAGTAAGTTGTTAAGAAAAATGGGTGAGGTAATTCGATAGCTTCTGAAAATACCAAACTAAATTTCCTCCTTTCCTTGTTCCTTCCAGATTATTTACAATTTTGGCTTTTTTTTTTTTTTTTTTTTTTTTTTTAGATAGCAAACAATAAGGATGCATTGAGAAAGACTTGGAACCCCAAATTCACGTTAAGAAGTCATTTTGATGGAATAAGAGGTCTTGCTTTTCATCCAGTTGAACCAGTCTTAATAACAGCTTCAGAGGACCATACATTAAAAATGTGGAATTTACAAAAAACAGCCCCAGCAAAAAAGTAAGATTTTTTTTTTTGCCTTGTTTCAAAACACATTTTCATTTATGAAGAAAAGTTCATTGAATTTAAGAGCAGGAAAACAAGGTCTTGGAGAAGGATGGAGATTAGAGTGCCAGAAGAAATCCATGCATGTTTGTAAAAATGAAAATCATTCACTTTTTTATATTTTTCTTGTAGATAATATGGTAAATTAATTTACTAGTTAAAATATTTGGATGTGGCCTGATAGTATCCTTGCATGTGTATATAAATGTATAAAAATGCATTTATGTACGTGCATATATATGTATCCACATATATGCATATTCATGTGTACAGCTTTAAAATTTGACCAAGATGTTACTGCGTTCCTTTGTACATTACCTCATCTGTGTTGTTGGGGAGTGTTGTTGGGGATTTGCAGAAATGAAAGCAAATTCTTAATGGGGCTAATATAGTAAGTGAGTATGTCATACCTTTTAGGAGGACTCGGCAAAGCATGTGGTCTTCCTGCAGTCTGTAGCTGATTGGTAAAGTCCAGAGCAGCAGTTTTTTAAGTAGTTTGTAACTGTGCTACAGCATTAGTATAAAATCAAGGCTCATATAAAAGTCATAAGCTCATTTCCTCTGGTGGGGATTGGGAACACTGAATGATATATTCCATGTGATACTGATGGCCCTCCACTCTTTCCCCACCATTGGTATGCCTACCTAATGGTTTGATTGGCGTGTGAGAGTTTGTGGACTCTCTGCCTTGAAGGTCTTCAAACAAAACAAACCAACCAACCAAATATTACTGTATCTTGAAAGAATGCAAAGTATTCCTAGACATATGAAAAATCCCTCTCATGTTGGGAGAGGAAGTTGTGGGAGAAACACTTCAAAAGATGCAGTGATGATTTTAAGATTTAGTAATTCTGGCACATTTTTGTAAAGCAGTGTGTAAGATCACATACATGTTAATGTTTTTTTTGTATTTCATTTAGGAGTGCTTCTCTTGATGTAGAGCCAATATATACCTTCAGAGCACATAAGTGAGTATTTCCTGAGAAACATTGTCATGTTTTGAGAAATATATGATTTTTAAGAAGACACAGAATTTTTTTTAATAAGTAATTTGCACCTTGTCAACTAGGGGTTTCATGTCATGTTTTTAGTTCCTATGTTATTTAAAATATCTGTGTATGTTATCTCCTTTCTGCATAATTATTTATGTCTTATTTGTCTGCAGCTAGGTACATCAAAGTTTTTAAAAGAAGAATTCTACAAATTATACAGATCAAATTTGATTAGGTGTTCTGTTCATCATTGAAGCTCTTGCGTTTTTGTCAGATGTGTGCACCTGTAGAATGAAGCTATTTGCAGTGAATTAAAATCTACTGAATCCGTTTAATGAAAGACCCTAAGATCTTTAAAAAGGGGGAAAAAAAGCTGTTTATGCAAAATAACAAAGCCTATAGCTTAGAAGTGTGACGCTTCTCATATTTCGTGCCAATAACAATTAAATTGTCCTGATTGTAGTTATGTTACCAAACATTGTGGAGGTTTTTTTGTGGGAAGTGTTGGTAGCATATGATCTGACTATGCAGAATTTTTGTTGCAATCTCTGCAGCAAGTGAATTGTAAAGAAAATTTGAAGATTCCATTGACATTGTTTTTCACATAATGGTAATGTTAATAGTCAATGTTCCTTGGGGGGGGTGTGGGTGTGTGTTCTTCCAGTGGACCAGTGCTCTGCGTGGTGATGAGCAGTAACGGCGAACAGTGTTACAGTGGGGGAACGGATGGGCTCATCCATGGCTGGAGTACAACCAACCCAAACATTGACCCCTATGACTCTTACGGTATGTTGCTGTCACACCAACCAGTTTAGTGACATTAATGTTATGTGGCTAAAATAGTATAATTTGTAGATAGTGCTTCTCTGAAAAATTAAAAGAGAAAATTGAATGTTGGCTTCAATTACTTTAAGTATTTTTTTTTTAATACTGAATCTTGTTGATGAGAAGATAACATCTGTCATTTTCTTAAAAATTATCTCATCGCAATTTGGAGAAACAGCTAGGTTGAAAAAGTCAGGACTAAACCTGAGACTTGGCAAGTACAGCTAATGTGTATTTTAATGTTATCTTCTTCCACAAATCTCTGTGCACTTGAGAAGCAAAAGAGATTGTATAGCCTGAGACCAAAGCTGCTAATGTTGTCTGCAAACAGCTAAAAAAGCCCAGTTTAATAAGATTTACCAGATGTGAATGGATGTCAGCCTTGTGTCTGTGTTTTAAAACATTTTTCGCTTCTTGTAGCTTCAGGTGCAGTTTGCCAAAATGCTGGCTTTTGGAAAAATGGGACTGATGTGCCATTAATTAGTGATTGTTTGAGAGCGAGGTTTAATACCAAAGTGTTTTTTGCCAACTATAATACTGTCCCTTCTGCTGAAACATTGTTTTGTTCCATTAGTTGTAAACTGAATAACTGAATGTCATGTATGCTGATGAAATTCAAGCATCTTCATACAAGAAAAATTTACACTTCTATATTGATATGACCTGATTGGTCTTTGTTTTTTTTTTAATGGACTACTAGCTTTTAGTTTATTGGTCCATAAACACAGATGAAGATACATTTATTGACTTAATTCAAGTTTTGTCTTGAAGATACATTTATTGACTTAATTCAAGTTTTGTCTTGAAATATGGTTTGTTCTGTTTTGTTCACAGATCCTTCTGTTCTAAGAGGTGCTTTTGTAGGCCATACAGATGCAGTGTGGGGTCTGGTTTACAGTGGAGCGCACCAGCGTTTGCTGTCCTGTTCAGCAGACGGTACTATACGTCTATGGAAAGCTACAGAAATTGCTCCAGCTCTCAATATATTTAATGATAATCAAGGTACAGAAAATTGCCCTACCTTAAACTTCATGAGCATCATAGTGACTGCCATCATTTTGGCTACTGAATAGAAAGCTTTCTTGTTTGTTTTGCTGGATTTTATGTCTTTATGAATGTTTTTGGGAAGAGTGAATTTTGGGTCCCTTTTCCTTTGACACCAGCTGAATAGATACCTACACATAGGGGGACAATCCCATACATCTAAAAGCCAACTGCTACAGATGATCTGCTGATGTTACTGGAACCATGGAGTGTAATTAGTCAACTCCATAGTACATATTCAAACTGAATTTCCATTAGACCCTTGCTTTTGGTTTAGCCAGAATAAAAAGCCCTTTCTTCCTGCAGTAGAGGTTTGGAGTAGCCAGTGCTTTGTCTCAGGCCAATGTCACTGTACCTTCTAGATTATGTTCCCTGTGCCTCTAACTTAGGGGTTTTCAGTGTTTTTGTTTCATTTTTATTTTAATTATTAAATTAAAGGGGAAGAGGGAGTAGTCTTGCCTCACAGAGCTAAACTTTGGGCGTTTTGTATGCCAAACTGAAATGAAACAGTTGCGAAATTCAAAGATCCTCCTTTGAAACTGAGTTTTCTTATGGCTTATGGAGAACCTTGAACAAATTCACTAAAATACCATCTTTTAAGTCCTTTAGACAAACCATTGTAGGCTTATCAGGGTGCTGCAGATAAGCAGGTATGGCAGTGATCGTAAAGGTCGCTTTAGAAATAGTATGTTTTCTTCTCACACCAATCCTTTTTGGCTTTTTTGGAGTACTTGTAGATAGGTACCATCATTCCTGAGCAACATTTCTGAGGTCGCGTGTCCAAGACAGACATTTCTCCCATGAATCTTAAGTTTAGAGAAAGGTGATGGTATTCTTGTGTTATCCAGATCCATGGACATTAGGTTGCTTAACATTCAATATCTCAGTCTCTACCTCTTCCTCCTCCTCCTGGCATCTGTTACAACCAATGTTGTTCTTTCACATAGCATGTGATGAACAGGACATTTGAGGAGAAAAATTCTACAGGATATTTCTTGCACCCAAGCTCTCGTGATATGGCCTTCTGTTGTGTAGTGTTCAGAAACTGTAAGGAGATCAGATGTATACCATAATAGGCAGGATGGACAAAGCTTTGCAATACGAGTTAATAATATATTTATGTAACTTTCCATGCTGACGGTGCCAGTGTATAAAATTTGCACTTGGAAAGTTTTGGGTTTTCTTAAGGTCTGAATTTGCCCTGGTTAATAATAATAGTGTTAATCATCTGTCACGTAAATGATTTTACCACTTCAGTTTCATGTCCTTTTGCTTGATGAAATGGAGGTTTGTTTGAGAATTGCTCTTACAGTTATAGGAAGGAAAAGGGGGCAAGGAGTTCATACTTTCTTAATTTCAAAGTAGATTTCTGTGCAGCTGCACTTTTTCAGGTACATCATCTTAGTGGAAAATGTTGATAAGCATATCAGAAACATAGGGTTAAATAGCAATCATACAGAACAATGTACTTAAATTGGCATAATCTAGGTCTTAAAATGTAACATTTCTTTTCATAATCATGCCCCTCAATATTAAAGTGCTTATTGGTTGGGGTTTTTTGTTTCTTTTTTTTATTTTCTTTATACCAACTAAATCTTCTGAAAATGTTCTCTACATTGCTTTCTAGAAATGGGAATCCCTTCATCAATAGATCTCGTGAGCAGTGATCCAAGCCTCATGGTAGCATCATTTAACAGTGGACACACTAGCATTTTTAACATGGAAACACGGCAACAAATTCTTACCCTGGAGTCCAATGTGGATACTAGTATGTATCAAAACTGTCATCCCTCCACCCACACAGAAATTGTTTGTTTAAGATCAGTACTGTTGATAGTATTTTTGGTGTTTCCAAACAATTAGGCAGTGCTATGATAAATTATAATATGAATTATGTTACAAGCTTTTGAGATGTAGCAGTAAATTATTACTATTACAGCAGACCTTGTGGGTATTTCAGTAGCAGACGAGTGTACGTGCTTTTCAAATAAGGTAGAAGAAGCAAGCCCACACTATCTGGATTACTCTTCAGGGAACAGTAGCACCGGGAAAAGCATAGATTTCTTTGATGCAGTCCAGTGATCTTTGCAGCTTAAAGATTTCCATTCTCTCTTTAGTCTAGAATTGCAAGATAGAGTTAATATCAGAAAAATCTAAACTTGAGTTGATTAAAAAATTTGGGAGTGTCTGTGTGGATTCTTTTTTTAGTCTTCCTCAATAGTATCCCTTTTCTAAGTTATACATACACTCTTCGCTCTTGCAGTTGGGCTTTAGTTGAAGTTTTCACTGTGGGAGAAAAGCAGAGCTCTGGTAGAAGAGTATTCCCAAGGTCCCATACAATGTTCTGGATCATGGCAGTGGCTAATACCAGAATTTTTGGAGGAAACTGTAAGGAGCCTGCTCTCAGTAAATTATTTTGCCCTGGCATTGGGAAAGAGACCAGAATGAGCTGAAGCGTGAGGTTTCATATTCAGGCCAAAATGGTCAAGTGATAAAAAAGACTGGATGTTTATGTTGTTAAAATTTTGATATTTTTTTCCCCAAAAGCTTTATGTCACTGAATTCTATTATTTAATTATGTTGTTAAAGGGGAGTAAGCCCTTCTTGTTGGCAGAGAAGCCAAGTCTGTTTTAAAATAGTTAAATGAGTCTGTAGTTTTATGAGAGGGAATGGAAAGTGCAATCTCCCTTCTTTATATTACTTACTGTGCGGGATTTCTTTTTTTTAAACCCACATCTTTGTTCCTGTCTCAAAAAACAGTCCCAAATCAGTTTTATATATTCAGTGGACATTGGAAGTTACCTTTATTTATTTTTTTTCCCCTTTACATTGTATTTTTTTCACCACCTCCTCCTTACTGTAATTTAGTAATATTCCTCTAAGAAAACAAGACCATGGTATGGCAACCAGCAGTCTCGGTTTAGTATCTCTAGTTATATAACAGTACTATAAACCTTACATGTATTCTTAAAAAATTAAGTCATTTCTATAAGAACTAGGCAAGAGTAAAAGGAGTTACCTGAAATGCCCTACCACCACTACTTACGGACTCTGCTGTACAGTGTAAGCTTCACTCTGCTTAGCGTTTTCAAACTGTGAGGATAGCTGGCTGTGATGCAGTCTCCATGCATTAGTAATTTTAGGGGAGGTTACTAGTGCAAATATGGGGTTTTTTTCTTTAATTTACACTTTCATAATTTTTAAGTGTCCTGTGAATGTTGACACTACTTGAAGGTTCAGATTTTCATAGCAGGATGTAAATTGAAGTCTTTACCAACTTAGGAGCAAATGATCCTATAGTAGCATTCCATTTTGTTTATTTTAGTAAGAATTTTGATTAGACGATGTGAGTTTTCTTTGGCAGCAGTTTAACTAACTACAGTCAGCTCCCACATGAAAGGAGATGACTGTATTTTGATGTTCTATGGAGTGGCTATTTGTCTTTTTGTGGTAATCTATGTCTCTTAAGACCACTCTTGCACGAGTTTGTGCATCACAGCGATGTCTAGATTTCTAATCAAATGCCCATACTGTTTGTGTGTGTGTGTGTGTATGATATTTCAAGATTCTTGAAGGCTAGGAAAATGGTTCTCCTATGTATAGTTTAGCATAGTTTTTTTTCAATAAAAAATTTATCAAATAGTAGTAGGTGGGTTGTGGTTTGTGAGGGTGAGGGCATGGGATCTTGTTTGTTTGGAAACCTATTGTCTGCAGTGTTTGTCTTCCTGTACTGTGTGTATGTTATGAAGAAAGTTTGGCTTGACAAGAAGAGGAATGTAGAGGTGGGGAAGTGCAGAAAACGTATTTTCAGTCAGGTTTTGGCTTCATATTCTTGCCTGATGTGCCCATCTAATGCCGTGGTCAAAAGTTGGACCTCATTTGTTTGTATTTGCACTCATACATATGATTTATGTATGCCTCTGTGTGGTGTAACTTGGAAAATATTTGGGAAGCAACCATATTACTTAAGGTGCTAGCTGAGAGTTTCCATTATATAAAGATAGGGATTATTTTGCAAGTAAGATTGATTACATATGTATTTCTTAGTAGCAATCTTTCAAAGAACTGATATGTGTGGGTTTTTTTCTTAGCAGTCAGTTCCTCCTGGCAGATAAACAGAGTTATCAGCCATCCAACTCTTCCAATTAGTATCACTGCTCATGAAGACAGACACATCAAATTCTACGACAACAATACAGGTATGCATCTTTTCAGCAGGTCCTAGTCAGAGTGGTTGTATAATATAAAACATAAACAGAATGTCATTATGATTAATATTATTCACATAAATGCTGAGGGATGTCAAGAATTGGATCCCTGAAACAGAAATCTCTCATCACCAGTAGAGACCAAAGATTGCCGGGCCACATAAACCTGTATTGGCACATTTATAAGGAATCTGCATCATTCTCTGTCCATTCTTTTAAAATGCCTTATGTATGGGGGCTATCAATATTTAACGTAAAAGGAAGCTTTTTCAAAATCTTTGTGTTCATGTTTCTTCATATTTCTTCTGGTGTGCTGTCTGTGTTATTTTGATCTAAGGACAGGAAGCTCTGGCACTCCTTTAGTGCTTTCAATACCTCTGCCTGATGACTTGGAGGTAGAAGTTCCCTTGTAGGCATTATTCTCATTTTCCTCCACTGTATTTTTCCAAATCTCTCACTTCTGCAGAAACAGCTGGGCAGCTTATAATACTTTTTCTAATTTGTCGTGGGAGTCAAACTGAGATGTGTGATTTTTAACTCTCTTAGGTTTTTAAAGGACTTCTTGATAGAAATGGTAGTATTAATTTGGTATTCTGACTGAATCTTGATAACCTTCAGGTTGTGACTTCTCTGCTTCCAGGTCACACTGTCTTAAAATTAAATTGTGATCTTTCAATATTCTTGTTGACTGTAAATTTAGTACCCCCGAGATAGATGTTAAATAACAAGAGTTGAAAGGACCCAGTGGAAGCTGAGGAAAAAGCTAGAAATACCTGATTTATTTGTTTGACATAGTTCTGTAATAAATAGCAGGGGAAACCACCTCTCATTTTCTTCTGTTATATTATCTTCTGCAACAAAACCCCACACATTTGACCCATGATTTATTATTTTTGTAATAGACTGTAATAGAATATTAATTGAGTTGACTAAAATTACGCCATATTCTTATATATTTTATATTCATTGCTTATTAGTATACTCAGCCCTTGTCCTCATTCTCAGTCAAGATCTTACTCCTGAACTTGCTTAATTCACTTAGAGAGCAGATATTTAAAGTGCACAGTGATTGCAGCTTTGTGGTGGTTTTGCAGATGTAAAACAAAGGTCTAACAAAGTTGTTGATATTGATACTGTGGCTCTTCTGAGATTTGTAAACATTAAAATAATGACTTCTTTCATGACTTTAATCTTCAATCGTGGGACAAGATCTTGTATTTATGATGTGAGCTGTGGTGGGGTTTAAGTAGTGAATAAAGATAACAAAGTGAATTGCAGAAAGTAACCTAAATGAATCTTTTCTTTCAAAGGAAAACTGATCCACTCCATGGTAGCTCACTTAGATGCAGTTACAAGTTTAGCTGTTGATCCTAACGGATTGTATTTGATGTCTGGCAGTAAGTACATTCAGATTTCATTTTCTTTTTCTCATAATGGTGGCAGACCTGAGAATTATAAAGAAAACTGTTTCCCCTTTCTTTAGGTCATGACTGTTCGATTCGCTTGTGGAATCTTGAAAGCAAGACCTGTATCCAAGAATTTACTGCTCATCGCAAAAAATTTGATGAGTCCATTCATGATGTGGCATTCCACCCCTCCAAATGTTATATTGCCAGTGCAGGAGCAGATGCCCTGGCTAAAGTGTTTGTATGACAGAGTGCTTCCCTTTCAACTCTAGCTTTGTATATATTTAACCAGCTGCACAAAAGAGAAGGGCGTGAGTCTTCTTATCTTGCCCTGTAATTCAGAGAATGTTTGTAAGTGTTTAGTTTTGCAGGGTGCTGTTTTCTAAATTGACGTTTGTTCTGGTTTCTGTGAGCTCAGCTGGTGCTGAGAGCTTGGAAACTCTCAGTTTCAAATAGTTAAAAAACAAAAGAAATGCTTTTATTTCAGAGGGTGTGAATTTTCGTCCAGGCAGGCCTTGGGTGAAACTAGGTCTATGTATTCTCTATTAATAAAACGGAGTACTGGAAAGAAGGGGTCTAATTGCATCAGGGAGTAGGAAAAGAGGGAAGCTTCCTAGGATGCTTCTCACTGAGGAATCTTAATGTACTTAAAATTGAATCACCTGGAAAAAGTGTCAGTTCACGTGCTCATTAGTGTGTCGTGAGAGGCACTTTGTCATCCCTTTGGTATAAATAAAGTAGATCTTGTTCAGAGAGTAGTGGATAGTTAGTCTCAGCCACCTGGCTGCTAGCCTAAGATAAATGCAGTTAAAGGAAAGCAAATTACTAACATAAATTAAAATGCAGTAACGTTTTTGTTACATCTTCTGTGTTATACGTTAAATATTTAGTTTGCAAAAAAAATTATATAATTTTTTTAAAGACTGTATTGGCATGTGGCTAGAAGCTGAGCCTTTAGTCTAGTCCCAATTAACAACAGACTGAAGCAGTCTCTATATACTGTAGTAGCAGATTTAACTTATTCAGATTTATAATGCTGTTTATTCTTGGAGATCTGGCACTAGAAATTATCACTAAGCTTTCTAAAGAAGCTGTTCTGCAATTTAACTATCAAACATTCTCTCTGCTTTCTGTTCCTGCTAAAAAGGGTATCATTCTGGGCATTAAGGATAACAGTGAAATACACTTCTTTTGAAGATTAAACGTATACCTGATGCTTTGTATGAGTCCTATTACTGCAATAGGTGGGAACTATACAAAGTCCATCAATTTGAGAGATTCTGCTATTTCTAGAGGAATTTCCCAGCTTCATCATTTGTGGAACTTTGTAACTTGTCCACTTCACTGGGCGTATTGTCCCATTGACTGGGTTATCCAAAGAATGAGAACTTCTTGTAGTTACTCAATAGAGGTGCTTTGTTTATGTATTCAGAGTGTCTCTGTTGATTTGAATGACAAATAACTTTTAATCTGATCTTTTAGTCTTTGTAGCCCTTCTTAAAGGAAGGTGAGTGGATTCTTTTATATTACATGTCCTCATCATCAGAGGTATTACTGCTCATAAGCCTGAAGTTGGTGTTTTCCTCTAATGGGAACAGAAGGCAGAGTTTCTGCTGGAGATGATTTCTGGTACTGATGTGAATAGGAAAGAACCTCATGCAATTCTCCCACATACCAGCCTGAGGTTAAGACTGGAAACTGATAAATAAATCTTTATCTTTAAACTGACACTTTAAAAAAAAGGAATCATTGAAAGATATCAACATAGGATTTGACCGTGTTGTTTTTAGAGTGGCATTGGGGGATGGGACCACACTTAAAGCTGATCTCAGAGTTGAAATTAACTATATTATTTAGAATAAAAGATTGACCTGTGCTGTTTGAGCCTGTGACACATTGTATTTACTGGTAAAATATCCTGGAATACCTTTTATTGCTCAGAATATTCAGATATGTCACTTCATGATATATATTGATATGCAATATATTTCCATAGATAAGATTAGAACTTCTACCATGGAACAGATGACTACAATAGTAATTCAGATTATTTAGTTTTTATAAAGTGTTTTGGTTATGATGGAAAGGGGGAAACTTGGCTGCAAAACTGAGCATTCAACTTTGTGAGAGTTCTGTGTACTTGACTTGTGTTCTTTCGGTGTTGTTATTTTATTTCTTTTTGAAGAGGAAATTACAAGGATTTATTTGAAAAATTCTAAAAGTTATGTATATTATATATGTGTATATATATTGTAAACATGTATTAAATGTGTCTAGTAAGGGAAGACTCCATGGGTGCATTTTAATGTTTTAGTATTAAGAGTTCTCTTGAGTTTGTGTATACAAAGGATAATGGTGTGAGTATGAAATGAATGTTGTGCTTTTGCTTACACAATACAATATGTAGTTACAGTTGTTTAAATTGCTGTACATAAAACTAATAGGCTGGCATGCTTGTTTTTAAAGACTGTCATTCTGATTACAATTAGAATGTAAGAAGTGGCTGTTCAAATGTGAATTGAGAGATGCTTCCTTCTCACTATTGAGCTCTTGCTCAAACTGAAGTGTTTTTTTTAAAAAGCTGGCAATAGCTAGAGGATGAGGTGCCTTTAAAAAAACAAAACAAAACAAATGTAGCCTTACAAAGAGGTTGTGGAGTTATATATATTTTTATTTTTGTGCTGGTCTTCATACTAGATGTCAATGTCTTTTTACTGTACTTGCTCACATCCTTGTAGGACTGCAGGGTATTGTGCATGAGCCTGTCAGATTTTCTGAACATCATCGTAGGAGTTAGGGATGAAAAAATTATTTAGGTTATCTAGTCCATCTGCTAGCTAAAGCAGGATTGTAGACTTGTGCATTTTAATATTGTCTTGGCCAGTGAGGTTTTATATATGTTCTAAACAATTAGGATTCCATTTGAAGATTATTTCAATGATTACGTCTCACTGACAGGAGGATTTACATGATATTTAGTAGTTCTTTTTTGTAACTTCATGCCAGTATTCCAAGCCACATTTTGTGCCATTTTACATATTCCTCATCATCTTTGTAATTTGGATCCTGTATGCACGCACTGGTTCTAGCTGTGTATTTCCATCTTTTTCCATTTTCTTCAAGCTACTTTCTTTAGACTACTCTTTTTAAACAACTTTTTCTTGTTTTTGGCTTTTTAGCTCAGTTCTCCATATCTTGGTGCCCACAAAACCATTCCACACGCATGATTTGTTGGACTTGGTCTGAAGGTCATCAGGGTTTTGTTTGTGACTTTCCTCTGCAACATGATGCTTTTGTGTAGGAAGACCAAACTTTTGGTGTTCTGGCTAGTGTCTTACAAACCCAAACCATATATCTTTATTTCTGACAACTGTTTTAAATAACTGAACATTTTTGCTTCTCAAGTTTCTTCTTCATGTTAGGTTATTATGATTCTTTTGCAGCTAGATACTTAATTCCTGTTTGGTGATTATCCTGGGTTTTACAAGCTTTGAACTTCTCATCTTTGAGGGCACTAAATAATTTTAATTTTTCCCTTTTATGTGCAGTTCTTCGTGGTTCAATATAATTGGTATCTTTTGTGAATGTGATACATGTATCTGTTGAAGTTGTAAAAAAAAAAAAACAAAACCAAAAATCTGGACCCAAATCTTCTTCTTGCAAAAAAGAATTTTTGTGCAACATCAGTATATGGCATTTTACCATTACTATTTTTCTCATATCTAATTTACATGGTACATTTTTTAATGGTTAACTCATATAATTTTTGGTGTAAGTTAGCCCGTGCTACTGATTTTGGTTTTACTAACTAGTTTAATGGGAGGATTTTCAGTCCTTCTGTACAGTGAAAATCATTCCACTAGGTTTAAATACTCTCATTTTTATTTCTAATTTACTTCACTGTGCCATTTGCTTTCACATACTTGATGCAGTTACCAAAATGCTCGCACAGAATGATTCGTAGTAGCCTGAAAGAAGCTCTAGATATAATTATATTGTGGAAAACATTCTCTTCACTCTTACAAAATGCTAGTCTCTGCATTTATTTTTGTGCCTCAAAGACAAAACTCTTGACGTACCATGTCAAAGACTTTATTGTAAAAAAATAATCCAATGAATATTTTGGGATCTCATTCATCTTTATTTTGATAAAATATGTTCTTTAGCAAGAAGCCTGTAGAACTATATGTCATGTACTGTAGGTTATTTTTTAGGCCGTATGTTTTGAAATAATGTTAGGTTAAAGCAGTCCCATATGTAATATATTTGAGTGCGTGATGTTCACCATACAGCTTTGTGAATAGGTCATACAACACCATTTTGCAGTTCTGAATTCAAACTAACCAGAAACTTGTTCTTTTGAATAAATGTGTAAGAGAGAAAAGGACTTAGCTACACCACCTTTTTAGTACACCTGTTTGATCACATATGTGTCCCCTTTCCCCACCACCTTCTTCACTCTTTCCAGTGTAATTTCGGAGACCAGCAATTAGCATGAACTGATGTGTCATTTGAGCAGTGTTTGATTGGCAGAAGTATTAGTCCATCCCAAAGGAAACAAAAAATCAAAAAGCAGGCGTAACCATCAGATAAGCAAGTTTTGCAATTTCTTAAAATGCCTTTCAAGATGTTTATTTAAAAGCATTTGCAGGCTGTGGTTTGGAAGTGTCTTTGCAGGCTGTCCTAGGGAGCCTACTTGACACTTGTGTTAAATATCTAGTAAAACTAGTAAAAACTTTTATTATAAGGGATGAGTTAAAGAAGAAAATGCAGCCATTGTGGTTGTCCCTCTGCCAGTACAAGAGACTACAGCAGTGTTCTCCTTGGAGTCCTCTTTGCTGAAGCATCAGGTTTGCAATCTGAAACAATTTCTGCAGCGTAGGAGTATCTGCCAATGAGATTATTTGTATTTTCACTTTGGAGATCTGTAGGCAGCGGCCATTTGTTTGTGTCTTTCCTCTGTGACATGATGCTTTTGTGTAGGAAGACCAAAAATTTGGTCTTGTGTTCTGAACAGTGAGGGAAGCAGGGAGACCATTTGCTGAACTCTGCAGGGGATAAATAGGTTAAATGGCCAGAACTGATGTACCCTCCATGTGCCTGATGTCATCGTGGAAGAATTTGGCTGGGGAGAAGTGCGGAATTTTTCCCAATAGTATCGCAGAGGAAAACATTAAAAGGTTAGATTAAAAAGTTTAGTGAGACTCTCCCATAGTGATTCTTCAGATTTATTAATTCATCCATTAGTTGCATGTTGTATGAAAGATAAATCTAGTAAATACCCAGATTCCAAATGAAGCACTCTTGTGTCAAAAGTGGAGATTGTTCAAATTTCAGAATTATGTCACTTTGGATGAGGAGATGACAAGAGATTTGTAATTATTACTTAAATTCTAAGAACAGAATTTACTCTTCTGCTGATATAGTTGTCATGTTGTGGAGCCAATTATGCGAAGGTGAGTTCCTCAGACACTGTAGTGGGACTACTCCTTCACTTCTGCATGAAGATTTATTTAAAAACAAAATTGCAGGGCTAAGACTTTTTCTAATTATGTCTGTTAGTATTGAACCAAAGCCACAAAGTTTGGGAAGCAGAATAAAGCATTAGGCTTGTTTCTCATTTTTCTTGCCTTTTTTTTTTTTTTTTTGCTTAAGCCATTATATACATATTTAATATCTATTACATACATTGTCATCTGTGTGACTGACTTAATCTTAAAAAGCCCATTCTGTAAAAAGTACTCCTTCAGTACTTTCTCATTCTAATGAGATGGGAATGGGACCAGTGGTTCCAGGCGATTTGTGACTTAGCATGTATGTCTTTCAGTTTTCTAATGAGTGAGCTGATAAGATTCATTAAAAGTAATTGTGAAAACGTAACGCTGCTTATAATGCAGCATTTAAAAACGTTCTGAAATTTGTGGCTGTTTAGTGGAAACTGTATTGGATTACACTGTTAAGAATAAATACATCAGAATAATGAGAGTAAAGCACATATGGTAAATAGGTCTGTATAAGATACTGCAATCTTTGACATGGTAATTTGGGTTTTCTTGGGTGTCTGCGGTGGTGAGCATCGTAGGAGAGCTCAATGTAGCCTTTAGTGTGGAGCGATAGAGAGGAAGCAAAGATTTCCCTGAAGAAACTACTCAAATGTTTCAGGAAGCTTCCTTTTTCCATAAGGACCTGAAGGCATTGAGAATATTTTGTCTAATGTTTAGTTGAAGGTGGTTACCATACGGGAGCGGTCTTGACTCTCCTCTTGTCTGTGTCTTTAAGCTGAGAGACAGACAGTGTTACTGAAACAAATAGCCTGTAAACTGCTAGTCAAAAGCCCTGCAACTTTTCTACTGAGCAGGAGAGAAACTGATGAAAACCACTGTTTATCCATGCAATTATATGGGGGGTGTTTTAGAAGAAAGAATCCATATTTCAAAAGATAGTATTACGTACAATTGAGGAAAGAAACAAATATGGGGGTGCGGGGGGGGGGAAGTGCATTAGGGTGACCTTTATGTAAATAGTCCTTGCTCAGGCAAGTGTTCTTGTTCCGCTGGTGGGACAAATGCCAGGAGGGAGGATGGTGGGAAATAAGACCTTTAAAATGATGTCTCTGCCTGTGGTAATGAGTATACCTGTTGTGCAGGTTATTTGTCCTTTTGATATCTGTTAATTATCTTCCTACTTAAATCTTCCTTTAGGCTGTATTTTCTGAGAATCTTAGAATCTCATCTGCAATGGAGTTTCCATAAAGGACTATTGATTTTTTCTTAGAGTGTCTTTTGAAGGGTAATGGGGTTTCATCTCCAGCCCTACCCCACTACCGCCACCAAAAGTGTGATTCGTACCTCCATATTTCCAGTTCATTTAATTCTACTGAGTTGTCTCTTACCCTACCTGCTGACTTAATATTCTGTTCTGTACTTTATTGTGAAAACTTATGAAGTGCTGTATCATTTAAGAGTTTTTGAGCATTTGAATTCCACTACAGAAAGTGTAAATCCAGTTGACTAGTACAATTTGTGGGTGTCAGTGGTCCATTATCAGGAGAGGTTTGTTGCTAGATGCTAAAATGCAAATTTTGCTCAGTTGAAAAGTCATTTAATAATAATATATGCTTTTTAGCCCAGCTTTCTTCATGGTTAAGTCTGGATTGTGGTAGTGTGCATTAAACTAATTTCACCCTACTCATGCCGCCATGCCCTGCTGTGATCCTAGGAGATCACGCTCACATTTAAACCATGCTTACGCATGTGGTTTATATGCTGCTCCAAGCCTTGTGTTGACATGGTCTGCAAGCCCAGTCAACTTTCATTCCCTCAGTTTGAATCGCAGGCTTCCAAAATTACTTCCTTGCTATTTCAAGAAACCCTTGGTCCTCACACCAGAGTATTAGACCAGGACGTTGAGAAAAGATTTATGCAGCTGGATTCGTACGGTTCTGAAAGGGAAGGGATAACTTGTTGCCAAGCCAAATAGTTTTGTTATTTTTGGATTACTTACTAAAAGCAGTGAAAAACATTGTATAAGGGAAAACTATGGACTTCAAGCTAATATTTTTCCATTAAGAATTTATTTTTTTATTCTTCCTGTCATCAAGATACAGTGCTTTCTGAATGTAGCTTGTTTTCAGATGTACAGTTCCTAGAATTGTTTCCTTGCAGTCGGACATTTACAAACATGCGTAGATTTTTGAAAGCTGTCTCATACGTGTTAGCACTTTTTCTGGAAATGCAAACTGAGCATGTTAGCTACTAATTTCTTGTACCTTTATAGCCCAAGCAGACTGAAAAGCAGTCTTTTGCTATGTTTTCCTTGAATCATGCATCTGAAAAAACTTGTAGAAGAAAATCCGTGATGAGAAGACTATTGTTGCTGTAAGATTTTTCTGTTGACGTTTTTCAGCATATCAACTACCTGCATTGTATTTTGTCTAAATATCTCAAATTGATTTATTTTAAAAGAAACTGTCAGGTCAAAAAAGACAGTTTTCTTTGCCTTATGAACCATAGTTTGGATCTGTTGTTATTTATATTGATATACTTTTTTTTTTTTTTTCTCTCTACAAGAATAACTATTGAACTTAGAATTACCTGACAGTTCTCTTGTGGAGAAGATACCACAGGTGATAACCACTTAAATGTTAGTAATTACAGTTGCTCGTCTTCTGTTTTGGGTCACTTCCATGACAGATAGTTGTTATGAAGAGGCTACTGTGACTGATATATAAACAGCTGAAGGAAACTAAGATTCCCCTTCAGAACTATGCTAAAGTTATGATTTTGCACACCAGTTTTGAATGACTACTTTGAAATAATGTTGGGCTTCAAGTGTCTTGAGAAGTGGTGGATCCAAATGAGAAATGCCTACTTGTTGATAGTCTGCTTGTCAGTTTGTGTATGGCTCAGTACAAGGCTGTTTGAGAATTTCGGTGCCATCAAATGACCTTGTTTGAATGCTACTGTCGTACAAAAGTGAATGCTAATTTAAGTGAGATATTCTGTTTTCTAACTTGTGAAGGAAGTAGTTTTCTTGGGAGTAGGGATCCATAAATTTCACGTGTTTCATGATTTCAGAAAGGCTTCTTAATCATGAGACATAAGAAAACTGAAAAAGTGATTTGTCCTCTAAAGATTTAATAAGCATTTATTATAAAAAGTAGAAATTTTTGCTTTAAATGAAAATGCTTCTTCAAACACTTACTATTAAACTTCTTACTAAAATTCAGTATTTTATAATCCTGGATGAATATCTAAAATGGCAAAGACAGAAAATTTAGAGGGAAATTATTTTGAAATACGCTAGTATATTTTTGAACTTCCCAATCGCAGCTCTGAATTTTCTCTTTTTCACTGCAATTCATATTTTGTGACACCTTTTTGGATAGGTAATATATAAAGCTACGTTCATTTGCCTGAATAAGCCAAGTAAATATTTTGTCACTGAAATGATATAGATCTGCTTGTGTTAGTGTGCCATTTAAAATGAGAGCACATGGAGGTGATGAGGCAGGTATTTGTATCGGTATGACAGTAGTGAGGGTGGGGGAGCTGTGTACTGTGCCCGCATTCTGTGCTGAGCGAAATCACATGGACTTCCAGAAATAAGCAATGGTTTTTCAGAGCAGCTTTATTTAATGTTACAGCAGCAAGTGTCATTTGTACCATATAATTATGTAAATTGGGTGCTAATAAATACTATTTTTCAACAATTTTTATTGTGTCCATAATTCTGCGTCTCACCGCAAGATGCGTGATCTCTGGGGTGTGTGCTAGGAGGGGGAAGTGCACTCAGACTAAGATGGGTAGATGCGTGTTTGGAGGAGCATGGGGTAACCTCATATGGACTTCCTTTTGAACTGTGCAATGTGTTAGCATTCACAGAAGTGTCTCAGATTTTCCGTTCTCCAGGTGTCTTAGTTTTGTGCTGCTCTGCCTCCTTGGTACTGTTGGCACACTCCATATTTCCATGTACTTAGGCACAGGGTCCCCAGGGTCTTCATGGGGAGGAACAGATGCTGAGAGCGGGCAGGGTGCCCTTGTGCAGGAGCTGGTCTGTCAGCAGCGCATTGATGGCAGAGAGACGTGGTGCCCTTCCTGGGGAATACGTTTTTTTAACAGAAAAACAAGCCCATGGTTCTGCCCTTGGAGAGAGGATGAGGGAGAGCAAACCACACATCACAGATGGTAGTGGCGTTGCTACGGGAAGATGCTCAGAACGGCACTGTTGAGGGGGTGGTATAGGAACCTACACAGAACTGAGCAGAACAACTTGTTAGTGAGTCCATCCTGTTTTTTCTAAGCTTGTAGGTGGGTTAGGCGAAGCTCTCATCTTCTCTCCGTGGTAGGTAAAATAACCCTTCTGGTTTAGTCCTACTTGTCTTCCCTCCTCATAGAAAAGGAAGAATTGCTTTATGAAATGACAATGCAGTTGGTTTCACCCAAGTGTTCTGCCTCCAGAGAAGGCCAGTAGAAAATTCCTGAGGTAGGGAGGAAGAAGATTTTACAATCAACGTAGGAGTGACCCTCCCACATGGGAGGCCTTCCTGACATCCTTATGGGTTTGCCTATGAACAAGACGTCCCCATAATGATTTGGGTGTGAGAAAAGTGAGCAGAATCTCTTCGACCACATGGTGAAACTGTTAACTACTATTCTTTGTGCTTAAAAAGAAGCCTTTTCTGTGAGTCAGTATTGGAGTTACTGAATTGTGTTATCAGAGTTTTTTATTAGAAAAGGGGTTAAACTGGTGTTAAGAAAAATACGACTTGTGTCTTGCCCTTCAGTATGACTGACAGCTGATTGTGAGTGGTGCAGCTGATGCAGTCCTGAACCCTGTGATACCCTGCAGCTTAGTTTTTAACAAGGGAAATAAACCTACAAAACATCAAACTACTTTGAAGAATTTGAGGCACTCGGCTATATAGCAAATGTTTTTGCAATGTTTTCAATATGTAGGTAATTTAGGAAATGCAGATTGCCTGGTCTAAGACTTCTGAAATTCACATGGGAATGGAAAAGAAAAGGGATCAGTTTGTTTCTGTATTGTCGCTTGCTGATGGGCAGAGAAAAATAACTAGAAGAATCATGGAGAAGGAGTGACTTTGTTCAGCCATGAAGTAATTTAAGGTACGTACACCAGAGAAGACTGACTTAGTGTTTAGTGTCTGGGTAATATTTCTGATATTAACTGCTTGCTTTGACTTGCCAAGTAGATAATGTGGATAATTTTCTACAGCCTACAGGTAGGGTGTTAATCCACTAAAGACGTTTAGATTGGGTTGGTCCTGTCTAGATGCTTAACTACAAAGCTTTCCCTGGTTACTGAAGCAGTTCCCCTCCTGTGCTAGAGAGCCATGGGGGGAGGAATATGAGGAAGAAGTGGAAGCTCATCTGCCCACCCATCAGAAAAGCAAAATTCAGCAGCTGCCATGGGGAAACCCTCTTCTTGCTGAACCAGGAAAGCAGCAGCAACTGAGGAGCAAGAGGGCGCACAGAGCATGCGATACCTTCTGTACAGGATGGCACAGTGACAGCAGAGATACTGAGTGTCCCACCTCTGGACCAGCAAGGTAAGGTACTGCTGGGAAACAGGGCTTTGAGTTACTCTCTCTGAAGAGATGGTTGAACTTTGAATTTAATTTGGTTGTTCACTTAGAACGTGGGTAGCTAATGCTGGAGTTAGAGGCAAGAGATGCTGTCACTGGGCTCCCCCAAGGCTTCCAGAGCATGGACATCAGTAGTTATTTCCAGCTGGGTGTTGTGTGCCGTGGTTGCTGAGCAGTGATAAGCCACCAGCCCAACTCCTGGGTGCAAAGGTGCTCATTTCCTAGGGAGAGGGTGACCAGTCAACTCCCTTTTGGCTATGTCTCCAGTGACTAGTTCAAACAGCTCCTAGCCCTGCCTGCCTCCAAGTCCAACCCTTTGGTGCCCTTCTCTTTTGGATGCCTCAGCCAGACGACAGGTTTCACCATACTGGTCAGGCATCTGAAACTCAGTGGCCCAGCATCAAGCATCTGGACACACAGATCCTCTTTTGATTCACCCCTGCATCTAGAAAGTGTGTAGAGACTGTGTTAATTTTTTTCAGCTTCCAAAAGAAGTCTGGCTCCAAATAAGATGTGATCTTACAGACTTGGAGAAGTACATATGATTTTGGTGCCTTTCAGCCATTAGAATGCTTCACGGACAGATTTTTCTGGTAGGTAATTTGGTGGTCCTTCCTCTGCTAGCTCACTCTTAGGCCTTTTTCAGCTGAGCATGTAAAAGAAGGGCATTGAAACACATGGGGCTTCACCAACCTTGCTAGGTCTTCCCTAATCTAATGAGAACCTCAGCTGCGTTTCAGAAACCAAAATGGCATGGACCTTACTTGGTGTTTATTTGTAACCACATACGAGACATGTACTATATATGCCCTTGGGACAATTTTATTGCAAAAGATAACAGCAACTTGTATTCATAAGCACAAAATAGCTTGTATATGTTACAGAAGGAGTTCTGCTGCTTTCTTCGAACAAATGTACCCCTTTGAACATTTATGAAGATTTATACATACGTTATCTTGTTTTTTAATAAAACAGTATTTAGAGACTTTAGTAGATGGCAAGTATTTTGGTTATTAGGAAATGTAAAGGTTAAGAGGAGAATGTTCTGTGCTGATCCACTCTGATCCACTCTTTTTTTTTTTTAATGGAAGAGTGTATTCTTACAAGTTTTAAGGCTTACGCTTAAGTTTACAGTGTTTATGAATAGGACATCTAAGTTTAGATGAGAGTTGGATTAAATGACACTTTGAGATCCAATATTTTCAAGGTTATCCTGAGAAGTTAATAAAAATGCACATGGGCAACCTTAGTTATTTTGTAAACTTAAGAAAAACCATTTAAACAGCAGCAAACCCTGAAGTGCCCTTTCTGATGTTTGGCACGGAAGACAGCTGTGCAGCTTCCCTGTGGGAGAGCGCTTGAAAGCTTGCTGTGGTTGCTTGCAGTTTAAGTTTTTGGAAGAAGTTAAAATGTACATCCTGGAGAATATGTGTGGCTCTGACTGTTCCTAACGTGTTGGCTGTCTGTGCTGTGCTTTAAGCAGAGCACAAGCAAAACATTTGGGAGTCTCTTTCAAGTGCCACTCTTCTGTGCTGCAGGAGTACGGCCGTTACAGAAAACAATATGTGGTTGTAAAGTGTTGCATTAAAAATTAAACCACAATATTGAGTAGCTACAAGTTAAGACTTAGGTCTTTATCTCAGCTGGCCCCAAATTAAACCCTAAGCAAACAGGTTTTCAGACAATAAATCTGGTGTCTGAAGTCCCCAGTAAATTCAGTTTATGCATTTAAGTTTTGTCCAGCCTGTGTAATGTCCCTTGTTGACAGAGAACGATGCTTTCAGCAGAACAGTAGTGAGGGAGGTGGCTCAGAAGATGTGGGATATCAGGGGTTGCTCTGCTTCTAATTAACTCTCTATCCTCAATCTTTACTTTTTTTCAAGCTAAGAGGCTATTGCTTTGGAAGTGCAACAGCACAGATCAGCGTTAAAAACTCTGCATGCAAATTTATTTTATGTCTTTGTTTTGCTTTTTTGGAAGCTGATGGTGCTCCGCACCTTCTGTCTGGGTAGCATGATTGTATTCATGATGCAATAGTTAAAGCTGGAACTGAATGTTTCTTCTAATAGGACAATCAGAACCTTCCCTGTATAAAACTGCTCTTTAATCCAGGATTGGTTTTGATAACCTCTTGAGAGGACCCCAGCCTGTCTTATGTTATCACACCATGGAGATCATGCAGCATCTATCATTCTCATGAGTTTGCATTATGCTTGCTTAATTGGTACTTTTTTATCTACTTCAGTCATATTTCCAAAAATAATGATTTAAGAGATTGTTGTACTTTTGTTGACAGAAAGGAACCTTCTTTATGGCAATTTAGTTTAATTAACAATTTAATGTGAATAATAAACGTCCCAGGTCATGGATATTGAAACTATAAATGCTATTAAAAGCCTGGTTTGTGAATAAAATCTGAAATTTGAGTTTTAATTTCTTCCTATTTCCTGTTAGCCCTGCAAGCCTGATGCTTTGTGTGTGGCTTTGATTGCCATAAGGTATGTGAATTATTGACTCTGAAACTCCATCCCTTTCCTTCAATAACTTTGCTTAATGAACATATTTTCTTAAACTGTGCTGGATGGAAACATAACTAGCAGCTGCTGCTTGCTAATTAAAGGGCAATTCTTTTGGCCCTCTTAATGTGTCTCTCCTCCCCTGCTGACTGGTGATATGGCTAGTTCTTCACTTAAGAAACAACCATGTGTTTTGAATAATCCAGAGCTCCAGTAGATTCATCTTGAAATCAATTAATAAAGCAAAAGTCAATCCCAAATTTGGGAGAGGGTGTCTGTAAATGCTTGAAATGCTTTTTTTCCCAGTATATAATACAAAATTCCAGATAATTCCCTCTTAAATCCTGTTAATGGCTCTTGAATAGCTCTCCTCACACTGAGACTGCTGTAAGCTGTTCTGAGCTGTGGTTTAATGATAGAGCGGTGGGTGTCAAATGCTTTTCCAATTGCAGGCAACTTAAGGTCACAATTTTTCTCAGAGTCTCCTCTGTCCTGGCAGCTCTCCTGTGGTCCTGCAGGCCTTCAGCTGCACCAGAGCGGAGCAAGAGAGCTAAAGGGACAGTGCACTTCTGAAAATCAAATATTAGTGCAGTGCTGTAGGAGACTAGATTCCGGTTCCTGTGTGTCAGCTGCTTTGTGGCTTGGGGGCTTTATTGGGGTTGACAAACAGTTGTAGGGTCCCACAACTTGACTCTTTCCTCTCACTTGCTGTCCAGTCTCTGCATTTGGATAAATCTCAATGCTTGAGTTTACACTAGCTGAAGCTTAACTTGCTGGCAAGAGAGTGCCTACTTTTAAGAAGGTGCTCAAATTTGAGTGGAGTCCCCCCCCTCCTCCTCCTACCCCACCAAAAAAAAAAAAGTGTTTGGTGTTTCAGCCCTGACCTGGATGCTAACTAGTGGGCAGTGCCACATGGAGGTGCTTCTGCCACAGCAGCTGAGCAGCATGGCAGTGTCCTGAATGGACCTGGCCACTTCAGCAAGCAGGTGGTATGTTTTAAGGAGCTTGTGTGTGCCCAGAGGTGGCAATCAGACCAGCCATGAGTCTGCACTGGAAGCAGCTTTTCAAACAGCTCCAGTTATTTCCTCCATGTTTACTGCCTCTTTTGCTATCAATCCAAATCAGAGTTTCTGAAGCCTGCAAGGAAAAAAAATATAAAATCAAGAGTCTACACGGAGCGTTATCATGCATAGGGACAGAGCTACAATCAATCTTGCTGGAAAGTGCCAGAGAAAAACACCTCCAGAGGGCTGGCATTACTCCTGTGGCACTTGGCATGCCTTCAGCATGGTGCCTGAGGGTCCTGCCTTGCTTGAATCCATCAGTTCCGTGGCTGGGAATTAAATTCTGTGCAAATGTTTTGGATGAGCTGATTAACAAAGCGGTAGAGGTTGTCAAATTCATCCACGAAGAAGGAATGCTCCTCATCGGGGTCCGTTGCAATGGCTTCCAGTTCATCTTGGGCTGCCCAGGCAACTCCAACAGAGTAAGCTATAACTCCTGGAAGGAAACACAGAGTTTAGAATGAGCATAAAAGTTGTCATTGCATTACATTTGATTTAAGATAAATGCTGCAAATGTAGTTGCTGGCCCATAAAAATGTGGGCAGTGAGTTGCAGTGTGCTCTCTCTGTATGAAAAGGGTATTTTCAAATTGGAGGAAAGGTCTGGTCTGTGCTTTGGAAGTTCCTTTTGCCAACCACAGAAAGGCTTAAACATCAGTAAATCTTCTGCTATGGGTCTGAACAACAGGTTCTTGTTCTGATGCAAATGTCTTACAATTGTGTTGGAAGATGTGAGACTATCCTGATTGGAAAGCTAAAGAAGAGTTCATGTGTTTCTAAGACAGTAGAAATCATAGAATTGTCTACGTTGGAAGGGACCTTTAAGATAATCTAGTCCAACCATCAACCTAACTCTGATAAAAAACCATCACTAAACTATGCCACTAAGAACTATGTCAACCCATCTTTTAAATACCTCCAGGGATGGTGCCTCAACCACTTCCCTGGGCAGCCCATTCCAATGCTTAAAATCCCCTGAGATCTCTTAGACGTAGCTGCATTTTGCTAGATTTATGTGATTTTTATTCCCCCTCCCCCCCGAAGATCCTCATTCAGGTATTAAACAGATGCTGGTCTTGTTAGAGCTCAATGAGGCCGTGGGGGAGGTGCTACCTTTCTTTCATGAAGTTTCATTCAGCGCCTTTCAAGTCGTAGCAAACCGCGTTTCTCTGGCCTGGATAAATGCTGAGGGATGCAGGGAGAGCAGGTAGTGACAGAAGAGCTTACCGTTTCGGTGAGCTGCCATGGCCGGCGCTCTGACGTCGTCGTAAGACCTGCCATCTGTAATGACAATCATGATCTTTCTTTTGTTGGGTTTGGATTTGCTGAACAGCTGCTCTGAGGCGTAGCTGATGGCTGCTCCGGTGCTGGTCCCGCCACTCCAGTAACTGATCCTTTTAATAGCACTCAGCACGTCCTGCTTCGTGCTGTACTTGTCAAAGCTGAACTCCAGCCTCTGCTCGTAGGTGTACTGAACAGCTCCGACACGGGTGTCGGTGTCTGAGATCTCGAACTCCTTGCTGATGTTGGCTACGAACTGGAGGACCGTGCGGAAGTTGCTGGTGCCGACGCTGCTGGAGCCGTCGATGACGAAGCCGATGTCGGCTGAATTGAGGCACGTCTTGCTGCAAACCAGCCGATCGGTGTCGCAGACCCGCTTCACCAAGGGCTGGACCACCTTGTGGAGGCCGAACCAGCTGGGCACATTGATGGAATAGAAACCGTTTGTCCTGCACACTGCCTGCAAGGCAACACAAGGGTGAATGCAATGGAAATTCCGTCCCCCTGTCTCAGCTGGGGTACGGAGCTAAATTGTAAATATAGGCTCCTGGGAAGAGCAATGCTGGAGTTTGAAGCAGCCCTCTCTTCCAGTCGCCATCTGCTTCTCTGGGAAATGATGTCAGTGTAACATCACAGATACTTGTGTAAGGAGACAGTTTTTCCTGCCTCTTTTTTTTTTTTAAAGCTGTGGGATGGAGCTGATATTATTGTAGTGAAAAAAATGTAATAAGCAAGTTTGCTACCTGTCAGGCTTTTACAGATGAGTTATATTGTTTGCAGAAAAAACATATAAATCCCAGAGCTGCTGTTAGTGTGGTTCTAGTGGGCATCGCAGGAGCCTGTGTGTTTGCCAGGTGGCAGGTTCAGCTCCCCTTCTTGAGGGCCACATGGAAGATTTTGTCTGCTGACAAACCATACTGCCTTGAACTGAAACCTGGGACTGAAGTTGGGCTATCCTTGGCTTATACCCCCTCTAAGTAGGAAAAAAAAACAAAGCAATTTTGGTGAAAAATGCAAAGATTCCCTGTTGTGCTGGCTCTGCCACATAGTTAAAAAAACACACCAAACAAACCATTATTTTTTTTCTAACTGAATACTTGTAGGGAACGGATTTGCAGGAGGTTTCAATAGGGTGAGTGGGGGTCAGAAGTAGAAGTGGCACAGAAGAGGGAGTGGGAGATGTCAAGCACTGGGAGGTGGGGAGTGGTGGGGACAGGCTGGATCAAATTGCCCTTGGTTTTAGTGCCTTTTGAATGTTAATACCTCAGATCTCTGGGTAAGAATATTTTGTTTAAGCCAGGCTTTATCTATCGACTTTCTCTATGTGTGTGTGAGTGTTTTAAAAGATCAAGGCACTGTTTTCTTGGTGCTTGGTCTTGACTTATATAAAGCCTAACAGCTCTAAGAGTTACAGTCCCCACCATGGGCTCCTCACCATGTCCTGCTCTCGTTTGCTCTTACTGTCCTGCTGTTATTTTAGTGTTATGATGCTGCAGTATCAAGTCACTGTTCCCTCTTTACCTTCCTATTCTGAGCCCACTCTACTCCTGCTTCTGTCATGTCCCTGACAGGTTTGCAGAAACTCACTGTAGTTTTGCCCTTTTAAAAACATTAAATGCAAATGAGACTAGAATCCAATTAGATGCTGACCAGAGACAATGCAGCTCTCCAGAGCAGCTCTGAAACTCATGGGAGATTATTTCATGGCAGAACAACACAGCTCAGATGGGAATCTGTTTTCTGAAAATACCAGATAAGTCAACCCTGCTTCCTGAGCCCAGCCTGGTCTGGCACTTGGTAGGTACCTCCTGCAGTAACTGGGTGCCAGCTTGCCCTGAAGCACTGCTGAGCTACCCTTAGTGCCAAATATGAATACGTTAAAGGCTTGCATTCTCTTTTTTTTTTTGCTGCACATGGCAGGGATTTACTCTTTTTCCAAGAGCCACCATGAAATTCATAGCAGCAGAAACAAATAACAGAAGAATAACCTGCATTAGATCAAAAGTGGAAACAAAATGTTTGAGTTATCCAGTACAGGTGAACAACTGGGATGTGCCCGTGTTGGGAGTGCACCAACATTTGCATGTGTGGGACCTCTTTGTAAATGCGACTCTGAGATGAGGTTGACAGGGCTCCTCAGCCTTCGCTGGGTGGGGGATGCAGAGCGGGAGGCTCGTGGAAAGCTCAGGCTGCAGTCGTGCTTTGTCGCACTACGGTGTGTTTGGAAAACCTCTCGTCTCAGTGTGACTGCAGGCTTGTGCCAGTGCTTAGTCAGTAAAAAGCCATTTGCTCCACAATGCACCTCAAACTGCCTTCATCCCCTTTCTGACTTCACCTGCCTGGCTCTTTGTATAGGAGACCTCAAGACGGTATAAGCGGGACAGGAAATAACCGTATGTGGTAAGAAGGAAAGGGAAATGGCCTGAATGAAACGGCCTGGAAAATGTAGTCAGAGCCAAGCTCTTGGACAGAGCCCAACCCAGTAAGTACCTTGTCCACAAAGTTTGGTTCAATAACGTTCTGCTTCTCACTTTCAGCAGCTGCTTCGATAGTGACAAAGAAGATGTTGATCCCTGATTCTCTTGCCAGCCTGGAGGCCTCCTCCACTCGATCGGTCGGCCACCCGTCCACCATCACTACAACCACGTTGGGTGCTCCACCTCTGTTTCCATTAGCATCCGAAAAGAAGTTTTTGTTAACAAATGAAAGTGCCTTCCCTGGAATAAAATAGAAGATGAGGATGAGTTACAGATCTGGAAGCACTCTGCCTGACAATATCTCACAGAATGGTAGGCAGAGGGCTGACTCAAGTGTTGGAGCTCAGGGAAGCGGTTTCTGTGGCTGTGTGAGCAGGAAAGGAGGTCACTGCTGTTGGTGCCAGTGCCTCCTGAGCCTCCTGTGCTGAATCCCATCTGCCCCCTGCCTGTGTGTGACAAGCTGGGTTAGCAAGGATTCCTGATGTGTTGGTGAGACCTGCTCACGAGGAGAAAGGTAAATCTGCTCTGGAGCAGCACATGCAGGTCATGGTGGGAGCAGTACCCTTCTGTGTGCCCTGCTGTAGCTCTGAGCACAGCTTCCACACCCAGTGAGGAGGTGTGGGCTCACTACAGGCTCTTGGAGCACTCCCTGAGTGGAGGGTGTGCAAGTAGTCCCATCACCTACCAATGTTGGAAAGTCCACCTTTCTGTGAGATTTTCACAATGGCGTTTCTTAGGTCCTTGGAGTTGTCATAAGTTTTTAAGTTAAATTCTGTGGAAGGGTCATCGCTAAAAGAAGAAACGAGAGCAATTGTCAGTTTTTTGCTCCACATGCAACAATCCAAAAGCTGTGGGACCCATCTGTGCTTCCCAGCTCCTGAGACTGAGCTGGTGTGAGACCTTTAGCACGTATCAGCTGCAGAGCTACAGCTGCCAGTGTGCAGTTGTGCCCCACAGCAATGGGAGTAGCTGCTCAAGAAGCTCTTACCCGTACTGAACGACGCCCATCAGAGGACCAGCGCTGCCGATGCCAAGGGCTTGAGCCACATTACCAAGGAACTGCTTCTGAAGCTGAAAGCGGCGTTTGCCAATGCTCCAGCTCCCATCCATCAAGAAGGACAAGTCAACCTTGCAATCTGAGGAAGGACATGGAAACAAAGGAAATATTTTTGGTCTCTTCTGATAGCTGTGCTTCTTGTGAGGAGAAATGGCCTAAAAAATCTGCATACTTGTCTTGCTGCGCAAGCTCTACTAAAAAGCCTTTAACAGGGACAAGTCACAGCTGCAGCTCAAGTTGGTCCTGCTCGTTGGTAAACATGGTCCTTTGCATGATTTTCTCCCATACAACATCCAAGTCCAGCTGGACGACAAAAGGGCAAGAAGCTTTCTCCAGGGTCAGTCTGGCAGTACCAGCACTGCATTTAGGGGACCAGGGAGGAGAGGTCAGTTGCACAAGCTGGCTCGTGTCCTGTGTCCTCAACGCTGCTGCTTGGGCTCAGCTGGCTTTATTCACAGCTCAGAGGTGGTGAGAGTTTGTAAAGCCAAATGTCACCACTGGATCTTGCAGTCTGGCTACCTGCAGAGCACAGGCTACAGGGATTTCCTTGGCAGTGCTTTTGTGGACTTAGTTGGTATAATAGATGTAACGGAAACAGTTCTTCACATACTGTATTAATACTGCTCAGAAGGGAGGGAAGAGCCACTCAGTTCCCTAAACACGTGATGCCCGGGATGTGCCCTGGGGCAAAGGATGTCATGGGGTCTCTTCAAGGAGCTGCTGACGGCAGTCCTAGTAATGAGCATCATTCAGCAACTTCATTCTGGGCTGGAGCTAACATCTGAGAGGATGATTTTGTTTGGTGCATTCAGACTGAACTTGTATTCTTTTCACATGTGGCTGTAGGCTCATACCCGTGTGTGCAGCAGCAGCATCATCGTGCTGTTATGTGTTGCCTCTCTGGGCTAAAATCAGTATTCTAGAAAAGCTACACCTGTACCCAAACAAACTCTTCTCTCTAATTACACCACAGCTGAACTTGATCTTTGTGTTGTTGCAAATGCTGTCTTCATCTCTGCCCACCTGCTTTTACATCTCTGTAAGTTTTAGTGGTAAAACATTCATCAGTTGGATTGTGACCAAGAGCAGGATCAAAATTTGGCTTAACTAGAGCGCTAATTAACATTTTCCCCCTACAGCGTGCGGGTCGTCCCAATCTTTTGATTTCCCCCTGATGATGCCTCCTACCAATCAGACTGTCCAAAATAGTGTGTTTTAATTATTAGGTAGCCCGAAGGCTACAAAGCCCGATTGTTCTTACTGCCTTATGCAACTGCCTCCCATCTCATTACCTTCAATTTTTTCTCCCGTAGCTGTCTGTTTTTCTAATTTTAATAATGCTGAATTATAGAAGCGTGACTGAGAACCGTGTTCATTCACAGCATATCATGAGACAAGACAGGAACCCACAACAAATAATACCTCAATTAATGGCCAAGTTTTCCTGAGTTTCCTGTCCTTCAAAGGGAGCTACACCATGCAGTCTGTATGTGGAAAGTGGGGAGTTTGTTAGCCAGCTGGGTCCAGGCATGCAAAGATTTACATACACTTACATACAGACTTGATTTCTGGGGAGGATTCAGACAGCAGGAGTGTTTCGGTTCTGGGACATTATTGAGAATCTGCAAGAGCACAGGCTAAAGGTGCTCTGGAGGGAGCTGAGTGCTTTCAGATTTGCAGGGAGGCAAAATCTGAATTATAGCTTCTGTGGTCTTGAGGTGTTAGAGGGATGAGAGGTTTGATTCTGGTGTTCTTTATCTCAGATCAACTGCTGGAAACAGCTGCGCTTGCCTGCGTCTCTGCTACCCTGAACTCTGCTTGGCTGCAGCGAGATTGGGTCTGTAGATCCTTCTGTGGATCCTTCCCCTTTTCTTCTCCTTTCCCATATTTTCTGTATTGTTTTTAGGTGTATTTGACATCTTTGGAAAAAAATATTCTTAAGTTTTAGGAGGAGCACCTGTGAATATACAGATATCCGGTTCATTAGTTAATATTAGAAGTCCTTGAAATGCCAGTTCTGCGAGAGACAGTGTTCAGCTGCTGGAGGATTGGTAAGAGAGGATCCAGATGCCTGTGGGAGAATGAAGTCCCCTCTCCAGGGTGGCTTCCCATGAATACATGGCAGATGACCCTATCTCTCCTCTCAGAGCTTGCTTTTTCTTTTTTTCTTCTACTCTGGGCCCCATCTAAAGATGTGTTAATGGGCCAGTCTGCCTTTAATCCCAAAGGGCTGTAGATTTCCTTTTCAGAGCAGGGGATCCTGCATTTCCAAACCCGGACTGAGGGATCTACAGTGCTCTCGCTGCACCCTCCTCCCCTCACTGCAGCCCCCACCAGGTCCCTTCCTCAGGTGGTTTCTTTCCCTCGCACCCACAGCTGTGGGGAGAGTGCCTGCGCTCAGCACAGCCACAGGAGCCTGCCCGGGTCAGCAGGACTCACTCGTCTAAAGCCTGGCCGCAACACACTGCTGTGCTCTCCTCGAAGTCCTCGAGTGAAGCTCTGCGCCCCAGGAATGTGGAGCTGGTCTCCCTGCCCAGGTAAGCTAAATCTTGGCTGTTATTTCTTTCCCTGTAGAAGCAAAAACCAATTACGTGTATGAGGGTGGTTGGCAAGGAGTGCTCGTTGTTCCTCTGCAAGGAAAAAATGTGTTCCTGAGTTTCTTAGGCTTTCTTGAAAACTTACCTTTTGCTGTTTTATTTGAGTGCATTCTAGCAACGTGTAATTAATAAAAAGGTATTAATTAATTATGAAATTAATTTTGATGTACATACTTGGATTCCCCTGGGAGATGGGTTCCACTGGCTTCAGATTCAGTTCTTCTTTTGAACTGAAGTCTAGAGAGAGGAAGGAAAGGCTCAGTCAGTGTGCGCTTGGTGGCTGTCCTTGCTCCTGAAGGAAGCAGGCACTCAGGTGTCTGCAGGGTCCCCCCTTTGCCTGAGGATTGATGAGGCAGGGAAATGAGGACAGGGAGCATATCCTTGGAGGTTACCTTTTTCCACCTACATCACCTCTAGGACAAAATGAGTGGAAGCATTTCTAGAAGTGCTACCAAAATCTCTCTGAGCACCAAATTTGACTCCCCTTTGCAAGTCAGTCCCCTCCCAGTAAACAGGTATCTTTAGAAAGTGTGAGCTTAATATAGGAAAAAGGATGAGAAATTACTTGGTGCCACAGAGCTTGTCCCTCCACAGCAGCCGTTTCTTTCCAGTGTCTAATCTAAATCTCCCCTCTTACAATGTAAAACCATTGCCCCTTGCCCTGTCACTACGTGACCTGATGCCTGATTGCCCGCTGGGAGGCTACAGCACACTGCAGCATCCATGGGACAGAAAGGTTGCTTTGGCTTCTCATTTTTTAATTCAGCTGCCAGTGAAGAAAGTTTCTACTGCAGGGACTACATGGTCCTGCTGCCAGCAGCACTGTGTGATTTCCCTCTGCTTTGCATCTGCTGTTGCCTGTCGCTGGGGAAGGGGCACTAAGCCAGCTGGAGCACTGGGGTTGGCCTCATACAGGAGCCCATGTGGTTGCACGTGGATGAAATAGGTAAAGGGCACAAAGATTAGCCCTACTTTGTTTATGGTAAGAGCTACAGGTTTCTGTGTGTGTGTTCTTTGAGAATTTCCCTGGCTATGACTGGCCGGGTTGGGACAGCCCCAGAGCTGGTGTTGCCTTTTGTCACTGTGCCTGCGGTGCCTGCAGTCCCTGCATGCAGCAGTATCCCTCTGCTCCTTCCCAAGCTTTGGAGTAGATGCTTTCTGCACAGGGCATAGAGGCTCTCCACCCATCCTGACGCAGAAATGCCTCCCCCCCATGGTTAATGGAGCCAGGCTTCTCCTGCCAGAGCAGGCCAGCCCAATTCGAAGGCAGGCTGGTGAGCCAGGCTCCAGCTGGCTTTGTCCCTCCTGGCTGGAGCTGTTGTCCAGCACATTGCTGGCTGGAGCTGTTGTCCAGCACATTGCTGGCTGGTGCCTCTTGTCTTGCCCCTCTGCATGCCTGGGACGAGCTCCCAGGAAAGGAGCAGGGGGCGAGGGTTTCTGGTGGTGTGTGCCTGGGGAGGGAGGCAGAGTGGTGGCACTGGAGCAGCACCGCCTGCAACTGGGCACTGGCTCCCAGCTGAGGAAAAGTGATGTTTTTGGAACAGGGGTGATGCAAAACAGCTCTATCCAGTGAAAATACTTGATGGGAGCAAACCCACCAGCTGCAGGCCTGGAGAGGCATCAGCGTGATGTGGGGAGACACCAGTGGCATGAGGGGCAAGCCGCAGCGGCGCAGGGAGGGAAAACGAGACGGGGTTAGAGGAGGAGAGTGAATTTTGGGCTTAAGCTGGTGTTCCCCTGTGGCTGCTCCTTGGTTAAATGTGAAGAAGGGTGGTTCAGCAGCCAGGCACAGTGAAGTGAAGGAGCAGGAGCTGCAGAAGAACACTTTGAAGGAAGTGGCCATGGGGCCAAGAGTTTCTTGCAGGCTGAGGCTGAGCTCAGCACTTGTGTCTGGTGACCGTGTTGCTCCACCAGCAGCCACAGCTTCCCAAAGGCAGGACAGGAAAAGCTTGCTGGTATGATTTAGCAGTGTCCCTGCTCTGGCCTTGAGCAGGTGTGTAAATGCCTGCAGGCACAGTCCCATGGACACTTTCAGATGGTTCAAACCTGCCTGACTGCCCAAAGGCAGAGCCCTCCTCTCGCCAGGTGGAGCCTGATCTGGCCCTGCCACCGGCATCCATGTCGGCCTGGTGCTGGTGGGATTGCAAGGAGAAAGAGCAGAATTAAGCTGTGAAGAAAGAAGAAGGTTAATAATGGGCTGGACCAGCTCCCTGATGCAGCTCACCCTCTGGCCATGCAGGTACCTGGGCAGAGAATGGCTGGCAGGCAAAATGTCTCTTTTTGCTGACAGTGCTGTCTTTACGGTGAGTTTATCCAATGCAGGAGTTATGGGTGACATGAGACAAAGGGAGCAGTGACTTGGACCCATACATAGCCTCTCTTTGTGAATCACATGGATGAGAATGATTGTGGTTTTTTTTTTCTTTAAAACCTGAAATAGCTGGAAGCTTGCCCTCCTGTGTATGTTCTGGTACAGGCTTCAATTACATGGGCACACAACGGTTCCTCAGTAATAGACCAAAGCCACGCGTCACCCTGCAGCCTGCGCACTGCCTACCTCGCATGTGCCAGCTTGGTATCCCATATGTGCAGTTCTCCCCACTTGCCTTATTTGCAGAACAGAAAGTAGGTGGATTTAACACTGTAGTGAAATTAGATATTAACATGTACCATCCATTTTAGCAACTGTATTGTATAGTGAAGCTAATTCATAGTTATGCATTTATCTGCATTCAGTAAAATCTGTATCCCTTACCCAGCTGACATTAATTTTGTTGGTATGGAAAACCCAAATGTAAGCAATGCAGCACTTTCAATTTTTATTTGCCAGTGCAATTACCAGTTCTTGAAGGTTGTGGGGTCAGCTGGGTGATTTGTGCTTAGTGTAACAATAAGGTCACCCACCAAATAGTCTTCCCCAACTAATTGGGGAGGTGGTCAGTCTCTATAGGCCTCCCTGTTCTGTCAGTCCAATTTAATGTTGTTATTGCCATGGGAATTTCAACTTGCTGCGTGGGCAGTCTACTCCATGCTAATTAAAGTTCCCTTCACTGATTGTCACAGCTGTCCATGCTGATTAAACTTCCCATTCATTTAAGTAAGACAGCAGTGACTACATCCATGCCAGAAACCATTCCTTTGAAGTGACAATCTGAATTCATCAGATTTTATCACACTACTCTACGCAGGCACTTCAATTGCTGAGAAACTATTAATACGACATCCCTTCCCCCATGCCCAACCTCTTATTGCATTTAATGCAATCTATCATTTTCTGCCTCAAAATACCCCTCTGTCCTAGTGCTGTAGGTTATTCTAAATAACCACGTCTTAAGCTACAGAGGGTAGAAACACTTCCTCTCTCTGGCTCAGACTGCTGCTGCTGGAGAAAGGGAGATCTGTTCATGTCTGGGACGATGCAAATTTTGACTCAACAGCCACCGTTGCTGACACTGAATTTACAAACCAATGCCTATGGGCTATGCTGCTCGTCACAGCCAGTGCAAGGATTAGTCATGCCTCAGCTTTGAAGTAAGCAAATTGTTCAAGGAAATGGTCTTTACAAGGGCCACTGGGCACAGCCCTGTCTAGCAACAAAACCCATGATGGAAAAGACATCTTATATTGGACAGTCCAGTCCCTCCTAAGAGAGAGAATACCCAGCCATGAACTGGCCTGTAGTCCGTGTAGTCTGCTTTAAATGTTTCTGAGGAAAGGGATCCTTAAATACTGAACATGTAGAATCTGCAGTTGGTAACTGCCCTTAATTAAGGGCTATGCAAGTCTTGATTCTGTTGATACTTGAGCCTGGTAGAAATGTAAGGTTTTTTTTTTTTCCCTTGCTCAGCAGTAATTATAAATACATTGTCATCTCCATATTGTCAGTTTTTAAGGCTAAAATTTCAGAAAATGTCAATGATTCTCATTATTCTTTACACTCAGCTTAAACTCTCCTTATCTGAATGTCTTTCCGATGTACATTGACATCAGAATAATCTGTCATCTTCTTCACTGATTGCAGCTCTAGACTGTGATCCCAACTATGGCATTCCCAAAAATACCTTATTTACAAAGAGATTTCAGTAGCTAGAACCCCTTCCCTGGGGTGTAAATGCCAGCTCTTTCCAGAGCTCGTCTCTTCTGCTCCTGCTTTAGGCAGAACTCGAAACTGATGCAAGCACAGAATAATTTTTAGCTACTAAGATGTAAACAACATGCCTACTTTATAATTTTAAACAATGTAATTACTGCTTAAAATGAGATTGTTATCAGCAGTGTCATAGGCCTGATGAATACATTTAGCTTTTCCCATGTGTGATGGAAACCCATTATTCCCAGACTAGTTACTGGATGCTTTAAACATTTACCTGTGTCAAAAAGGCTCAATCCAGGTTTCCACAAGTCAGTTTCCATTGCTTTCACACATGAAAGAGAAGAAAAATTATTGCTGAAAATAATGGAATTACTAGAGATTACAAAGTTCGGATTCAATTTAGAAAGATCAATTCATACAACGAGTTAGCATTAACAATGGGGAGCTAAGGAAATCAGTAAACTTGGAAATCTCTATGCACACTTTTCAAGCCATATTTAGGAGCCTCATATCACTGCCTCCAGAGCAGTAATCTTTTTTTTTTTTCTTTATGATTTGAAATATCCCCCTAGATCTGTTTTGGTCTTGTTTCTCTAAATTGTATTGATACCAAGGCAAGTATACTCACTTCAGCATATTTTTGCCTGGTTTAGATTGTTTTCCACTGAAAATCTGCAAGTACCTCTCATCTACAGATTTCTATCCCTCAGTCTACCCGAACACAAAGAAGTTGTTTAAATTTTGCTTTAAGTCTATCAGGCATGGAAAACTTTTTTTTTTTTTTTAAGCCTGCTGAAATGCTTTCCCAAAAAGTGATGTTTTCCTTGACCCCTCACAATCTATCTCCAGGATTGTTGAGAGTGGTTTACAAAAACCTATATTTCAGGCCCATTGAATCCATACTTCCTTCTGTGCCTGAGTTTCCCTGCTCAGACTGGCAGCTGGTGTGCTCTTGACCAGAGCCAGTGGGTGAACCACAGTGTAAGTTTGGAAAAAGCCATGGGTTTGCCAGTGTCCTCAAACCTAGCGACAGGACTGACCTTGTCCTGAGGCTGCCATCCCAGCAAGGAGCTATCAGATTCTCTTTGGGAGGGAGACTTGTTGCTTGAGACAGATGGCTGAGTAAAATGTGTGGCCTCCCTTAGGGCAGGAAGAACTGTGTCATGTTTCCCCCTTTCCTCCTTACACTGAGCACTGCTTAGGCACCTTATGAAGAATCTAAAAACTGAGGAAAGCAAAGTGCTGAGAAGTCAGTCATGATACACACAGAAGTTTTGCTGTGATTTTTCTTAGGAGGAGAAGTAGGGTGAAGGAAGGGCAGGCCTTGGTAATGGGGAAGGAAATAGGAGGAATGTTGCTAGTTTATCATCCACCTGGGAAGGGTTGTTAGCCGGGATTTTGTACATCCCTCAGCAGAGTCATAAGGAAACAGCAGCAAATGCAGCTAGGGGTGCTGGTTGCATAGCAGGAGGACCCTATCTATAGAGAAGAGCTGGTGCTCTTTTGTTATCAGTGGCCAATGTGTCTCCTCAATGCTGTCACTGAGAACAACAGCAGATTTCATTGAAACCAGCTTGTGGATAGATAATCTCAAAAAGTGTGCTTCACCCTCCCAGGGTGGAGGAAAAGCATCCAGTAACTGCAAAAGAAAAAGATTCATATGAAGCTACTTTTCAGCCTGATTAACTGATAAAAAGAGCTAAAGAGAAAATCTTGAAGAAGACCCAGCACTTCTTGAGTCCTCTGTACAAATGTGCTGCTGTGTGAGTTACAGTGGAAAACGTTCTTAAAGCAGTAGGAACTGCATGGCACGTGGGACCAGCTGAGGAGCTGGACAAAGATCTGCCCATCTTTTCTCTTCTTTGTAAGCAGGGCTGTGAGCTGAAGGATGCAGAGCTGTGGAATGTGCCTGTCCCATGTATCACAGCTTTGCTTCTGCTGCCAGCTCATTGCCAGGGACTACCCTCAGAGAACAGACTCCTCTAACTTCTCTGACTGTTTAAGCTCAAAAAATACAGACAGATGCTTTTCAGAAAGACAGACAAATGCTGAAAAAGGAAAAGACTGCTTTTTGTCTGTAGCTGTGCTAAAGTTTTTCTAGATTAACTCTTCTCAAGAACTACTTCAACTCAGATGACTGCAGGTTCTCTAGTCTGTCCAAATCCCTATGGGTGAGAGCTATTCATTGCTTCTTTGAGCCGTCTTCATATGACTCACACCCTTTTGAAACCTTATGTGGTAAGAAAGTCCCTATGTTTTCCTTCTTAATGAAGAAAAGCACTAGATAAGTGCCAAGGATTTTGGGTAGCTGGTTGCAAGTATGCCAACTATACAGCTTTCCGAGTGACCTGTAAATCCAGGCAAAAGCTCTATTTCTTGCATGTAGTACTAGACATATAACGAAGAAAGCTCTTAGTGAAATGCATACCTGAAAGGGAAATTATTATTCTTATAAGTAGCAAGGGCTTTTACTTTTCCACTTGATGATGCCCAGAAAAATCAAGTGTTGATTTAAAAAAAAAAAAAATACACCACCACAACTGTTCAGTATAATTATCTTCAAAAAAATTCTAGGCTATGTGAATATGTGATTTCAAGTGAGTTAATGGGCATTTTCAAGAGCTTGGAAGAGTTGGGACCTTCTGAAGAACGTGCAGCGAGAAGCTGCACAGGCAACCAGTGTGTCAGGGAGGGTGTTTTCCCAGCCCACCCTTTTGCTAACCTGACCTGAATAAAGGAAGTTCCTCAAAAGCCTGGCCAAACCCACAGAACTGATCACTGTTGTTTGCAGAGCAGCATGTGTATGCTTGGTAGGATCAAGAAAAACAACTCTCCTTTCCAAGAAGGCAAGGATTTGTTCAGAATTTCCTTTGATGGTTAGAAAAATTGGCTACAGCAGAAACAACACATGAGGGCTGCCAAAACCTGGGCTGAAAAAAAGATCAGGACTCATTGGGAATATAGCAAGTATCTGTGGGTTTTTCCCTTCTTGTGCTGTGATGGAGAAAACAGAATCATTCATTGGGGAAAATTTGTGCTTTGTAATCACCTTCAGGGGGGACCTTAAGGTGCCTTAAGCAATTGGGTGGGGGCAAACTCTGATGTAAGACTCAGCACAGTGTTCCCCCATTTCTCTGGCAAATCTTTGGCTAGCCAGCACATCCTTTGGGCCACATGTTTGGGGTCTTCCCATTTCAGCCCCGCCAGGAGCAGAAGTCTGTCACCACAGACTACCCCTGCCCTGTATGTGGCCAGGTCATCAGTGCATTGCCACGACTAGCATGCTTACAGGCAATGTATTTGTTCTGCATAGGCAAATGGTGCCCCCCTGCTTCCCCTCTGGATTTTGTCAAGGTCGAAGGAAGACAAAGGACCACAAAATCCGTGAGATTAGGAAAAATAGAAATGGCTGTGACATCAGAGGGCCAAAAAGATACGAGAAAGACAAACGCAGATGGAGACGAGGGAAGAGGAGACTGAAAGAAGGAGAGGTATAAAAGTGAGGAAGCAGAGTCAATCTTAGGAGGAGAAGGAGTGTATACATTTTCAATATGCTGCATGTAGGTCAACTACAAATTGTCATCTTGATGGGGCAATTGCTGAACTTAATTGGCCAGTATTATGCAGAAAGTCCTGCTGCATAATAACATGCTTTAATCTCGACACCAGTGACCACTTTGCTCTCTCCTGTTGCAGTACTCCTTCTGTGCTTACCAGCTCTCACCAAAGCCCTCAGAGACCCGGGGGCACCCTCAGGCTCTGCAGCCTCTCCCTCCCCAGGGGGCTTGGCTGCCTGTGCTTGAGACCAGCTCCACTGCAGCACAGCTCTGTCGCCCTGGCCCTGGTTTGGGTGCAAGGGCTGTGTATGAGAAAGGGCTGTGGGGAGGCATCCATGGGGACCTCCACCCACACTGCTCAGGGACAGCATGAAAGCACCTACCCTCGCCTTTGCTCCTTGCTTCTTTGCCTAGTCTTGTACCCTGCTATCCTGATCCTGGCCTTGTCTTGCTGGTCTGGTGTCCTGTCTCAGTTGGTCAGACCTGCCTCACCACTAGGCACTTGCTTGGGCTGTCGGCTGGCCCTGGGTACCACCACTAGACCCGCTCGACTCTTCTTGTTGGGTGTCTGTGGGTCTGCGGCCCTTGTTGGTGAGGGCCAGTCCTGACTGCCCTGCTGACACCCCAGCTCCTGTCCCTCTCCCCGCTCTGGCTGCTCCTGGACAAAATCCATCTCTGAGGAACTTTGTTGTCCCGTCAAAGGAGAGTTAGCGTTTGTATGTGCACCAGGTGCACTGGAGCCTTAGGAATTTGTAAGTGGCCTTGCAGAACGCCTGCTGACGGGGCTGCTTCCTGCTGAAGGATGGTGAATTGCTCAGCCAGGGAGGAAGGCAAGTCCGGGTGATGTGTCTACCCTCAGTATTAAAGGCAACTTCTATGGTTGCAATCAACCTGGAGGCTCCTGGGAACAACAGGAACAGAAGACTTAGCTCAATAGCAGACGTGAGAGGCTGCACAGAGCTGCTTTTCTGTTTCTCATTTTGACTAACAAATAAGGAAAATTGCAAACACTGTGGTAGATGTTGATTCCCACGGCCTAAAACAACAGCTCACCAGTGACTGAGCTGTCTTTTGCCTTTCTCAGGCAGGAAGCTGCTAGTTGGGATTCAGTGCGTGAGGCTTGCCCTGGTCCTCCTCCAGGACACACAAAACCGATTTGCAGTACTGCCTGAGGACTAATTTTGGGTTGTTAAAACTATGAAAGAGCAGAAAAATCTGCTGCTAGCAGTGTTGCTCACCCAGGTGGGCTGGAGAGCTGGCAGCCCTCCAGAAGGCAGCAACAGGGTCTTGGCGCTGGATACCTGCGTGATCCAACAAAGAGGAGAGAGGTTAGATGTCAGCAGGAAAGGAGAGAGAAGCACGGTCATAGGGGATGTGATGGCCACAAGCTGTCCTGCACATGTTTTCAAACCAAATGAAAACTATGGGTTTAAGAAAAAAAAGAATTTAAAAGCTGAAAGAGGTTGGCAAAAGCAGAATAGTTTAAATGTTAGTAGGTACTGCATGGTGCAGCTGTTCACTGGTGCACTAGAAAAACTGGTAGTGGGTACCGAGGCTCTGATCATGCTCAGGGTCTGGAAACTGAATACACATCTCTTCTCAGGGTCAGACCTTCACCCTCCAAACTTAAACAGACACAAAGTTCCCCAATTATTTTGCAACTGAAATTGTTATAAAAGACCTTTATAATTGGTTTTAGAATACTATTTTGAGAACATTTCTAAGTTTATTCCAGTTTCTTTTTTTTCCTTAAAGGTCACACTAATGTCACACAATAACCAGTGTGATATCTACCCTCACTGCATCCTGCTACGTATGTGGTTAGGAGTGAAAAACGATGCATTACTGCATCACTTAATAGATGTGAGTAGTGGAACTAGCTAAAGGGAGGAGTTAGAGAAGGGATTGTGATGCCTTTACCTGTACTGGACCGTAAAATATTCCTGTTACTTGCAGATGTGGAAGACCCCCTGAATGCTTTGAAAATATTGTATTGGTTAGTACATGGGACTTAAACACAAGGTTTTCTAGAATTTTAGCATTACAAATCTACTAGTTATTATTAATTTAAGACATACCTGTATTCTGTCCTCTTCCTTGTGCAGCCTGAACCTGTCCTAAGTAGACATCAAAATGGAAAAAAGTTATTTGTACCGTGTTTGGTTCAGGACTTCTGCTATCTGGCTTTTCCACTGAAGTGTCTTTTTTTTTTTATAGCTGTCAGAGTTAATCATTCATATATAGAGAGTTCTCATTAATATACTTTCTCACATATTAAATATATTTTGAGTCTGCTTAAAAAAGGATTGACTTGCTCTGTCTGTCATATAGATCAGCCTCGTTAACATTCCCTTCAGTTATGAGTATTACTTGTACAAGTCTCTGGTTTGCGTTTAGAAGGTTTGTGGTTACTGCTGTGATTTGCTTTCCCTTGTAACTTTGCTTCTCTCACTCACACTGGTTATCTATGTTTATTTCTATTTCAGTACCATTCAATTGTGCTGGTTGTGTGAGGAAGGTTAAAAAAACTCCAAATCCAAAACAACCCCCCAGATTAGATACTACTCTTTCTGCAGAGACTGAGTGGATACAGGCAAGCAGGCAGACTGTAAATAATGAGACAATGACAAAAATAATGGGGGAGAATTCATGTGTCTGAAATGTCTTCACCATTGTCAACACAAAAGCCTTTTTTTTAAGGTGACGGGGTTATTAAATTCCCATTGTTAACTAAAGGCTCAAAGCATTTGCAGATGAAAACCACATCTTTAATCATGCCTTTCATTTCATTAATTATTCTTAAGAAGCTTGTTAACCAATTTAACCTTTAACAAGCCTTTATTCATTAGTTTTCCCAGAAAGATTAATTCTAAAGCCTGGTGAAATCAGTGGGAAAGTTCTAGCTGACTCCTGTGAACACTGGACAAGGGCCCATGAGATTTTTATCAATAAGATATCATAAATGAGACCATTTTGAATGGTTGTCTCAAAAAACAGGAATTGCTGCTCCCTAGGAACTTGATATTGCAAAATTAGGTGACAGCGAATAGCTTGTGTTTGACCCAAACTCGAACCTTCACAGGCCACAGGAAGCCCTTTGAGGGGATTTCTAGGAGGTGCTCTGAGAGACCTTGTAAACTCCAGATGCCAAAGAGATCCTGTTTAAGGAAATAACAGGCTCATCTGCCAAAACTGTTGAGGCTTTTTAAACTCTGTAAGCTCAGAGCTCTGACTCCAGATGGACCACAGCTAGCCCAGGCCGAGTTTCCAGGCTGTGGAGGGGAAAGTCTGTCTGTGCTGTATGGGGTGTGCAGGCCATGCCTTCCACGCGGGAGATCAGTATGTGCCAAAGAGGTGGAAGAAAATTAACTCTAAGCCCGAGAGCTTGCCTTGTTCGGGTTTGCCACAACTGAGCCCCAATGTGTATACAACACTCTCTATAAGGTCAGTAGAAATGGAGTACAAGAGGGTAAGAGAGAGATTAGCTCAGTAGCAGAAGTATTTTATGCCACTTCTTTCATGAATTAACCCTACCCCCCCACACCCATGTTGGCAATGTGGATTCCTCTCTATGCTCCTTTTGACTGTTCCTGACTTTGGGGCTGTTCCCTCCTGCTGTACTGCTAGAGGTGTGTTACCACCATCCCTGTGGTAAGCTGGTTTCTGCCATGCCTTCCCTGGCTGGGGCAAACATGGTGGTGGTAGAGGGGGAAAGGTTTGAATCGCACTTCCATGGTCTGCAAGGCTTGTTCTTCCTTCAAATCTGAGATGCCAGTGAGCCTCCAGCATCTGAGTGTGTGCTCATTAAAGCACAGCTCTGTGCAAGCTGGAGGCAGGACTAGGAGAAGTCTGTAACAAACCAGGGATGGACAGTCACCAGGTGAATTCCAAGAACCGGTTCAGAAACGAAAGCAGTAGAGTAGAAAAACCTTGGCTGGCAGCAAGTCCTGTAGTGAACAGGGAGGTGTGGAAGCGGTAAAGGATGGGAACACCAGAGACAAACGCAATTTGAAGTGGACCTTACAAATGGTGGGAACTGATTTGAGAAGGCAAGCAGCTACTCCATGCACAAAACATGCCTGGCCTTCTGTAACTTGGTCAGCACCTTTGATGGGTTAAGTAGTCAGAGTTAACTTGGAGGGAAAGGCAGCATCGCATCAAAAAATAAATGCCAGCTCTTCTCCTTAGTACCAGGATGGAACCCTTACCCAGTGCTTCCTGAAGGTATGATCCCTGGTGGCCTGGCTACTGGAGAAGAGCTTCCAATGCTTTCTCTAGCACTTACACTACTGTTGTGTCCTCAGATTTTTATTTTTTTTTTTTTTTTTCACTAGTAGAGTAAAAGTTGCAGCCCTGGATGAAAGTGTACAGTGTGAAAGTGTGCAGTGGTAGGCAGTGCCCAGCTTAGAGTTCCCATCTGAAAAGAGTCGCAAACTTTGAACTGAGCTGGGGACAGAGTGCAGGGCAGCGCTGTGCCCAAGGATGCCCAGGCACTCGCTGCCTTATGCTTGGATGCCAGCTCAGTGGCTCAGTGTGGCACTGGGGATTGTGACATGACTTATGGGTGCAGTGTTCACAGAAGTACTGGATTTATTCCCAATCCTCACCTAGGGCCCAAGCAGTTGTGTGAGAGAGGATTGCAGGGATAGGCTGGGAGAGGAGAGGGCAAGTGAATTTGTGGCCCTTGGAGTGTACTTGGTTGACTGCTGTTGGAAAGAAGCAGAAGCCACCGTTGTACCAGAGTGTGGCTGAACTTAAGGTTGTGCCCAGACCAGGAGAGAGTTTGCATCTGCTTTCAAAGCCTGCTGCCATTGCTGCTTCCCCCTCGGGATGGTCCTTTACCGCACACTGCACTAGAGAAGTGCTGCACTTGCTAGGAGAGCGGATAAGAATAAGCTGTCAAATGTCATGCTCATCGCATCAGTGGTTTTTCATTTAGCAGTTTTGCCAGATCAAGTGTTTGAAGCAGGGGTCTTGCAATGGTGATATTTTCCCTGTTTCTGTGTGTTTGATGAACAGACAATAAAGGGCAAAGAACAAGAGTTCTGCTCCTCTTCTAATACTCTAATCTTCTTTTCTTTTGCTCCTGTGAATTTTTGCCAGTACCAGTGGCTAGAAACACCAGAGCTAAGAGCAGCCACAGCCAGGCTCAGTCTGACTGCTCTATTTCGAGGCTATTTAGTTTTGAGTCATCTTTTGCTGGCAAACTACCAATGCCCTTTGAGACATAGATTTGTAAGCCAAGGTGGACAGGAGAACATTTGATTCTGTCTGGTCAAGCCAAACTCTGGATAAGGCCAACGGCGCCATCAGAAGCTCTGGCCTAAATAATAAGAGTGAGTCCTAAAGGCTCCTCAGATGGTGAAAACTGATAAACTGCTTTGTATATGGTCATTGTTTCAAAACTATATACTTTCTGGATTTTTAATTTTTATTCAGTGCTTCTCTTTTAAAATCAAGAAGAGATCAGGAGAATTCAGAAAGCCAGATACTGAGTTCACACATACTAGACATAGTCCTAGAAATGAAGTCTGAGAAATCAGAAGTAGGTCTCCGCCACTGCCGCAGCTAACAGGAACCTGTTCCTAAGTCTGATCACTTGAATCTTTTGGGAGTTAATTTATGTTTAGAACTTCAGTAAAGAAAATTTTGAAGAAATATGGATCCAAATTGCAACAAAGTGACCATTGAAAGACTTGAAAAAGGGAGTGCTTTTATTTTTTTTTCCTGGTTTTTTGACTAAAGGTTTGGTCTTACAAAAGACAAATAAAACCTTCCCACTGATTTCAGCGTTGCCAGAACTTTACCCTCAATAAGCGTCTCTCACAGACTGGGAAACCTCAAATAGGGTTTCCTAATTGCTAGTAAAGACAATAATGGCCTCTTCTGTGCTCAACTTGCAGGAATAGGAAATAGAAAAGAGAGCAATAAGCAGCACCAGGTTTACAGGCACATTAGGTACTGAATGATGCAGATTCTCACTGAATTTAAACCCCTTTGAATGGTGTTGGCAATTCTGTAAATCCTTCCATACATACACCTGTGCATTTGACTCTGTGTGATTAACTCCTCAGGCCCCTGCCCTTATCCTGGGCTTGTGGCTAAATTTGACTTAATGATGCTTTCCCTCAAGATCTGAATTACTCCAAAGGCACCTGCCCTGCCATGTGCTTTGCTCTGAATTCCTCAGCAGCAGCGGGGATGGCTGCAGTTATGTATGTGAGAGCAAAGCTGAACTCAAGGCACTCAGAAATAGCAACACAGCATAAAATATAATGATGGCCCAGCTCCCTTTTCACTCAAAAGCAATCATATCCCTGTGCTCAGAAGCTTGCAAACAGTTGAAAATACTCTCCTTTACTTGACTACACAGCTGAGCAATTACATATTGTATGGGAAAATGCCTCTAAATACTCGCATTGCAGGCTGTGGGCTGGAATGGTAGCTGGCTTCTGGATTGGGATGCTGAACTCTGAGCAGCTGCCACTCTGCTGTCAATAACACAAGTGGCATGCCAGGAATAACATCACATTTATGCCAGGCTCAGAACCACAACCCAAGGTTTTTGAAGGAGCATTGGTTTAATGTAAATTAACATTTCCGAGCTCTCAGCCCTAAATTTAGATGCCTATGCAGCCTTCTGCACCATGTATCTTACAACTAAAGTCTGCCGTTGAGAGAGTAAGACAGAACAAAGCAGTAGAAAAATATAATTCAAACAGCACAAACTTTGTGTCAAGTGTCGCAAAACCCAGCACTTGTCGAAGCTGAAATGTGCAGATATTCATTGGAAAAGCTTCCCCAGAGCTGTGGGTGATCAGCATCTTTGACATTCAGGCCAAGTGTCTGTTTTTCAGTTTAAATCCAGTCTTGGATTCAGGGATTGAGTTTGCTGAGGCTTGAAAGGGTATTGAATCAATGCTGCCTTAAAATACTCTCTACTGCATGCCTTGCAGCACATACTTCTTCACCATACTTACTTGATGCTGCAGCTATCACAGATGAATATGCTGGGTGGACACTGCTAGAACCTAAAAAGAAGACATTTTAATTTTCAGCCACTGAAACCAAACAACCCTGTGCTAATGAATAAGAATTAACGAATAACAAAAGATTAAGGAAAACGAGGTATGCAAAAATCATATAAGAATTCCTTCATAATGTTTTCATCTTTAAAATCCTAAAGCTGTTACAAAAACATATTACCACTTTTATTTACTGCAAGTTATCACAAAATTAATTCTAAAATGAGTCTTGACCTATTTGTTAAATTCTCAGTCCAGACACATGAATCAAAGAACTCTTTGTTTGCTCCTGTACCTGAAAATCATAAAAGTGTTTGGGAAAGGAGAGCTTACTCCCACAATATCAGTAGATTATATATTAGGCCATAAATTTACTGCAGATGAATTCTCATCTCAGAGAAACTACGCACATTTGTGTTTATGTGAGGCACACTAATTTTGTATGTATCTCAAAGACACAACTGTAACTCCAGCCCATCTGCTGGAATTAATTTTTTTAACCACTCCTAATATTTCTACATTGAATTACTGAATTCATGATCCACTAAGTCATGGTATATTCAGCTGCATGCTGTAGGTCTGGAGGAAAGCAATTCGAGCATCCACGCTACTGACCTATATCTCTGACCCTGTGCAGTCCGGGTCGAGTCTTGGCTGCAGCTGCAACTGTTGTGGTTCTGGTTGTTGCAGGTGTTGGGGTTGGCTTTGGCATTGTGGTGGAAGGGTCCGTTGTGGTGGTCGTTGGGGTTGGGGTTGTGGTGGCCATTTGTGTAGCTGGTGTCGGCACTGGGGACGTCTGATACTCTTTGTGGACTGTGTCCCCTGTAGGAACATTGACATGATCACTGCAGCTGGAGGTGTGACACATCATTAACAGCGCTCACTGTTTAAGGTGATCCAGACACCAGTGTTGTCCACAGGATGTCTATAAGCATCCTCGTCTGTGGAGCCTCACTCTCCAGAGGGTGTGAGCAATAGCCTGTTGCAGCCTTAGTGTTTGCACTGTACTTCTTTGAGCAGGAACACCTATCAACCTGACAGATATCTCAGACCTGTGAAAAGTTTCAACCAGCCAGCTGTGTTTTCCAGTTTGCTACCATCTTTTCTCAGTGTAATTAAGCAGTTTTCCATATAAATGGAAATCAACTGACATCTGGAGATAAAAGATGGCCATTCTGAGTCACAGACCAGAACAAAATATGCATTTCTCAGCACAGCACTGAAATGCTTTTGGCAGACAGACAACTTTCAGGTAACGGTGGTCTGGGGATTGGGTCAGAACCAGAGCAGGGAGCGTTAGGGCTTTGGCAGGGGGGAGGCGGAGAGAGTACCACCTGGGAAGTGCTGGTTCCATCTAAATTTGACTCCTCTCGCAGTTGCTACTACTTTTAAAATGGATCATCTGTTGTGAGAACAGTGACAATTCTAGTTGCAAAATTTACATCCTAAATATCCTCATACAAAATTGTTAGCATTCTTACAGATATTTCAAGTCAACATCTTGAAAAAGAGCCATCACTGTTTTCTTCTCCATCTATCTACAAAAAACTGCCCTAAAACATATTCTATGTTCAGCTCTGTCTTGTTCCTCTCCTCCCAGCCCATACCCCTGAGGATGGCCTGACACGCTGTCTACGCTGACAGGGAATGGTGTGCAGACTATTCGTTGCTGCACAGCACAAGCTTTTATTATATTGCTGGATGTTCTTCTTTTGGAAAGCAACATCATGAAACTGTCTGGTGGATTAATTACCACCTAATGGTAGCCAGTGAAAAACTCAGATCTCAGACAGTTTTAATGGGATAATGCTGAAAGAGAGCTCAGAAGAAAAACAAAACAACTCAGCTAAAAAAATCAGCATGAATGGCTCTCTGGGCTGAAAGGTGCCCTGCTCCACGTTGCTGTGATGAAAGAAAGAAGGCAGGGGGCACAGTGAGTCTAGCCCTGCGATCTGGTACTGTTAGAGTGGGGAGCAGGCACCTCTGGCAGATTTATAACCCAGTCTGCAAGGAGCAAGTAAGCTGGGAGCTAATGGTATTAGCAGTAAAACCCAAGGAAGCAGCATAGTAAGAGCAGAGAAAAGATGTTTCCTTGGTGCATGTTGGCTGGGTTTCTGGTGGAGCCTTTCTTCAAAGGGTTTGCAGGGCACATGCCCTGCATAGGAGATTGCCAAGAGCTGTAATGCCGGCTTTTGAAGTTCATGGCACCTGAACTCACCCAATGCGGAGGCAGAAATTAAACAGAGAGGTGCCCTTTCTCTTCTGAATTGGCACCCTTCAAGCACAATTGCAGGTGCTCATGTAATGGGGTTGGTTTGGTGGGAAAGAGGCTGTAGAGAGGAGGATGGACATGGGGTAAAGCTGTCTATGTTACCATTCTGCTTCCTATAACTATCTGCAGGCAGTTTAGACTGGGATACAGTGAAAGCACACCAAGATCTCCAATCCATACCTTGTTCCGATGCTTTGTCTGATGTGTTAGCAGTGTCTGTGCTCTTCGTAGCTTTTAAGTCTTGCTCTGGCTTTTTAGGCTCTGAAGCAAAATTAAGCACATTAGGAAATGCAGTTCTGGAAAAAAAGAATTTTAAGTCTCCTATTTAGAGATTATCAATCCCCAAAGGAAGGCATCCCACCACCTGGTATTAGGTAAGTCAGTCAGTCTAATCAGAGCTTTCTCACCAGGTAAGAAAACGTGATGACTGGGTGCCTCTAGATAGTAGCTACCTCATATTTTTGGTGCAAAATTTAGACATTTTTACTGCCCAAAAGCTCCGGCCAATGTCAATAGAATTTCGGAAGTGAGAAATAAATATAAGGTTTTACCACTAATAAATCAGTACTCGTAAGATTAATGCCTCATGTTGTGGACTTTTTCCTCTGAGTAGCAGTGTGTCCTGAGAATCAGGGTCACGGTTTGTAGGGTGTTTGGGGAATACCAGCTAACATCCAATATTTCAATCTCTAATTCACTTCAGATGTAGTTCTTTCTTGCCTGACATTGTCAGATCATCATGGGGCCAAATCCTGAATGCGATGGACTGGCTTTGAAAGAAAAGGGAGATTTTTCTGGTCCTTTTTTTTTTTTTTTTTTTCATCTGAGACCTGAAGTCATCGAAGTACTTGGAACATTTATTACGGTTTATTTACTGCCTCCCTGCAAAATGATGTGACTCTGCTTTTATGTCTGATTGAGTACTGAAGGTTTTGATCTCCCATATTTTTTTCTTCTCTAGCTATTTTGGCACCATTTGAGAAATTACTCCAGGGTTAATGGTTTCCTAAAGAATTGTATTTTTAAAAACAACAGCTTTTGATTTCTTTTAACCAGCAGTGAATAGTTACAATTTTGGGAAGGTTTTTCTTGCTGCGTCCAGCATTTGGGCAGCACTGTAACCACCAGCAGCATTTAAAGAAATGTCAGGCACTATGAATCTCCAGCGTTCCTGGAGGAAACGAACCAAAATTGCATCTCTGGCAGCTGATCTGGTGTGAAGCAGGATTTTTCGCTAATCTAGTGCAAGTGAGTTTAATCCTTAAAGGACTGTCTTTACCTCCTATAGGTAATGGGTTTAGGTATCCAACTGTGCAACGTGATCTCTGTAATTTAAATCAGAAGAAAAAGGTAGCTTTTTTAAAATTAAGAAAAAAGTAGGAAATCAACTATCATAAGATGGCTCCTGGACCATATTACAGAGATTTTTATCTTAAGAACAAGCCTTTTCTAGCAGAATACAGCTGAGATTGCCAGACTAGGTGGCAGGGCTAAGGAGGACTGATGGGGCCAAGCAGGGCTCATAGAAGATGGATTGTGACCATCAGATCTCTTTGCTACCTGTGGGATAGGGCTGGGGAAAGCAAGGCACTGGCGTCGTCCAGCACTGAGTTTGGTGTTACAGTTATTATTTGTTCCTTTCACCATCCTGGGTTTTCTCTGTGTGAATGCACAGTCTTTGTTGCTACGATCCTAACATTTTCATTCACACCATTTGATTCAAGAACAAAGTGAAGGAAACTGCTTGCGTCTTTGTTTTGCTGCAGGAACAGTCTCCTGGTAGTTTGCGTATTGGAGACGCTTGATGATGCTCCCCATTCCTATACTGATTCCCACACAACGTAGGTTTTAGCACTGATGGAAGAAATTGTTGCTTGCAGCTTGCCGAGTTCTACCCTGGCTGTGATGGTCTGGTGTGAGACATTTGGGCTGATAATTCACATGTGGGTACATTTGGGAATGATGAGATGTGGTATTAGCGATTGCTTCCCAGAAAAAGTGAAATTTTCTAAGGTACTGCCTCTCTTCTAGCAGTGCATATTTGGGTCAGTAATTTTTACTGGTCAAGACACATATATAAATCTGTACCTGTTTGATTGTAAATGCAAAGGTATTGGAAACTAAAGGCATGGCTTTGAGTGATGCATATTCTGTCTGAACAACTGCAGCGTTCAGATGAAAATGAGCTTGTGTGCAACTAAAAGCCTAAAGGTGAGGAAAGCTCTGCTTTGCTTCCATGGACCAAACAATAATGGGCAGGAAAAGAGCAGGACTTCATGTAACCTCTGTGTGGCTTTGGATTGGTGCAGCCCCACTGACAGGCATTTGAGTTCATGGAAAATATACAGCACATTTCGTTATACCACATCTCTGAGGATAAGCTCAGGAAGGCTCAGGCTCAGAAAACAACAAAAAAGCCATGTACCATAAATGTGTACCAGTATGAGATGTTCATTTTGGTTTAGTTCACACTCTCAAGGAAGAGTCTGAACATTAGAAAATTGTTACTGGTGGCACAAACAAGTATCATTTCAAGTGATGGAGGCACTTCACGTACACTTGAATATCAGTTACCACCTCGTAAGACTTGATCTAAGATCTCTGAAAACAACTAAATTATTTAGACAGAGTTGAGTCATACAGAGTAGGATGCTGACTAAAATGGTTATAAATTTGTTCCTTATCATATCAGCCTTAGCTAAAGGATTGCATTGCCATCTGTGTCATTAGTATTATTTTATTATTATATTCTCAACACTGACTATCCCAAAAGATCACATCAATAGCATTAGGAAAAAGTCAACATGTAAAACCTCAGTACAGCATCATACTCACTGACAGATTTAAAGAAAGGGGGAAAATACTTCTGGGAACAGAAGTCTGTGAAACATGGTATGACCAAAAAATAGAAATTTCTGGAATAATTTCCATGTGCTTAACATAGAAAAAAATATCATGAGGGATTTGGATGATATACTAAGAGAGGCATTAACTTCTGACTCCGAATAATTATATCTCTGTATTACACAACAGAGAAGCTGTAACAGATAGATGTGAATGGATGTAAGGGAAAATCAGTCATAATTACTTGCCTGATTTAACAGCTGTGCTTTTTGAAGAAGAATATTCAAGAGTTGAAGGATATGTCACACCTTTTCTTGGCTTGCCCTCTACAAAAAAATCATTGGACAGCATCACAAAATATTCTAAATTTTCTTACAACAAAACTCCCATTTAAAAAACATGTTCAGAAACAGTCCCTGCTTCTCTACTGCCCAACTAATTTTCTTGAAGATTTCTTCTGTCTGATGGCAGAATCGCAAAACCATGCCATTGAACATACCAATGCCTAATTCCACCATCTTAAAAAAAAAAAAAAAGGCAAGCATGAAACCACAGTCCTGGGAAGGATTTGAAGAAGAGGTCAGTTGGTCCATTCCTTTGCTCTCAAATGGTCTTAAGCATAAGGGGACCATTCCTGAAGGACATCTATATAACCTGTCCTTAAACCCACAGCCACTCTAGGCAGCCTTTTCCAGTGCCTGACTACGCAGTTGAGTTAGAAGGCACATTTGATGTGGGATTCATTTTGTCACAGACACAGCATTCTTCTCTGACCTCACTTTTGCAACATGCCATTTCTGGCAACAGTCTTTTGCAGTAATAACAGTGAGAGAAGGCTGTGCTTGTGTGTGGGTACCTATATTTACATCTAAATTGAGGACCCTGTCTTAAAACAATGAGGTACGTTTCCCAGTTAAACTTTAAGCCATGAATCTTTTTAGTGCCGCACCAGATGCCATCTGTATCAGTACATATGGCCATGCAACTCCATCTCTCGAGGCAGTTTTTGTATTCCCAAGGCACATCTATATCACTGGAAGAAAAGCATTGCACAGAAGACACTTGTAGGGAGGACTGCTCTGGCCTCTAGGACCTGGAAGCAACTCTTCTGTACAAGCTTGGACGTAGTGGATGTAGGACTTCTAGACCCCCCATTGACTCTCTCTGCAAGATGCCATGCTTTGTCACATGTCTGGACCTCCTCAGGTGAGACCTAACTTCCACCTCCTGCAAACATGACTCATGATGGTGATGGTAGGCTTGCTTTCCTTTACTCCCATGGTGGATTCTTTGAGAAGTTACACATGGCACTGTGAGCTTGCCAGTTGTCATACTGAGTGATTAATCCAGAGACCAACAGCACACAAGAGAATTAGCTGCTACAGAGCCATGCCTGAGAACTGGGGGTTATTTTGTATGTGGTGGCACACAAAGAAAGGTATATGTGAGACAAACGTCCTCTATGTGCAGGGATGGCCATGGAGCTGGAGAGGCATTGTTCTTTGCTCCTTTTCATGTCTGTAGCTCCTTTGTTTTACTCCTCATCGGAAATTTCAGATGTCAGTAAAAAATCCTACATGAAGAAGTTAGTTGGAGTTACTTATGAGGCAATGATGTAAGGAACTATTTCATTTCTCTCTTGCAGTGGTATAAATGCAGAGCAGCTCCACTGAAGTCAACACAAATCTGCCAAAGACCAGAACTGGCAAGTTAGCATGCAAGGACAAGCTGGAAAAAGCTTCCTCCTTGAGCTTGGGTCCCTCACAGAAGCTGGCCTAAGAGAAGGGTGGTGGATCTTCCCTTCCACTTCTCCCCAAAGCTAAACCAGGATTGGGACCCAAGCTGAACTAGCGAGCTATTCTGCCAATTTGGTAGAAAGACGGAAAAGTTATAGGATTGCAGATGATTTCTAAATGCATTTCTTTACTGCCAACAGAGGCAGAGTTGTCAGGTATGAGTAGTTGGTACACAGATGCAGCAATAGCATAAACATCTGATCTTAATTTAGAATCTTTCTGTGTTAATATGATTTTTTAATGCAAACGTGAAGCCCACTGCTGTGCAAATAAACTAGCTGGCATGGGGAGGCTGGCTGCTCCCAGGCGCTGGGGTCTTTGATCAACAGCAACGTGCATCCCATATGTGATCAAGAGGTGGTCTGAGGCCTGACCTGAATGTGGCCCTGGACATATTACCTGCCCTCTGGAGCAATGGTAATAAGTCTTTTCCACTCTCTGGAAAAGTTACATCTGGGTTGGAGTTTGCTTAAGGTACTTAGAAATGATTTTACATACGGGCTGAAAACCTCAGCTCCTGGCCATTGAAGCACTAGCTGTGGGGTGGTGGCTGCTCACCCTCTCACCCTTATTTGCAACTAGCAAACCCAGAGGTTCAGGACTCTATTTTCTTAACCCACTAGCTGCAAAACTCTCACTAAACTGAATGGAGTCATTCAGCTAAGTGCCAAGGCATTTCAGTACTTCAAAGTGAATACCAGGGCATTTGCATACCTCCTGGTGTGCTGGCTGCTTCGGTCCCAGAGGACAGACCTCCGTCCCTCTCTGCCCCTAAATCATGCCACTTCATTGCCTGAGTCCCCCGAGGATTCCTCTTCTGTGCTCTTTTGTGTGGATGCTCATTCACAATTTAAACATCACAAACTGTTGGTGACAATATCCTAACTAGCAATAAACTGTTGGCACGTTTCCAGGGTAGAGTGTCACGTACAGGTCTAGTCTGCTGCCTGGGGATTCTGCTGGAGAATAGGCACTCCGTTCAAACTCTAAAGCTGCCCTGAAATTAATGCCTTAGGTGACTTTGTATTTTTTTTGAAGAATGGTCTATGCGTCTCTGTCTTTTTATGACTCACAATTGTAAAAAAAAACCAACCACAAACCCCAATGCATCTGTTTTTGAGACTGACGTCTGTCTACATTCAGCTGCAGGCTGCTGAGATGAAAAGCACAGCCTTCCTGGGGTTTTAGTCTTCTAAATTTCTCTCTAAAATTCTAAAATTTCCATATTTTCAGCAGTTATAGTGAGAGTTTTTTTCTTATTTATATATGAAATATTATATGATCATGTATGATATAACATGTATGCTAGATTTACGCTTGGACTCACTTATAAATTGAGTAGTTTCAGTGATATCAATGACAGTACTCAGCATGAGCAAAATTAGATGCAAAAGGGACAAATCTCATCATGCCTACACATACCAGGAATTTTCATCATCTCCTCTTACATGTACTTGTAACTTTCTCCGTGTCTTTTTTTATAGTGTCTCATTAATTAAGAACAAAGATTCGCTGCTATAAATCAAAAAATCCTACAGTTTCATGGGATAACAACTGAGCAGCTGCTGAGGTAAAAAAGAAATCTTATTTCCCATTTATGTACCAGAATTACAATGTGCTGTTTGTTGAGGAAAAAACAGCAACAAGTACAAGTAGCAATTCAGCTATTCCAGGAAATCCCTACTCATCCAAAATAAATCTTCCTCATAATGTGGTGTACCCATGGCGGAATGCTGTAAAAAGTGCATCCAGATGTATTAATGCAAACTCAGATGACGGTTCATTTTAGTCAGTTTCTGAGACCTCCTTTGCTGTCCACAAATTTTCACATGAAAAGAACATTTCTTTATTTTTAGTGGCTGTTCAGTTGCTTGAGCTGTTGAATTTTCCAGGAATGATCTGGCTAACTAACATCAATTGGTTATGCCTATCCTAAATCTTCAAAAGTATTGAAGACCAGCGAGAAATGACTCACTGTATGGACACAGCAAGATAGAAATTGCACTTAAAGCAATGTAAATTAGACCGTCCTTTCACATGGGTAGAATGAGTGCAAGTAGGTTTGATATAATCTGAAGCTCGTGTAAAGGGGATCTAATTTACCAAAAAAAATCTGTGAATTCTGTCAGTGAAGGTGAGTTGCTGTATATACTATGGGGAGAAAAAAGAATGAGGATTAAATTAAGATGGATTTCCCTGCACTGAGTAGGTATCAAAACTGTTTGTCTAACAGAGGTGGGGAGAATTCATAGCATACTAGTGAGCAGCACGTCCAACATGAATATCTACCAGTCAGTACCGAGGCATGGATTTTTACACATCAACAGAAGGAATTAAGATGCCCTCAAAGTCAATCCAGACTGATTGTCACCTCCCACAGTGGGCTCTGACCCACACTGGGCTGAACCAAAGATGCTGCTGGCGGGGTATATGTCTCTGCAGGCTACATAGGATGCCCGGAATAAAAACCTGTCTTAAGTGCGTTATTCGTGCTAAAGCTAAGTGGGGTGAGACTGCAGTGACTAAGCAGGTCTTTACAATGGAAAGGCTGGTTCCCCTCTGCCCATTGCTGCCCGGGCAGCAGGGAGCAGCCAGTGAGGGCAGGGAGCTCCGGCGCTCCACCGTGGTACCTGACACGAGGAAGGACTCCCTCCAGCGCGGCAGTGACAGGGACCGGACCCCGTTGGAGAAGCTCCCACGGTAACCTGAGTGGCCTGCGACTTTCTGGACAAGGATCTTCCCGCCTGTGTTGTCGATTATACCACTGCAAGGGGAAAACATGGTGTCTGAAGGTGGAAATTGCCCAGAATTGTGATGCTACTACTGAGTCTGCTGCTAAGAAATATTTGTGCTTTTTCCAGATAGAGAAGAGCAGTTTGTTACAAAGTGCTGTCAGGATCTGTTTGCTCTTCCCACTGATCTACTGGTCCTGTGTTTAAGGTTGACCTAGTTGCACACAAGAACAAGCCTCCGCCTTCGTTAAAATTCCTGCAAGCTTGATTGAATGACTGAGGATATAGGGAGAGGTACTCCGAGGAGTTTTTGGGCCAACTGTGTGACAGAAACACAAATTTGAGGCAAACCCCTCACTTGCTTGACTTTTTCTTCTGAAAAAAAATTAATGTTTGAGTTCCGGTATGTGTTATCTGGTTCTGATCTCAGCCTGGAGAAAGCTGAACACAGTATTGCTGGAAGCTGTAGAAAACCTGGCAGGCTTGGTGTGTGGTGTTTGACGTATGACATAACATGTATCTCAAGGACAAACAGAAAACATTTAATGTAGGCAACCTGCTGTGGCATCATTAGGAAAGCAGGCAAAACAAGAAGTGACTGCGGCTCTAGAGGCATTTGAGCATCTCAGTGCTTTGTACCTCCACTTTGGGACAAGCTCTGCAGGCAGAGACAAACGATTTCCATCGTACACTAGTATTTGCAGGAAGAATTTGTCGTGGGAAAGCCAGTCCCCTGGCAGGCAGCTCCCCAGCAGGGGCTGAGCGGATGGAGCCGCAGCCAGGAGGTGGCAGCCCCTGTGCACACAGGCACAGCAGCCGGTGCGCTGGGCAGTGCAGAGGAGAGGTGCAAAGTCCCAAGAGCCTTAACTATTCAGCTTCACTAAAGGGCCCAGCTATTTCACAGAACTGGAAGCACTGCAATAGCTCAAATAGCTCCGAACAAAGTCAAATTGCCAATCAAGCTTTATAAGTTCTTACTGCATTTTCAGTTCAGTGCCTCATCCCGCCTTTGTATCCTCCCCAGTTATGGTGTGTTTTGGTTGTGAAGTTATTCTCCATTAAGATTTTATGCATATTTTTGCATGGCTAATAAAGCTTAGCAAAATCTGTGCTGTAAAATTTGTATTATACATTTCCTTGTCCTATGGCCTTTTCTGTGGCAGGAAAGCACATTACCCAGCCTCTGATGTCAAGGACAGTTAAATTCAAATGTGGAGAACCAAAACCAATCCCAGCAGTGACTTACGTGTATTCATCACTGATGATATGCCTATTTTTTTTCTGAAGCTTTATTAGTAGCAGCAGCTCCATCTCTATTTTCTGCTTGAATAATAACAGTACAATAGTAAATTGCTATGCATGAATGAGAGATCTGCAAATCTCAAGACACTTCTAAAGTTGAGAAACATCTTCAACACAACTAATTTCAATAGGAATACAGGATTGACAGCAATTTGCAAGATTGGATCCATAGCATCACACGTGGTCTGTTTTGCAGGTTTGCTATTAGAACAGCAGCCTGCAATCAAATCTACAAGGCAGTAGAAACTTTAAAGGGTCTGAACAGCTGAGAGCTCTTTACATTGAAATGACAGTTTTTTCTGAGTTCTTTGCTCATTTAAACTCACTCACCTGTGAATTGCAGCATTGCACACACTGGAAAAGGATGCATAAATGTCTGTGCCGTAAACACGATGTTTTACATCTTGACATCCAGGAGGGCATTTTGCAATGAATTCTGGATTAATTATCTTCCCCGCCTTGACATCGCAGTCGATCTGGGGTACATCTGTGAGTGTAAAGTCTTGGTAAAGTCAGATTGAATCTTTTCATAGCTGAGTAATCTTGTCATGAAACAACAAGTAACTGAGTGACAGGGATGCCCTCCTCTTATGCCTTTGTATCAAATGGTTTTGGGTTACAAGACATGTCTATGTGTTCTGCATCTACAATATAACACATAACAACCCCTATACTGAGGCATGTGTCTGTAACTAATGATGGACTAAAGAAGCCTGGAGGTATTTCTGACCTTCAGTTTTTGCTTCTCTGAAGGAACTATCTGTTATGACACTTTGCTGGCAAGAGAAATAAATGTAGTCACCCAGGCTGTGGTTAACATGTGGGAAGGAGAGGGTGGGATAAGATGGGCCTGTGAGTAGGGACCAGGAGGGGCTGTGCACACATGAGGCAGGATGCTTCCCAAGCATCCCACTGTGCTCATGTAGCTCTGTGCCATCTATAATGACAGGCTGCAGCAACAGCCCGCCATCTTGTTCTTAATTTTTAAAACTCTTTGCTGGGTACAATTTAGTTTGAGCAAGGGGTGTAAGTGTGAGTTCACAACCTCACAGCAGGCTTGTTCATCAACCAAATGAGCAAAATAATCTGTGGCCAGAAATGCTTTTGCAGCAATGTAGCTGGAAGTTATACACCCTAGTGCAAAGGACATGCACCACTTGTCTCATGCTAATCAGCTACGCGTGTTTTGTGTTCCAGCAGGTCCACATCGCATATTTATGTCTCTCTCTCTCTGTGAAAACCTTAGTGCTTGCTTAGATCCCTGTGTGGTACCTAATGTTCTATGAAGATACAATTTGGTAGTGAAGTACACAATTTCCCCTTGACAGGTGTTCACTAGCACACACTTCACTTAGTGATTTGATTTCAGTGAAAGAATCTGTTAGTTAACTTATACCCCCATTGACTCTGCAGACAATTTTGAAGAGTTACCAGAATACAACCTCCCTTTGCACTTTTTTTATGCATCAGACATGCCTGCTGTAAAACAGCTAAGAATACTACTGGGACCACTTACAGAGCTTAGCTTTTTTCATCTTCTTTGTGGCTTCCTTAGCTGCATATGTACATATAAGAAAGACACCTAAAACAAAGAAAACAGTATCAGGAAAAGCGGGAGAGGGGACTATCAAGATCAGTCATCACAAGTTCCTCTCCATGAGATTTCCCAAATTTGAATCAACAGGTTGAAAAAATGAAACGCGAATGTTCTCAGCCACAGTTAAGTTTCTACTTGTTGGTTAACTTTGCAGTCAAGATGGCATCTACCCTGGGGCAGCTTTTTGAAGGGGATTAAAAATTGGTTCAGCTTACACATTTATCTATGGAACTCACTATCAAAAGATACCATTGAGTTGACGTGGTCCAGAAAATCATGAAAGGTCCCAATATTTCCACAAGAGGTGGAAACTCTTTGTAATTGGTGTGATAGAAATGTCAGGGAAACAACATGCTCTGTGCATAAAGCAACTGGAAAGTTAGGGGGAGAAAGATCCTTCTTATTAGCTCTTCGGGGAGGTTATCCTGTAATCATGCATTGTGGCATTTCACTCACTGGTGGTAGCAAGTATGGGATCATGCACAGCATTACGGACCATATGAGGTTTTAGAGTGGTACGTCCCAGTATCCTGTCCCAGCAAGGGCACTGGTTTTCTTCAGTGAGTAGAATTATGTTTTCAGAAATGTAATAGTAAGAGAGGCATACACCGTTATATTAAAACATACATCATAATATATGCATGTAGCTTACCTTGTTGGGTTTACTTGTTCAGTGCATGACTCGGAAAAACTCTTCGTTCTCTGTGCTTATTTTATAAGGGCAATATATGGGTAATTACTAACTTCATTACAAATATCTTGACTTTCCTATTCACCTTTCCCTTCTCTGTGCTTTCAGAGGGAATTGAAACTCTCTACGATATGTTGGCTGATCCTCTCATCATTTGTTAAGTTAATCTTACTAGAATACGCAACAGCAGTCCTATTTCTTTCTTTTATGCTCTTCTCCCTCTAGACTGATCGCGGAGTTTGCTTAATCACTGCTACAATTTGCTCTAAAGAAAAATTAGTCTCACAGTGTCTGAAGCGACAGCGTACAGATGCAGGATCGGGGCCTGTTGTCACTGGTACAGTTGTGTAACCAAGACAAAACTGTAGTTAGGAAAAAAAAGTAGGGAACCAGTGAAAAATAAAGTGCAAAGTCCCAACTACACTTGCAATGTTAGGGCATAATTTAATGTGGAGAAAGTAATTTGGTTTCTTAGTAAAGACAGAAGAACTACGTAGATAGCTGTGAATTTGAACTAAGAATGGCTATCCTGCCAGACTTGAGGATCCCAGCTAAAGGGAATATCGCCTGATAATTTCACAATTAAAGTCATATAGCACCATCAGGCAACGTAGTGGCTGGATCTCCATCAAAGGGAGATTTATACTTACATATAAGTAAAGTGCACTAATAAATCACATGTGATCAACCACAGTATTCATGTAAGATGAATTGCAAATTCTGGATTCTCTACATGTTCCTAAAAAGCAAGATCCTGTCTGACTGCAAGATCCTCTCTGACTGCAAGGAGAAAGACACGTTTATAGCCTTTTTCCTTTGGCATCTTCTTGTTCATGGAAAGAGCAAGAACTCAGAGGAAAATTGGGGAGAGATGCTCCTGTGTAAGAAACACCTGATTTTGGTTTTTTTTGGAGGAAATCTCCACATTACAGACATTTTTTAGACCTAGCTGTCCTAGTGGATATGGACTGCATGCAGCTGGTCATGTACTTAGGGATCTCTGCTAGTAATAAATACTGTTTATGTGCCAAAGTCAAGAAGTAGCCTATTCCTGAAAAGCTGTGCCAAAACTTATTCCCCCTGCCATTAAAAGCTTTATCACCCATGGAGTCCACAGGGAAGAGAAGAAGCCAGCAGCCACTGGTTTCTGGAGAGTACAAACCTATAAACTACTAATTGCAGCACATAACTGTACTTACCAAAGAAGGTTGCAATGACTGTGGCCTTCATGGTGAGTAAAGCAAAATCTAGATGTGTCACTAAGGAGCACTGAAAAGGAAAAGAAGAATACATCAGGCTGGATTTGAAGGCATTGCAGATGACACTGGAATGGTGAGAGAAGAGGGATTGTGCACTCATCTTCGACTTTCACAGTCCTCATATGCTGCATCCTCTTCTCATACTTTGTAAAGCAGCTGATGTGCTCAGAGCAAGTGGTGTTAGGACTGTGGCACTCCCATGGACTAACGTTTTACATCTGCCCAAGATTTGCCTTTTGCCTCATGAAACCAAGATTTCATTACACATACATATTTCTGAAACCAGTGGCAAGAGAGGGCATAATGGGTACAGGTACTGCTCTGACAGTTCATTCATTACTTCTTTTAAGACACACTCACAGGATCATATTGCCTACACATCAAACCGCACCATGTAATCTCATAACAATACAGGGAACATAAGTCCATTCACTCCTGAAGGACGGTGTGTAAAGTATTTTGCAATCGTGCCATCGTTTGTCAGTCAAACCACCAGTTTCTTTCCTTTTCTGAGGGGGGATGTGTGGGGGTGTGTGTATGCACAAGCACCTGAAACTAAGAGGACTCTGGCAGAACATCTGGACATTTTTTTCAGGATCTGCATATGTGGTTCCTGACCCCTGCCAACCCTGAAGCTCTTGGCCAGGCTACGTGAACATACACTTACCAGAGATAACCCCTCTTGATTGTCACCTCCTGTGCTGCTTTTGTAGTTATTTGGTGATTGTTGAGGGAATCCTGTGTTGGACACTCATAATTAATCTAATCTCAGCCATTAAAAGAATACAAAATGCTTGACAAATACCGGAATAAAAAGTTCTGAGGGGGATCAAAATATTTGTGTGTTGTACTCAAGGATCAAAATAAACTTAGTCTTCAAAGAAACTGTTTGTAGGCTTACAAATGGAAAGATTTGTACTAAAATAAGAATTAGTTTGCTATCGAGGAAGAAAATACATGGAACATTAAAGCTGCAAATGACCAGGAAAAGCAAGATATCTGCCTCCTGGAAAAATGGCAGAGGCAGATTTCACATAGCAATTCTGTACTCAGAACCACGGTTTTGACCATGCCAGAAACAAATTTAGGCTGACAAGGCAGATACAGGAGAGAGAAAAAAACTCGCAATCTATTGTCATATACAATGTTTCCACATTTTTTATTTTAATTGATCTTGTTTTTCAAGCATGTCATGTGCTTCTGGAGTGAGGATGACTAAAATGTATGCTAGACTAGACTAAACTGAGTTTAGCCAGCTGTAGGCCTATGTAATTTATAACCCTTTTTACATGGACCAGCTGCACCTCTGATTTTTGCTTCTGTGCTGTGGTCAGGCAACTTCAAATGCAAGGGCTTATTAACAGTATCACTACTGTATCACTATTTGTTTTTCCTTAATTATCTCCCTAAAACAGTTCTGCTAGGCTGCTAAAGCTGAAAGCAGCAGAGGTTGCTCAGAGGCACTGAACTGTACCCTGGAGGTGTGGAAATTGGCTCAACTCGGTGAGTGTGTCTTTCTGCAAAACAGGGCAGTTACGGTGACCCTAGACTCTACAAGCCATAGTAGCAATAGCAGTTGTATGGTATTATTCTGCTGTCTCTGTTAGTTTCCCTGAGAAAACCTCGCCAAATCCTGGAAGAAAAATACATTTTAAATACATACTGCAGTATATTTCCACTGTGAAGCTGCTAAAGGAAATAGTAACAAGCTGTAGAAAGAGTTCAGAGGAACGTAGCTCAGATGCTTTTCTCTTCACTTATACATCTAAACTCATCACCAGGTATCAAAAAATTATCCCTCTGCAGTGAGTTCTCACTTTAGGTCAATCCCAGAAAAAGAGGAGGAAAAATAAGAGTTGCAAGTCAATGGCAGAACCACTACGCACCATTAAAGGCTGTACTGGCACTGACTTAGGCTTTGGAGAAGGCCTCCCAAATCTGGCACGCCAAAAAGGCATTCCCAAAATCCGCAGTGAATAAATTCAGCAGCAGCATCTTTAGATAAAGTCAAAGAAAGCTATAAGAATTTGTCCTGACAGTATTTGGTTCTGTGCTGAGGTATTTTCATCTCCAGTTTAATTAGAGTAGAAGGGGTCTGAGATGGTAAAGGATCCATGTAAAAGGGATCATGGGTGGGTTGCTACGTGCTTTGTGGAGAGAGTCCAATACTGTTTAATCTTTCCTGTGTCACAAAATATGTAACCACCTGTACCACCAGTGCTGCGCAAGACTTCTCACTGCTTTCTGAAGGCCCTGCTGTCCCAAGCCCTCTTGTCCCCAAGCCAAGGCCAGCTGCCCCAGGAGCAGCTCCCAGTCCTCTTCAGTGGTGCTACTCCAGGCTCGGCTGCAGTTGCAATCTCCAGTTAGTCTGCTGGTGGTATTGATTTTCAAGACAACAGAAAGTGGGCTTTTTTTTTTTTCCTGAAATGTTATGTATTTCCTGCAGAAAGAGGCCACGGAATGTAAAAGGAGTTCAGATATAGCCTGCTGGGGGCAAATGAGTTCAAAAGACACATTAGCCTGCAATAACAGATATTTTATCAGTAAGAGAGTTAACAGAAGCATTTAGAGAAGGCTGGTACATTCACTTAACAGATTTGTTGTCATAGCTACACACAAAAGCATTGTATTGTGGACTCTGTACTTTTGCTGGTACAGTTCATACAAGTATCCTGATGGAAATAAATTACAATAGTAAAGAAACTTATTTTTGCCACTATATTAGTTTCTACATTAGGCACTGGCAGGCCAGGAGAAATGCATAGATATCCTGTGACACAGTTCTGGTGGCAACACTCTCAAGGGGGGTCCTGGCCTTCAGATCCTGAGCTGTCACATGGGGGAAAACACAGGTAGATTTGCACTGATGACCATTAAGTGTCCAGTTTAGAGGCTCCAAGCTTCTGTGGGAAGCCTGTGTGCATTCATTGTATCTGAAGCCTAGGGAGTCATCTGATTTCAGCCGTATGAGATCTCCCGTACTGGGCACTAGAACGGCATCCGCTACTTCAAAATGGTACAGGGAGCAACCGCCTGGAATAAAACAGTGAGGGTTTTTTTGTTTCTCTGGGAAGGAGAGGGAAAGCAGGGCTTCAATCCATGCATACAACAGGCTTTTACATCTGTGTGGATCTACTGGGAAATTTGAGGATGTTTTCTCCATAGATCAAGAATTGCAGTTTGCTGTTAAACACAAAGCTATTATTCCTTTGTTCCTTTACTTAATAAATAGATCTCATTAAAACAAAACCAAAAGTTTCTACTTTGGGTTAGTCCAGAGTATGAGTTTTGCTGAAATTTCTCCTTATCAGATTTCCATTAATACAGTATTTGCTGACCCAATCAGTAGTGGTAACTAGTGACCATCCAGTATTAAGTCTCCTAAACTGTATGCTGGATCTTTATTTATCAGAGTACATTTACCCATCTCTATCTTTCAGAGTAACAGAATTTACTCTGACTCCAGGAAAGCAGTTAAGTATATGCATTACATCAACGTGTGCTTAAATCCCAGCTAAGTCAAGTGCAAATGTAGTAAGAAGCACCTCCTTCAGTGTTTCCCAGTGCAGATCCTATTGTACTTTTCAAAGTAAAATTTCTATTTGAAATAATGTTGATTACTTTTTCCCTGCCACAAACACTTGAAAAAGCTTGAATGTTAGAGAAGAGACAGAGATAGCAAACTATTTTTTCTGCATATAAAGTAAGATTTTTATACTGACCTTTTATTAGCAGCTTGACTTTTATAAAGATCTGAGAGCTGCTACGTGTCACAGACAACCAGATGGTTTAAATCCATATAAATTGTCACTGTATGACAAACTATAACATTTTTGATGAATGTGTAGGTTTTAAGTCCTTGATTTTTGGTGTCAGGCACTGCTGTCCATTCCACATGCAAACTGAAATTCTTTGCTGGTGCCACATGCTTTGTCTCTGCAGGATTAAGCAGTTTATTTCCTGTAATCTCCTGCGTCTCAGAAATTAATTTGTGTACTCTCTTTGTACCACAATAGTATGTTTTATTGTTCCCCTTCTCAAGGGGTTGTAATATCACAGCAGCACTAGCACAATAAAAGAAAACAGAAGTGGACTTTGTTTGAAACCTATCTGAGCAAATAGCATGGCATTAACAACATGATCTCTAAACACTGTGGGTTGAGTTAAATATGTGACCTTTATGGGAAAATCATGTGGGCTTGGTGTAGGTGTGAGTAAACTGGTTTGGATAAAAAAGAGCTGATCATCATCTTCTAGAATAAAGCATTTTAGATTTCTTTTTAGTTTTCTTTTTTCTCTTTTAAAAATGTTGTTTACCCCTTTCCTTGTTTCATGCTTATACTCTGACCCCGTGGCACTGTACCTTGCTCGGCAGTACAATAGCTGTTCATTTTGGTGCACACTAGGTAATATGGCTAACACTTGTCACACGCCATTTAGTTTCACCCCCTTTCTTGTCAGAGGGAAGGAATGACATACCTTCAGTGCGCTGTGTTGCTCTGAAATTCTATACATAAAAAAAATAATATCCAAGTGGCTGTTGATTTTAAAAAGGAAGTAATGAGTTCTGCTGAGGCAGAAAAGCTATATATTTCATTTCAGAGGCTTTGATTGCCCTGCAGGTATCCTAGGCCAGATCACAAAAGGTAAGATCCAAGGTGCTATTTTGCAAGGGTGAGCTTGTTTACATAGAATGCTGGACTTTTTGAGTGATCTGAAATAGAATATTTGCATCCAAGAATTAAAAAATATCACAGATCTCATCACCTTCTGCTATAAAAATGGTGAGTGCATGCTCACCTATTTTCTCTCATATATGAAGGAAATTGCAAGGGACTTGCTATAATTGAAGCAAGAGAAAGCTAATATCTGTACTAGCGGCATCGGCAAAGATAGGATATGAGATACTTCATCATATCAAAGAAAGAAAAGAAATTAATTGCACACAGTTAAGTGGGAAGTGTCAATAAGAAACTCAAGGTTTCCTGTATCCTGTGCATTCTTCAGCCTTCTTCAGCTTTCAGAGGAGCCTCTGCTGTGATTGCAACCCCCACATTGTGGCCAGGCAGCTGGAGGCAAGTAGAACTAGGACCGAGAACCCAAAAATGTTTCCAGGAGGCGGTGCTGAGCTTCAGAGCAGCATGGTGCACTCTGCTTCCTTATCCACCTCCGAATGAGCTGAGGAGGAAACTCGGGCTTTTATGGCTGCAGGTCTTTCCCTTGTAGTGGAGGAGTTGTAAGACGTATCGGATGTTGTACATTAGGCAATTATGTGTCTAATGAAATGAACAATCAGGCTGCTGATAAATGAATTTTTGAGCCTGGGGACAGCTTGTTCTTTTGCCTTAAAGAGTCTCTGCATTAACATACACAGCTAGCATTAGGATTACAGTCAGGGCTATTAATTTTGAATAATTTCCTTTACCACCTAAGCAGTAGCTACAAACTGTTTGGCAGCTGCTTGCTGTGACCACACGAATCCCACAGTTGGTCAGTGGTGGTCCTCCATCCCCATGGCGGTGACCCCTTTCACAGCCAGGGGATGGCTGCTGCAATTTTTCTTTCCTCTTGGGCCTTTTGCTTCAGAGATGCTGCTGAGGGCTTGGACAGTGCTCCTTTTCTTCAACATGAGCTGGTTCACACCATACTGCTCTGCAGAGGTAGCTGTCAGCTCTGTTTCTCAGAGAAGTTCAGCTGGGTACGTTTGGGTCACTGGTGTTGGTGTGTGGTGACGACAGGCAGGTTGGGCTGTTCAGCCAACTGGGTGGTCTGTGAGCCACCTAAAATGGGTGTAGGCCTATTTCCCCTAACAAACACAACATGGAAAATTTCCCCGTGTGACCTGAAGGACCCTGGGTAGCCCCGCGCAGCTCTGTTAGCTCAGAAGTGGTCAGAGATTAGAGCCTCTGCTTGGAGAAGCCCCAGGAGTTCAAAATGACCCTGGAAAGAGCATAGGCCTCAGCTCTTGCAGGCCCTCTACAAAATGATTGAAGACTCTTTTTTTTTTTAAACTTTGAGGGTGGTGAGACACTGGAATAGGCTGCCCAGAGAAGTTGTGGATGCCTCATCCCTGGAAGTGTTCAAGGCCGGGTTGGATGGGCCTTTGAGAAACCTGGTGTAGTGGGAGGTGTCCCTGCCCATGTCACTGGGGTTAGACCTCGATGACCTTTAAAGTCCCTTCCAACTCTAACCATTCTATGATTCTATGATTTTTTGAGAATGAGGGTGCCATCCCAAGGGTATAGAGGATGCCTCAGCACGTTCTCCCCTCTCTAGTGAAACTAGACCATTGTGCATCTGGGATATAAGGAGCTGTGAAGATGCCCGTGGAGCCTTGCTGCAGCCCTGTGGTTTGGACATTCAGATAGAGATGAAAATGTAGGGTTCTAGGATCTTCCCTCTCCCTGGACTCTCTCTACTTTTTATGCAGTAGTGAGCTACTGTGAAATGCATGCTCCTTCCAGGAGCAAAGTCAGGGACTGTGGCTCTGCTCTCCTCCCTGGTAAGCAGCAAGTCAGGCCCCTTCTCCCTTGCTTTCTTTCTAGGCCCATGTTGGGAATTCCTGGTTGCGCGGGGGTTCTGCTGCATCACAGAGAATGGTGGATATCCTGATCATTTGTGCCCTGGATTCTGACGACATGGGACCTCTTTGGTGATGGAGAGAGCATGGGTTCAAACTCTGAGGCCATGGGCAGCCCTGACAGTTATTCCTGATAAATGCTTCTCACCACTTGCTTCTTACTACAGAAGCTTTGCTTGTTGTGGCTGCTACGTTGATGCCTGCTCTGCTCCATGAGATCCCTGACTCAGAAGAGTGCAAGGGGGACTGCCAGTATCCAGTACCCTTTGTGGGGTGCCTGTTCAAGTCACTCTCAAGTCATCGAAGTGAGGTATGGGTGGATTCAGAGGTCTAAATTCTACTTAAGTTGCACTTTGGGCACAGGAGTCCCTTTTTTTTTTTCAGAACTGCCTTAAGAAACATTTACATACAGATTTGCAAGAAGTATTTAGTCCAAAATAGCTCTATTCAGGTAGGTATAATGACAAGATGCTATACCCAGCAATTTGGAGCCAAATAAAAACACCCAAGCAGCCCTGCACTACTCATTTTGTGTTCATGCGATGCCCTGAAATTAAACCACCATAAGGCTGAAGTAACAGTGATGAATGATTTCTCTGCTTTCCACAGAGCTCTTTCAGAAGAAGGTAATTTATTTAAAACTACAGTGCGATTTAACTTGCCAGACCTTTCTCAGAGCCTAAATAAAACTGCAATGATTATACTTTTTCATCTGTCTCAGCAAGGTAGCCATCAATTATACTGGTCTGACCCGCTCCTTCCAGCAAAGGAAGAGATACATTTAGAATATGTCACCCACTCACAGAGAAAATATAATTTGGACTATCCAGATGACAGTTTCTACACTGCACTTTCCAGGTTTCTGTTAACATACTATGCATTAATTTTTTTCATTTCTGTTGTGTTGTGCAGCTTTTATGGCTCATTTGGAATAACTGTTAGCTCAGACCTGTGAATCCCTGTCCAGACAACTCCCTCCTTCCCTCCTCCCCCCTGACCACGGCTCTTGTCTGCTGATATATCTGCCCCCCCCTCACTCCAGGCTTGGGCCCATGCTCCCTCTGTGCGCTGGAGCTTACTCGCTGTTGCAGAGAAATTCTTTCCCTTTTCTAATCTAACTGCTTATGCTTAACATCAGTCAAACCCCAGCCAGGTACCAGCAATCCCTGCCCTGCCATTTCCCCAAGAAGCTGAGAGCAAAGGGAACTACCCGCAATTCCGCAGTGCCTGAGGGATGTGCTAGCTTTGTGGCATGAGATTTGTGGCCACATTTCTTTCACTTTTTAGAAAAAGCACGTTTTTCTACTTCCAAAAAATGGTTTTAACAAGTCAAAGTGAAGTGACACTTAAAAAGTGTGATACAAGGTTGGATGCACAATGAAAAGATTGCTGACTAACCATGCTATTGTACTGCCTGCAAACTAAGAATTATTGCAGTGTGTCAGAATTCCCCTGAAGGTACATATTTGCTCTAAAAGTAAAGAATTTGTGTTAAAGGCACTGTAGAAACTGCACATCACCTTGGGGATGCTTTTTGGAATTTCTTTAGCATGTTCAAACAAAACTTGACACCTTTCTTTTTTTTGGTAGCAATTTAGAGGCAGAAATTTAAATACATTTTAGGATGTTTATGCTCTGCTTATTAAAGCTACATGTATCTCTTTACAAAAGTGAGTTTTATATCTAGGTCAAAAGCAAAACTGATCCTTAAACATGCTAGTAAATTTATATAACAGCTCACAGAAAACCTTTATCAATTTGGTACCTCCTGCAGTCAGTATGATGCCTCATGCCAAAGCCATGGACTGGTTGGGTAAGGATTCAGAAATCGTAAGTTCAGAAAACGTATGCAATTTCAAAAAACCCTGAAATAAGGCAGTAAGACATTGATGCCTAGTAATGACAACTTGATTAAGGAAGCTTTTTACACAGAATATTTTCAGCAAATCAGGAAGCATTGGGGAAGCTGTAGAAAGCATTTTGAAAAGCTAAGCTGAAATCTGCTTCTGTGGTAGAAAGCTCTGAAACAAATTTAAGAAAGAAGTTTCAACTTTGTGTTGTATTTCTCTGTAAAATTGATAGTCTCATGCTCCTTTCAATGCTTAACATTTTGCCCTTATATATTTTGTATGTTTCAAAAAATATTATTTCTTTCTGACCAACTGTATTATTCCTGCTTGGGAACCTTTCCCTCCAGTTCTCTCAGATACATAGCTGATACCTTTAATTTAGAAAAGACCAACCTGTTTTACAAAGGAGATTGCTACAAAAGGCAAATCAGAAAACAACTCCAAACTCCCTTATGGCGCTCAGTCATCTTTTAGTGCTGCTTTTCTGGCACCTGCAAATTCTTTGACTTCTTGCAGGGTCAGCTTCTGAGGGGTAGGATTCCTGACATCCTAGGACATTGTGTGTGGCCCCCCTACCCCATGCCCTGCAAGTGAAACTCAGGCTCCCCCCTTCCTTAGGCATGGGATATAGAGTTGCCACCTGGATGCTCAGAGGATATGAATGAGCTGTTGTGGTAGACAGGTGCAAAATGCACGACTGGATCTTCTAGTGCTGGTGGCATTTGCATCCTGCTGATCTGAGTCATGAAGGGCTCTTAAGGCCACTTACTAGATCTGTGCTTTCTTTTACTCCTCATAGAGAATGTCAAAGGCTAGTCTTTAGCCTAGTCTAGTCTTTAGGCAGAGTCTACCAATACTGATGTGGATGAGCTGGATGCATCACTGATGTTGTCTCCAGAGAGGTCTTTTGGATTTGGAAGTCTGTCCTGTCCCCTCTTCCTGGGTTGGAGTTGAGCCTTTCTCCTCAAGGTCTCATGGTGAAAGGCTGCAGTGAGGATGGAGCCTTACACCTTGTTGCTGTGGCAGGCTGACCTCCCCAGCTTTGGCTTTGCTACAGGCTGTTTCAGTTGTATCCCTCCCTGCAGCCCATTTGTAACCCAACTGGCACATTCAGGCTGAGGTCTTTCACCAGACGTGGCTGTTTTAGGGAGTCACCTGAAAACTGTGGACCTGTGAATACTGTATCTGTTTTTTAATGACTAAAGAAGACATCTTGGGACTCCATGCTGCTTTTGGGATTAAAGTGAGCTATGGGCTTGTATGGGTGCCAGCATTATAAATGGGGCTAATATGGGTAGTGCTGGGTTTCTGAAGACATGTGGTTGGTGGAGGTGCTGGTGAGACCTGACATAGTGTGGGCCAAGCTGTGCAGCCTTATGGCATGTGTGTTGGCAGCCCTTGGCAACTGACAGGAATGAGCTCTCTAGCATATGGGTCATGCAGACAACATGAGGGATGGCTATGCTTCCAAAACTACATCCCTTGATATCTGAGTGTACTTGAAAAGCTAGAAAACATGGTGGCCGAGAAAGTGGCTGCCAAAACTCAGTCCTGGATACTGTGAGAGTGTAAGTGCAGCCAAAAATTGTTGAGAAATGTTTCTCAGGACCAGGCTGAGAAAAAAATTACTAATTTTGCATATTAGAAGCTTTTAAAACCTGCTATTTTGGCATAGAGATGAATCATAGGATTTTGTTTCTGAGAGCCCAAGATCAAAAGGGAAAACAGTGCTTAGCACCTGGACTGCACTACAACTGCAGGAACTTGTAATTTATAGTGTTTTGTTTTTCAAGCAAAACTAAGCCTGCAGACCTCAATATTGCATGATCCACTTCCATGCTCAGGAATTTTGTTCTGAACTTTGGCTTTAGCAGAGTACCATATGAGCTTCTCCTTCAAATCTAATTATTGCCTATCTTATGTATTTCCTTCTACGCATGGATTTCACCACTAAGAATGGAAGATGTAGACCATGGAAGCCTAAGAGTTTATGTCCCAACTGTATTTTGAAATGGAGTTTAGTAGATAGTTCCCAAAGCAGGGTGAAAGAAGATTTGTCTGACTTGTGTGGTGCCTGTATTTGACCTTGCAAGCAATCCCATTTGTACCAAGTTATTCCACTGCAACTACTCTAAACGTCCCTAACCTTTCCCCTCACTCATCTGGACGCTCCTCTCCTTCCCGTTTAGCCTCATTTCCAAACATCATCATGTCCAAAAGCTTCTTCCACCAGTCCAGGGAGAACAAAATGCTGAAGTGCTGCAGCTGCAGCACCAGGGTGAGCAGGATGGGCTCCCAGCGGCTGGCACCTGTCAATAGTCCCCAGAGTCTCACAGCCCCTACCTTTCGTAACTCTGACTCACTGAAGGTGACCAGGGCCACGGTACACAGCGCTGCTGCCAGCTTCCCTCTATGTCCCACCCTTGTTCTACACACTCAAGGGTAAACTGCATATCTGGGGAAAATTAAGAGAATGGAGCCTTCTGAATCCCTAAAGGAACCTGGCAGAGAGATTGAGAGGCGCAGAGGCAGCAGCATCCCAACTTCCCTGTAAACAACTGATTTTTGAGAGGTAAAAATTTCCACAGTTTTATGTGCAAGCCTGGAGGTGCTGGAAATCCCCAACTCATCCTGATGGGGACATTAAAGGACTGCATGAAGGTACACAAAATCATTCAGAATTTTCCCAGAAATTCTGGCACAAGTAAAACTGACACTTGGCAACTATGCGCTCTTATTCACATGAAACCAGCTGCCAGCTGAGAGACTGTTGGCTGCTGTGTTACACGTTGTTACATTTATAAAGCTATTTTATAGGGTGACAGGCTGAAAACCGGTTTGCTAACGCAAGCTGATCTTGAAAGTATTTTTTAAATCTGTGTCTATGGGATGTCCTGTAGAATGAGACACATTAAGGAGAACTAACACAGATCGTTTTCTTAATGTGGCACTGACCTCTTAATGCACTCGGAAGCTCTGGAGATAAAGCAAAGGTGGGATGGACTTAATGGGTGCTAGAAAGCCAGTTCAGTCTTTACAGTAACACTTGTCAGGTTAAGAACTGCTTAAACCTACATGATTTAAATAAAGCTGAGGTGGTTAAAAATACTCTTCTGAATGCGTATATGTTTCCCATTTTGAATATGAACTATAGATTGGGTGCTCTGCTTCAAAAGGGAAAGCAAAAGCTGCAGATGATGTTAGATTTTTTAATTAAAATAAGTTTTCATTTTAATTAAAATATGTGTAATGAGAAATATTGCTGGTTTCAAGTCACTGGGAAATTTTCTTTCTGATCCACACTTTCTCCTTTTATTCCAGGGATCATTTGCTGAAAAATTAGCCCGAATAGGAAAGTCATCCCAAGGCAATGTCCTGCTGCAGAGGAGAGCAGAGATGCCATCTCAGAGAAGATAGGTAAGGGAAAGCTGGCTGTAAAAAGAGAGAGTGGGCTCTGTTCCTCTGCTGGCAGGGCACCGGCAGAGGATGTGGGAGCAACCCTCAGACACCACCAAATGTACATCTGCCCCAGCACGGAGTTTGGTGCAAAATGTTTGCAGAGCCCAGAGCAAATACTCAGGTAGCTAACCCATGAGTGCCATGCTGTCACTCTTGATCACCTCTGATACCTCCCAGTGTTTGCAAGGGTCAAATATATCCACGCTGGCTGCAATCTCAGCTGGCCAGTGTAGCTACCCCATGGATGCCTTAGGAGCCTATCTAATTTCAGTAGATCCCCAACTTGTCTGTGGGCCACGGTGCTGGAAGAAAAGCTAGTCAGTAATACGTGCTCCTGTTTTATCTGCAACAAGTCCCTTCACATCCCACTTCTTGCAGCAGCTTTCTTTCCGCAGGGCATGACCAGGAGTCAGTAAAAGGCAATCTTAACTGCTCTCCTCCATAGTGCTCGCAGCAGTGCCTGCAGTCCCTTCGGTCGGGCGCTAAGAGTTCACAGGGGTGATGCAGGCTGTTGTGAGCCAGAAAGTCAGAGTTTAATTTACTAACAGAGATACAGTCTAAATGGTTACAGATTTCCTGGGAACTTCTGCACCTCTAGGAGCCTCTTCTGTGTCAGGGGGAGGCTGCACTGCCTGCACAGCGGCATTCACTCAAGTTTTCCAAGTGTGAAATGTGCAGCAAATAGAGGAACCAGGATGCAAAAGAATGGCAGCTGCTCCAGGGCTGTTAGAGAGGCTCTTTTACAGGCGAATGAACCGTCAACTTTGTAGTAAGACATTGTTTTCTAAACATAGCATAAAAACTGTTATCTTGCCTGGCTGGTCATTAGAAGAGAGATAATTATAGTCTCTGTGTGACAGCCGGCTGGAACAGGGGCTGCATTGTCCCAGGTCCCAGCTGAGCCCTGTCACGGGCACCCCAGACCAGCGCTGGGAAAAGGGGACTCCTTGTGCCCCGGGAAGTTCAAAAGAGAAATTGAAGTGCCCTAAGTAGATGTTAAGCACCTATTTCTCTCTCTGACTCTGGCCTTAAAAGATACTCCACAGGAGAAAGGTGAGGAGGGCAGCTGCTGTAGCTGCATCCCCCCTGGCTTTATGGACAACACATACTATAACCATTACTTTTTTCTTAAAAAAAATAACAAACTAAACAACTCAAACCTTCGGTTTTGCATTTATTGCTGTTTTGTTTTTCAATGCAGACCAATGAGACCTGTATGATGGCTGGGCCTTCAGAAACAAGGACACGTTATCTCTTCAGTGTCCAGTTTCTGAACCTGGAATGTGAGGTCTAACCTCAGCTGACACTGCAGCATGCTGCAGGAGTTCTGGTGGACTCAGGGCATCAGGGGACCACAATGTTCCCCAGGGCTCTCCCGAAATCATGGACTATTGCTTTTTGTCACCCATGCAGAAAATATGGTGCCTTCCCACCCCATTGCAATGGGCCAACATGCACCTCGCTGCTCCAGCACCCGCCCATTCCGGTCCCTCTATTTGGGGAGTTCATGTCTATGAGTGCCACAACATTTTTTCCTATGTGTTTAGCCTTAAGACACCAGAGAAAGAATACAGACACAGCTGGAGATAGTAAACTGAGCTATCACTTTTATTGCTCATTTTAACCAGGTGCCCTAAATGACTTACCTATCATTGTTTAGGAGGTAAAATGAGAACTTGAACATGCATATCCTGAGCCTTGGGTTAGCATGTTAAGTTACTGGGCAGTATTTTCTTTTTAGAACTTTATTTGTGGCTTGGTTAAAAAGGAAAAACTTAAAAGTTCTCCAGGCTGACCAGGTACAATCAAGTCTTTGATGCCACTGTTATGTAAACTCCAGGTTTATTTTTAGCAATATTTTCTAAAAAACAATGGCCAGTAATGATAAATGTTGTTGTTTCACATTAAGTATTTAGCCCGTTTTCCCAACTTCTGTGTTCACTCTGCATCTCAGGCAGTTCCCTTTTAGAAATATTCCAATTAATCAAGTTTGAAAAAAGTAAGTCTAAAAAGTAATTTCTTACTACATCTGAGAAAATAAGTAGTTGACCAAAGTGGGGAACACCTTCTAAGTATCTTCACTGAAGGAAAGACTTTGGTAAGATCTCATTCTTATTAGACAACAGAGAATCTACATGGGGTAGCCTTCTTGCTTCCCAAGTGTGAGGAAACCTGGTTTAGCTAACACAACTACTTGATTCAGCCAGCCAGTGGTGGTGTTTGAACCACCAGTCGTGTAAGAATAGTACCAAGGAAAAGAAGTGTTGTACATAAAGTAGTGAGCAAGTTAAGAATGTAACATTCATACTACAGGTGAAAATACAAAGCAATATTCAATTATATTGGCCAGATGGTCAAGGGTTGTTTTATTTTTTTTTTTTAAATAATATATTTCTCATGTCTTGAATAACAGAAAGACAAGAAACCTTTTTTTGTCATCCCAGTGAGAACAGCCCCGGCAACTCAAAGGATTAGATAAAATATGCAAGCAAAATAAGCCTGTTTTAAACAAGCTACTAATTTAATATTCCAAAAGTAATGTGTGTGTGTAATGCGGTTATTTTTGCTTGAGCTCACTTTGCTTCTCTGAAAGACACCAGTCTTACAGAAATGACTATCATTCAAGTGATGAACTGAACGAAGTCTAAAGAACATGGTACCACAGATACAGAAAAAACTTAGATATTCTTTGAGCATAGTCGAGTGCAAGCTGTTTTTAACTTTAAGATGTACAGCTATCTAAAATACTTCTTCTCTGTGTGTACTTGGTTTGTTTTGGTGTTTTGTTTAAATTTTGGAGAGATTAGAGGAAAAGAAGTGTGCTCCAAGGAGGATCTGCCCCTGTAATCTGTAATTCCTTTTTCACTCTGGATGTGGCGTAGTTCCCATAAACTCTAGGAACAAAATATTAACTAGGGTTGAAAGTTTGCTTGGGGCACTTGGTTCATGTTTGTACTAGTCTGAGGGAAATCACATTTTGAAGAGACTTATCAAGACTCTAATCTCTCTGCAGAGAGCTGAACGGCTGTGGCAGGCTTGACAATGCTATTCATTTTTGGAGCCTCACCAGCAAAACAAGCACTCAGCACAAAGGGATATACAGCGTCTAGGATACTGTACTGCTCATACATCTGTATCTATCCATCTAGCAAGGGAGTTCACACCATAGAAATACATATCGATGGAATAATACCATTTTCCATTCTGTATTTTGGAGATTAGTGTTCCCTGGTGTCAGGTAGTGCTAGTTAATGATAAAACACACACCTTCCTATTGATCAAAGAGACAAAGTCTTGAAAGTGAAACTGTTTTAAACCTAGGGAACAAGTTACATTACCTGTTACACACTACTTGAACAGTAGGCATACATGTTGGTGTCTGACTAATATTCACCTTTCTGTATCAAATAGTTGAGCCCATTGCTGTTCAGGCAGTGAGTATATGTATCCACTTTAACAGTAGGGGTTCAATGCTTTTATAAATGCTAATGAAGTATATATAATTTAAAGTACAGTTTCATTCTACATCTATGTCTTCATCTTAGGTCTTTGATCCTATGCACACAGCTGGAATGCTAAACAAAAAATCACATCCCCACAGTTTCTTAGCAGTGAAAATATTTAACTATTATCAACACATAAAAAAGCAACTCCCCCCTTTCCCTCATAAATAAATATAGAAGAGAAATGACATCAGAATTACCTTGCTTCAGGTGTGCAACTTTTTATTCCTTTTCTCCACACAGAATGAAAGTGTTATTTTTTCCAAGCTTTTCTGTACCCCAAACTCCAGTCAACATTATTCTACAGAATGAGAGGCAGGCAGCAGAGGGAGGCCTGGACACCTTTTCTCTTTCAGAGAGGAGCTAATCAAACATTCCCATCAAGCTCCCAGCTCTGTGAAAGGCACATTGCTTTCCCTCCCTCCCACCTCCCTCCCTCCCTCTGCTCCTCTCTCCCTCTCTGTCTCTCCCTCCCTCTGTCTCTCCCTCTGCCTCCCGCACACGGAGACTTACACAGCTTCTTACATTGACTTAGCAGCCGAATTAGGCAGCCCTATTTTAAATATATGCTCCCACCCACATATTTTTGGTAGGGATTTCTATGCCTCTTTTTGCACTAGCCTGTCATATTTGTCAAGTTTTTCTCTTTTGGGAAGGAAAGTTTTACTCAGCTGATGTTTTGGCTGGATTTTTTTCAGTCTCCCTGTGCAGTCCAGTGTTGTAGTAAAAGGACTACAACTAGTAGCCGTGAGTAAACTACACAGCTCTAAAGATTGTAAGTACCAGACTAATTAGGTGCAAGTCAGATTTAAAGAGGAAAAGTAGATTTTGAAGAGCCAGGCTGTGATGCCTTTACTCATGTGAATAGCTTTGTATTCCCTCAACAGTTTCCCTGAAGTCGGAGGATTAGTGACAGAGAAAGCCTGGGCACAGAGAGACAGAAATATGACGTGAGGGTTAGCATGGACTTCTTTCTGAGGAAGCTGGGTGTGGGAATTTGATAGAATGCTTCTAAACCAGCACTCATTAAATGTGATCTGGCCAAATGAGATACACAAAATGACTAATTTTGTTAAACGTCTGAACACAGATCTCTTGGGTAACTTTAAGAAGAAAATTTTATTGAGAGAATCAATATCACAGCATGTACAAGAGTATCACAGGAATGGCTGGTATCATATTCCAGGATGCTGGAATGCAAACTGTAATCTGCAATTCTACCTAGGTGTTCAGAAGTGTATAGATAACATATATGAACAAACATACACTGTTTTATCTAAGATAATTATTGGTGAAAGTATCTAGTATAAAAGTATCCAGTATAAATACAGGAGATCGAGTTCAAAAGACACATTGGAAAGACATGTATTTGCTGGCTACTTCTGATCTAGCAATCCCATAAATGTGTTTGGTTTAAGGGAAAGTGATTACACGGGTTTAAGTGAAAGTGGTTACCTGTTATTTGTGAGTATATATCTACTCCAGTCCTTAGGGAAACTGTATAACAGCTCAGCATATCAATAAACAGTACAATATCAAAAGTTTATCAAGAAGTCCCACCTGTGTTACTAATATATAATGATCCGTAATTCACTTGATTGTTCTCTTAATACAGAAGTTCAGGCTTGCCGTGATAATCCTGTATGAGGCAAAATGCAGTGGACTGGCAGAAAGCCTCTCCAGACAGCAAATCTGTTAGAAGATCTAACTAGAAGATCTACTTAAAAAGAACGCCTGAAGTCTCATTAATTCAAGTTAACACTTTCGGAATATCATCACAGGATTTGTGAGGTTTATTTATTCAGATAATCACGGGCAAAAGGATGGAGAGCCTAGGACTGGAAAGGTTAGAGGTACGTAATTGCTAGGGGCCAAACATCTAAATACTGGGCTTTTTGCAGCTAAGTAGCTAAGTGCCTTTTCTCAGTGCTAGTGGAAGGCTTAAGTTGCCACAACAACTCCTGACCTGCAGATGCTGATAGAAATACTCTAAAATTTTGGGGCACAGACCTTCACTTATTTTCCACTCAAATTATTTTCAGAAATCCATGGGTATTTATGTATGTGTTGAGTTTACTGTATGGCTTTAAAGTCTCAGGTCAGTAGGTTATCAAAGAAGCCTCTTGATCTCATACCAGTGGAAGTGAGAGTACTGAAGAGCAAGCTTCTGGAGTACCAAGATGTGGTCAGATGGCAAAGGCTCAGACTGTGCCTGCAGAGCATATGGCAGGACTGTATAGAAGTAGCTGGACTAGTGCTGAGTGATGGAGCTGAGATGTCAAAAGCAGCGGACAGTTGGAATAACTGGCACAGGCAAAAAAGGTTCCATTTCTGGTACCTGCACCAGCTCATTGAGGAGTGTAGCCTTAGACATGCTGAACGTGGCCAGCAAGGTGTCAAAGCAACGGTAACAGTGCCTACACCGAGGTCATGTTTTGTTGCTGCTCCTGCAGGGTGGCAGTTTTACAAGAGGAACAACTGATGATAGATCCATTTCTCATTTTCCATGGACAGATTATCTAATTTGTGGGTAAATTGTATCACGGCAAAAGGCCCAACTCAGACCTGGTAGGACTTAGCTCAAACGCAGTGGCATGTGAACCCAGCTCTGTTGCTTCCAGAAGCCCAGTCCTGTCCATGCTGCATCCACCTGAGCTCTCCCATCCTGGCCAGCTCCGCTCTGGGCTCAGGATCAAGGATGCTGCCAGTGGGCTGGTACATTTCTGCATCACTGCCTATGAGCTAACCCAGCATCCTAGAAATGAGCATCCCGGGAACTGCAGAGCAGAAACACTGAATGGGCAGAAAAACTATCTTGGTGTGTCATTATCCAGGGTATTCAGCCTCTCATTACCATGTGTAATGGAGAGCTGAAGAGTATCAAAACAAAACACTGAGGAGGACGCTGGCTGTCTCTTTTTATCACAACATTTCCAAGGGCCGCCACCTGCGTTCTTTCATGACAGAAGCAATTCCAGCCACCCAAGAGCTGGCAACACAAAGTGTGGGAGCAAGAGGTGATCCACGTTGTGTGGCTCCACTTCGTTGCTGGGACTTGCCACAGGAAAAGATTTGTTTGCAAAAAAGCTGACAGGAAGCCACTAGTTTGAAGACAATAGGTACTGAACACAATTGTCTAGGGGATGGACAAAGGCACTGTGTGTATGTGATCATGTCTCCCACCATCGCTTTTAGTCAGATGCCTCTGCTCGAGTTTTCTGTTTGTGGTGGTAGTTTTTAAGCTTTATGATACTATATTTTAATTTGGTTGTTAGTAAAAGCAGGATTTAGCAGGAGCCACTGAAAATATTACTAAATGTATGAATGCACACTTAGAGTAGGTGACAAATTTCGAGGGGCAGAGTCTTTACTACTGCATGACATAGATATGCACATATCTACACGTACACATCTAGTAAGTAAGGCTGATGCATATTACAGCCTCACTCCGCCCCAAAAGTGGCAGCTGAGTAACTCTCTTCAGTAAAATATTTTACCAAAATCACTGCTCTATTCACCTCCAAGTGGGTAGGACTGACGTGGAGTAGCTTTGTTTCCACTGTAATATGAAGCCTGAAAGCAAAGAAATGCTGACCTCTAACCTGTCCCCTGAAAGTCTTAACGAAGCAGCTAACGAACAGGACCAGTGACTTGAAATGCTTTGGTTTCAAAGAGAGTTTGAGAATGTTCTTCATTTTTGGGGAAAATGAAGTGACTGCTTTGAATTGCGGCAGAGACCGGCTCCAGAGCAGGTAAGACTGCGCTGGGTGAGGGCTCTGTAGCTACAAAGGCCGACGAAA
>JAOQGH010000023.1:34946453-35047373 GCA_025769975.1 Gallinago jamesoni
GTTGGACTAGATGATCTCTATGGTCCCTTCCAACTCCAAAAAAAAATTCAGTGAAATTCAGTGAAATTCAGTGAATTCTGATCCACTCAGAGATTACCTATGTTCTGGAAGATAAAACTGCAGAAAGAGATACAGTAATGTCAGCGCAGTTGGAGGAGATAATCTGTCCAGTAGGAAGTCTGATGTTTTCAGATGGACTTAGCAGCAGACCTGGAAGACCAGAAACTTGCTGATAGATCTTAGTCACAGATTCTTAGATAAATCTTCATTTTGAGATTGTTTCTCATGCAGAATATTCAAGGTACGCATTTTGGTTTAAAAATCTTTGCTTTGGGTAACAGCTGAGTAAAGGCCGTGCTGGGTAACAACCGAAAAACTGGCTGCATGAAAGGGAAGCTCACGTCAGTTAATCAAATCTGACTTCAACATCTTTGAACAAAGCCTTTGTTTATGATATAGCAAGTGGGTTTACGTGCTTCAGCCAGCACAAAAATGTAAGATCCCTCATGTTTCCCTCCTCCTGTGTGCAGTGATGCACAGGTAAATGAAATAGGGTAAACCTCACCTAGTTGGAAATGGCAAATAAATTTAAGTGTTTTGGTTTTGATGCCCACCAACAGGTATGGCCCCTGAACTGAGGGCAGGCCACAATGTAACCATATACAACTGTTAGGGCACCATCAGAGACAGGTGTAGTTTTGCACTCAGGTGTCCAAATTCAGTCCAAGTTCATTACTGACTTGGCCCATAATCTTTGTATCATAGCTGACCTTTCTGGGTGATTTACATGAACAAGTCAAACTTTTGTAGAAAGAAGAAGAGAGAAAGGTTTTACCATGTAGGTCAATATCTAAGTGAGAGCAGAGGATGGTGGCTTCAAAGGCCATAAATTGTTTCCAAGAGATCTGTGCAGGGTAATGACAAGTATACACATCCTATGGAGCAGGTGTGTGTGTGCAGCACAACCCATCCTGACTTCTCCCAAACACTGAGGAGGGACTGCTGGATCCACCAATGTAGGTTTAGGCAAAGAAAATCATCTTTACCTTTGTTACAGAACAAGCTATGCCTGAAAATTTTTTAGGGACATCTGAACTTTTGCTGGGAAATTTTTTTGGGGAAAGCTCAGAGTCTTCCACTCACCAGGCCTTTGTCCCACTTGTGGGACCCAAGGTGCACGCTGCTCTTCTGGTCTGAGGCTGTGGGCCACACTTTTAAAACCATTTGGTCTCCAAGTTGCAAGTAGGAAATGTGTAAGGAATCAAAGTGATCTAGGGCTGAGCTAACTGGCCTGTGGTCATTACATGGAAACTGTTGAATGTATCTTCTCAGCTGATCACTGGAGGCTCAGTAATCCAGAGCCCTGACTTACAGAGTCCTGACTCTGCCTATAAGAACAGAAAGCACAGACAAATCTAATGGTTTCTGCAAGACGTGCATAGCTATGTCACATCTAATTCCATCTAAGTGCTTAACAGCACAGAAAGGAATAAGTTTTCTGCTCTCAAACAATTACCCTAGAGCTTTTCCCACCAAATACTACCACAGGAATCAGAGGGCAGAATCTTCTCTGTGTTGTAATACCCCAAGATATCATGCATGGCTTGGCAGTGCTGGTTCTGTTGAAACAGTGTGGTTGCACATGTTAGTGTTAGCTCCTAACGAGTGGAAGTGGAGTTCAAATTCTGCAGTTTTTCTATATTTCTCAAGCTCCGTGAAATAAAGTGTTAAATTACACATTATTATGTTTGAGGTAATATGTGCTTGAAAACCATTTATACATGAAGAAAACAAGGCATGGGGAGAACACAGTAGAAAGTTAAAAGTATAATTGGGATGGCAAGGCAACTAGGGGGTTAACATTGTTTGGCTTCAGCTGTTTAAAGCACTTACATCTAAATTGACCTCAGGTAAATAAAATAACCAATCCTGGAAGGCTTTTATAAAATACACTGATGTGTTTGTCTTGTGTTTGAGAAAGGTACGGAGGCTGAATTATGTATGCTGTAGCTGTTGCCAGCATCAGAAACTTCTCTCAATAATTAGAGCAATTGGGTAGCCAGGCATCTGTTTTTCCTTTTTATGAATGAGGAGACCTCATGGGCCAAATGAATGCATAATGTTGGCATGCTTGGCTTAAATGGATGGATACCAAATTTACACTGTGTAAATTTGACCCACTGGTCGTTTCTTAGTGAAGATGGCAAAGGCCATGTTTCCTGAGGCTGTAGAGAAGCTGGGCTCTGTCAGTAAGCCCCGAGTTACAGGTTAGTTTATTTGCCCCAGAGGGAAGGGAGAGAGAAGAGGTGACAAAATCAGCCTTTTCAGGTTTGCCAGTAGGCTATATTCAAGTGAGAGCTGATAAGCCCCTTGCCCTGGATCTCCTACAGTGTATGGCGTGGGAATGGAATCTGACTGGGAGCCTGCTGTCCTGAGTGGGCAGGCTCAAAAAAGTGAGAGTTCATAGTGGGAAAGGGGAAAGTGACCCTTTTCTGTGACTCATATGTGGAGAGCTTGAGCCTTTCCGATTGAGCAGTGACTTTTTTAACTCTTGTGGATTTGAATTGTTTGTTGGTGTTTTTTTTTAATATCTGTGCAGTCACTTTTGAAAACTTTTGACCTCATCTGCCTCTACAATAATCAAAAAACATAAGCAAAGTGAACTTGGGCTTGGAAAGATAATCTAATAAGGCATTTGAGCAACCTCAAAAGTTACTACTATCTGTAAAGACCGTTTGTATACTTTGAGAGCAATTTAATATGTAACGCATTAGCTGTGGGCAGAACATACTAGCTAGGACCAAGAAGTCAGCTGGGTTTGCTTATAGATCTTGGACTGTAGCAGAAAGAAACAATGCTCAGATATTGCTTTCCTTTAATTAATTCAAGATATATCTCTGTAGCAAAAAAGGAAACAGATGAAGGATGCACTTGCACTTGAAATACAACAGGGCATTAAGAAATCTTCATTATTTTTGCCATGCAGTTGAATTTACCCATACCCCCTGTGCCCATACCCACCTAGTGCCAGGTTTAGAACAGAAGCTGCCACAAATTCTGTGTTGAAACATAAATAAAGTGAACAGTAAATGCCGGGGCTAGAACAGCTCTCATCACATTTGGGATCAGGAAATGCCAAGGGCAGCTGCTCAGGAGAATTTTGCCCTGATGGTGGTCACAGACCTTTGGATCTGAAGGGGTGTAACCAGCTTTAAAAGCTGTGACATTATCAAAGTGGACTGTGATGTTGGTATTTCATCAGTCTGCTATCAGAAACCAAGTGACTGCCACAACAGAAATCCATTTTAAGAATCACCTTTTTTGGCAGAACTCGCAGTTATTGCAAATAAAAATGTATGGTGACTGAACAGAACTGGGTCTGTAGGAGTGCAGCATATGGATTTTGTTCATCTTGAATCCAGCATAGGTGGGGATTGAGTCTTCCCAGGGTAGGTGAGATATATTTCTTTGCTTTACTACCTCATATAAAACCTGATTCATCCGCATAAAGCTCCTTGTATGAGGAGTAAAGCCATGTGTTTAGGAGAGAGCTCTTTGTTAATCAAAATTTCAGCAGTGCTGAATTCAGTGCTGAAATTTGTGGACGAGGACCCCGGCTCTCAGGAAACACAAATGGCTTTTTCAGCGTGCTTTCCCTATCTGCGTCCTGCCAGTGCGGGCCATGCGCTATCACTGCCACTGTTAATTCAGTTTGGCAAGAATACCAGGTCTCACTCTGGATCCCAGTGCCCCTTACCTTGGCAGTAAAGCTCAACTATTCACTGCAAATCAGGCCTGGAAAATGTAAACCCAGTAACAGTCTTCTGTCTGTTCTTTCTAACTGTTTTCCCGATGTGTTTTCTGTTTATGCTCTGTAGGCATCAGGTGTCAGAGCAAGTAGGTGATGCCAGTAAAAGCCACTTCATAGTAGAGAGCTCGTGGCTGCCTCCCAGCAACTGAATGCATCCCCTCTGTGGTGCCCTTATCCTTGTCTTCTCCAGCTTTGGCTCTCGGCACTGAAGACTGTTCAAAATGCAGGTTTTTTCTGGAGGCAACATGCAGAAATCAGAGTGCTGCTCTGGCAAGCAGAAGTGTCCAAACATGCAGCAGGGCCAGAACTGCCAGTGTGTTTAATGGGTGGATTAATGTATTTTCTTTACTGGTATGTATCTTTCACAACAGGTATTTGCCAGAGTTCATGAAAAGCCCCTCTGCATGCACCCCTGTGCACAGGCTCACTGTGTAAGGGCTTACATTGCTCTCTCCCAGTTGTGTGCAGCCCCCCTCTAGGGTCTCCTTGCCGAATGTTCTTGTAGAGACCCATTTGCCTCCAGGGAGACAAAATTTCTGGGAGGCATCCGGTTGGTGGAGGGACGAACGGGTTTGCATGCCCATGTGCCTGTGTAGGAGTGGGGGATGTCAGCACAGGTGGGAATATAGAGGGTCCCCTCAACTCCTGTGTGGTGCTGCACCCCTATAAACCTATATTTGTGTGGATCCAGGTGCTGGCAACACTTTCCCTGGGAGTTCGTACGCATTGTAGAGACGGACTGTCTCAAGTTTCAGCAAGGTTGAACTTAGTTTACAAGGAAAGAAGAGAGATTGTGGGATTCTGGATCTGGGGGATGACAGAATAGGGGAAGGCAATGGGGAAATGGCTTGGGGGGGGGGGGGGGGAAATTGGGGTCCAAGCTGTTTCTTGCCCTATTGAAGCTCTGGACTACTGTCTGTCACTAAAACATGTTCAAAAAATTACTCAGCTGTGTGTGAACCAGCCCAAGATTGGAAACGCTGCTGTCTGCCCAGGGTGGCCGGGCCAGCAGAGGCTCTGCTGCTCTGGGGGCTGCAAGCAGAAACCTCACCCACCTTCCTCCTGCTCAGGATATTTGCAACTAAGCTTTTATTGAAATACGTGTGCAAACGGGTCAGGGTTGGGGAGTGCAGGATGTGAAGAATCACTATGACCCTTTTTGCTGCCCATTTTTACCATTTTCAAGTTCCCTGGGGCATTACTGGCCGTACAGAGCAAGGACCAGTACTCTAAGTGGCAAAAGAGGAAGACATGGGTCTCTGCAGTTCAGTAGCCTGTATCTATACTTTTTGTAAGCCAGTAATTTCTCACAATTCATCCACTTAAAAAAGCAGAAAACAGGCAGTATGCATAAACATCTCTCCATGCTGTAGCAATTCCATTAACTATAAACTCAGTAATGTAGAAATAGAATAGCAAAGGAGAGCCATCTTTCTTCTATGATGCCTTCAAGGGCCACAGAAGGATCCAATGCAATTTTAAATCCTCTGAAATCAAGCCTTGAGAAGAAATGTTGCTCTTTTCTTTTACATTTAAAAGAAAAAAAAAAAATTCTTCAAATCCTATTAGAAAAATAATCTTTCTGAATAAGCTCTATTCTCTATTCCTTGCCTCCAGTGCCACAACCATGTATTATAAGTTCTGCATTTTGATCCCCAAATTAAGAAAATTGATTCTAATAAATTGCTTAGTCACAAGCACAGTTAAACTGGAAATACCATTTGCATTCTTGTAATTGCCAGCATTAAATCTCCATAAGAATTGTAAGAGGAAAGGCTCTACATTTTATGCACGCTAACTCCTCAGAGTGTTTTATACTATGGAAAATACTGTAAATGCTTTCAAGCTACTTTAATAATTGGCATTTTCCACCTTAGGTTCTCAAAGCTCTTTTCAAAGAAGTGCAAACAATGAAAGAAGGTGAAAAATAGTTTTGGGACAGAGAGAATTAAATCACATGCTTGTTCTTACAAAGGATCAGAAAAAAAGAAAGGCAAGCAACTTTTGCTGAAAAGAAAGCTGAGAACACGGTGATTATAGAGCTGAGTTTGAACAGGTGCTTGAGGTACTGAAGATACAGAGGAGGACATGCATCTGTAAAAAGACCTGGAGCCTATTTCCCAGGCCTTGCTCCACAAAAAGCATCTGAGAGCTGTTGCTCTCCACAGCTGTTTGCTGTCATCTCCAGCTGATGGTTACCACCCTGCAGCTGGCCTGGCCAGCCCTTCCCTTCCCCACCTGAGCAAAAGAAGCTGCTGTAGGAGAGCCCTGTTTTCTAACCTGGCCTGCTTTGGTGGGACTGATGGGGAGCTCTTCTGCAAGTAGCTCAGTAAGTAGCTTCAAATCCAGTAGCTTCTGTCAGAAGAGATGTTGCAGGCCGGTTCTGGATTTAAAAGCCCTGTGAGGGATGCCTATGGTCCTCATGGCTCCCAGAGACATTCAGGGCGGTAGAGATACGTGCTTCAAAGATGTGTGTGCTGGGGAAGGAGTTGCTTAGGACCAGGCAAATAGGAAATGTTTCCTGCTGCTGCACCCACAGCCCTGCAACGCTGCCCTGTGTGCTGAGGTCTTGTGCTTGGACTTTAGTTTGCAAAATCCTAAAGGTTTCTGTTGTGGCCTGGTTAGAGGTTGTGAGTCCCATGGAGAAGTCCAGGGAATAACTAGAGAGGAAGGCTGTGTGGGGCATCTGTTGTCTTAATTTTGGTGAGTTACAGCTACAGCCGTATCTTGGTGTGTCCAGATCCTGGTTCAGTTTCTACATCTCAAATGACAGTTCAGTTTCTGCCTCTCCACTGACAGTTCACTGAGGCAGAGCAGCCCAAAGTGGCTTTAAATTCTCCATGGTGGGTTTATCTTAGGCTGTTCAGTGCTGGTGGTGGTTTCTGAGAGCCCCTTAACATAAAGTAAAAGACAGTTTTGATCAGTGAGAAATGCGTCTGGCACATTGAGCTTCCATAATGTACTTTCAGGGAGGACAGAGGGGACCATCCTGATTCACACCAGTGTAAGAGAAGGAGGTGTCAGGCCTGCAGAGCCACATAAAATGATGCATTCCCCTCCTGAGCGAGCTAATAAAGTATGGAACCAAGCTGTGTCAGCTCTGAAGTTAAATATTGCACACTACCCAGCGTTACAGCTCACTGATTGCTTTGGCTGTTTGCTCTGGTGTGGTGGGATGGTGGAGCTGCTGCTGACAGCCCAAACAAGTTGTAAATAGTGGCTGGTGAGGCCCCTGGTGCATCACACAGTGGTTCTGCATTCAGCCCCGGTTGTGTTTTCTGAGCTCCCCTCTCACCGTGTCCTCCTGATGAGGAGCTTTCTGCCATTGAGAAGTCTTTGCCACGGGCTGGGATAGGTGTGTATGTACCCTGCATCGATACTCAGATGCCTGATGGGATGCCGTCAGAAGCTCACTTTGTCTCCTTTACAGCATTGCATGGGAAAGCCTGTTAAGAAACCTGCAAGTGCTAATTATAATTGTTACCATCCAGCTGTTCTTGTCCAGCTAAGCAGACAGTGATTTTTTTTTTTTTTTGAAATGGCATTTTAAAGCTTCTGCTGCTCTAAAGTGAATTTATTTGGTCTTCACAAAATTAATGCTTTATGGCTTTCTTTTTTACTGATTTGCAAGTAATAAATTGGGTTAATTTGTGGTAAGTAATTGTTTGCTTTTAGTCTGTTGTTCTGTTTGCCTCTTTTCACATGCAGGGGGGGAAGGAATTGGTGTTAATGTGAGGGATGCAGTTTGCCAGACCTAGTTATCCTTCCTAGTTATGGCAAGTTTTGAGTAAACTCCCTGTTTAGATTGCTTCATATTTCCAGGGCTGGACTTTCTGAAGGTCACAGTCAGGGGCATAAACTCAGGCTGGTGCCTGCTAGGAGATACAAGAAATGAAAGAGAACAGATAAATGGACTTCAAAAGAGAAGTGAGTATAGCCCTCTGCGTGCCAGCTTTTTCCATCATCACATCTGCTCTTCTACAAGAGCAGTGCATACACATGATGACATGCAAGCAGTGTTCGGAAAATGGGGTATCAAGCTCTGCAGGAAACAGTGACAGCACAAGCAAATCTCCATGGAGCCAGTTGCTATGAAAAAAGTGGTTCCTGGGAACTAGATGTTAGTGATTGGGCTGGTATTTCAGAAGAGGTTTGCAAAATTGTCACTTATATAGAGTGGAAATCAACAGGTTGAACCAAGAGTGATCCCAGAGAGCCCATCTGTGGGATGGCAGAGGTGGTGTGTACATGTTTCATGAGTTTCTATGCCATAAACAATTGTTGGAGAGTATGTAATTTACTGCTTTCAGTGTGGCTATTGTTTCTAATCTACAAAACTTCAAAATGTTTAAGAACAGTTTTATGCACAAGAATTTCATTAGGAGGGACTAACTTAAACCTGCAGTGCCCGAGCGCTTGGTCCTCCTGTCTGTTCCTGACAGAACATTTCACTGTTCTGTCACTGGCCCTCATCTTGAGATGCTGTGAGTTACTATTAATCAATTTGCTAGGATAGAAAGGGATAACCTTTTCTGCCCCTGCTCCAAGGGACAGACATAAACACATAAGCAAGGGCATGATGGACAAGGGAGAGGGAATGTTTCCCCCTTGATGCCCTCTGTTTCTCTTTCCCTCAGCACTGTGGGGAGAAGCTGTATGGAGGATGTAGGTGTGGACCTGACAGGAACAAACAGCTGTTGGGGAAGATCTTGGGTTTTCCTTAGTGCCTCAATAGCCAATCTTACAGACCTGGTCATGTCTTGAAACTGCCATGGCCATAAACAACAAAATTGAGCCCTTACTCAGGGCTGGGGGGATTTTGCCCTGGATTTGCAAGGGATACTGTTTGTGATGACCCTTTCTGAAGGATAGCATAGATGGGGGGGTTTGCTGCAGTCACATGGCTTCTTAATCACAAGGTTTATGCGACGAGCATCAGGACTGGAGTGGTGGTACAAGGAATTTGAGCCAAAGCTCTGAATTTTTATCACTCCAGGCAGGCAAAAGAGTTGCCTCTCTTTCTAAATGATATTTAAGGATTTTTTCAGCTGAATACCATTATCAACGACATTTCGAATGAATAGCCCTACGCATATATTCCACGACTGCAATGTGAGTAATTGTGAACGCTCCTCAATCTTCCTCTTCCCACTCCCCTCTCTCCCTTCAGCCTAAGCGCAAACTCTCATTTCAAGGCTAAACATATACTCTTAAATCACTTCTGAAATTTCTTTGTTGTTGCCTAACAAGGCTGGGTTGTTGGGCTACAGGGAAATTTTATATAAGCCCTTGCTGAGATGTTGTCATCGAATTGGAAGTGGGCAGCAGTTGCAAATGTTAGTATTTGTCTCTGGAGTTTATTTATCTGCAAGTCTGAATGTCTGCATGGTGTAGGGGCTTTGTCCCCCTGCTCCCTTAGTTTTCTGAGTCCCAGTGAAATGTCACAGTCCCAAGGGCTGAGGGGTTCAAAAGAGCAGCCACGCTGCTGTGCCCGCCGAGCTAACAAGGGGCCTGTGTGTGCCCTTCTTTGGAGGGAGACGTCCCACCAGGGACATGCCAGCTGCTCCTCCTGGCTCTCCCAACCCTATCCAAACGCTTTTAGACTCTGCTTCTTTCATTGATTTGGGTTATTTATTTTTTAAGCTTGTTGTCGAGCAAGTCAAATCGACCCACACCTAACCAGGTGTGGGTCAAAGCCTGAAGTAATTGTGACTAAGTCAGAGCAGTGCTGAAGGGGGAGACCAGCCACACAGACCAGGCTAGTTTCCCAGCCCTACTGAGCATACTTAATCCTTACTGGGTTTATCCAGGTGTCAAGGAAGGGCTTGAACAGCAGCCAGAGCCTGGAAGCATGACCCCTTGCTGCCTAATGGTCCAGTCTTCTGTTCTCTGTTTGCAACCTGGGCTACCAGAGGGATTTACAGACTGACAGGGATGAACTGGATTTCTTGTAAACTCTGGAAAAGCTTGCTTTGCTGCGTTGTCCTTATCCCAATGAATGAAAGCGGTTGGTTGGGGGCTTCCTATGATCAGCTGTAGGTTAGAATGGCAGGACACTTCTGCTCTTTGAAGATTAGGTAGGTTAGTGAAATGCTCTAAATCCACGAGAGATGAAGTAAACTTGCTTTAGTGATTCAATAGAGAAAATAATTCCAACACTGTTAATGATTGTGGCTGCCCAGACTACAGCTAGTTTTTACTTTGCTTACTGTGCAAGATCCCATGTTAAAAAAATAAGATAAACCTGACGTTTTCATGGCAGACATGCTTTGGGTGCATTCTGCTCTTCAGAAGGCCTGATTGCTTTGATTCTTCTTCAGGATTAGAGGCAGCTGAGGCAGATCATCTTCATTAAAGACCTTTAGACTTTACAGTTGAGATACCATATGCTGGGCATCCTTAGATCTGTCTGTGCCCACTGATCTTGCTAGGTGAAGTACCGTTCCACATTTTGCAGATGGAGGAATTAGGGAATAGTATTTAGGTTATTGAGCAGATTCAATGTGTGGGTCTTATTCAAAGAAATTAACCATGAGGCCAGAAGTACTGGCCCAGGTATAGATTGTTGACTTTGCCAACTTAATCTATGTTGCATATGGTTCGAAAGGGGGAATGTTTGCAAATCCATGCTGTCTTTGCAGGAGGACTTCAGGGAGATTACTCTTGGAGGCAGACTTATTAGCAAGCCCATGCTACCTGCCTACCATGTGCCTTCACACAAGGTGGAGCAACGACACTATGATGGGATGTCCTCTCTCATGGAGATATGACATCTGTCCCTGCCTTTGGCACACTCATCAGGTTTTTGCATTAGAAAAATGTAAAAATCTACTGTTTTTGAAGAGAAAGAATTGGGAGCAGCTAGCTCTTTCCTTCATCAAGTGGGAACTCCCTTGTAGGACTGTCTCAGACAGAGAGCATTCAAAGCTGCAGTTTCCCAGGTAAGCATACTTGTCACCAAAATACCGGTCAGCACAACAGTCTTCTCACATCTCTGCTGCTAAAACTCATCCACTAGAAAGGAAAATCCAAGGCTGTGGGAAGCAGCAAGGTTATGGGGAGGAGTAATTTGCCTCCAGTACTCTCTATGCTGTTTACACTGTACTTTATTCTCACTAAGTAAAAAGCAAAAGACCCCATCATCCCCCTTCAGCATATATAGTCTCATCCCTTGCTGACTATCTCAAGCTCCCGAGCTCCTTGCTCCTCTCTGACTAGCAGCATGGGCTCAGCAGGAAGAGAATTCCATCTGTGGCCAGCCTTGTCCCTGCATATATGGACCGGAGATAAGGGGAGGAAATGCAGGATGCAGAGAAGGTGTTTTACAAATTGATTTTTGTTGATTTGCACACTTGAAATGCTGAAGCACATTCCCTTACCTGCACTTGAGCAGTAATGGATTCTGGACCTTTTTTTGCCTACAGCCATTTGTTGGTGTCTTGGGTGCAGCTGCAGAGCACTGATGCTTTTGGGCTGGAAGTTTTTAACCTAAGTAACTTCACTGACAAATGTGATACTGCTGTTACTGAACCTGGAACACAGGTTGGTGCCTGAAAGGCATCCATCCTCTTTTCCCCCAAGTTGCAAAACCAGATATTCAGCTCTACAGATGTGCAGTCCCATGATATTACCATACATCCACAAAGGACTGTAGCTGTAAGCCTTTCAGGAGGGAGGGCTGCTGCAGTCCAGCCAAGGTTTTTTCAGTGTTGGCTCCTTCCAGTTGTCTCTCAGCAAATATGCATCCTTTGGCTCCTGGGCTCTTGCTCCCCTGTTTATCTCATTCTTCCCCTCTTATATTTTTCCCCTACTCTGCTCCTATTCTAGTTCATTTTTACTATTCCCACCACTTCCCCCAGTCTAACCTCACTGCACATATTCAATGGTGTATAAACTAGTAGAGATTTCAGCTGGATTTTGAGGGCACTTTTGGAAATGGTCTTGTTGCTCTGCCTTCTCTCTTGCCCTTTTCACATCTTTCTGTGTCAGAGTCTGAACCCTGTGGATCAGCAGCACTGCTGTGATGCAGCGGGGCAAGAATTTTCCCTAGTTATTCGTAAGTTAGCAGAAATGCATATTAAAAGTTAGTCTGGCATCTCTGGCCATAGAGGCTCTATGGGCAGGTGTCTGCACACCCGTGGCTGCAGCTATGTCTGAGAACTGCATCCACTGAGGACACATGGCACTCCTCTTTCTTTGGAGGAAAACCTAAGCTCTCAGCAGTGGGAAGGCTCAGCCCAGCAGCGTTACCAAGCTGGATTTTGTGTTACTCTTAGAAGCTTTCAAAACTGGGCCCTAGATATGGGTAGCCCAGCCCAGCTTCATCCAGCTGGGACAGGATTTTGCCCTAAATGATTTCATCTATTTCTGCACCTATGGCACGCACTTTTATCTGGAAGCAAACTGTTTACATATTTGCTTTTAATTATTTATGGTAATGAAATAGCACCCATATCCCAAGATTTTCCACAAAAATGAATACTCCTGTAGTTCAGATCTGAGGCCATGAAAGAAAACACAGTTCCCCACTGTTGCTTATAATGTTTATTTGTTTTTAACTTCAAAACACAGGTGATTTTCTCAAAACAAATAGAGTAATGGGGGAAATGAAAGCAGATGCTCTTTGTAACTTTCCCAAGAAACACATCTGGAAAAGTATACTTTTGCAAAACAACTACATTTTAGCAAACCCAGACAGTGAGATTGTAAAAAGTCATAAGCAGCAGTGAGGTAAGCAACCAATGCAGTTGGTTTTTTTTTTTTCTTTTTTTTTTTTTTTTTGACCTTGTTTAACTTGTAAACAGCACTAAATGAACCCACAATTTTCACAGCTAATACAGAGACATTTGTGCAGAAGTCTCCAAGTAGGTAGCTAATTTCCAAGATGGGGAATTATGAAGATATACCACCTCATTTTCAATCTGTAAAATAAACTTGGTGGAATAACTGGATATTGTAACATCTGATAGTCTTGCTACTAATTTAAGCCTAGAGTTTAGCTATTTAAATCACTATCCTTAATGGCTACTTAGTTACATTTACCTAAAAGTCATTTTTTACCCATAGGCAGGTACAAAAATTTTCTTTAGAAGCAGCGGTGAAGTGTTGGATTATTTTGTAAATAGCTCTGATGCCACACTTCATCAGTGCTCTCAAAACTTTAGTGTCATTTCTGGTTTCATTGCCTGTACATCTCTTGCTCCACCTTAATAGTCAGTAGAAAAACAACCACTTTGGAGACAGATCAGAAAAATTAAAGTCAAGCTTTCCTGAATCTGAATGCTACAGCCAAGCTCTGCTCACCGGGAATTTCAGGGAAGGTGGAAATAATTCTGCAGACCAACAAGGACAAGCATGAAGCCACTGTTCAGATGACAATGACTAGCAAATGCCAGGATCTACAATTCCTAGCACCTGCGCAGATACAAGCAGAGTCAGGCACAGGACACCCACCCACGCAGGCACAGGGCTCAGGAGCCCCATGGTGGGCACCCCTCGGGGAACACAAGGCTTTGCCTACCGACTCCTGGCTGCTGGAGCTGCAGCAGCTTCATGGCCTTCTCAGCAGGGCCCATCTTCTCCTACAGCACCACGGAGCAAAAATGATCCTCTGCGGCTGGGTGTGCTGAAGAGCAAAAAATGTATTTGGAAATGTAATCTAATTAATAAAATTTGGTTAGGAACATATTAGTTATTTTTGTTAGCTAATGCCTGCTCTTCACAAGTCTGTCTTGCGTTTCCTGCACACATGTGAAAATCAAATGTTTCAGGCACTGGGTGTGCTGCCCACAATGTAAGGTGCTTCATAGCTTTTTGTACCTACATAGAAGGAAAATATCACTGCCATCTGATTTGCTTGAGTTGTATAGTCATCACTGCTATAGCAAGAAGCAGATGGATTGGGAATTAGGAAATCACTCAAGCACTGATCTGAAGAGGGTCTTCCTGAACACAAAGCGGGTGCGTGTGTTAAGTGGCCACAAAACTTACAGTCTATCACATTCAATATCAGGGTTATTAGATGGTGTATCAAGAATACCAAAACACACTTCCTTGTTTGCTGGAGGTGGGGTATTGGTTGGACTTCCCACCCCAGAATCAGGGCTTGGCGCAGGGTGCATTTCTCTTGCATACTTCTCTTCTTTCTGAGAAGGCTCTTGTTGTTTTTGCTTGAGGTTTTTGAAACGTTTGAGCTTCACAGGGTCCTTGACTTCCTTGGCACAATGGAACAAGATGAAAATGTCCCTCCGAAATTTGGAGCTCATTCCAAAGTAGATGATGGGATTGTAGAAGCTGGCAGACTTAGCAAACAAACTGGCAAGGATGCTGGTAAGATTGGGCACAGGGTGACCAAAGGCAGACCATATAGAGATGACAGCATATGGTGACCACGCAATAATGAAGGCTGTGCAAATGACAATGGAAACCTAAAAGATAGCAGAAGAAAAGTCTTAAATCTTAATTCTACATAAGGGAAGCAGCTTCAACACTTGACTAGAAGGGAAACATTGGATTGTCCTGAGGGTATGGCTCACAGTAGAGTACAGGCAAGCAAAAGGTTAGCATTGATGGAGCCAGGCAGACCTAGAAGCGATATGTCTAATTTTGGCATGGTGGTGTGCTTGAGCAATGCCTCATCTAAAGGAATGAAAATAGCTACAGTCCCCTGTACGTTTATATAAATTAAGGGGGGCTTCTGGTAGAATTAAGTCAACAGTAAGTAAACTGAGATCTCCACTGTAACTTCTGTGTATGCTCAGAAGTAATATAACTTCTGAAAGAAAAGAACTTATGCCAAACCAAACTTTTGTTTTCGTATGGTATAACCCATTCCAATTATATTAAGATTATTTTTCACATGTGATCTAGCACGAATATTAGCCAACTGACAGGGGTAGGAGTTTTAAACAATCCTCATATTCTTCACTGAGTTCAGACTCTGTCACTGCAGACTATAGAGAAATGAAATGTGACTGATTCATTTTGTCCTCCTCTGTTCTAGTTGGGACCAATTTTTGGAAAGACAGATTTCATTAAGATAAACCCCACACAATGAGAAACCCAAACTCACCCTGGTGACGTCCCGCTCCATTCTCCTCTGTCTGTCTGTGGGATCCCCCAGTCCAGTTAACGCATGGCTTAGCTTGACAGTATTGATAATTGACACATATGAGAAGACCATGACTGACACGGGTAGGAAAAAACAACAGATAAAAATGGAGACAATGTAGGACTTGTAGATTGTAGAGAAGTTGGCTTTTGCCCAGTCTATCTCACATGTGCCATACATGCGATCTGGAAAGCAAAAATAAGTTGGTTAGCATTTTTAGAACGAATTCAGTTCAAATGCTGCTTTTTTTCTTTTTCTAAGCAGTAAAGAACAGATTGATTGTTCTGATTTAATGAGTTGTGACATAAATTTCCTACATAAACAGTTTTTCAAGACCAGCTAGACTGTATCAAGTTTTAATGTGTATTACCATGCTGTCCAGTTAAGATTTCCAGCGTACATCCATAATGCACAAACTGTTATTTCTGAACAGGAAATTGTTATACTTTATTAGAAAGATAAAAAGGGCATTCATTCAGTAGGTTTGAGATTTTTTGGTGTTATGTGCTCTTATTTGTCATGATCTTCTACATACTAACTGCCTAAGATGAGAATGTAACAGCATAACAAGCAATTGTAAAGACACAATATGCCAGATATAAAAAGTCACTACTAACAAAGCAAAGCAGGAAATAAAAGTATTCAGGGGTTTTTAATAAAAACAAAAAGGCAATTAAATTTTTATTGTAGTGAGAGCCATGAAAGCAAATTGATATAGCTAATAATAAAGATTATGGGAAGATGAAACATATAAGTACTTAGAAAGATAATGAGACATTTTACTAAATGGGAAGCATACAGTTCTGCAACTACAAAGGACCTGGAGGCTCTTAAAAATGAAGCTGGGCAGATTGCAGAATCTGCAGCCAGTGGGATTTACAGGAGGACACTTGCTGATCAGGTACTTAAGGGAAAGGCAGTGGGAATAAGGTACAGTCTCTGCTTAAGTACTTTTATGAATAGCAGCTGACTTCTTTACACCATCTGATGTGTTTGCAAACGTATCCTGATATAAAACTTGAGTTCGATAACATTAAAGGTTTTGTATAGATTGTGAATTGTTGATTTTTCTTTTTAGGTGGAAAAAAAGCATTTTTTCTCTGGCAGCAAATTGAATTATAAATAAATGAAGCATGAACCAAAATTATGTAAGTCAAGTATTAACAAGCCCTGGAGATACAATACAGGTGAAGACTGCATGTTTTAGCAACAGATCTCTCCCTGACATCCAGTAATAATTCTGAAGAAATAAATATCTCTTAATTCCTCACAGATGGTAGGAGGTTTAGACAGGATGAATTAAAGAAGCAAAAGATAAAAGTCTCTTTTAAGATTCTCATCAAAAAGAGCTCAGTATTTTTAACACCAAAAGCTTTAGGTGTTGCTGTCTGGATGCGTTCAGTAATAGAAACAGATTTTTGTTTCCTTCACCTTTTTCTTGAGTAGACCCCAAGATTCAAAATATAACCATAAAATGTGGCTTAATGTCAGGTTTCTGCATTGTGAAAACTTTTGACTGAAAAAAGAAAGCAGCTTCCAGATGACATGAAAAGAAAATCCTGCAGATTTTCTGTGGGTCAGAATTCAGAGCTGTGTTTCCCCTTTCTGCAGAGACACTAGCAAGTAGCATTTCCAAAACTCAGCGGGGCCCCAGGGACTCCTGCAGCTGCTGTGTAGAAGCAAGAGGACCAAGGCAGCCAAGTGTAATGTGCTGTGGCCTGCTGGCACCCGCTGTCTGCTCCCAGACTTGCCTTTTCTGGGCTCCCACCTCTCCACAGGTGCCCTCAATGGAAATGTTTTTAAAATCAGATAGCCTAGGAACCTGAAGCCATTGTGACTCTCAGTAGGGAAAAGTGGTCTTGAAGACCACTGTCAAGGAATTGAATCCAAAGTACAAACAGTGTGGTTTTATCTCAGCCAAAACATCCACTGAGCCTACTCTCCTGGTAACATTTTGGTTTGGGAAGGATAGATTTAACCAATCATAGAATGGTTTAGGTTGGAAGGGACCTTAACGATGATCTTGTTCCAATCCCCTGCCATGGGCAGGGACACCACCCACTAGAGACGAAATGGAAATGTATGCTTTTCTCATACCCACACTTCAGGAGCCCAGAGATACCTCAAGGTTTATGTATTCAATTAGTGAGAGGATATATTCACACAGCTGCTTCTATAGGTCTTCCTAGATGTAATGACTTCTCAAAGGATGAAGATGCCTACACAATGCAGGCAGCTAACTGCAGGACAATTTCAGTCACATGATTTCAGTTTTTAAGACTCCTGTATCATTATCATTTGTTCCCAGAGTTTAATTTAGTTGAATTTTTAGAGACTTAATTTGAGACAATTTCTCCAACTTCTCCCCCGGAAGAAATTTTCTGGTGTGGGAGTATCCCTTAGCCATTGAATTACCACAGTGTTCATATTAAAATTTTTTCCTTCCCCCCGCCTCCTTTTTTGCTATGGCCTTATCTTGTACCCTAATCACTTCTGACATCTTTTTCTTCTTCTGCTATGTTAGTTTTCATATTTTCAACAAACTGTTTCACCAAATCTTTCTGGCTTGTGTTATTATAGTTTCAGGTTTAACTTGCTGGAACTTGTGTTATTTTCTAGCTTCCTAATCTTGACAGTTTTTGAAGGATGTCTTTTAATAGTTTCCTTTATCTCATTGCTTAACCATGCCAAATATTTCTGGCCTCTCTTTTTTCATAGGTAATATGCACTTGGTCGAAGTCTTTCCTGAGATATCTTAAAAAAAATCTCTTTATAGCTGATACCAAAGCAGGCAACACTCTGCACAAACGTCATGCATGATGAATGATTTTCTCAGTTCCACTGATAATCAGCCTGGTTTATCACAAACAGCAAGAAAGAAAGGTAAGTATCTTTGTTCAGTTATGTGGAGAGGTGCCAAATAAGTACAACCGAAAGATACCTGTTACCTGTATAACTGCCCCAGCCAAGTAATGGAGCTGCTGACCAGAAGAAAGCTGCTATCCAAATGAGAACCAGAGCCACTGTCATACTGCTGTTGCTGATGCAGTGACCTGCAATACATGGTTTAGTCAGAAAATAATATCTAGAAAGGCAAACATATCTCTGAAATCTAAATGCACTCCTATATTAATAGCTAATAAGGAAAATACAGCTATTTAAAAAAACACATTAAGACCAAAAAATGCATATTCCTAAGAAAAGTTTAAATTTGAAAGTATCTGTCAGGATTGTGTTCAAGACCATTTGTGAACAGTGAAAATGAATGGCTTTTCAGCAGGAGACAATGTGTGTGTTGAGTGCTGCAGAGTTGGCAATCCTATGTTAGACTTACGTTTTGCAATTTTGTAAAAAGCAGGAAATGGCTGTATTCTAAGTTTTACATAGAAACACAAAATAAGTCTGAATTGAGAGGATTTTCTTATTCATGTCAATGTTTTCCCTGTTAAAAAGGAGAAAATACATTAGATGCTCAAACAACATTAGCCATTCAATATAAATTATTTAATCTGTTGCCATACTTTGTGGTTATTTCTTTGCTTACATGGAAAATACTTAGGCATCCACCAATCTCTGTTCCTCAACATTTCCATGAAGTTGTACTGTGTGCTTTCTCAGATTTCCTCAAGAGGCAAATACAAATTATGCACACCCTTAGAAAATGGTGTGATATAGCTTTGCAAAAGAGAAATGTGGGTTTTAAATATGACAATAATTTGCAATGAATATAAGATATAGAATACAACACAGACAAATTCCAGCAGCTCCAGCAGCAGATTGTGTTGAAAATTAACTTCAACAAGCCTACATTCTTCTACATTACAACAAACTGCAGAAGAACTTCCTGTGGAAAAAAGACCTCCCTGCAGAAGTTCTTTTCACAGCTAACACTACTCATGCTATTAGAGAGAAAAACTTGTATGATGTATTCAGAGTATTTGTGCAGCATTACCTGTGGACACTAATAAATTCCTGCCTGTAAGGTGATTCAAGCAAGTTACAACAAAGACATGAACATTGATAATACATTATCTAAGGATGGGTGAAAGGAAGACTAGGGAGAATTTATGGAATGTATAGGAATAAAGAAGAGAGCGTACATAAAGTTCCCAGAGAAAGTCAAAGTTTTCAGTAGCTAAGAAAAGGATTCTACTAATCCTGTGAAAGAGAGTGCCTGGGGTGAGTGTGGTGATGTAAAGAGGCATAAAGGAAAAGGGGCAGATGATGGCAAGTAGATACAGACTTGCTGATGAGGGTTTCACAGGGCAGGAAATAGGTAAAGGATTTCAGACCAGATTTCTGTGGTGCAACACTCATATGCCTTTAGAGAGGCATTTATACCAAAGGTTAATAAAAATGAAATTTAAAAAAACAGGGAATGGTTATTAAAATGTTTCTAGCACTGGAGAGAGTAATGAGCAGTGGTTGTTTGAGATACTCAGTTACAGATCAACAGGAGAGAAGGAAGCGAGGTGCGAGGCTGCGGTGATGATGCTTTGCAGATCTGGGAGACAGGCAGGAGACAGGGACTATCTGGGCAGAGACAGGGACTGCCTGGGCAGAGTCAGGTCATAGTAATTTCTGGGGATGGTAGGAGTAATTTTAATCTCCTGTGGTGTGAAACTGTCCAGGGAGGGGGGGCTGGAGAGGCATGTGGGGATGGGAGGCTGCACAGTGCTACAAAAGTTGGAGGCAAGATGTGCAGACTGAATGTTCCCAGTGCCGTCTAAACCAGTCCTTGATGCCTGCTGTGTGCAAATCCTGGCAAAACACCCTGAAGAGTGAAAATATTTGTTTGTAGGGCAGCTTTCTGAACCAAGGATCTTATTAGCGACTGGAAACTTCCCAAAACTCATCTCATAGAAGATGAAATTTGTTGCTTACAGTGAGATCCAGACATGCATCACTCGGGAGTCATTTAAGTTGCATTTTGAAGAACACAGAGGGTCAGCAGGACCTGTCGTGTCTTTGGCACAAAGGTGAATTTAACCCATGGTGACCAAAGTGTACTAGTAATAATTAGGCTTTTATTGGGGTTAACTCTGAAACCCTATTCAAACATGTTTGTAATATAAATTACTACATTGTGTTCTGGTTTCCAATGCATCTAATTTATATTTGATACAACCTGTGTCTGAAAGAAAAGGTTTGCACTGTGTTCAAAGAAGGCAGAGCTGTACCTGCCTTTATTTCTTACCTCTCTCAGGATGGCAGCCCTTGATGTAGCGAGTCACACTGATTACTGTAAGGGTGTTAATGCTAGCCAGGCCAAAGAGAAGTGTCAGGAAGCCATCAACCTGAAAAACAAAGCAGTGATGTATTTTTACTGCAGAGATCTCAAGGGGAAAAAAACAACAGGAATTGCTCCTGTCATTTTCATGTTAATGCTCTCAAAAGTTTTTCCAGAAACCCAACTAGCCAGGAAATATAAAATGTCAGGGGCAGTTATCCTCTATAGGATCGGTATATTTTTATAAGTTTATATAAGTTCTGTCACATACACAAAATAAACAAGCAAACATACACTCATATCTATGGTTCCCAAAAATGACTTGTCAAATGAAGGTTGAACTGAAAAGAAGTAAAGCCTTGAATAGGCAAAAATGCACTGGATGCAGCTGCCCCACTTAGGCAGAACAAACATGCAAACTGAACCCATGAAATTCAGGCCAAAGAGGGAAGAAAGTAGGAAACAGTGGGCTTGGCTGAATGAGAAAAGCTTTTAAAAAAATTAAATAAAACCATCCAAGGCCAAATTGTTCTGATAGATTGAGTCACAATGTTGGTGCTACTGATTGCCTGCTATTATTAAGCCCTGATCCTCACCACCTCTGACTGACGCAGGCAGATCCGTACGGCTGCGCGGGCTCCCACCGACGTCAGTGTCCCAGCCATAGACGCACAGGACGGTGACAACTCTGCAAGTTTGACTGATGGGTATAGGAAGGAAGTCGCTGCTGACTGCGGTGGAGAGGGATGTAGCCATCTGCTAGGGAGCACGGTATGACTGGGAAATGATCCAGGCAAAACGCTGAAGGCAGTCCCTTTTTTGAAAGCTTGCAATGATGTACCAAACTGGCCAGAGCAGAGGAACTCTTGGAGGTGCCAGTTTTACACCAAGTAAGCAGGACTATTAAGCAAGTGTCTCTGGACTGCAACTTGGCATTCAAGTGTTAAGATTATCGGCGGCAAGGCACATCATTATTCTACGGGAACAAACTCTGCCTTTGTGTGAATGGGCACTACTCCCATGGAATTCAGTTTATCCCAGCACTGAATCTGGGGCTTCAATCCAGCCTTAAAGCTGAGAGCATGGCAGATTGTATAAATTAAACTGGGTGAAGGGTTAGGAAAGGGCTGCTTCATCATTTCTTTCACTGGTGGTTTTTCTTGCTGCCAACACCCTTATATTGACTATTTGCTTTTACAGACACACCACATCTTAAATGCATGCATGACTTGGTACCGCAACAATCTACACCCACCTGTGCTCCACTTCCAATCACAATCCACAATGCTTGGTGTACAAATGCAACCATGTTTACACCAAAAACCAGACCTCCTTGGATGCCTCAGCTACTTGCTAGAAGCTGCATTTGGCCTGCTGTGTGCTGGGGAGATTGGTGAAATACCTGAATATGCAAATGTGCTTTGCATTTTACTAGCCTTATTGATGCAAACAGCTGCCACTTCTCCATTTGCTCTAACAACGCTTCACAGACGCAGAAAAAAGCGTGGCCAGGGACTACTGAGAAACCAGGCTGCATAGGCTTCAGCAACTGCACTAGTTATTAGATTAGAAAGGAAACAGTGTTTCAGCAATGATGCAAATAAATAGGTTGAAATTAATTTTAAAGATCTCTGAGACTGCATACTAAAGTAGTAGGACGGGCTTCTTATTGTTTGTCACAGCCCTCCTACGCTGAAACTGATTGAGTTTTTCTGAAATACATCAGTGTGTGTTTTATCACCTGCAGATGTGGCCATTATTCTCCCACCCTCTTCCCTGACATCAAACCAAGGACAGATAATTATATTAAGTGATCAGTTCAAACAGCCCTTGAGCACACTTAGAAGGGAGGAAAGTGGGTCTAAAAATACACTCTTGCCCTTTACATTTAAGATGAAAGTCTGTCACCATAAGAAAGAACGAGCCAAAATGTTTTTTTTTTTTGGAGTGGTGCCTTGCTAAAAAAAACACAGCTTTACCTGAGTCAATATAGTTCATAGGACTGAGCCATTATCAGCACCACGTCTCGTTTTCATACTATTTCATAACAGCATTTCAGCAGATCAAAATACTGTGGCTTCTGCTAGCACGGGGGCTAGCATCAGAGATTTGAACGGGGCCACAGGGTTACACAGGGTTAATAAGTAGTTAAAGTAGCAGCAGTCTCCTGTGGGTGGCTGTGCTAGTTGCCCCTGTGCTAGCCACAGGCTTGATGGCTTAGGAACAGGTGAGAGGGTGAAAAGCCAAGGAGGAGAGGGAGATCTTGGGGATAACAAGGATGCCAAGATGAAATGAATAAAGGAGGTGACTGAGGTGCCTCTCAAGCTGCAGAACAGCCCATACAGAGGCCACGGTGTCTGAAACATTAAAACAAAAGTATCCAACAGGGTTAGGGCTGCTTTGGGAGTAGAATCCTCAAACCAGTATCGTCCCTGCCAAATTTCTATTGGTGATGAGCCAGCCCTTGAGCCTAGCTATGCATACACCATTTCTTAGCAAGTCTATTGACTGCAATACTTTTATATTGGTGTCACTTACTTAGACACATGTCTTCAGAAGAAAACGAGCCATCTTACTCCAGCTGTAGCCAACCTATTTCAAGCATACACCTACTGGGTACGGAAGAAAGATCTCTGCTACTTTTTCTGCTCCTGAACAGACAACACTGACTGTAGGTAGCAACCAAAGCAACTGCTTGGAATCCAAAGTAGTTCGCAACAGAAAATCTGCTTTAGCACAGTCCCAATTTCTATAGGCAGAGATATTAATATAAATGGGGAACGAACCCATGATATTTTCAGTTTTCTGCATCTTTAAAGATATACGGAATGACAGCCAAGGAAATACTAGGATAGCACATAACATTTAATTACTTTGGAAGATTGATGTTCTTCCCCTTCCTGGTTCTGGTTTTCCTTTTCTTTTATCCTACCCCCCAGCCAGCTCTTCCCTTCCACAGTCATAATATTTCCTCCATTTTTATGTAATGCAATTTTGTTGTTCCTATCATTAATTATGATCAACTAGCAGCAGTGCTAATAGACAATAGTGAATTTTGACATAAACACAAAATTGATTGCATGGTAATTCTGATCCACCAGCTTTCCTTTTCGCCAAATAAGAAACAGGAGTAGATTAGCAGTTTTAGAAGCTTTTCTCTCAATGTTATACCAATATTACTCCCTTGGCTATATAGATACTCACAGAACTTGCTCATTATCTTTACATTGCCTGGAAGCTAAGATTCATTTGAAGAAAAGTCTGTGTTTTTTTCTGCTTTGTACTTGTGCCTGATTTTAAATCTCATGAATGTTCTCGGTGGACTATTTACAACCCACAATAAACAAAGCTCCTATCGCATGCAAATTTATTTCTTAAGCTTTGCTGCAACACAGGGAGAGTCAGGCATCCCCAGTGCACCATCAAATTTCTAGCTACGAGCTCGGGTGTGCCCCAACTTTTATTACCTTTAATACTTATGCATCCCTACTGAATTAATGAGTGTTGTCTTTAAAGGAGATAGAGTAAAATATAGCCTATTGTTCTCATTATTGGATTAATAAAGGTTTAATGGCACAAAAACAGATTGCCAGAACAGCTATTACGTTTCAGTTTAGGCTGAAACATTGATCTCGCCAGCCAGAATGGCTGCATTGCTCCCTCCTCTGGCAAGTGGTGAATTTGTTGCAATTTCCTGACGTGAATTTACTTCCCCTCAGAACCACCACGACCTATCTTTCTCCTCTATTAAAGATGAGAGAATGAATATATAAAGAAAGACTTTTAACAGTGATTATTTTTACATTGCATATACTTAAAATCATCACGACAAGTTCTCTCCGAATATTTTTTTGAATACAGATCAGATTATTCCAAGATCATTATGTAAACAGATATTGACAATAAGCCTCCTTCAACCTCAAGAGATAAAAAAGCACCGAATCAATATTTAACAAATACGTTTGGAAAAACAATTGTAGGCACCTTTGAATAGAATGTTTTTTAAAATTTAACAGTTTGCAGTAAGTGAGAAAATATTCTGCTTGAGTGTAGTGACAACATTATTCTCCCATCCCTCCAGTATATCTATAATGTGTTAACTGGATTATTTATGCTTACAGTAACTTTTCTGTCAAATGGAAGAACTAACAAAGTTTGTAATCAAAATCAGTCAGGAAACTACGTAAAACTCCGAATGCACTCAAATTCTCCTAAAGCACTCAAATTGTTTCTTTAAGATTTACTATAATACAGGAAGTAAAAGAGACTTATAATTTACCACAATTTTCACAACACAAGTCTTTTGCTCATGCCGCACTGCTGTGCTATGGTTGCATTTTGCCTTTAAAAATGTCTCAGCAAGCTTCAAGGGTAGCCCCGTTCGGAGGTGATTACAGTAACCCAAGCTATTATAGGTCTCTGACACAGTACTTCATTTGCTAATAAACAATGAGACCTGATATGCTACAGGATTAGATAGCTTATGCCATTAAGTGAGACCGTCAGACGCTCAGTGTTTTGCATTTACCAAGTGATTAAACCTTTCTGATGATGGCATATAGCCTAAAGATAGGAAAAATATGGATGCAGTATTTAGGCTATACAATTGTATGTACTGATATATAATTATACTAACTATGCTATATAGCTAAAGATACAGTTAGTGCCAGCTATTATATGCAGCTCAAATTTTGGCTTTGGTAATGTTAGGGAATTCAGAATAAAGCTACTTGTTTGCTTGTAGTTATTTTAGGTTTATATACCAGGTTAATCAAGTGAGATTCAACTTCATACTGACTTTGGGCTAACTTTTAGCTATTAGACTTGTAGCCTTCTCAGGTCACAATTTACACCAGTGGTAGTACATGCCCCTGTCAATGAGCAGGGTTATGAATGCAACAACCCCACCAAGGGCACATCATTTTTTTAACAAATAGAAATTTCTTTCAGAATTTCCTTATGCAGGAAAATGAGACCATGGCAGGTTTCACGTCTCTCCTGTCCACCCATAAAAGAATGAATCTGGAGGAAGCAACCAAGCACATAGCTCATACCACCCGATGATCCAGATACAAAGAAAATATTTCCATCTTCAGGTTAAATGCTGTATTGCCATTGTCTTTTTTGTAAACTACCGTACAGGGAAATTAAGAAGCACTAGATGGGAAATTCTAGCATTGTCCTCTGGGAACATCAGCACTACATAGTGTAAAACTCCTTTCAGTGGGCCTGAGCCAACACTCCTCTCCACTTCAATGATGTAAATTCAGAGCCTACTTCTTTATTGCTAGCAGCACCATTACTATAAATTAACAAAAACACAGACAGACAAAAGAAGAAAGCAGCTGCATGAGTCACCTGTCTCATCTTTACCTTTCCATAGAAAGCAAAGCTCAGCTCTGTGGCCTGTGGTGATCCTACCCCAAAAACTGATATCCTCCATTAACATCAGGTTAAAAGTCATGCTTTTATTTTCAAAGTAAAGAAGTACTGTATTTGCCTTTTCAGAATATCATAGTAAATGTTTCTCGAGGCCTACAGATGTCTCAAGGGAAGCAGAGGTCCCACAGACTGTTCATGAGCTCTGCCAGGACAGCCCAGAGATTACAAATGACCCTCCACGTTCTCCAAGTACAATCGTCTGTGCTGTTTCCCAGCAAGAAGGAATTTGCTTACACAGCCATCATCAGGTTAATACAAGGTCATCTCTGACTGGCTGAACGCCCACCAGTGGAGTTATTATTCTGCTCATAAGACTCCTAGGCACAAGACAGGGCAGGTTAGTGATAGTACCAGTTCAGCCTGAAAAAGCTGTATGGCTGCTAGGAGGCCTCCTCTTAGGTTGATAATCTTGGCTCCTCTGGAACCTCTACCAAAATAACCAGAGAAACAGTAGATAACTAATTTATCCCAAGAAAATGCTTAGTTTCCTAAAATGGATATGGACTGTAAGGGTCTTCACATAACAACTGTGTATGATGCACTGGACCAGACAACTCCTAACAGGAGATTTATGTGCATTCCCAGGGAGTCCCAGTAGCCCAGTGAGAGCCTGGAAGAATGTATAAAAGATATAGGTTATTCTTAGCTTAAGGAGCTATCTGGAAAGCAACCAGGTGCAACATCATCCCTTCTGCAGTGGTGTGGAAATACTGGATGTTGTGTCATATGCAGCCCATTGCAAGCAACGGTCATCTTGTCATTGATTCAGTCAGGACAGGATCAGGGTCATGACCCAAATTGCTTCCTGCACACTAACAGTGTGCTGACTTAGTGCAATATATATTTGTGAAATAGAGGATAAGCAAATGTGAGGTAGGAGTATTTAAGATATTATCAGAGTGATTTTTAAGTTTCATATGAAATTTGGCTTGAAAGTCAGTGAGAGGATGTGGCACACAGGGAGGAGCCAGAAGAACACAAATTGTTCAGTCCCATGGTGAGAAGATGTTGAATGATGAAGGTAAGTGATGGACAGCACTTTTTGAGAGCATACATTTAATCTTCTAGAAAAACACGTCAGCACAGAAGAATGAGGAAGGCTATAATTTTCCATATCAGGAAACAAAGAAAGGATGTTTCAGAGCACTCTAAGAGGAAGAGCTAGTGCAGGAAACAAAATTTAGATTTCAGAAATTCCTGGTTCTGTGGGAGCACTACCAGACAACAAATGCCCTTTCCAGGCAGAAGCATGTGGATTATGGAAGCACTTGGGTGGCATGGGACAGGCTACATCAGACTTGTTAAATAAGGAAACAGATAGTTTGTGCATTCACAGTTTTTCAAGTACAAAATATATTCCCTAATTTGTTGCAATTGGCTGCAGAAATAATCATTTACAGAAAAATGAGGGAGAATTCATGGCTAATAAAAACTATCATAATCTTCCTGCAGTCACATTAGTTACACTGAAATGATCTTCTATGTTGTTAATGATTCTGTTTGTGTAAAGGCACAGTTTCTCCCCTCTTCCCTGCAGATGTATATTTCTCATTAAAATTTAGCTCACAGATGTCTATGTGAGTTGCTTTTACTTTGATGCAATGTGTACGCTTTTCAGATTATAACAACGTGAACCAAAAATAAAGAAATAGGGAACATTAATAACTCTGGAACAACCCCCCCCCCCCCCCCCCCCAGTATCCAAATCTCAGTTATTTGTGGAAACTGAGGATACATTCTAGTTTTCATAATATTTGAGATACAAAAATTACTCAGAAAGACATCTGGGAGAGGAAGACTTGTCTAGCATAGCACAGCGAAAGTAAAGGGCAATATGTTTTTGAATTTGCGTTATAGATTGGTCTCTACATCCTACCTTTCACAGTGAATTAGCATGTTAAGGTGAGCTGAATACAGAGCTAATGTTACACAGCTTTTCTTCAGCACTTTTAACACCTGTTTTATCTGTTAATGCTCTTAGTGCCAGTTCCGTGATTTGACTTTGGGTTATTTTCATCTTACTGAAATGTCAGGAATGATAAGCTATATATAAGTAAAATCCCAGCAATATCACACCACAGTACTGTGCTAGGATAGTCAGTAATTATTTTTCACTTCATTTTTACATTTGGTTAAATTCCTTTTAACATCTTATTGGTAGATAGCTGAACATTTTTCAATCAAGCAGACATCAGGCCACATTACTGCGTTATTATGATTTTAGAAAAAAATAATTTTTCTGTTCCAGCTACATGTTTGGACACTAGGATATACAGTGATATTGCAAGATACTTTATACTAAGCAAAGTTGAGCTAGCTTGGTCTTTGGATGAGAAATCTCACGAACATTAGACCCCTGCAGAAAGTCATGCTGAAGACAAAGGTACTCCTGCAGCATGTGGTCTGGCTCCACTGTGCAAGACCAGTGAACTTGAGGCGCGTCTGCACAGACAGATGTTCCCCATGGAGACAGAAAGGAGGAAAAATGTGGAAGAACAGTTGTTCAAATGCTCTCAGATGTGGGCAAAGACAGTATCAGCGAACATCACTACGTCTCCCTGTAGCCAGCAGGGAAGGAGGGTGAGCAGGAGTAAACCTTTATCCACCTTGACGGATGTTGCTAGGGTAAAGATTAATAGCTTGTGGATTTGTCTGGGTTTTATGAGCGAAAGCTCTACGGTGAGTAGTGTGCTGACATGGATGGCTGCTGGGGACAATGAGAGGCAGAGGTGAGGGTGAGAGATGCACACAAAGGGTGCTTGTTACTTATGGAGCGAGTTGAAAGCAGGATGATTTTGCGAAGCAAAAGGTCAACAGATGGTGGAGAAACATGAATGGGTGGTTGTGCTGAAAAAAGTTTGACAAAGAATGCATACAGACACTGGGCTGCAGCACTGTGTGTTTTAGTGGCCTTCTAGTGCCTAAAGGGGGCCTACAGGAAAGACGGGGAGGGACCCTTTATCAGGGAGTGTAGTGATACAATGACGGGTAATGGTTTTAAACTGAAAGAGGGTAGATTTAGATGAGATATTAGGAAGAAATTCTTTACTGTCAGAATGGTGAGACACAGGAATAGGCTGTCCAGAGACGTTGTGCATGTCCCTTCCCTGGACTTGTTCAAGGCCAGGTTAGATGGGGCTTTGAGCAACCTAGTCTAGTAGGAGGTGGTTGGAACTAGATGATCTTTAAGGGCCCTTCCAACTCTAACCATTCTGGGATTCTATAAATGCTGCCCGCTGTTTTCTTCAGTAATCTCCCAAGTACTAGGAAGGTCGGAGAAAGGAAGCCTGTGAGGTTTCAGTTTGTTCCCTTCCATCTGACATCATTGCTTTTATTACCTGGTCACGCTGACTGCTGAGCTACCACTTATCATCTTATCAAGAACATGAGGGAATATCATACCACATACAGTAATACGTAAACACTGTCTTGGTATTTACAAATGCATAAAATCACAAACTAAGTCAACAGACCCAATAGTCTAACTAAGTCAATGGATTAGTTGGTTATACCAATTATATTAAAGGGACAGAAATTGATGATTTTCAAAGTCTACTCTATTTATAAAAGAACATAAATGCCTCAAGGGTTTTAGATTTATCAGACAATATACAGAACATTTTGCTAAAAGAAGAAGGTATTAATCTTCTGTTTTGTCCTCAGAAAAGATTTAGCAATATTTTAAAATCTGTGTATAGGAAGAGAGATAAATGCATGTTCTAAGAAAGCAAATGCCATCAATAAAATATAAAAGAATTCATTCAAGATTACAAATCCTCCCCTCAAAACTTCTGAAGAGAGCCCATATATTTTCATCTATATTGATCTCAGAATTTCCTATTGTTGCAATTTTCCTTTTGGTGTTGTAGGTCCCCACCTCTAGTTTATACAAAAGATTGACATTATTACTACTCAGAAACGTCATACTAGACCTCTGAACATCTAATAACATCAAAAATGCTGGATTTTTTTTAAGTCCTAGCAAGAGGCAGTGCCTGGAAGCTAAATCTACAAAAGAGGCTAACGGCTACCGTGCTCAGCTACGCAGGGCTGCAGCTCTGGGTGCTTGTCTGGTGCAAGGAGGGTCGTGGCTTCAAGCCTGGCCCCTTAGGTTGGACATGGCAAAAGCTAGTGGGCAAATGAAGCTCCTAAAGTAGCCAACAGAACAAGATAAGGGCCATATCTCACCTCCCCTTTGATTTTTAATGCCTTACTTGAGGCCACGAAAGATTAGAATTGCCTGGTATTCACAGACATACCCTATTCTTAACTGTGCAATACCTTTCAAAAATTAAGCAGTGTCACTGTGAAAAGCAGAGGGATTGCTGATCCATTCTCCCTTTTTTCCCCATGGAGGGTGCAGGAGAGCTGGATTCACTTTTCTCCATCCAAAGGTGCTCAGAGCCACATCCCCTGCCTGGGAACATAAGCCCTAAGACTATTCATTGTATGGGGATGCTCCACTGTCCCTTAGAAAAAACAAATACCAGAGCCAGAGACGAAGAGAAACTCCCAATGGGAGTGGGCAGACACCCATTGGAAGAAGGGGAACCCTCCTTGCCCAACAGCAGCATTGTTAATGCAGGGATATTGCACCTCCATCTTTTCTTAGAGATCCACATTTATCTGGGATTTCACCTGGCAACTTGATCAGCTACACCATGACAATTTGGAAAAGTCTGTTAAAGCATAAGAAATTCTAGACATTTCTGTGCATCAGGCACCGAGTTTGGCACTTCTAAAAAATTTTGGACTTACCAGCTACACCATGCCATTTCAGGATGCACACACACCACAAGTCTGGTGCTGAAGGGCAGACTGTGCACAAATGAATTAGGGGTAACAGAGTAAAACAACCCATGCATGCAATGCAGGGCTCACTGCTGCTCACTACATTGACAGTTATTTCTGTCCAGGGTATGCCAGACAGAATTACTGTATAAAATATCCAAGCATTAAGCAGTGCAGGACTGAAAACAAGATTTCCTCACTGCTATGTAGCAAACCAAACCACAGGGTGAGACAGTCGTCTCTCTCTCCGGCTCCCCTCTGTGGCTTTATGATTTCTCACAACACAAAGCAGCTTCAGCAAATGAGGGTGAAGGCAGGTCCTTCCAGGCTGGCCCTGGTGGGGCCTAGAGGTGGTGTGGGCTGAGTCCTGTTGGGCAGGTGACTGTGGTGCTCACTAATACCTCAAAGCTGAACGAATTTTTTTTTGCTCCTCCTGGGGCTGTTTCTGTGCAGAGCCAGATCTGCTGGGGATGCTCTGGCACCATCTGGCTGGCCAGATGGACCAGGGATACCTAGACTGATAGCGAAGTGAGTGCATCTGTGATAACAGCATCAGTCAGCACTTCAGTGGCACATCTGTGACAGTACCACGACCTGGAGATAACTACACTGTGCTCTGTTGCACACAGCTGAGGTACACCTTATACGTAATAAACAGTCAGAAATTAAGTAATGCTTCTTTAAAGAAGCCTGTAGCAACAGAGTGAGCACCTGATACGAGCAGTCAATTTTCTTGACCCTCATAGTAAAAATCTTAAGTATTTACAAAATTAATGTCAGAATAACCAGACCATATTCCAAAAAAAAAAAAAAGACAAAAGGAAAAAAAAGAAAAAAGGAAAAAAGAGACAAGAAAAGAAATTAGAAGAGTGAACTAGTGAAAACAAGTTTAAACTGAAGTACCAGGATTATGAAGGATTTAGAATTCTAAGGCACCCCACAGCCTTTGGTTTCTGACATGACTGCACTGCACCTAAGGGGATCAGATAGGTTAGAATCTTCCCCTACATTTAGAGCCTTCCTGAAGCCTGCAACTTTTGTATTCGCTACATGATTAACAGATAAAAGAAAAACTTTCTGTTAGTTGATTAATAAGGTTTAGAAGAAACTGTGGTGTTTACCTGCAGAGAATTAACATTTCTCTACCTTCTACATGTAAAAACATTTGCATGCAATGTTATTTGCAGCTTTCAGTGCAACTTCTAATTCAGCAGAGCATGCAAATGAAAAAAACATATGGTAAGGACAAAAATATATCCTGAGGTAGCTTTTCACTAGAAATATGGTCAATGAGGGAACAGATGGCTCTCGGTCACTGGCTTACATTCCCTGACATGAACTTTACTATATGAGCTAGTTTACTTACTGATTAAATTACCAGAGGAAAAACCCCAAATGTGCTAGAGACTGTCTGTCCTCCCAGTCCAGATCAGGACTAAGGCACAGTGGCAGAGCGGGGAAGTGATACACAAGAAAGCAGAGTCTGAAAGCCACCCTTGGAAAACTGTGTCCCTACATAGGATTCAGTGAGGGCAGCATTTGGATACAGGCCTACCATGCAACCTCATGCTTGAGAGGTTGAGAGCTTGAAAGCTCTGTTAGACCTCCAAAATGAAAAAGAACATTTGGCATGGGCAAGAACAGTGGTGTTTCTTCCACACAGAATAGGAGAACAGGAGCACACATATCTGTTCCATTCAGTGAGTATGCAATAAGATGGTCCTTTTAGCTGGAGAGGCATCTTTTGTTACAGAGTTTTCACAGACTTCTTCACTGTTTTGAAAGAGAAGTAGTATCTGCCTGTCTTCTCCCCACTCCCTCTAACTCAGGCAGCCAAGTATAGTAAACCTTAATTTTGGAAAATATTACCTGCGGGCACAGAAGGAGGCCAGAGGAAAGGAAAATAGGTGGATTAAGTGAGGTGAGCTCATGAAATTTCTGCAGAAACAAAAATGACAGGCTAGCTTGGGAAAATAAAGTTTCCCTAAACATAGCTGACAGCAGAAGCTGACTGATCAAATGAAACAGACAACAATAGAAAGCTGAGGCTGTCCTCTGGATTCAGCAAAATGAAACAAGTCAGGGAAAACACACGGGCCATGCGGTGGGAAGTCCTGTGTTCCTGTGCACAACAGCCCAAATTGTCCTCCCAGGCCCTTGCAGAGGAGCTTGAGTGCAGTGAGGGGAGCAAGAGACACTGACTTTGGACAGCTGTGACAAAAAGTGTGGGCTTTAGGCTTTACCTTCCTGGCACTGAGCTCCTCAGTCCTCACCTTCCAGATGTGAGACCCAACTCTGTTTGGACTACGAACATATCATGCTTTACAAATACCAACAAAAAAATAAAACTAAAGCAATCAAAATCCTACTGCTGTTCAACATTGTACAGTTTTAGAATGACCTTTGTGCTGGCTGTCCATATGTACACAGAAAAATTCACATATTTTTAATGCACAGAAGCTTCTCGCTATTTCTGCAAAATATTCTTCCCAAAATTTGCCATACTACTTATTGGAGTTACTTTTCCATCACTGGCTTCTGTTTTGTAAAGCTTAATAACCAAGATGATGAATGGCAGGGTTTAAACATGTTTTTGAGACACACACCCCCCCCCCAACACAGAACAACTTCTTGATGGAAACAGAAATCCTACCTGTTGTTGACCGTATCCTGATTTTGACTCATCAAATCACAACCAGCTCAATCACTAACAATACACAAGCAATTCAAACTCTTCATTCAGTGTACAAATGGCCTTTTCCAGGTTACCATGAATTTTCAGTTAGTATTACAACACTATCAGTTCCTATTTGAAATGATAAATATTAACTTTTAGAGCCTATAGAGGATTATTGAAGCAGAAAGTTTAATATTTTGCATATCAGAGCGTTCAGAAAAGCCAATGCATTATTAATGTCCTGAACAAAATATTTGGATTCCAATACCTCAACGCTTTGCTTGATATCCATATTTTACAAATCAATGCTGTTTAAAACCAGGAGATCGAATTAAAATTATTTAATGCACTCTAACCAACAAACTATCTGGGTACCCCAAAAATGTTATGGTCAGCTTCTCCTATTGTAAAGGCAGTTCAAGCAGAGCAAGAATAAGCACTTTGCCATCACATTAAGTTCAAGCACACCTCCATCCCCATCTTTTTACATCTTAAAAAAAAAAAAAAGCCAGATCATTATAACGAGATTCTAAATAGCTCAAAGTCAGCCAAAGGGGGACTCTAAGGCAGAGGCACTGTAGAAGAAAGCTGTAAGGCCACTGACAGAACACTCCCATGCAAATCAAATGGTACAGGCACAGCGTGCTGTGCTGTCACTTCCTCTGTGTGTTGTTTTTTTTACAGCCCCAAAAAGGAGCCAGGGATCTGAACTATACAAAAAATGTCAGGCACTTCTCATCCTCTGGAAGAGCTTGGACTGGGGAGGCAGAAGGGCCATTTAAAGTTATCTCTTTTAACTAGCTGGGTTGTAAATGTTAAGTTACACCACAGATCTCTGTTCAGGATTTCACACTCAATGGCTTACCCTGTCTTACATAGGAAGTCTGCAGCAAAGCAGGATTTGAACCCGGGGATACAGATTTGACCTTTCCTGTCTAAATCATAGCTCCAACCTTCCTTGAAACACAGGGAAAAATGGGGGTCTGTTTAATTCTGACTGTGGATATGAATTTTACATTTTGCAGGTATGGCTTTGTTTATATGATGACTTCAAAGGTTTTCATTAATAAAAATAAATAAATAAAGAGGTGCCCTGGAAGTTTTTATCTCAACAGACTTTAGTTTGCAATTAATTGTAGGTGTTCTCATTAGAGAAATAGGGGGATTTTGCTGAGGAAATAATTAACTTCATTTTGATAAATTCTTTTTCGCCAAATGGCAATAGACACATTTTGAACAAGAAAATAAACATTTTTTAGATCAAGCTACAAATATCAGGTTAATCAGAGTCTTCAGTAGAAAGTCTTCCTCTCTGTGTAAACTATGCCTTTCTGTTAAAGGGGAGGTGACATGAGTTGTAAAAATGCTTTCATCTATGTTATACAATAGTTAACTTCCTCTTAAGAAAACCCCCCAAAAGCCACCAAAAAAAAATTAAAAAGAAAAGAGGATTATTTCTCTCTCCCTTTTCCTTCATCATGATCTAACTTATACCTTGCCGTAGGCAATCCTGTCATTTTCAGATTTTTGTCTCCCTCATGAAACAGACACTCACATTTAGTATAATGTTTCTCACAGATGTTACCAAAAGCAGCAGCGAGCCAAGCTTGTGCCTGTCTGTCCATGGAATGTATTTATATTCTGTCTACGCAGATGTGCTTCAGAATTAGCAATAATAATATTTTCTGAGTTTTCCAGAAAAAGGCTGCCTCCAAATTCAGGAACGACTGTGCCATAAAGTCAAGTCACTCATCCCACCACAGGCCCCAGACCAGCAATGAATTTAGGGGTAAGATTTAAGACTAACAAATGATTTAGTACAAGTACTTGCATTCTAAAATACACAGGTATACCCAAGTGCTGTGTGAAAGCTTAGCTCTACGCGGCTTGTCAAGTAGGAGTCTACATTGCTTTAAGTCAATGTTAAAGTGCCAACGACCAGGTTAATTCAGGGGAGCTGAAGACAAGCACATCCTACACCTTAGTTGTCCAACACAAGTCAGAGCTATAACATGAGGGGAAAAAAACAAACTAGTAGAAACTACTGGAAATATCTTAGACAAAATCACTGAAAATTGGTCAAAACCTGATAAAATACACAGATTTATGGGTATAACAAAAAGAGAACACTGTCCTTTTGGAAGATCAGTCAGTATTTCTTTCACTCTTGTGGCCTTGACTAGTTATTTACATACAGCGTTTACAAATAGCTAAACTTATTTAATCTAATTCAGTGTAATCTAGTCTTACCTGGCAGGTCCATATTGATGTGATAATGAATCCATCATCTCTGAAGACATTGAAGATTTCAATGATCCCCCGTGAATAACCAAACACGGAGATACTAGCGTCTGATACTGCCAAGTTAAACGTGAGGTAGTCGGTCGGCTGCAGAAGATGTCTTTGTTTGTATAGGACAAAAATCACAATGCTGTTTCCAAACCAAGACAGCCAACCTGGAAAAAATATTTTAAATCCATGAAATCAAAAAGCAAATAAATCAAGCAGCAGTTCAGTGTGTAAATGTGAGATGCCTCTTCTGAAACTATGCTTTTATACCACTAGAAACAAATTAAACCAGCTTATCCACTGGAAAATCTATGCACAAAGCCTTTTAAAATAGCTGGGTACTTTTCAGAAGCAGGAACAAGTGAAAACTCTGGGAATGAAACAGAACACAACATGAAGAGCTGCTGCTGCCTCTATCAAAGATCCACAGTTTAAAGACCTGGATAAGTTTTTTGCCTTAAGTGAACAGATGAAACTCACGAAACTCATGGGGAAAAAAAGGAAGGAGAAAAGATTGGTAAGGTGGAGCAGGGACAACAAGAAAACTGCCAAAAGTTGAAACTGTTTAGGTGCATTTTATGCAATAATGAATACAGAAAATTCACACACACAGCCTGAGAGGTGTTTTTACCAGCCCTCTCTCAAGAAAGTGCTATCTTTTCCAGCTAATACAATTAAGTTTCTTCTCTTAGAACAGTCTTCTTGCAGCAAAATCTGTTCCAGTTGGGAATATTTTTCAGTAATACACCCATTAATCTAAACAAAGGGAACATTTAGAGCAGACCTTTCAGAAGCTTTAAAGTCTTTACTTGTTTATTTATTTATTTTTAAAGAAACTTATGTCCTCTTACTCTCCAGGAACAGAAAAGCCTGACTTCAACGTGTCCAGTTACACGAGGAAAACACAAGGGAGATGACTCAAATCTGGTGAAAGTCACTCAGTTGGAGAGACCCAGAGTTTCCACCCATCAGTGCAAGTCCTTGGTAGGCTTCATCCCACTTTTTGGTAGGATATAAAAATGTGGAAATGAGAGACTTCACAAAATGTTCACTCACAAGCATCGAAATCAGTGTTGAAAAATGAGGCTTAGCCAGTGGCTCCAGGGTGGCTGCTGGAGAAGGGCTGAGCAGCAGGTCGGGCAGCACCCCCTTCATGTTTCCACCCCTCAAACCCACTCTGCCACTGCCAGTATAGGTGGCCTCACTTCACTGTGGCAACATGGAGCAAAACACTGCCTCTTTTGAGTGCCTGCAGCCTAGGACAGCTTTAGGAATTCAGCAGCTGATGGATGGTTTTGCTCCCCACAGATGATGCCAGGGTACAGCATTACCTACCTGGTGAGGGAAAAACGCCTTTACCCTTAGCCCTCTATCCAGGCACGAGCAGTAGATATCCCAGAGCGTGAGTGCTGCAGATAGACATAGCAAGAAGCAAATATATGCACTGAAAAGGGATGTGACACAACGGCATTGCACAGCACCTCTGGTTATTCAAAGGAGTTCACAAGATGAAAGATGGCTGAGGGGTTTAATATTGCAGCAATAGGGCAGCTGCCTTCCTTCAGGAAGTATCAACAACCCTGTGTGTCAGGAACTCAGTGCTTCTCTGCTGGGCTGCCCAGGCTAGGAAGGCTGTGCCTCAAAAGCAGGGGCTAGGGAGGAAATTGCCTCTGAATCTCCAGTCCACCTGGGTGTACCACGAACTGAACTGAGAGGTTAGGTGCTTACCACCCATCGAGGTGCTGCAGGTAGTCTGGAGTGGGAGGGGACCTGGTTGATGGGACAGTCTCTGTAAAGGCACTATGAAACTGCCTTTTCTGCCAAGCAATTCCCCTTTCATAATGTCTCTTTGCAAAGCTGCCCTGCTGCTGCTGCTCTGGCTGCTTGGCAAACGTCTCCGAACTGGGGAGAGCTGATGTGTCAGCCTGTGGTATTCACTCTAAACAGTCACTGGTGCAATGATACACTGAGATACAGAGAACGAACTATCTATCTATCTATCTATCCATCCATCCATCCATCCATCTCATTATAAGGATAAGATCAAGAATACTAAATACACCTTATTCTGGCCACTAGGTGACAATGTTTCTTAATTGAGTCTCGTTTCCCACCGCTGCATGCAGTTTAAGTCAGGAATTGTGTCTGACTTTTGTGTGAGTCTAGGCAGTATAAATGGGCACAGCAGCAGCCTGGAAGAGGATGGATGACTTTGGGAACGCATCGGGATAATTTGCAATGCAAACATGATAGTTGTGCTGCTCGTGTACTTCAGCTCTACCGACTGTGAGGCAAGGTAGTTTTCAAAGCAGCAGGTATGGAAATACTTTCCCTATCAATATGAAGACACAGTGCTAAAATGGCAGACAAAATAAAATGGCATCTTCTTTGTAAATAGCAGGATTTCGTGAAAGCAGCATAATGGATAGGAAAGCTACCCTGAAAATGTCATACATATGTGCTTCCTGGGAATATACAGAGCAAATTCCCCCTAACCTGCAGGGGAAGGGAGTTTTCAGTTAAAGTATCTTAAGGAAGGAACTGAGTAAAACAACACACATGTTTTAGATGGAGGTGTCAGAGACATGGGATTTGTGATCATTTTTTGAAACTACATTCACACCCTGAGGGCAGGGATGAGGGAAGGGGTGAGGGAGATAAAGTTACAGAGTGAGTATAATTTCTGCAGGTAGGCACAATCCTTTTATCCAAAGCAGGTAGAGAACCTGCACTGGCATACCCAGTCCATAAAACGTCTCATCTGTGTGGGCAGTAGACCATATTTATATTGTGGTAAAAAAACTGGAGGAACTCGATTCTCAGTAAACCGTGGAGTAACAAAACCAGTAGTCTCATACAGATGCCATCAGCCAGAGCAGTGACACCAGATCTCTGCACCACCAGATGGCTGTGCTGGTCTGAGGTTGCTGACTAGATTGTCTGATTCATTTATTTTATTTTTTAAAAAACCAACCAACCGCGACCAAAGGAACACCTCAAACCAAACAACCTCCCTCCCCCCTCCCCCGAGAACGCAATAGGATAAAAGGTTGCAAATGCAGTGCAGAGGAAAGCACAGCAATAGCTCGGGCACCCTCAGTGAGGGCAGGGGTCTCCTCAACTGCTTTGCAAGCAGTATGTGCCTCAGGGTAGATCACAGGCAGATCAAGAGCCCAGAGAGAAACCTCTGAACTTCGAAGTGCTATAAGGCGTCGGTGTCACCAGGCGGCATCTCAATAAAACAGAGGATGGAAAAGAAAACCGAGTGAAATAATTTCTTCTTTTTTTTTTTTTTTTTTTTTCAGGCTGCCATCAATATTCAGTCACAAGAGTATATGAAAAAAAACAAAAACAAAGCCAAAACCAAAAACAACCACTGAACCCAAAATCTATCCCCAGCATCCTCAGGTAATTCTGGTGAGAAAGATCAGGTTCCAACTGAGATCAAAATGTGGCTGAGAGAGAAAAAAAAAATCCCAGCAGATAGGAAGAAACTGTGCACACTTCTGCCCAACGTAAGGTCTGAAGAAGAACCACCACATTTCCCCCATAAGCTGTAATGTTGTCTGATATGGGCTGCTCAATAAGAGATACTGGTCCTTCTGAAGTGGCAAAATACACAGATAACATTCAGTTACTGAAGTTTGTTAACACAGGGCAGGATGGAGCAGCTGCTGTGAGACTGCCAGTATCAGAGCAGAATAGGTTAAATGAATGTTGATAAATGCTAAATATGAACAGCTGAAGGGTCATCTTTACTCCTCAGACACACAGAGAAAAATACTTGATATGATAGCACATTTGCAAATGTTGGGAGTTAGGAGGAATAGGATGGACAGCAATATTTAAAATGCTGTATTGCTCTTATATAATTCAGGAGCAATCCTTCCCCTGGAATAACACTCCCTAACAGAGCATTTTAATCCACAGATGTCAAAAGTGCTCCACAAAGGATGCTGGTGCTGCTATCCATGATTTCTGGGGGAGGCACAGGAAGGCTGCCAAGCAAGGTGGTGGTAGTTGGGAGCCTAAACCCTATTGACAAAGTCCTGTATCAGCGTGCTGTCTGCCAGCCCGTGCAAAGAAAGCACTGAAAAATTAGACAGCAAGAGTGACTAAGGATATTGAAAAATATCTCTGCTGAAAGCAACTGGGAACAGTGAGACTGTTTAGCTTCGGGAACAGCTAAGAGTGAACACAATGATTTTACAAATATTTCTGCCAAATCACTCAAGCCTGAGCATTCAGACATACCCCCTTTTTCTGTCATATACTTGAGATTGGTCTTTGAACAAGCGATAAACACCTGAGGCTGCTTGCAATTTCATTGTTAACATTCAATTTATGTTTTTGCAGAGTTAAATTTGGTACAAGGAAACTGATAGCACTGAGCTGGTCATTCACATTTCCAATAAGTGCCTACATCTGTGCCCAGCTAAGACAGGTTATTATGCTTTGTACTTTGACTTCTTCTTATTAGACATTGCTGCATGGCCTTTGCTTGTAAAATCCAACAAGAATAAATGATCAAAATGGGGGGTACAACTCACCCATCTGCAGTTTAAAATACACAGGGAACCTTAAGTGGAAGAATTCAAGAAATGAGAGCAAAAGGTGAAGGCTCAGTGTCACAATGCAAGCTATGCCTTTCCCTCAGCAAATAACCTTATCTCTAGGACAGAAATTGGATTGAGCATCTAGATACAGAGCAGGCATGAATTAAGTCAATTGCTGACTCAACTACCCATACACAAGCACAAATGTCTACCTGAAGAAGTTTGCTGTAAAAGATTTTCAGACTAGAAAACTTTAAAACAGTGATATGATCTAGGGAATTTGCAAAGCTGTCATTAACTATTGCAACTATGAAGTGACCCTGCTCTGTTTTCAATCTTTGCTGCTAATTACACAGGCACAATATTCTATCCAGGGCACATTGCCAATTTTGTCAGGAAGAAGAGTCATCATGTTTTAGGCTTGACAAAGTGTGGAGAGATTATTTGTTCAATAAATGCAATCATTTTGTAGATTAATGTTTTTTTAATAGCTTGTTTCCTTTCCCAGCTTCTCAGATTTATCTGTCAATGTCCCAAAATAACGCTCATTCTGTCACTTGTCAAATAACAGTTTACTGTTACCATTCAGAAACGTGTGCCATTTAAAAGTGTGTTTGGGTTTTGAGGTCTCTGCCAGCTTTCTGATAGGACTGGTAGCACTCACAAAAAGTCAGAACTTGTTCCCTAAGAAACATTCTTTCATACTGACTTAAAATTTCCTTTTATGCCATACATGCACTTTAACAGGCCCAATTAATTGTGAAAGTAGGGAAAATGAGAACAAATTGTGAATAAATGCAGAAAAGAACAACTAACTGAAAAACTCCAATTAATAAAATTATGGAGAAAAAAAACCCCAACCTGTACTTTTTTCCCCCCAAGGTCTAGGTTGACTTAACTAGCAGCTCTGGGCAGTACTTTTGAATAGCATCTAAGGATTTAAACTATAAAAGGCTTCTCCACAGCACTATACTACTTAGGGCAAAGGCAAAAAGGGGTCAGATATAATGCCAGCAACAGGACAAGCTCCCCCCATCTGTCAAAGATAGTTCCAAGCTCATGGAAGAGAAGGATGGAAACAGAGTACTGCCTTCAGAAAGGGGATACTGACATGGCCAGCCTAACCAAGGGAAAGCCAGTGGCAGCTGGTGCCTCTAAGCAGCTGTGATGGCTCACCGCTATGGGATCACCATTGCATTCCCCCCCCCCACACACACTTTGCTGGTCCCCTAGCCAAAGCATTAGCAAGGAGAATGATGGCACAGTGACTCAGATGTCAAGAAGCAGTGCAGTGATCTCAACATCCATCAGAATTCGCAAAATGCACTCTTACACCTTTGATGCTGGTTTGCTTGTGACATCAGTGTGCGATGCCTGTTCCAGCACAGGCTGTGAACTCAGGTCTCCATACAGCATTCTGAGAGCCTCTCTGTCTGGATCTGACAGCTTGGCTGGAGTATGATGTATCTGTCATATCTCAGTGTCCTGTCTATCAGGCATGTCATCCGTGCTACCTGCAACATCCGAGAATTTCCAGAAGAGGAAACACAAAGAGGCCTCATCTCAGCAAAAGGAGTTAGATCATGGTTCTTGGATATTCACATCCTCTGTCAAGATATGTGACAGTGGAAAGACTTGGCCAAAGATAGTTGGGTGTTTTTGTACTTTTTCCTGTGAAGGTGAAGAGATTCAGAGATGACTCACATGCATCCCTTTGGTGTTGGAAATGTACATCAGAATTTGCAAACAAGCTGCACTAACATATTTCAATTCAAATGAGAAGAAAACATGTAGAAGTTACAGAAGTGTAATCACTGAAGCTGTTTTCCAAGGCACCAGTAAACCAAAACTGTGAAATATGAACATCTTTGAGACTTTGTGTAAGGAAATACTCATAGAATCCAGCAAATGTAGATTGTCTTTCCAGACCCCTGAAAAACGCAGGTAACACATGAACTGGCATTTGTCCTCTGCTGCCAGAAGGGCAAGAGAGTGTTTGTGTAACAGAGTACTTTGTTCTGTCACATCACTGCTCCCCAGACAGAGTAATTGGCTTACGTAAAACTAATAGTTGTGAATTGTTATGGTTGGTGCTTGCAGAAATGTGGCAGAAGACCTTTGAGGAGAAAAAGACACAGGGAATTTTCTCATTTATGTATTACGAGCAGATTTTTTTCAAAAGTTCCAATTGCAAAAACCTACCTCCATCAAATTTTAACCAAGTCCACACTACACTTGACTTGGAGTAGTGCTATTACTGGTTATTATATACTCTGCTAGAAATACAACCTAAATTTTGAATCTGGAGGTAAGTTTCAAGAACAGCAATTATGACATGACAAGCATTTGGAAGCTTAGCAGAAGGATCTGGGGCATTCAAAACCCAATAGACATACAACCTAAAAGCTCAGGCACCTAGGTACTTTAATAAGTATTTGCTAGAAGATGTGGGGTCACCATTAGGAAGCAGCAGAGGAAAACACCTCTGTTGGTTGATGGATGAAAGAAGTTTGAACTACCAGTGCAAGGCAGAGGCAATACTGGTAGGGATCATAGAGCTGGAGAAGTGTAAATATTAATGTGAACAGTGTTGCCAAGACTTTGCTTGGATGCTGTATTCAGTCCTGGGTATAAGTTTAAAAAAAAAAAAAAGAGTCCCAGTTGGAAAAAACAGCATAAAAGGCTGCTAGGATTATATGCTGGGATGACAGGGGAAAGGATATTATGACAGGAGAGAAATAAATAATACTAATACCTACAAAATCAATCAACTGACCAAAAAAAAAACCCCAACCCTCACTTGCTTAATATAGGAATATGAAGTTTGACCAGGGGGCATGATCATTCCTCCAGGAACACTGAGTGGCTGTAGGACATTACTGACATGCAAAAAAAAAAAAAATATCTCAAAAGAAGCGACAACAAGGGTGTACAGTTGGTGTGATCACTTTAGCTAATAATTTAGGGAAAGACTCCTACCCAACAGAGAAACACAATCAGGAACAGGCTGCCAATTGGAAGAGGGGTAGCAACACCAATAAATCCCTTGCCAGTCACATGAGAGAGCGCGATAGCTTCCTAAATGAGATTATATATTGTTGCAGCAGGGACTGGCCTTGCTGACCTAAGATGTTCTTTCTAGTCTTAAGTGCAACTGATTAATTCATTAGCTGATGGTGCAGCCATTTCCCAGCCATTCATGAAGGGATACACAGATGTGAACAGATTAGGGATAAATTGGAACAACACTGGTTTATCTTATGGCCACTCTTCTAATTAAGTCTCCTAAGACAGAAGCCAGACATTTTCCTAGTAGAATCTCTTTTTTTTACTGTAAGCACAACTTTTCTCTCCTTAGTTCCTGTAGGTAAAAAAATATATGTCATGTAAAAAATGTAAAATACTTCACATTTGACATTGTATCTTCCATAGACCTTTCTCAAGCACAAGCTGAAGGTTATGTAAGCTACTTGCAATATGTGATAAGCTTAGAAAAAAAAAATTTCAGATCAATCATTTAAAAATGAAAACATTTTTGTATATGCTGTTTAGAAGAACAAGTTTAATGAAAATACAAGAAAACCTAACTTACGTGAGATTTTTATTGTTGGGAATAAAACGTAGCAAACCTGCACTCTGAAGTTTCATAAAATAAAGTTTCCTTGTATCCTGCAACGACTGTGCCCCAAACAAACAATATTTAAACAAGTGAAACAACTGTGTTGGGATCAAAGTGAGTTCATATTGGTTGCCATCTGCAAATCCTTATTATACACGTACGATAGGTGTCTTGCAACAGAACCAAAATTAACACACGGTACTGTGAGGCCTAACACAGGATCTAGAATTTGGATCTTTCATAGATCCTGTTTGAAGAAGTCTATTTCTATGTGCACCAAATGTTTAAAGCAAGAGCAGTACAAATGGTTAAAAAGTATTTTAAAACTACAGAACCATATTTTCTGTCTCTGCAGGAGGCAGTTGTAGGATTTGCAAAATGATGCAAATGTCAGCAGTCAAAACTCTGGAAATCACAGAACACTAATTCAGTGCTACCAAGACATGAGAAGAAATACAAGTATCCTATACTTCTAAGAAGGTATTATTTTATCTTCCCACATATTAAGTTTAGTGAACATCAGTTAAAAGTTTATAGGCTTGACTTCCCCCCCCCCCCCCCCAGATGTATGCATTGATTATTAACCTCTTTTTAACAAAAGAGAAAGAAGTTGCATTTTGTAACATCCTGCTCCATTACGGATGAAACTCAAATGAATTACTTTGAACTTTATATCAAACTCTATTTAGGACCTTCTTTTCAAATCCAAGCCAAGTACATACCTAAAGCCAGTAGGTAGAAACCTATGATAGTCTCTCCTTGCTCTGTTACTGTTGCCTCTCTGCTCAGAAAACTGATGTTGTTGTTCCTCCAGGGTGCCTGTGGAGAAACCTGGACAGACATTTTCAGTGGAGCTTGTGACCCAGAAATTGCCCTTTCTCCAATATCTCCTGACGAAATAAAATGGTTCCAGCCTTTTCCTCAGTTTCTGTTCCCTGTATTAGAGGGAGCTCTTCAATGACACTAATGATCTAAAGAAGGAAGTCTCAAGGGGCAGGAGCTTTGCAGCCTTCTGACCGGTTCTTCTTCACTAATCCTATCTATTAATACAGTCTGTGAATCTGCAGCCAGCCCAAGACAGCAGATTTCCTCATATCCTTATTACTGCTATGTACGGGAATCTTTAATGAAGAGTGTGTATCTGACAAAAAGACGACTTCTTTTAAAATAGGGTGATACTATATAATCTACAGGCTCAGAGGCACACCCACAAACGTAGTGCATATTGCCATGTTGCTAAAATAGCAGTACTTTTGCCATTTTTTCTTCACTGAAGACCAGTGGAGTTTTAGTTCAAACTAAAGATGAAAAAAGGCAGAATAAAAACGCCAATGGGTAGGTATTGCTGCCTGAGAATGTGACTTCAACATAGCAGAAGAAATCAGCTATGAAGTTACTTTATCAGCAGGATAGTTGCTAATTTAAAAGAAGGGAAGCTAATTTTTAGTACCGGTTGAAGAAAAAAAAATTTTAAGTCCCTTGAATCAACTGCTAAACATTCTCCAATTTAGTACACTCCAAGTATAGTTGGATTTTCCCACACTGTTGAAAAATGAGATCTTTTCTTGTTGAGGAGATGTGTTACATGTGATTTAAGTGTGTCAGTCTGCACTTTTTTTAGACTTTACTGAGGTATCGATGATTGTATTTCAGATATGACCCCTCTTACCAAACAGGTTGGAGTCATAATTTAAAAAATTGAGCCTGAATGAATTAATCTGGAGCAGCAAAGTTGGCTGCAAAGCGAGCCAGACACTTACTGCATCAAAATCCCTGTGTTCCTCTCAGTGCCCTGACCGGCTCACCCCTTCCCACCCCAGGCAGCAGATCAGCCCTGGTGGTGGCACCCAGCCAAAGGAACCCGGGCACTTCACTGGGAACCTCCCCTGTCCCCAGGCCAGTTTTGTCCCTCCTGAGGGTAAATTAATTCCTCTCATCAAGCTTTTGTGTTTGTTATGACAGTCTCACCACAAGAGAGGGAAGTAAAGGAAATGTGACAAGAATTAAAGGGGAGAGGAAGAAGAAGGGAGAGATAACCGTGATGTGCTGAGAGGTGGAAGCCCCTCACTCTCCTGCTAGTAGTGAGGACAATGACCCACACACCCGTGACTCTGATTAAATAGGGACAGTGACAAGCCGTGGAGAGTATTTTTTATGTAAGCTGTTCGAAGAAATTGTGTGATTTACACACACGTGACTTCTTTAGGCATAAGCACTTTAAGTGCTAGTAGAGTAACAATAATCGTTATTTCCCTTTTCTTACAATAAAAAGCAAATAATATTATTTGCCTTGATATACTGAACTTAATCTTGACTTTTACCAGCTGCAAGTTTCTTTTGGTTTCATATAAATGCTACAGTTCCACGGACACTTCAATACAACTTTCCATTTCAATAAGAAAGTCTTCTGCCAACCCTTGTACCTTGCAATAATAGTGAGATTAAAAAAATAGGGGGGCTTTTGATATCAAGGAGAAAAAAATAATAATCAGAGTGAACTGCTCTCCATGGTCAAATATTCCTTTTGATGATATTTTTCCCCTCCTGGTCTTCACACACTACACTGAGTGACTAATACCTTGGTCTATTTGCAATTTTCTCCTTACTCCCTCCAGTGACATCCTTCAATAAAGGACAGAGGCTTTGCAAACTCCTGTGGTTTGTTTCATGTGTCTGCAGGTCACTGTACTTCTGAAGGAGAGAAAGGTTCCCTCTGCAGATTACAGCCACCTTGTTTCATGTCTCTCAGTGCTTTGGTGGTAACCAATTTACTGGCCTCACAGAGATTACCCCCGAGTGTCTCTACTATCTTTACAAAGTGTGTTGAAAAGATTAGAGCACTATACGCTGCAGGCAGTTCTATTAAAGGGAGAAGAAAACTAAAATGCTGTGGTGGTATGGAGAAATTTGTGTGTTCAACATAGCTATGGGTGTGGGAAGGTATGTGAAAAAGTCCAGATTTGGACACGACAGGACCTCTCCACGGACCTTCGAGGAAGGGACTTGCATAACCGGCACGAGCAGACTGAGGTCAACCCTGCATGCCACCCCGCCACCTGAAATCTAATGACCTTACTGATCCAAATAAAAGCAAAAGTTAGATTCTAAGACCCATCAGTAAGCCACATGTCTAACAGGAGCTGAAACTTCTATGCTATATATAAAAGAATATAAGAAATTAATACTCATGGCTGCACTTGAGGGTTTAATGCGGCTTTTATGGGAAGGTTAATGAAGGAAGAAACCATCTCAAATCACTGATACCTCAAGATGCCTGATTAAAATGAGTGATTAAATGACCTGGTTATGACTAAACTAATGACTGACACCACATGTTAATAAAGCCAATTTTATGGATACTCCGAACCAACCAATGGTCTCTGAGGCGGTAGGCAAAGCCAATTTAGATTGGATATAAGTCAGCAGGTAGCTCCTATTTGGGCTGCTAAAGAAGTGCAACAGCCTTTTAATCCCTATCCACCTCTCCAACCGCTTTCAAAGAGACACACGTATACCAGCACAGTAAGGCGGGTATCACAGCAGCGTCAGTGGCCTGAGAGACTCAGGCTAGCTACATTAGAGTTCAGTTTAATGACTGTTTCCAGTACAATGCAATAAAAAAATCATAAGTATTAAAATTTGTCTATGATATATGTTTCTAACAAGCAGCTGTTTTCCCTGAGAAAAATTAAGAATTACAGATTTGCTAAAGGAATGATTTTGTCAGAAAGCTAGCCTAAGTTCTCACAGTGCTATTTTTGCATGATACCTGTTACACAAGGATTAAAGAAAGGGAAAAAAGAGGGAGGAGGCAAAAGAAAAAATACGCAGAAGGGATGGGTTAAAATAGACCATAAGCAGATAGTCTGTGGAATAAAAATACAATTTTGACTCTGGAAGGCCTAAGATTTTGTTAAATTTTACAGAAATAAGAATCAAGTGGATTTCAAAACAAATCCAATAGTATATTAGGAGGAACATCTCTACAAAGAATTTTTAAAATAGATTATTTTCATTTCCATGTCACATTTTTCATTATAATATTCAATATAAAATGAAAAAAACCTATCAATATCCAACAAAACACTACTTAGCCTTGCAAAGAATAATCAAGCAATGATCAGTTATGTCTATGGATTTCATTGGGGGAGCCAGAAAATGCATTTCATATCAGTAACATGATTTTTCCAAAATCAGGTCATGTATTTGTTCACTGCTTCCATGAAAATACAATTGTTGATATGGTTTTCACAGGGTCTTTTCTAACACCCACTGAATTCAAAGGAAAAAAATCCTGTAAACAGATCATGTCAGTAATGCTTAAAATATGTCAATGACTGAACAGGAACGGTTGTACTAGCTGCACGACACTTGGAATAGCTTACCTGTAAGAAAACTGACCTGCTCTTTCATTGCTGAGGTCCAACTGTTGGTAACGTAGTGATCTCCAATTGTAGAAAAGCACATCTGAAATATTTAGAATAAAGGATGATCATAATATGAAACACGTTCAACAGTTTATGTTTCAAAACATGCCTGTTTAACCCTAGGCTGTTCTCTTGCTGTGACATTTTAGCATGAAAACAAATGCACTCAATGCATTCTCTAGTCAAAAGTCCAAACCACGCTTCAGCTTCTGTGTTAGGTTACTTGCCAAATTCAGTTAAGAAAATTATTACATCGTATAATTAATATATTATAAAATCCATGCTTCTGCCATGATTTTAATGGGGTTTAGCCTACTCTGCTTCATACTTTACTCTTGTTCTCATCAATCTTGAAAGTTAATGTTTCTCTAAGGAATTGTGCTCTGTAGCTTGCCACAGACCTAGAAAATTACCTGTCAGAAAAAAAATGCTTGGTTAGCGCTTATTACTGCAATATACTGTTTGAAATTAACAATTTCCCAGGGAAAACTGTGTTTAGATTGATGAAAACTGACTATCTTGCAGCTTCAAATATATGCTACTTTGATATTGAAAGATGATTCAGGAGAAGGGAAGTGCCTTGTGCAGATTAGGTGGCTGAGGCTTTGTATTATTTAAACTCCCTGCTCTAGGCTGAACTTACACCGAGTTGGTTAGGTGAAGCTAAAGAAAACTAAAACCCTCTGAGCAGTTCAATCAGTTCATGAGATATCGCAGTGAAGAGCAGGAAGTCCTGCCTCTGAGATGACAGAAAGCGTTTCCTAAGGAAGAGAGGGGACCATGAACTTTCAGCAACCACTGAGAAAGACCAAAAATCTGGCTGGAAGGCAGGAACTTCTCTGTGAGTTGGGGAGGTTCAAAACTTGAGCACTTTTATTTCCAACCTGTCTTCATGAGTTGCACTGAATTTTTCTTTCTTTTGTATTAAATTAAAAAAAAAAAAAAGGTATTGTAGTTCCTGCTGTAGCAAAACTTGGCTTTTTAGCTTTAGAAGCCTTGCAGTCATCCTTGGTGACCTCAGTATAGTACTAGGTTTAGACAAACCTACTTCAGTGCAGAGGCTGACTTGGTGCTCTGTCACTGGGCACTTCTACCGCCTGTGCTGCAGCAGCACTTCAGCGCTCCAGTTGAGAGGGGAACCCAGCTAGACTGTAATTTTCCCCCAAATATAGGCTTGCCTCATATCATATGCCAGCAATCTCAAGCAAAATTTACAGACATTGCAAATATCGTCAACTATGAAAACTGAAGAACATGCTACTAACTTACAAACAGAATCAAAACCCAAGCTACCCTTCACATGTTTGTTCTTTTCTTTTGTCATAAACGAAATATATTTTGAGATACTCTATTTTTCCCTTGCTGCTTCTTCATAACTCCTTAATTTTCTTGTGAACAAATTTTTTTTTTTTAGGAAATGAAATTAGTTTCTTAGGTGTTGGTTCAAAAAGACAAAATATACTGGGTTTTTTTCTGCTTACCAAATGCTGAAGTATGCTAGAAGAGGCAGGTGCACCAAATGAACTGTCACTTTGATTCATGTGAAGAAATCACTCTCTGCAGAAAAGGCAGGACAAAAACCTCAGCATTTCATGTATTGGCAGGACTTAATTGTCAGAGGAATCTTAAAGTTGCATTCAAGGGACTAAGCAAGCTATTGCAAATTCGACAAATTTGTGAATTATACAGGAGAGAAAAAAGGGAAGCCAAAACCATGTCAAAATGTATTTCATTTATGACAGAGGATGAGAAATAAAGAATACTCTCAGGGGGAAAAGTCTCAATAATAATTCAATAAAACACACGCTTCCTAGCGTTTATCCTTCTCCCTGGTGTTATACTTACCCTCCCACTCTTTCTCTTGAACTCTTTGGGTTGCTGGCTTCAGTCAGGAGGAGGGTATACTTACAGGGAGTCATCAGTTTTTCCCAGTTTTTTTTTTCTGGGAGGACTGTGATGGTGGTGGTAGAGGTTTCTCCCTCTTCTTTGGCAGAAGAAGCACAATGTTGAAGCTGCTGATTTCTTCCTTCTCTAAGTCCATTTGGGGCAATTTTTGTACACTTTCATGCTTCAGACCTTGCTCTTTTAATTTGTTCTGCAACTCTACATTATGCCTGAATATACATAAAGATTATTTTACTTATACTGTATACTTCTTATCTATTTTCTATGCTACCTAAGATGGTTTTGCCCTCCTCCCAGGTTTGCATTTAACTGTTTGCTGCTGAGCTGTTCATAGCCCTGAACTGACATCCTGTGCCCTCTTCTCTTATCACCCCGTGCCTGCACTCCTCTCCCCTGCACCTGGGTTGCCATGGGCAAGCCCTCCACTGCCAGGCCAGTCCTGCATTCTCCTACATTGCAACATTAAAATGGTGTCATAAATATTTCATTCTCTACAGAATAACTACTTGCTTCTCCTGGCTGTACAAAAATTGTGGTTATATCCCATTAGTATAAAAACCAAGTAAAACAGATCAGGAAATAGATGATAAAAAAAAATAAATTGCTGTCACAGCTAAGTCAGCTAAAATAAAGTTCCAGGCAGGCCAAGGCAATTTGAAGCAAAGCAATCCTGACATGCCTTAATACTGCAATGTTAGTACATAGCCTGTGGCGTATGACTAGTAATAGCAAGAATTGTATTTATGGAGCTCCAGGTTACACGCATCAGACAGTAGCTGGATTGGCTTCAGTGAAGTTTCATATCATTCATATCAAAATTATTCAACAAAGCAAATCTCCTGCTTAACTCCATCTATTCTTGTCCTTTGTCAAATTATCCCTGGACTGATTCTGACCACCCTGAAACAAGTGTGGATTTCCTTTTTGACAATGCTTTTGTTTTACATGCTCAGCTCCACATCCTAACCAGCACAACAACACAGACTTTTATCTTAATGCGTTCATATCAGACTGTGTGCAGGCAGTATAAATGAAAGAAAACCCCAAGGCACTGTGCTTTCATTCCATCACCTTTGCCATGATGCCTGAGAACAGAGCATGCAAGGATTCTCTCTTCGTTATTTAATTTGTGCTTGCCTTGCACAAAATGTCCAGAAATTACAGGGCAGTAAGATTCACAGCCCACAACATCCCATTCAAACCTCAGATATGTTGGCTTCCTAAAACTTCCATTCAAATTGATGAGCTTTCCAAGGATTTAGCCACAATTAGAATTTAATCCTGGATTAAGAGAATACAATGCAGGAGTAGGAAATCACTGAAAATATAAATAATCTTAACCTGGTATTATGCTTCCACCATCTCAATCCACTTAATTGTTTCCAGGTGCCAGTTGCTATTATAAACTATACATCATAGACTCCTGTGAAGGCCTTAATACTAGCATTCCATCAGGTATGGGAGCTGACAATAGAAGTGTATTGTAACAATGACCAGCCTAGGAGAGCTCTACAAGAAACGAATCCTAGACGTGCTGGTTTCTTCTGCTCTTACCTTTTCTGGATTTCTATAATAGCATTATTGTTTTCCTGTAGTTAGAGATCAGAAATAATACATCCTCTCAGGATGCTGAAAAGGAAAGATGCTTTTTCCTCTGGTATCTAGTTTATCCTCCTGTACATCCCATAGGCTAACATGACTAATGAACATTTACAGAGTACCAAGAATGTCACTCCCCCATACGGGGTTAGACCTGGGAACATTTAAAAGTGGTGAGAGAACTCCCCATAAGCTACATAACAATAAATAATCAAGTCAGAAACATGAAGTTTTTATGGAGAACCAGAGACTTCTGCTAACTTTCAACCATCAAATGTTACCTCTATTTTTCTCTAATATGACGTTTTGATTCATACATTAAAATAAACTCACAAGCCTTTATGTCTAAGCTCCTAAGAAAGAGGAAAATAGAAAACTTCCCATTACATAAATTAATTTGCTTTGGGATGGCACTTTTCCATATATCAAAAATATATTAACAAAAGACCCAGGCATTGTACTCTTACTTACACAATGGTGAAGGTTCCTTGTTGAACAGGATATATGAATATAAAAGTTATGTCCTCATTCTGGAAAGTTTGCGGGACCGCTATTTTTGGAAAAGCCACTTCAGTTTCTCTTCCAAACTTGGGGAAGGAATCAGGACTGAAATTTCTGGAAACGCAAACTGAGGTTTGGACTACTACTATGCACTTACTGTCTCTTTTGTGTGACTGCCAAAGGAATTCCTAGGTATCTGGGCCATGTGGTAAAGAACATAAGTTTTATCACAGATATTACTTGCTCACATGAACAGTTTTAACAGAAGCATCATTATGTTACAGAATACAAGTGTTTTGTGCAGGGACTCCCTTCTGGCTCAGTATTTAGGTTGGCATTTTATAGCAGACAGCTTTCTGCCAATATATTGTATATGCAGTATTTTATAATCAAAATTAAAGTATACTCACTCTATTAGAGAAGAAAGGGTTACACATCCATGTAAGCAGTGGGATTTTACAAAAGAAATATTAACCCATTAAACCTTTATTTACTAAAGACAAGACTCATACTTGTTTGCAACAACACAGTGACAAAACTGAAAAATGTCACATTCCCTGGGTATTTTGTAGTGCCAGAAAGCTCTGTCAAACATTAGGGTTTAATCTTCCCTATCTCTGCCTAAGAATATTTTAGAAGCACTAGAGGTTCCTTATAAATTACCCTATAGAAAGAACACAACCAGCTGATGATTTCAAACCAGCACATACCAGTCAGGTGAGAAAGACAGCACAGCTGCTCCACTGACTTCACTGCACTCGAGCCCCATGAACACCACCATCAGCCATGCTGCACTCCTGGCACCTCCAATGAACTGCTCCTGCCTCTCAAATTCACAGTATAAGAGCTCCAGACTTTACCTTAAAGACAGATAAATCATGGATGCAGCCATACATGTTTGCCAAAGAAGTCTGTAGGGGATGATAAGAGTACAGAGACAAATCTGTGATATCCCCCCAGGAAAACCACTTGTGTGACTCACTCTTCCTTAGCCTTTTGCCTGGAGGTAAAGGCAGATTCTCCATACGGTCTCTTCTGTAAGGATTTCATGGAGCCAAAATGCTCATTTATTTTCTTTCCAATCTAAAACCCCAGACTTGTATGAAACCAGAGTGTAGATTCTCTTACTTCATTGGGGTGTTTTTTAGAAGCTGACAGCTTTTCAGCATTGTTTCCCAAAAAAAATAAAAAAGCACAGGTGCCATCACTCTATTAGCTTGCCCCTCCTTGGCAGATTTGAAGCAATATACCAGTCCCAACCACCTACAATAGAGAACAAGTAGTTTCAGACATTTGGATTACAAAAGATTTAAGGAAAAGCTTTCTCAGCCTTTAATAATGCCAACAGAGTTACTAACATGCTTTCCTGACCTCTTCTGTTAAAAGGACACTAAGAGCAAGCAATAGTGGCATCTGTCCTTCACCACAAGCTTCATACCAACAGCGTTACAGAAGACAGAGACACCATCACCTCAGCAACCTTCAAGATGCCATGGTGGTACACAGAAAGGCTTCAGATACCAGCATTTCTCATGGTAAACATTGATGCAAGACATATCTAGAGACAAAACTGCACCTTAATTTTTAAACTTTCAAGTATTTCACATTTCTAAAATGATCTACTTAACAAAAGGAAATTTACACTGCAACTTATCCAAAGGCTGATAACGGGCCTGTCAGTCTGACCTTGGTGCCTGGATCATGCCGAGTGCCATTGTGTGGCACAAGGACACCCAGGCGATCAGGCCCAGTCAACGTGGGATGATGAAAGGCAGGTCCTGCTTGACAAAACTGATCTCCTTCTATGACTAAGCGACCCACTTGGTGGATGAGGGAAAGACTGTGGATGTTGTTTACCTGGACTTTAGTAAGGCCTTTGATATGGTTTCCTATGGCATTCTCCTGGAGAAACTGGCTGCCCATGGCTTGAATTGGAGTACTCTTTGCTGGGTAAAAATCTGGCTGGAGGGCTGGGCCCAGAGGGAGGTGAAGAATAGAGTTACATTCAGTTGGAACAAGTGGTGACAGCTAAATACGAGCCAGCAGTGTGCCCAGGTGGCCAAGAAGGCCAATAGTATCCTGGCCTGTATCAGAAATAGTTTGGCCAGCAGGACTAGGGAAGTGACCCCCCTGTACTCAGCACTGGTGAGGCCCCACCTCAAGTACTGTGCCCAGTTTGGGGCCCCTTACCACAAAAAAGACATTGAGGTGCTAGAGCGGGTCCAGAGAAGAGCAACAAAGCTGGTGAGGGGTCTGGAGAACAAGTCTTATGAGGAGCAGCTGAGGGAGTCCGGGTTGTTTCAGCTGGAGAAAAGGAGGCTGAAGGGAGACCTTCTCACTCTCTACAGCTACCTGAAAGAAGTCTGTAGAGAGGTGGGGGTCAGTCTCTTCTCCCAAGTAACACACGACAGGACAAGAGGAAACGGCCACAAGCTGCACCAGAGGAGGTTCAGATTGGATATTAGGAAAAATTTTTACACTGAAAGGGTTATTAAGCATTGGAAAAGGCTGCCCAGGGAAGCAGTTGAACCACCATCCCTGGAGGTATTTAAAAGATGTGTAGACATAGTGCTTAGGGACATGGTTTAGTGATGGTTTTTGTTAGTGTTAGGTTGGTGGTTGGACTAGATGATCTGAAAGGTCCCTTCTAACCTAGACAATTCCTAACAATGTCATCTGAGAATTTCTCATATTACTTTGCCAGGGTCTTGTTTAAGATTGGTAATAGGCATCAGTAGCTTTTGGTGAAGAACCACACAGGGCTAAAAACAGCTTTTCCATGTGACTGAGTGCCTGAGTAAAGTTAGCATCCCTACAAGAAAAAAAGACTCAACACAACACAAGCCCTACAGAAGAGGAAACGTCTCTTCTTTCCCTGGAAAGTTTTAAAACACCAGTACTGTTTGCAGGGACCCTGCTTTGACAGCACTTTAGTGAAAGGATAGAAGTGGATGACTTCTTAGAGGAGAAAGAGGAGCAAACAACTCCAGCAGGGATTTCAGGGCGGCTTGCCTGAAAAATACAGCCTCTCTGATCTTGCAAATGAATGGTGAAGTTCTTCAGCACTTCAAAGGAGCAGTTTCGGCTTTTCAGGACTGTTTGCTTGGTGGCTAAGTAAATGGGCTGCTTATTTGGGCAAAAGTGCACGCTGCCAAACGAGGTCAGGAGAGGTGAGCAGCTACTCGCATCAAAACTGCACAGCCTGACAACGCGGCAGAGGAGCCAGGCACTGCACCACGTTTCCTACTTCTGCTCGTAATCCTTTGTGCAGGTCAGCCAGGGCTGCATCTGCTGAGGGGAAAACAGAGACCATCACTGTTCATAGGCGCACAAAAAGGGAGCTTTCAAAATCCTGTCAGCTTTTGAATCCTTGGGTCACTTTACCAATGCAAACTGGAAAAATAAAGCCTAAAATTTGAACAGCACTTTTTACCTTTAGGTTGCCAAGGCTCTCCACAAATGACATTTTATTTGCCCAGGCAAACCCCATAGATCCCTGCCAAACTGAGGGCTTGGTCACACATCTGCTGAGTGATCTGAGCCTTATTATTTGCACCTGTGGTGAGTTTTGGGGATCTTTCCTAATACTAGGTTAGAGATCAACTGCACGCGCTTTCTTGTAACATATTCAATCGCGTTCTGTCATTTGAGGAGAACTGTGAAGCTCAAGGCTATTGAGAGTTTTCTTTAAAAGGCTACAAGAACTGATCCTTAAACAGCCTGTCTGGAAAGAGGAGCCAGTAGAGCTATCCATACTGTGGCAGTACTACTACTATCCTTCTCCCACATTGAAAGCTTTTATTCCTTGAATAAAAGATGTGCAACCCTTCCATCTTCCCATAGCTGTTCTGTCACCAAACCCCTTCAAAACCCACATCTGCATGCATTGCTCAGAAAAAAATATCTGTGTTTGTGCATTAAATTCAGTATGTCCTCTGTGTAGAGGTTGAAAAATGTGGACAGTCAGCTGTGCCCCATTGCTACACTCCCCAGAGAATATTGCCACTCACTTGGGGCATACATTAGACATCTCAAAGTCACCTTTAAGCAAGTAATTAACCATGAGTCAGGAAAGTATTTTAGAGATATAGACTGGATCATAAAAACTGTGGCTTTATACAGGTATCCATCTTTGTATTTGGGGGGCCAGGTTGATACTCATAGCTACAAGAGCTGGCTCAGGATGGCGAAACCCCAGCAGCTTGCAGGACAGCACTGCAGAATTTATTTCACCTCCAAATTTGCTTTCTGTCCCCATAAATAAAATAGTGAACTTTGCTCATCATGTCATATCATCTCATCATGTTATGGTCACACCCAAGCACATTCTGGGTTTTAGCCAGATCAGTTATAAAAAGAAAATGTACAGGGAATCCCTATAAGAGCTGGCCAAATATTTTTCCTCATACCAGAATTCTTGATTTGAAAACACTGTTGATAAAGCAGCGTTCACTTTCACTTCGGGCAAGATAAAGCCACACTGAAGGACATCCAGGTTATTCCAAGTGACAGAGAAAACTCACAAAAATGATAGCAATTGGTCACAGACAGAAGGTCATGCCTCTATTCTATAAGAGGTTCTTTCTCTCCATGAAGCAAAACGGGCAGGGAAGTCACTCAAAGCACAGCAGCCAAGATGGCACTCTGCAGAAATGCTAGGTTTTTCACCCTGTTTGGGCTTTCTGGGAAGAGAAGCCACTGCCAGCAGGAGACTGAGAATGGATGGATACAAAGACTGCAGCCAGCTTTTAGCCAAGAATGAAAATCTTCTGACCTGTGTGAACAGCAGAGGGAAAGCGTCTTTCAGACGCTTTCTCAACGCTATCCCTGTGACACAATACACAGCTCAGGAACCTGCATGGGCACTGCAGGAATGAGTGGAGAGCTCTGACTGAACACATCTGATTCAGAATTATCCTCCTAGATCTTTAAATCTATAACCTAAATCTGTGCCCCTGTATATCTATGCCCCTGTGTATAAGGTCATACAGATCTTGGTAATGACTCAGTTGCCTCTCCTTACATCCACTTACTAAAACCTCAGGGGTAAAGAGGAAGTATGATTTGATAAACAGGTCCTCGATCCTCTGGGCTAACACCTGCAATGATGGTAGATCTGGGCTGTGCCTTTTCTACCCTCCCCAGGGCTTTCCACATGTGATTTTGTTTTCTGATGCCAAGCACCTCTGCACCAGTCACCAGAGGGTATGCTTTTACTTTATAGATGGGGATGTGCCCCAATCTGCCCCCATCACATGCAGCCGACGCTGGGAAAGTCTGTCTCCCACACCATAGGGAAAAAAGGTTCTGGAGCAAAGAGGAGAAGCAGCACTTCTCTCAGTACTGCTTCTGGCACAGCCTCACATTATCCACTTCTGTGATATAAAAATGTGTAACTCTGGTATTACACTGTCTCTGGATATTTTCCTTCACATACTGACAATGACTTCTCAGACTCCAAAGGGACATGATGTCAAACAGCTGAGCAAAGACACTCATGACACTTTCCATCATCTGCACAAGGGGAAAAATGGATAAGAACAAATATGTATTTTTGTGGACTGCTCCAGAACGGCAATTAATACATTGCTATGTGGGCTAACAGAGGCAGCCAGGAAAGTCTGCCTGCCAGAGTGCTACTAACAGAGAGTCTCCGGTCGTGTCTGGTACCAGGCTCTCCAAACTGAATCATACAAGCTTATTACATTAGCAAGACACTTGAAATTTATAGCATCCTTTTTTTTGCTTATTGTAAGGCTGAGATTTTCCTTCATGCAACTCTTCTACTTTGCTACTTCTGTCGCTGTGAAGCTGAACACTCCACCTATGAGCCACCTGAAGGAGCCCAAGCCTTGTCTCCTGAAATCCAGAGCTTTCTGTCTGTCATTTGCCTTCCTTATACCCCCTTTCATTCACATCAGCCACCACACTGACTGCCTCACCCCTGTTTTTAGGTCCTCTTGGGAGAGTTTCTGGTCTCTAGTGCTCCCTAGGCACCAGGTAGCCTCCTTCCCCTGGGAGAACACATCTCCTTCTCTTTTGCAGTTCATCTCTGGCGTGCTGAGTGTGCTGCACGCTCCTGCCTCCTGCACAGTGCCCCACCAACACAAGTCCCTGCCTTTCTGACCCTACATGGAGGAGCTGCACCTGAAACACCTGCCAAGTAGCCCAAGGTAAAAGATTTTAAAAAAAAAAAAAAAAAAGTGAAAGAGGGAATCTTATGAACATACCTCCTGACCAAAAGAGAGAAGCAACTGAGTTAACCTGCGACTCAGTGCAGTTACTGAAGCTGGTAGGAAGAAAAGCCGTTTTCCCCATTGGTTTTGTGAGCTTCCCAAATGCAGCCTCTTAGTAGCACCATCCTAATTAGCACAATTTACATTTGTAAATCTTATTAGTCCTGAGGGGAGAGAGACTGGCCCCGCACTCCAGCACTGGGGCGCACAGATGCCTGGCTGGAAGCAGCAGGACACACTGTCTGGCAGGGCAGAGAGTTTGCTGGCTTCAAATCCTATTTTACCCTGCAACTTTTTGATTTTTAAAATTGCATTTTCTAAAAAAAAGGCTCAACTTTCATAAAGTAGGACTTTCAAAGAACAATTTAAGTTCACCAAAACCTTTACGTGGTAAGAGCTGTAAATCCCCTTCAGCTTTCACTGTAAATCCCCTTCAGCTTTCACATAGAGTCTTACTGAATGCAATGCTTTTACTGGTCACTGCTGGAGGAGGTAAATGGTCACAGCTGATGACATTGACCACAGAACCACCAGGGACCACTGCAAGCAAGTTAAAAGTAGCCTGGATGTAAAAATTAATTTATTGTTTCAGATGAGGTGACAGCAAACCAGCTGTCAGTAAAGGACATAAACATGAAAATGCTAATGACTTGCTCCAGGCACTGAATGCTGTCAGAGAGGCACTGAATTCCAGAGAAACAGAAGGTATATCACAGTTGGGCATCACACTGCAGTGCTAGATCGTTCAGATGACCTTAGGCACTGGAAACCCAGGCCTAAATGAGGAAACCCTTCAAATTTTGGTAGGAATTAAATATGTACTCAGTAGGGAGCATTTCAAAGAGATTATATACCTCACCCTCAGTATTTAATTCTCCAAAGAACGAACTCTCATACAAATTACTCTATGATAAGGTATTCAGAGCTCATCCCCAGGCCAGCTTTTGTAGCTCAGCAAATTATCATATTGTAATAAACTTTGTAAAACATGGTTGTCATTAATAATGAATAAGAACACACAAAAGCTTTCCAGTGTTTGTCATATCATCTTCACAGAGTGATTTAGTGTGAATAGCTTATCTTTGGACTTCATCTTGAAATGTAATACTCCAACTCAAAGAAGATTCTTCAAAGGTGACTGATGGCTGCCATCATGTGGCAGGCACATGTATTTCACACTGATACTTGCCAGAGAGAAAATATTTTTTTAAAGGTGTCATTTTAGAAAGAACTCTTACTAACTCATATTATTCTTAAATGCCACAGAAGGAAAGCCAGAATTCAGTAAAAGGCAATCTTCAGATCTTAGAAAACCATGGGCCATTACAGTGATTCTAGCAGAAATGACTGTCCTAAGCAGAAAAGAAGGACCAGATGAGAAGGGGCTTATATTCCCCTTTTAAATAGAGAACTAATGCAGTATTCAGTGGCCTAACTCCAGAAAGGATGCTAACCCTATCAGACTACCAATTCCAGAATGCATATACATATAAGGATTCCCTGGTTTCTGATGGTAACTCTGCTGGTGTCCTCAATTGGAAAAGCCATCATATGGCCCAAATAATGTGAGCCCTTTGCTAAGACCGCATCCAAACACAACATAACAGCATCTTTCCTACAACAGAATCTAAAAGAGTTGGGGAGAGAGAAATAAATAAATCAGTGGATGACCAATGGGCTGTTACTTTCCAAGAATCTATTTCTCACATCTTGCCCCCAGTTTCAGTGTTTTGTAGGAGAAATACAGTTTTCTGTAACGTGGCTGTGAGACCCAAACACCTGCGAACACGTGAGAACTTGCAGACTGACAGCAACATGCTTTTTAACTCCAAATGAGCTGGAAACTCCAGAAAAAGAAAAGCTGAAGGCTTAAGAGATCTCAGCTGGAACAAAATTTGAACCCCTCAAACAGTCTGGTGATCATGCAATCCTGGAGAAGCTACAGTTTGCAGAAAAGACCAGAACTATTTATTAAATCTCACCCTTGGCCAAGACTAAATGGTGTTGGTCTGAGACACCAAACCTGACTGTAACAGAGAGAAGCAGAGTCTTCAAGAGGCCTGAGACTCCGCAGGCCCTGACAAATGTGGCCACAACAGAGACCCAGGTTTCCAGAACTGTAGTCTTGTTAGAGAACCAAAGACTTCAAAGGGACTGAAAACTAGCTGGTATCCTGTGCAAGGCTGTCGTGTCTTACAGCAGGCTGTGCCGTGTCCTTGGAACGGGCCCTGGGACAGAGTGGACCCCAAGAGATTTTGCACCTAGTCACCCACAGTCTTCTCTAGCAAGACACTCTCCACTCTCAAGTGTCCCTCACAGGCAAAATTGTATCCACTTGTTGACGAAGCCATGAAACAACACATTTAACAACCTTTGCAGGACTCTTGTACGTCCTGCAACTAGATGGCCTCCCTCTCCATAATACAAGCCCTTAGATTGTATTTGGAGCAATTCACAAGCACCAAGGTCCGATATCAGTCCTGCCTTTGATGCCAGATTGTGAATGCTCTGATTCCAGAGTGAGGGCACAGTCCCTTCCACCTTGTAGACACCAGGTTCTGTGGGGGCCCAATTCCAATTCACAGCAGAGGAAATATCACTTCCCTCCTGCTAACTTCACCTGTGCTGCCCTCAGTAGAGCCAGCATTCAGCCACATTGTTAAAACTTAAAGGACAGGTAGACACTAGGAAGGTTGATATGATGTGCATCATCTCCGAACTGTGAACTCTGTGCAAGGACGATGAGAAGTCATTACAGACCACAGCAGGACTGTGCCCCACAGATGCACATTCCAGCCAGCTTTGTTTTCCCTTCAGCACGCAATGACAGAGCAGGCAAACAAACCACAGAGCCCCTCTACATCCAGCTAACCGAGACCTAGACCGTAATGGCCCCCGCAAACAAACCAGGTTAAAACACAGGCAAAATGGGAGTTTCAGTTTCCTAACACTCTCTTACTTTCCGAGTCATGCACTGACAAGCTCCTTGCTTCCACCCAGACCTGCTCCTTCTCAACAGCCCCTTCCCTGCCTCTGGGCTCAGTGCTCAGCAACATGCAGCAGCCAGACCGTGTGTCTGCCCATCAGCCTCACACCCACTGCCTCAGCGACTACCTCTGGTCTCTGTGCTGGGACCCACCACAGCCAGCCCACCCCTGCAACGCCTTGTTTGCCCTCAGTGTTGCCAACACCCCCCAACACATACTTTCTCAGTTTCCAAAATGCTTCTTTAGTTACTTGGACACAATTTCCCCAACCTGGTTCCTTCAAGAATATCTCCTCTTCAAAGACAGGAGTTTTAACTACTTATGCTCCATAGAGTATTGTAATGGTTTGGGAGAAGGGGCTTACAGCTGGTAACACAAATGCAAAGCCACCAGGCTAGGAAAGGGGGAAGACAAAAACATTGGGTTAGAGTAGCAAGGAGAGGATCATGTAAGCTCATCACGTTCCTCTTACTGAGGCATGGAGCAAGGGTTACTTATCACTGCTGCCAGTAACACTGAGCACCTGGTCTTACCTTCTGAGGTTCATTCATCTGAAGCTGATCTCCTGATCAGAGCCCACAAGCTCTTCCATAGTGGCAAAGAACACAGCTGTCTCCTGACCTTCCAACACCTTGTGACATCTCAATTCTGTGATTGCTTTCAGCTGTGAGAAGGAGGCTATTTCTCAGTTCCATGGAATAGTTTCTACAAGAAAATGCTAAAGGTATGGTCTGCATGGTGTGTTCTCATTTCATGGTCCTGGTACTGCTTTACCTATTGAAATGTGTGTGAATTGTTTAGGGATAATTCTAATGGAAAGTCCATTGAAATTCATTCTGTTCTTCATACACTTGTTTATTTAAAATAGGCTTTTCAGAACTCTGAGCTTTTCTTTGAAAAAAAATCTGGCTACATAGGTAAACTTTGCTCTGGGAGCCATTGGTAAGAGTGCAGAATTGTCTGTAGGCAGCCAACAGAGCTGTTCTTCAACATTTCAAAACAAAATGTCACTATCTGTTTACTTCAAATGGTATATGACAAAAAATGATCATTAATAGCTTGCTAATCCAAACTTGCATGATTAAATACAGAGCTCTTAAAATTATCCTGGAAACGATAAGATTTTACTCAATTTTTATCCCAAATTTCAATACTTACCACTTTAAACCAGCAAAGTCATACTTAACTCTGATTTTTTAAGTCAGCTCCAAGCAGTACAAAAATTTAACGAGGCACTGGAAAAGCGATGTTTACAGAAAAAGGAAAAAAGACTTCATTGTTCATCTCTTATGGCTGAAAAGCCCTTTAGAAATCTTACAGATGGAAAGCGCCCTGTCCTACTGGACCTGTCACCACTGTAAAGTGCAGTGGTTCTGCAAGACCCTCCTTGGCCACCAGCTGCAGGTACTGCGGCACAGCTCGCTCTTGTGCTGCCACAGTCTGCTTCAGCATCCAGAACATTCTCCGGGGCATCACTCACTGCACTGAATGCAAAGTGAAGCCTTCTAGGGCTCAATCTTTTATGATCTCCAGTATGCACCTACAGGAAGCAATTGTTCAATTTTAGGCAAAAGCTGAGCAGTTCTGGTGACAATGAGGTTTAGATCAGGCTGATATGATTGTTCCCTCTATTCATCAATGCCAGATGCACATAGAAGGAAGCAGCTCTCTACTCAAATATGCTCATGCTATCACTAGCAGACAATATCAACTTCTGCAAAGGAAAGTAACAGAGATTCTGCATTTGTCTTTTTCAAATTTATCTCAAGGACAATTTCTATCTCTCAGGTTGGAAAAAACTGAGTGCAGCTAATACTGCAAAGATGTTATTTCATGATGAAATAGCTGTAAGGTGTTTTGAAGGAATTCCGTGCTAATTTAGGAATCTTACAACCCCAGACTCCAAAATGCGCAAATAAGCAGCATGATCTACACAGGGCTTACTTTGCACAATTAGTTTTCCTCTGAAGACAATACAAGCAGGAGGAGAAACATTCCTGGGAGCAGTCAATGATCTCTCTAAAGATAAAACTGAACTGACATTTTTACAGCAACGCTGCCATTCCACTTGAGAGACTTCCCATATGCCAGCTTGTTTGAGTCGGGCGATGGAATATTCCTGAAGGCCAAAAATGCAATCAATGGGAAAATCTGGATTGTTTTCTGTGAATTGGTCAGTCCCCTGAATATCACCAAGCCATACAACTGTGCAGGATTGCATATCAAAACAAAGAGATCAAGAATCAGAATTCATTTTTTATAGTTTTGAAAAACTGGGGCATTCTCCAAACATTTTCCTAATCTAGAAAATTCAAACACTTTACACCTCAGTGTTTCAGTTTGTCATCCCATTGTATTCAGCCTAAGTTATAACATGTTTATTTCCAAGAATTCATAAATTTGCATGCAATGCTACAGAAAATTAATATTTAGTACATAAAGGTAACATAAAATACAAACACAAAAGAAACACACAGGTTGGAAAATGAACATCAAAATTATGAGCTCAGTTTAAATTAGCATGCAGCACATAGAGAGGCTTCTATCTAGTTTTTGCAGATTATAAAGGAGAGAAAAAGAAAACACAGTGACAAAAAACAGTAATTAGTTCTCCCAGTTCATACAGTTTCTTCAACAATTATTGTTAGGACTGGACACTGAACAGCTAATCCTGAAAGTCATTGCTGACCAACACATTCAAACAAAAAGGCAAGTAGTCCTGAATCAAGGGAACACGACACTTCATTTCACCAGCTGGGACAAAGCACCTAAAAAATGAAACCATTCCTTCCAATTCTTCAGTGATAAGAAATTCTCTGCAAGGAAGGTATCTAGCCCTTCTCCATCATTAGACGGGGCCTATAAAGCCCTCCTGGCACTCACTGCTACCTACAAAGTTCTAGACATCTTGAAAAGAAATGGTATTATCTTACCGTTAGAACAGGTAGATTTCCTGCACGACAATCGGAGAGTTTTTAAAGCTTAAATAAACACTGCTGTGCCCCCCAAGAGAAGCAGAACACTAAATTCACCAACATGATTCAAGATTCATTTTGTTCTGAGATTTAATTTTACTGGATGACAAGAGTTTTTATGATTTCTCAGTGACCTGATATTCAGGAATAACTTAGAAGTTCATGAAAAGTTTTAAAAATGAGGATTGCTATCTGAATCACAAAATCGTCCTAAACTTATATGGATTCTGATACTGTTACAATGCAGCCCCCCATGACCCCAAAGAAAGATACACTTCGCAGAATGATGAGATGACTCGGTAAGTTCATGCTTGGGGCATCAGAGCCGAGAATGCTGAGCTAGAAAGCACTGCTTCTAGGCCCTCCCGAACTGAATTAGGTAGGTGGTGTTCTAAGTGGAGCGAGCTGCTGATCTCCACTGCCCGCTGCTGCCACGGCTGGAGAAGCAGCCTGCCTGCTACACAGGCTCTGCACCATCTACAGCTTCAGGAGTTAAAACACGTATCTTGAATTGTCCCCTTGGAAATGAGGAGGCAGCTGCTGTAAAGGACACTGTGCAGAGATAAACACTTGATTATCAACACTGTTGCCAGGCTCACAGAGTGCATTTCTGGGCTAGCTGCAGTTGCCAAGTGGCACACATGCAGAAAGAATACCAAGGTAATCCAGTCTGGAAGCAACAATGATGTGAACTCTGCAATACAGCCACCTGTCCCGTTAAAGGCTACAACTACCTGGCACAATCAACAGCAGATGTTCTTTATTGCCAATTACTTTCCCCAGCTCAGAGTTCAGCTAAATCACTTTTACCAGAAGGCAACTGACATTGTTTACAAGCTTCTTTCCCAAACCAAGAAAACATAATTCTAGGACTCTTCACTCTCGCTGACATACTGTCCAGACAGGATCTGACTCAAAATTTGACTCTAGCCAGCAAGTGAATAAGCTTTTACCAAATAAAATGGCTGAAACCTAGGAAAAAAAAAAGATTAAAAACAAACAAACAAAGGCTATTAAAGCAAATTATACAAATAACCTAACTTCAAGTAACTTAAAATTCAATCATTTTAAGGAGACTTTGCTTCTAGAAGTCTCTGTATTAAAAATTGCATGGCAGGGATTTTTACCAAATCTCTCCCAGGGTATTTGTCAGCAACTGTTCTTGCGTGGCCATTTACAGCTATCGCATGCTGAAACTAAAAAGAATAATGAAATCCAGCTCCCTGAAAGAATGCAAGATTCAATAATGCATCTGGAAAAAGGATAAAAGGAAGCACAATACAGACCATGAAGTACACAGAACTCCGCAGAAAAGCAGATTTGCATGGTTCTTTTTATTCAAATATTTTAAGATCTTTTTTTTTTTTAATGTACATATATAGGTATATATATAACACTGGCCACCTTTGGCAGCTGTTGTTTAATGCCAGGATTCTACATACAAGGTAAACAGGTACTTTTCATAATGAAATCTTTTTAGTCTGGTGCGAGGCAAGATATACCCAAGCAGATGCTTAGCTCACTAAAGCTGTTTCTGGTCTTTAGTGTTGGGATTTTGTTCAAGTTCTACTACCTTCAGTATTTCATAACTTTAAGTCATCCAAGATTTGCTACAGCTAACAACACAAACTTTATCAAAACATTTTTGGGTGTTTTTGGTTTGTTTTTTTTGTTTGTTTTGTTTTGTTCCATCTTGTCACCTCAAGCCTCAAAAGAAGATTGAAATATCTGAATAGAGAGTCTCTATTTGGAGACATGGTGTCTTTCACAACATATGCTTTATTTTTTTTAAATAAATGGAGCAAATCAGAGTCATCCTTTTTGCCAATTTCCAGGCATCGTCAGCATCAAGCATGTCTGTAGAACAAATATGCCATAATGAGTTCATAACACATCAGCTGAAGAAATAAATGGCAGATTTCTTGTTAGAGAAACCTCAAATGAAGTAGAATAAAGCAACAAAAAAAAAATTGTCACATATGACACACTTATGGAGAGGATCCATTTATTCCTGAGCAGGCTGGCAAGTATTCATTGGAGGTCAAGTGGAAGAGGGAAGAGGAAAGAATTTTAAGCTGCAAACCTTACTGAACTGAAAAAGGCACAAAAGACAATAATATTGGGGCCTTTAGAAAAAAGAAAAAAAAAAAAAAAGAAAGCATTATGAGAGCTATTTTCAAATGAATTTTTTTCTGATCAAGATGATTATTTGATGATGATGATAAAATTGATTATTAAAGAAGTGACAGAAGGTATTTAGGGAGCAAATTTATTTTCAACTAACAAAAAGACTGAAGGCTTAAAATGGAAAAAAACTGTTTGAAGAAAAGATATGTTTATCTCTTCAGAACCTTATCTTCCAGTGCCTTCACATATAGAGTATATAAATCTGGATGTAGACTCAAAAAGAATTCAATTGAGAAAACAGTTCCTTTTTTATTCCTAATAATTCCTTTTTTATTACTGCTCCTTATATTTCAATCTAATCTTTAAGACTGGCAAAATTATTTGTGACAAGTATTTACTGTTAAGATTATGGGGTATATATATATTTTTTTTTTTACAAGTTTTGTAAAATACATTCTCATCTGTTTGAGTGAAGATACATCATCACAGAGGAGAGAGTGCATACAATTTACAAGAGATTTGTAGTAAAATTTAGAGGTACACAACAACAAACATGTCAATATAATACTAACTTGGAACTCAGGTGCAAGTTTTTCAAACTGTACATGTATTTTTAAAAAGATATAGCCTTTTAAAATGTTTATATATTGAAGCATTAAGATCAAACACTTACTAAAAACAGTAAAATTATAGCAGCAATATGGGAGAATAGCTAAGCCACATGAACATTAATAATTAAAATAAAAACAAGTATGAAATATTACATTACACAGATGTTTGTGTTAAATAACAAGGATAGCTAACACACCAACTATTTATGCCAAAGCATCAATGAATCTGGATCTGTTAACTGTATGAACAATACTGTTGTATAGTTCAATAAAAGTTACTGTTGTAAATAAAGTGTCAAATGCTGAGTTCCACCAACACTGTTCTGGAGTGCTTCCTGGAGAACGCATTTGAATTTTTTAGTTCAAGACCTAACTATGATCCTTTTTGCATCTTTGCTAATAGGAACTAAGGATGCTGCTTTTAAATGTGGATTCCTTAAAACGAGGCTTATTTTATTTACACTATTCAAAGTTTGCTTTTCCTTCCAACAACAAAATGTGCGGGAGGATTTACTACATGCTATAAAATGTAAAAATAGACTTTAAAAAGCCAGAACAATGTGAATAAAACTGTACAATGTTTGTTCCCTGCTGCAGTTCATTGCACTATTAAGTTAAAATGGATGAGTTGTCATGCCCAAAAAACTTACTGTAGGATCAGAAAATCCAAGCATATATAGAGGAGGCAAATGCATACTGGTTTAGGTATAATGCCAAATGAAAAAATACTGAGTTACATCCATGGAAAGCGCCTCATCACAGGAAGGAGCACAGTTAATTCTGAAAGGCAGCGTTCTTCATGTAGGACACAGAACTGCAAAAGAACCACAAATAGATCTTGATAAACATTAGTGAAGTTAGTCTGTAGAAAAATTTATTGTGTATACTAAGGTACTTAAATGTTGAATTCTACCCTATCAGTAACAAGGTAAAATCTAGAAATCAGTTGAAACTGGCAATTAAGTTATTATCCTCTTCTCAAAAGATAATTGACACAACCCACTATCTTTAACTAATATTACCCAGAAATGAGTTAACTAAAGGTCATGTCTTAAACAGTGTGTTTTGAAGTGTTCTATTAGAAAACAAAACATTAAAAGGTGACGCATGCAGTTATATTTTTAAAATATGCACTGACAGTTTCAGATTTTAACTCTACTTTCTCATTCTGGTGCGTGCACTTGAACCAGGGTGGGAAGATAAGACATGTCCTTCACATGTTTCTCATTCCTGTTTCACATGTAAGACACAAACCTCAGAGCAATCCAGCTTTCAAACCAGTGCTAGCACAACACAAAAGCAAATAAAGAAGTCAAAACTTCAAAGGCAAGAAAATAAATGCTGTCATCTGAAACAACTTGCATAATTTAAAAATAGAATGAGTAAATTATTGCTTTATTAGAACAAAAATTGTTTTTTTTAAAGCCATTACTAGAGGCATTTATTTTAGCTATACATACTTATATATTGTTATATATAACAGTTATGTTTTAAGAATATCACAATTATTTACACTTACATGTATTTTGGAAGTAAGGAAAACCCAAACAATTAACATTGCAGGGGTACAGAGAACGATTTATTCAGTTTGTGTATCATACTGGTAGCATGTTGAATTCAAAAATTATCCCAGCACATTAAGTTAAATCTTCAAATTTTGTAAAAACTGGAAGTAAAAACTAATAATCTTGAAATAATGTGTCTAGATGTGATACCAGACATCTTATCCCTAATGTTTTGATTCTGTGCACATCTACAGGCTAACATTTCATATATCTCATTGATTTATTTTATAAGTATTAAGGCATCCCTGCTTCCAGCAGATTTCCTCAGATATTATTCCTTACCCTTATAACAACAAAACTACATAATTCCCCTTCCAACCATGTCTTCCTCAGCTTCCACTTTAAATTTATTATGAACTTCATCTTCGCAGGCCCTCCCCATATTGTTCCTCTGTCTGTTCTCATGCCCCCAAACTGACTGGAGCTATTGTAAGTGTATTTACTGATACATGACTACAGAAAAGCTATCTGCCCAACTGGATGTTAGCTTTTAAAAGCCAATAGCCTTTAGCTCAATAAAAACAGTGGTTTCAGTCCTTCTACCTAGATGAAGTTCCCTACAGTATTTGTGAAGTGCAGTTATTCTCACAACCCTTCTTCTGTCTTGTGGGGTTGAAATTGGCAATTAGTATTTGTGAGGTTGAAGAGACAGACAACGTGACTGCACTGAAGCATCTTCTTCAGAAAGCAACCTAAACTTGCGTACTTCAAGGATTACAAATGCTACCACTTATTGCATTACTGTACTTAGCAAATAAATCATAATGCAGAAAGTCATTACATTACACATGCAAGAAGAAAGACTGAAAGCTTCTGTAAAAAAACCCAAGAAATTCAATGGATACAGTCAATACAAACATGCTTTCATCTAAGGATATGGCACCTATTCTTGGTGCAAAACCTAAAAGCAATGCAAGATATGACAAAAATATCTCTATCTGTGCTCCTTGCTTTACACCTTAACTTGTGCACCAGAAACTTTGCTGCTTACTTGCTTTTGTAGGTTTTTCAATGGGAAAACCACAATATTTTCAAAGCACATTATATTTGTTAAATCATCAAAATGGATCATTTGAAAGATAGGTATAAACACATTTAAATACAGTGAACTTACTAAACTGCCAGCATCAGTCAAAAAGTGTGATTTCAAAGCGTTGGCAGCAAACACATTCCCCGCCCTCCTCCAAATCTCAGTTTCTACTTCATAGAATTACAGAATCATTTGGGTTTGAAAAACCCTTAAGATCCTTGAGCTTAACTGTTAACCTGACATTAGCCCACCACTAACTGTGTCCCTATGCCACATATTTTAAACACCTTCAGGGATGGTGACTCAACCACTTCCCTGGGCAGCCTATTCCAATGCTTGATAACCCTTTCAGTGAAGAATTTTTTCCTAATATCCAATCTAAACCTCCCCTGGCACAACTTGACAACATTTCCTCTTGTCCTATTGCCCGTTACTTGGTCAAAGAGACCAACACCTGTGTTCCCTACTGAGAAAATATAACAATATTAATACATTTAAAATATATTCAGAAAAATGTAAGCATAATTGCAAATGCTTATCAATTTCATGCTACCGTCTATTTTATTCTAAATCTGTAAAATACAATATGAATCATACACTGGTGGGAGAAGAACTATAATGTACTTGCAATGCAAATCACTAAATCCCTTCCATTATTACTAACTTCAGGATGGAAACGTTCACTGAAAAGTAAAATAAAACAAAACTCTACAAAAGGAAAAAGGTGCCCTTGAAAGTAATTCAGGTTGCATCAAAAGTACCATGAACAAGAGAAGGTAAGTTACTGCATTGTATGAGACTCTACATGGAATATGCATGTAGTCTGGCTTTGGGATACTTACCTCTGAGAAGGTACTCTATGGAATAGATCCAGGGAGAACTAACTGATCACTGGGAAGAGGGACTTGATTAGGAGGACTAAATGGTATTTTTAACATTTTTGGGGACATAAAAGGGCAGTAGAAATTGAGAAAAGAGGACGCTTTAAAGAAGCAAACGCCAGAAATAATTTCAAAACTAATAACGCTATTCAGAAACACATACAGACTTTTCTTTTTTCCTAACATGAAATGCACTGAGTTACATTGACCTTTTTCACTTTGTTTTATTTGCACATCCCATGTTCTGAGGATTTCTACTCTCAGTGATTCACATGCACTAGGTGGTTATGAAAAAAAAGCGCAAGAATGATCCACAGTAACACAGAAGGTCAAAACCAGATCTGGTTGCAGAACTCTTCTCCGGGTTCCAGTCCTACATTCCAGCTCTTGGCTACACTGCTTTGCCAAAACAAACGTATTTGATCATTATTAAATTAAGATATTAGATATTAAACAAAACACACGGAAGGAGTCTGTGTGTGTCTTCCTACATGATGCAAACTTAGTCTTTCACAAATTTCAGAATTATTTTGGCATTTAGTTCAAGATATTCAAGATGGTGACACTTCTACAAAACACCATGAAATTCAGAGGAAATATAAACTTATTTCACTGTCTTTTTATCAGAACATCAGTGAATTTGGCAAGATTTCTTTTTAACTCAACACTTACTGCTTAGTCTTATAGTTCCATTAACCCTTCCAGGTTCGCAGCATTCTCCTCTTATTTGTCCCATTACATTATGCCAACAATACTATGGCAATTGTTGGAATCACTTTTTTCTCTTATTGTTTAGAATCCAGAGCTGAAGAAAATCTAAGTAACTCTTCAGCAGCAACTAACAATGTCTGGACAAGTTTATTGCTAATTCTATGGACAGCTATAACACCTACCTAAGATTAGCATATTCTACTTTTTTAAATACAATAGAATAAAAAGACAGTGCTGCTTTAAAAAAAATCGTTAAGGACCTACTTGTAAGATTTTTTTTCCTTTTATTTGCTGTGTAAAATGGAGTACAGTGCTAGAAAGAGGTTTTTACCTGTGCTGACAAATGTTACACTAACTGGATCTGCCACAGAGCTACACATATCCTACTGTTACATATAGTTTATTGCCCGCTTTTTTGTTGTAAAATTGGAAAAAATGATCCTCAAAGTAACAAGAAATTAAGAGATTTTAACAGAACTAAGTATCTTTAGTGACATAGTTCACACATTTCAAAACATCATTTCTTGATAAAGCATAATAAAAAGAAATGGAATCTATTCAGTGTAAGACAGTGCTGGACCACAGAGCAAACAAATGTAAAACGAATATAAATACCACTATACCATACAGATGATTATTACTGGGTCCAGAACTTGTTATCCTCCTGGGTTTTTTTGAAAAAAATTTGAAACCCCTAAATCCTCATAATCATTTCCACTTTACCAAGACATTTTTAATCTTTTCAGTGAAGAGAGCATACTCTAAACAGTAGGTCACTCCTTTAATTATGAAATTCAGAGAGTAGGTTGGAATTTCAGGTACAAAAGCTGAGCTGAAAGTTGCCTTCAAGTGATTGTTTAGAACGATCTGATCTCCCTTTAGCAAGCTTTAAAAAATAGTTTTCAGACAACAGACAGCCAGCTGGGAATATTGTGTGCCATACATAAAGCCTTACTGAGACTTCAGCACAGAAGTTTTAGTGGCAGAATAAAAAGAGAAACAGATTACAATTTCAAAAACAACTGGAAGACTTTGCCTGTTCCACAGGATAAATTTACATAACACTGTCAGCTGAGCTATAAATATTTAACATAATCTAAACATAGCAATATGAGGCTTAGTTAAGGCTACATTGAAAGGAAGAGTAAAATTCTATGCTTGCTGGTATGTATAACTGCTTGCTGTTGTGCAAACAGACCCACAGAAGAGCAAGAAAAGCTCAGATCTGTTCAGTAATGAAATCATGGCAGCTGAGGGGAAACCACCTTTTCCTTTCAGTACAAATGATATGAGTGAGTGATTACTCTTCATACTCCAATCATTCATGTTTTACAATTTAGAGGCAACTGTGCCTCTAATATGAAGACCTGTTTGATCCAACACATTTAATGCGGGCATGATGTTTTTGTAATTGTTGCATCTAGCTAGTAGAACATCCTTGCTGATACTAAAGCCATAAGCATGCAGAGGATGAGGAAGAAGGGAACCTCCATATCAAACTTCCTAGATTATCCTGTCATATGTTCAGCTAATCTACTTTTACAAGCCTTCAATGTGGAAGAATTCTCCATATCACTCAGCAGCCAGGTTCTTCTCAGTATCCTAGTAAACTGAGAGCTTTTCTGTATAGCTACGTCTAAAAATAAGACACTGTAAAGAGCATTATTATTCATTCCAACCAGTTTCTACCAGATATATTATGAGGAGAAGCAAACAGCTTTAATTATTGACAACAGTTCATCCTCTTTTGTCGAGGATTCTTCACAAAGCTAAAGTTTAGTGCCATCACCATTAAAAAAAGCCCTTGATCTTCACCCTAAATGGCTCTCGGCTCATAAGCAAATACATCTGTCTAATATAAGAAGGATTCTCAGAATGGGTAAGTAAACAATGGAGCAATCAATGGAATCAACTGAAAGGATGTCTGCATTCTTATTCTATGTGGTAGTTCTGCAACTCTACATGAAACTCAGAAATGAGCCTCAGTCAAAGCTTTAGAATATTGCACGGCTCTCCTTTCAGATTTTCTGAAGCAAGAGAACACCTTTCATGCACAACTTTAACTCAGAAGTACTTTCAAATCTCTGAGAGTGATTAAAGCCTGTGTAAGAAATACAGAAACCTTCAAAAATTGTATGGAGAGAGTTAAGTCAAATGATTGTATTTGAAAAAAAATAGTGAGACTTGGAAAGTATGATACAAAAAGAAGATAAAAACTTTGCAGCACATAAGCATGAAGTAAACATAATAGACATTTGGGTGGCAAATAAAAAGGCATCCATCATTCCTTTGTACATGTGTTTGTTCAAATCTTGGGAGCTTGATGCATATGCTAAACTTTAAACACTGAAGATTATGGTGCCATTTATATATCAAGAATTAAGTAAGAACAGAAGCATTAGTAAGACCTATGCAAAAATGAAGTCAGAAGAAAACTATTAAAAATAATTTATCAACCTGGAAATTACCTGGAGCAACTCCTTAAAGCTAAGGCAAACAGTCTGACATTCTATTAATATAATCAATATATAAGATTGGAAACTAAATAATTAGCACACAAGTATTCTAAAGAAAACATGAAGAAGGTGTAACAAGTAAATGTAAAATAAATAATTTTTATCATTGGTCAGAAGTAACAATTAAAAAGAAGCTATAAGCACTTTATCTAGCAAACCTATTATTACTATAGGCAGTTTGAATTCAGATTCTGAAAAACCTGTACCACATAAGTTTTTAACTACACGCATTTAACTTCATAAGACAGACTGCTCTGCTCCTGCTGATGTCCTTCAGCTATCCGAATACACACCACATACTTTGTTATATTATATTATCACAAAAAAAATAAACACATTTTATTTATGAACTATATGCTCAGAAACCTTGGACAAAACAGAAGAGAATATAAATGAGAGCTGTTTGATAGAAGGGCAACATAATTCATGAATGCTGTAGGACTACTCTTTTCAAACACACCTTGGATGTACATTAAGTTAATTTATAATAAAAAAATCCTGGCTGAGAAACATACTCACCCTTTAAAATATAGTCTGTTAACAAGCTTGGCACTTTCTCGCTATCCTCTTTCATGGCATGCAGGACTAAAGTATGAAAAGAAAAAAATAATTTCAGGTATTTAGTCATAAGACAACAGTCTCAAAAGAAACACTATGAAGCTGATATCACCACCACATTAGTAAGAAAACTCTCAACTGGAATATGAAAAGATGCCATGAGACACATCGAGAAACATTTTATGTAGTTAATTATTACAGCAAAGTGTCATCAGTCGTAACAACAAAAAACCACACCTATTCCCTAAAAAAAATCTCTCCAAAAGAAAGCCATCACATCCAAAATTAAAATATGCAAACAACTGCTGGAGGATTAGAAATCTTAGGTAAAAAAAAAAAAAAAGTATGCCTCACTACTTAATTTATTTCCTTGGTCTTCATCCTGAATCATGGAATAATGACACTTTTCTGAAGAAACAGTGCTGTGAATGATCCAATGAAAGCGTTGATGGAATTTTTCCCCTGAAATGGTGAACGTTAGCAACTGCAGCTTAGAAAAATCTCAAATACATGACTGAAAATGGCATTAACTTAGAATAAAGCCAAATGCCATTTTTTGTGACTTCTGTCAAGTCAAAATTGTTCATCCTTGCATATTTCGGAAGAAAAACCATTTGGAGTAGCTCAACTTGACATACATAAGCTTGTCTGTTACTCCATAAACGAGAACAATGACAATCCTTTATGAAGTACTCTGCACACAACTGAAAGAATTAAAAGTACAGAATTATACTGAATAGCAGCGTATCATAAGCTCCAATTTACTCATATAAGACTCTGAACTTGAAATATAACAAGTGTTTTATTTCAATTTTTATGTAAACTATGTAATAATACACAGGTTCAAAAGAAAAAACAACCAAACAACTCTAAACACCTGCTTTACTGTCTGCCTTAACAACAGGAGGGACAGCGAGTCAGAAATCTGCAACTGAGTCACAGGATCAAGTTCCAATCCGCCCACTGAGGCAATACTGTTAATAATCTTTATGGTGCATTTGTACGAGACATTTTGTTAATAAACTGTCAAACAACACAAAACATTTTCAGGAGGCTTTAACCTCTCTCTGCTTAACACTGAATTTTTGAGAATATTTTAAAGTGAAATTTAAATATGGCAAAAGGAGAAAATTTCTCTGCAGGAGTGAATACAAAATGAAAAATCCATTTTTCACAGAGTAAGTATGAATTACCAACTAAGGGTGCCTACTGGAGAAAAATAAATGAAAGTTAATTCCTGCTTAAACAGTTTATTCACTCCAGAATTTGTACAATATTTATGTCTTTGTTCCAGGAAACAACCAATGAGCCTTTTACCATCCCTCAGCCACCTGTGGAATCAAAGACCTGTGCTGCTGCGAAGTACCTTAAGACGTAGTTAGATCCAAAGCCCTGCAAGTGAGATCTGATCAAATACACTGACGCACTCTACCATCTATTTTTAAACCGTTCCTGTAAACCTTAAATGATGCCATTGACTCCCAGAGATGCTCTGCTATATTTAACAATCTTAATAATCAATTTTTTAAAATTACAACCTTATTTTTCATGCAAATTAGAATTTAAAAAACCCAAACAAACACAAATCAGAAGACTTGGAACTTCTAAATAAAGTACAGCAAGCTTAAACAAGCAGGGGTATATCAGGTACTATAAGACAGTATAGTCAAATTCTATGCCATGCAGTATTTTCCATAAGGCCTGCCTCTTGAAATAAATGTGAGAACATTTGCTTTCTGATACATGCAAGTTTCTAGCCTTCAGGGTTTCAGAGAACACCTAGAAAACATACCATAAAGGCCCAGAAAACGAGTAAAAACTGGCCAAAATGCACAGTTAAAAATCATGCAACTTACATACATGCCATAGGGTAAGGGGGAAAGTATAACCACAGTTGGAAATATAAAGAGGAAAGCAGCAGGGGGGAACTTCATATGCTCACTTTTAGTTAATGTTTGAAGATCTTCAACAGATGGAGGTCCATTTTTCTTCTCATAAGGAATGACGGTTGTTAAGTACTGTCAAATGAAAAAGAGAGTTATTTGATCGTCCTTTCATGCAATTTATGTTGCTGGCATTTTATTTTGCAAAAGTTGTAGCGATTGCAATTGCTAGCCACAAATAAAAGCTTTTCAAAACATTGTATTTCACCAGAGGATAAGATTCTATCTTTTCTATCTCAAAGCTTTTATCCTAGAAGCCAACATCTATTTTTCTTTTTTTTCAAATTACATGACCACTTTAGAAGTTGTGCAGCTCAACGCTAAAAAAAGTATTAAAAAAATCTGAGCTTCTTATATTTGATTTATGTGATAGGTTTCTTCCCCAGAGCCTACACATGCCAATAGTAAAATCTTTCCTCTCCTCCCTCCAGAAGTCAATAGAAGTCCTTCATATATTGAAAGTACTTCTTACAACCGATAAAAGCTAGAAGAACAACCTTCTCACGAGTTCCCCTCAAACACTACATATGCAGAAGAACAATTTTCAACTTTTCTAAAAAAAAAAAAAAAAAAAAAAAGTATAAATATCATGAAAGTGTCACCAGTTATATCCAAAAATCAGGAAGCAATTCTTTCTTTCCAGGAATTATGTTAAAAAAAAAATAAAAATCTTTCTGGGTAAATATTGTTGCCTTCAAATAATTTGGGAAGCTGGTAACAGTTTTTAAAAGATTCCAGAGTACAAATCATAGAGGCTGTGCAGGTGACTCAAGTGAGGTGTTCAGATTTGTAGAAGTTCTATCAAGCATTTGGAAACATAAAATAAATAAATAAAATATAAAAAAAATAAATCTTCAAACTCAGCATCTGCTGTGTTTGAACAACCTCAAAACAGCCTTAGGATTTTCCAAGCAACTGGTTAACTGTCAGTAAGATTGTGAAACTTTCCAAGGATTTTGACAGATCAAAGAGCATTGCCCAGGCCCAGTCACCCAAAGGTGATCTACAGTCCTCTGTGCAAAGAAAATTACACTGCCCCAAAGATAGGTGAAAATTAAAACAGACAACTTTGGCCTTCTGACGCTATGTATTTCCAACCAAAAGGAACAAAGCAAGCCTAATTAAACATAAGATTCCACCATTTGGATTTTAATTTAAATTCCCAGTTTTAATAGTTGAATGTTACAATAGACTGTTTCAAACCAATGCCATTTTTGTTCTATTTACACTTTACTGAAATCTTTGTCAGCTTAAAAAAAAACCAAGAAGGCAAAAAATGTCTTAAATCTTTCAGGATTTTCATACCTGCAGTGCAACCAAGATTTATTTTCAAATTCTTGAAGCAAGCCTCTTGCTCTTTTATTCAATGCATTTTGGTGACATCTTGCTTTGCAGCCTACATGAATGCACATTCTTAAAGAGAGTAACATTTCAAAAGTACAGAAATCACTGGAATTCTCCCTCTTGAAGAAGCTTCCTGAAATCTCCTTCAATTCAATTTTTAAGAATTTCACAGGAACTTAACTCTGGGTTAACAGCTATAAGACAGCAGGCAAAGCAACCCTCTGTCTCTCATTCAACAATCAGAAAGCACATTATGTCCAAGGTCTCCTTCTCTCCTAGTAGTAGCACTTCACCAAGAGTTAAGTGTAAATCACACTCTGATGAAGAGGTTCACTTTGCAGAAGGAGATTTAGTGTCGCCAAATGCAGCTATAACCACTGCCATGTTTAAAGTGGGATTATGTACCTCACGCCCAACCATATCCTCTGCCTAAATGCCAGATGGACTCAGTTCCATGTCACTTAAGGGAACCCATTGTACCATATGGAGACTCAGGGTGCTTCTCTCCCTCCCTTTTACTTTTGCATTTTTTCACATCCACTTAGCCCAGCAGAGGAAAATGTGTGATGCTTCTTAGGAAACAGTCAATTTTCAATTTCTTTTCCACCAGATGTAACCAACAGGTATCATTAGATAACTGCACTCTTAGTAAAATTACCAGAACCAATAGCTATATCTAAGGCTGTTAAGTCTGCAAATGTGAAAGATGAAATTAGATCTACTAACTCAGAAATCACATCTCAGGCTGTCATTTCCAGCCTTCAGAATGAAGTGGCATTCTACCCTTCATCTAGACAATAAATTAGCAGGACATGTTTCACTGTGCCAAATACCAATATTCCCTGTTTTCCTTCTCTGGTAAACTCCACCTTCCAATTTCCCCCCCTAATAGTAATAATAATAATTTTTTTAAAAAAAGAGGTAATTTCTTTCTTAAGTTTCCAGAAATCTTGTTTTCCTCAACAAGACTTTGCTGCTGTAACAATAAGTCTCAATAATAGCACCATAAAAACTCATTCCTTGAATTGCTGTGTGAAGGATAGCATATTATGAAAAGGAAGAAAAAAAGGACTAGAGTGTAGCTTACTGAGAAACCCAAATGTTAAGTCTACTGTGACCTCTAAATTTTAGAAGCAGATTAGACAATTTGGTAAGCAGCAATACCCACTACTATTTGTAATCACCCACAAAAATCAAAATTCAGATGACTATCTTGAATTTTCATTTGGAATACCATCACAGAGCAAACCACCAATATTTCCATGACTTTTATGCAGTTGGTGTTCTTTTTTCCAACTGCATTATCAGATGCTTTGGTAGTTCCCGCTGAAAATTTCTCTCTGAACCTTGAAAAATTCCAAGTAATTTTCACTTATGTGTCGAATAATACACACACAAGAAGACTCCTCCCTGCTAGCAGGAAACACCTGAATGTGAGTTTATAATGAAATAAACCCTGAAAAAACACTCAAATGAGTATTCAGAGAGCAGCACTAAGAAACCAAGCATCTGATGCTTCTTCTCCTTTGCAAGTTGCTGCAATAACATGATGATACCAATATTTTAAAAGCAGAGGCGTGGTTTGGTAATGTGACAACAAATAAAAAAAACGGAACAAAAAATTAATGCCATAGAAAAATAAATTTCCAGAACTAAATCAGAAAAGAGCTGGTATCTCTCCTACCTTCCTACCCTATTTTTCATTTTAAGTTCTTGTTATTTCCATGACTGGCTTTAGGATACAGGATACAGGAAGGGAAAAAAAAAACAACCCATAACCTTGCTAACAATGATACAGTATAAGATAGAGATCAGGGGAAAGTATGATCAATATGAAGAAATAATATTAGTAAACTAACTCAATAAACAACTGGAAGGGTTATCCAGTCAGTGTTATTGTTAATACATGATTATGCTACTTATGTCTAGAAAGATAGGAAGCAGTCAAAAAAGAAAATGTGTATTTGAATAGAGATATTCATATAAAAGAAGTCTTTTAACCAAAGAAGTGGGACTGGCATAACTAAATATGTTCACTTTATGAAAATCCATGATATTTAAAATAGGTAGAGATACCGGTAAACAGCTGTAATTTATTATTACATGGTAAAGATAGCAAAGAAAAATCCCCAGCACAGCTATTGCTTTACCAGTATTGAGATAATGTAGAGTGATAAAAACTGTTAGGTAAGCTCTATGCATGTGTCCAAGATCCCCAGAGCTGGAGACAAACATCTGAATCTATGTATTCACAAACTCTCATACCCGTACCTTGCTTAAGAAAGACTCTAAGGCCATTTCTAACCTCATGATTCAGGACTGACTTGAGAGGAGTTGATTTACCTCATGAACTCCTCTTCTGTCATTTTCCAGACAGAAGCCTAATCAGCCATGACTTCTAAACTACCAGGCAGTTTATTGCCTCAATGGACTTCTCACTGGAAGGAGGTTGAGGGTGGAAACCAGAAAAAAAAAATAAAATCTAATGCACTCCTTAGACAACTGCATGAACTATAATGGGTGTGTATGAGTTAAATAAGGCGAAACACCAATATTTTCTAACATGTGCCAAAAGCCTAAACAATGATATAAGCATTAGCCAAAATACAGAATGCATTTAATAAAATACATACTACAGTTTCAAAACAAACCATTAAGCATTACTTTGAAATAAAGCAGAAGAATCTTGCTACTTAAGTGTGACATCTACAGCAATACCCACTGAAGCTGGGCCTCTGTGCTGTATATTTCCCTGACTATTGAGTGTCGAAAAGGCACGAAGTTGCCTATGGCTTATGTATTTTACATCTGTAATCTGCACTGCACACATTTGGCAGCTTTTAACATCACACAGAATCCAAAGGCAAAAAGACAACACAACAGAGTGCATGCATTTTCGAGATGCTACTCTGTTTTTAGATATATCAGCTCTGATACTACCCAGAGATGTTACCCAAGTCCTTAATGCTGAAGGCTGAAATGTTATGTCTAACCTGATACATATTCTTCAATTGGATATTAGATTTTTACAGACAGGCGATGTATTTGAAGCATGCATTATGCCAAAACAGACTTTTAGTCTAGAGTAGGAAGTCAGTATTGTTATTTCAGTGCATCAGAATATCAAGTCCTGACTGTCACGAGCTGTTGAGAAAGGGACTGTTGGCTGCTCAGAGTCCTGAGGCAGGGGGAGTAGAGATTCCAACATTTTTGCCCTATTTTTTTCCTGTCTCAGCATTTATCTTCAACTACTGTTTGTTTTCAAGATCTCAGCTCCTATCAAAAGTGCAGGCAAACAATGAGGAAAAGAGAAGAGAGCCCAGCACCTGTTTCTCTCCACCTGAGTTTCCAAACGTGTGGCGGAAGCCATTCTGTATGACATTTGAGATCCCTTCCATGCTGAAGCGCTAAAAGTAGTGAGAACATAGCAGAAAGAAAAAAAGGGACAGAGAAAAGTTCAGAAGACTATTAATCAGCATTTGTCAAGACTATAAAAGACAAATGACAAAAACAAGCTCTAAGATGTATTTCAGCACATTTCTATTTTTTCATTCACACACTTAATTTTTTATAATTAAAAAGCAAACCTTATGATGGCAGTTAAGAAGTAGATCTACATCAAAATTTAATCAAACAAAATCTTCACACTGCAGATTCAATAATGAAGACTTGTTTTTTTAAGGCTGTTTCATTTTGAAATGTAAAAAATAGTATTTTTGAAAGGTTAGTTCACAGTAAAATCTCTAAAATTTGTGTTTGAGCAATGTACTTTTAGAGACACTGCTGGTACCAATTTTTCAGATTATAAGCACCTATTAAAAACGTTGTTCAGAGGTAGTAATTTTCAGCTTTACCTCTTTAAAACATTTTATGCTTACTTTCCCACAACTGAAACAACAAATAGCTATCAACTGTATTCCCCATTTTTTTAGTAATACAATATATACACAATTAGTTAATGGAAGTGCCCATATTAGTTTCCAACTCCATTGCATGGAATCCAAGTACAGAAAAAGTAATGTATAATCCAACTACATTTTTTTCCTTAAACTTTGTAATCCTTTTTGTTTGCTGGAGACAAGTTAAAAAAAAAAAAATCAAAACAATTTTGATGTGTAGCATGAGATACAAAAATCAGCAACTAACAAGAACACAAAAAGAAGAAACTGTCAAGCTGCTGACACAGGGCAGTAAGATGCCCACACCTCAGCACACTTACCTGAATGTATTTCTTTATGGGTGAGGGAATAAAATGTGCTGGAATACAGTATTCATTTGCTTTCTAAAGTGCAATGAGGTCAGTAAACAGACACAGATGTTGCCAAAGCCATCTTAACTCTTTTAAGATATCCTACTTAAATGAACTGGTAAATTCAAGCCCTGACTATTTTTAATTACTACCCAGTGTGTCCTTGTGAGAGACGTAAAAGTTTTAGAAGTATAAGAAAGTGATTTACCCAAAGCCTTTTTTATCAAAGCACAAAGAATTAAAACCTCTATTTATTAAAATTGAATTATAGTATCTACAGGAGAATTGATTTTCTTATACTATGCAAATTTAACCCTACTTCCAAGCTTTGTATTTAAATGAGACTTCAATATAGTTTTAGTTAATAAAATTATTAATTTATATATTAACAGAAACTCATTCCTCACAAGGTTACTTGAACGTACTATCTATGCACATTCTCAGCACTTCCTTATAAAAACAAAAGGCCAATCAGAAAAAAAACAAAACAAAACAAAAAGGAACGCAGACAGAAAGAAGCTTGCACCTCTCTCTAGAAGGCTCTCGAACCTCTAGTTGGTGATAGTGAAAGCCATTTTCTCAAAAGAACCACACGTACACAGCCTACAGTCTTATTAGGGAGCTAGTTTGTTCAATTCTTCTCAGAAAGCAATCTGACACATCTATATCTCAAAGCAACCAAATATGAAAATGTCTTATACTGGGATCACATACAGTTATACTTGAAAGCATCATTCAAGTCTCTAAACTTGAAAGTGACCAGAAGAGCTCATGAACCACTTGACTCCAGTTTCCAAACCAAATAATGAATTTTCTCTATAGTTAAAATTTGACTGTGTTGTTAAAATTTTTCACTGTGCTCTTGCAAAGCGATGACAACTTTGTATTGTTTTCCAAACATATACTTTCTCAGAATTCCATTAGAACTTAGCTATGTAAGCAAAAGATGACTTTTCAGTAGATGGACAAGATCAGAACTCCATTGAGTTATATCAGAGGTATCTTATTCTTGTAAGTTTAAAAGTAGATTCTGAAGAATTAACATTTCATTACAAATGCTTATTTCTTATGTTTGAAAAAAAAAACCCAAAACCCTTCTGATGTCAAACTGAAGCATTCTTTCTGGAACTTAGCCAAGACCTACAGTACATTAACCGCACTTGTGCATCCTATAAGAGACTCTTAGAAATTCTTACATTAATATCTCACTTAAGTAATTTAAAATTACACTAGACAGGTAAGAAAGAAAATAAAATTGCATTGACAAGATAATAATCTAATTCCTTTCATTCTCTGCCTCCTATTATTCAAACTCTGTTTGAAAGACATTTTTCTTTTTGTTGCTATGTTCTATGGAGAAGAAACCAAATTATTTCCTCCCTGCACACCTGCATTACACTTTGGCTTCACCGCTGTCTCTTGCTGGACATGGTAACTCTGCCACGGGTTTCAAGAGACTAAGGGTAAGACTTTTACTTCTTCCCTACCTAAATACCAATATATCAATAAATATCTGTACAACTAGACCAACAATAATACTGCATTTCCTGTAAGTCTAACAGTGGTACACACATACTAAAATTCACACAGTGAAACTAAACAGATAAATGAGTTTGCCTACTGACAACAGCACATACAACAGTACATCCAAAAACAGTATTCTTTTGTGGCTGTGAAAAAAATAATCTCCACAGGAAGTGCCTAAGACTTGTCTGCAAATGAAGGCAGGGAAGCAGGTGTACCAGGTATCCTGATATAATCTATGACTACTACTTCCCATAAGGAAAAAAAAACAACAAAAAACTACTTTGAATATGTAAATAGTTACAAAAATTTTCTTACTGTTCCAGGCATATGACCTCTTTCTTGTTTGCCATTTTGAGGACTACCATTTTTCAGCTTCTTTTTCTTCTTTGCCGTTTCTTTGTGTTCTCTCTGTTTGTTTTGTACTTCGATGAGGACAGAAATGAAGCTGTTTTTCACTTCTTTCTCAAACTCTAACTCATCTCGTAGAGCCAACTGCTGTACCAGTTCCTCAGAATAATCCTTAATAGCAGTCTCAATTTCTTCTAGCAGTTCGTTTAGCTCAGCAACAGACAATCTCTTTACTCCTATAAATAGTTCATATAAAAAGTAAACTGTTAAGATTTAATGCATGAGAATACTCGTGGGAATTACTAGAAAAAGTACCATTAAATTTTCCAAAACAAAAAATTCAATTCTAAAATTATATAGAACAATACAATATTCCTAAAGGAATAAACACATCACAGAGGCAACTAGATCAGCAACAAGAAGATTGTCAAACTTCCATCTTATTTCTGAGAAATCTGAAATAATCTGCAAACATGAAGACCATGTTGTAGTTAAGGAAGCTGAAATAGATGCTAAACTTCTAATACTGACACCTCTCTTAAGTATTACTTTCCATCTACACTCACTGTTCAAAATAAAAGGTCTCCATATTTTCTGACACAATCAACACTTGGGCATTTCTGGAATCCTTGGATTTTTCACCTACAGTAATACATAAATCATTTTCTATGAGTGAAGGAATATTCTTAGGGCTATTGCTAAGGTATGCATGCATATTAATAAAAGCCCGCATCAAACTTTTACGATAAGATTTTTAGATGCTATGAGTAGAAAAATCAACAAATCCCTAAAAATTTTCTTTGTCTGGGGATTGTAATCAAAATTATGGCCTTGTATTGCCTGACACAAGGACCTAAATCAAAACTAGTTGACATTTCAAGCCAAAATAAGCATCAGTAGTTTTGAGGAAGCATGAGACCGAATTGGTCAAAACTAAACCAGCAGCTTGTGAAATGTAAGCATGGAAACAAACAAACCCCTCCAGGTTTGCATTTTAAAGGTACTGTTGGGCCATGTGTTATAGTGAAATTATGACCAAGAAGAATGTTCTAAGGCTTGCTTGGGTTAAAATTGAGCACAATGAAGACTGCATTCCACTCCCAATTACGTTTGACACACCTAAGAAGCTAGTCCAGCAGCTGCTATGTCAAAAAACCATAATTTTCATTAGCATTTGAGAAATGGCTAGCCCTGGTTACACTGAAGAGTACAATCTATTTAAGGACACTGAAGATGTTTGTAATTATTTGGTTACATCAAATTAGTCTAGTAAATCTTACTTCTAAAAAACTGTGCCTATGGAGAAGTGTTAAAAAACACAGATAAGGCCACAAACTACAAAGAAGTATAGTTCTTCAGAAGTATCAAAGGTGAAATGTGATTTTCTCTCTTAAAGTACAGCAGGAAAAACTGATTGGAGAAAGCTCCTCATCACTGATTTACTAAAGAAAAAGCAATGAAACCTGAAAAGGTTTCCTGGCAAGGAGCCACAGTTTTTCAGAGTAGCTAAGGTCTTAAACTCTGTTTAAACAATCTAACAGCACTATATGATTAAGGATCTAGGTTTCAAGTAGTCTGAACCATCCATCACCTATACTGTTGCTTAAGCTATTTTAAGTATGCTGCAAGCAAGATTATGGCCCCTACTTTAGCACACATCTTGGCTGTGCTCACAGTCATTGCACATACCACAGTAGGTCTTACCACAGCAATAACTTTTTGCAAAATCAACTCTGGTTGTCAGCAATACCAAATAGCAACATCAACTCAAACATAAGTAAGGGGAAGAACAGTAAATTCAGCAACAAGATTATCTGGTGCTCTCTGGGTGCAAGTCATAGAATAGGCCTTACAGTCTGTGAAACTGACTATATTCTGTGGTAAAAACTAACATAAGTAAGTTCCATATACATTCAGTACAAGCCACAGTCTAAAAAGTATAGGTTGCACCACTATTTTTTTTGTGTGAAAGAAGACTAGACAGAGCACTAGAGAGTCCCAACATTTAAGAACCAGCTTCACAGCTTAAGAAACAATTGTTCCAAAAACACAGGTGCAGACTACCCAGCTGCAATCCTGAGTGGTTTATGATAGATCAGTTGTTGTGACCGAAGCCTACAAAAGGGCTACACAGGAACTACTCAGCTGACAAAGGTAAGTGAATTCAAATGCAGAAGACTCCTTGTAATAAATCTTAGATACACAGACTAAAGGTCTCACCTGTGTAACCAGAGCTGTAACTGGTTTTATTTTTAAATACATTGACTTAATACATGTCTTTTCCTAGTCAAGAAAAAAGTAAATGGACTTGTCTTATAGAGCCAAACAGTTTCTAGGAAAACTCTACAATAATTTCAGAGAGATGCAGACTAATTCTGTAGCAGCTTGATGCAGAAAAGAAGGTAGCAAGAGTTTCTGATAAAATAGCGAGAGGAAAGACGTGAAAGCAGACTTTGAGAAGCTGGTGAAGCAAAGTTAAATTATCTGCCAAAGTAACTCAAGGCATCATTTGGTCAAGGCTAACCTTTAAACCATGAGGATATAACAGATAAGATGAACTCCTGAGGCAAAGCAAAATAAATACGATATGAAATACCAAGCAAGCTTGATTAGATCCAAACCTAAGGACATATGGAACTGTCAGAAAAGCAGGAAGCCCTGCTGTGCAGGATACCCTTTGCTTTCACATTCCTGAAATTTATGTGTTTAGACAGCTAAGAGTTCAACCATGAAAATGGAATCTCCTCCATAAATCTGAAGTCTAGCAGAAACTCTAAGTCATGTCACGAAAGGTCAGTGCCACCATTCAGTTTTCTTGATCTTCTACAGAATTTATATTGCTGACCCAGACTACATCAAAGAAAGCACCAAACTTCGTGAGAGGGACCAAAGTAGAAGGATCATCTACCAAATATTCTTTCCGTTCCTATCGTCTTCTAGAGTTGATTTGGATAAATACCCGAATAAAACGAATTTCCATCACGAAAGTGATTAATCACATGTTTCTTTTACATACAGGTCAACCTACTACAGTGAAATTATACATGTAATTTCTTCTCTCCTTTTGTACAGGGAAGAATATTTCATTTGAGTAGAAGAAGATGAAGATTTTTTAAAACTTTCAGGCTTTTTGCAGGGGGCGGGGGGAAGGGGAAAGAAAAATATGCAAGGTCCTTATAGGAAAAAAAAAGGGCAACCGCTGCCTTATTTTTGTGTTACTGTGTTTCAAGATATGTTATAGTGACTAAAACAGTACCAAAGAATCACCATTTGCTTTATTCACTGCATAGCTTTCAAGAACTTTAGCTAATCTTAAAACACAGTGTACTGCTGGTCTCAAGAAAGTGTCTCAATTTAAAATACAGAAATTAATAAGCCTTAATAAAGATGATCAATCTATAATTTTACCTTTGAAGGGACCTCATTCCAGTGAACCGAGCTTCAGCATATTTGCTTTAATTTGAGATTCTATTAAGTTTTTATTTTTATTTTAAGTTATGAAAGCTGACAAAGATAAGTCTTCTATTTAAGTTCTAAATCTAGTTTATTCTTCCAGAGCATTTTTGAAAATATTTTTGAATGCAGGTATTTCATAAGAACATCTTGCTATAAATCAAACACATGGCAAACTTACCCTTTAAACTATCTTCAATAAATGTTAAGAGTAAAATACTAGATAAATACCACTTACTCTCTTCATAGCTATTGTTTGTACTGGATCTCTTGAGTGTCTGAATTTCCTGGGAAAGTATGGAAAGCCGATCTGATTGAGTGGGTGTTTCATCATCTTCTGGATCAGGTGATTCCTGCATCATTTCCTCTATTTCTTCAATCACCTTCAAAAAATGAAAACCTTTATGAAAACCCTCCTGTGCAAAGAGAAACAGCCTGCAATTTGAAGTAAAGCTGCTAAGAGCTTAAGGGTTTTTTTTCTTACTTTCAATTAGTGAAGATGCTGCCAGATGAAACTAATACCAAGACTAGATTGAGGAGAATCAACAAAATCAAATTGACATTTCCTCCCTAACCTAGCTCTCTGACACTAAGCCTACCTTTTCAAGGTGAATTGGTGATCTCATAACAAGCAGTGTGTTGAAACTACACAGTTATGTCTACAAGAAGGTGTACAGATTCTGCTTAAGAGACCTGAACTAAAGAGATAACAAGAATATCTTTCCAAAGTATTCGGCTGAAGGAAAACAAAACAACAATCAATTACCCCTCAGCCCCCTTTTCACTACACTTCTATTAAAAAAAAAGGCAAAAAAAAAAAAAGCTCTGAATAACCTGAAAATACACTGTACTTATGAGAAGTTTTATGAACTGATAAATTGTTACTTGAAGCTGATTTGCATCCCTGAGTGTAAGATCTGAGCGAGATAGAAAGTAGAACAGAAATCCTGTCCATAATAAGCTTACTTTTCAGTATGGCCATATTTTTACAGGATAAACTGAACAGCTGCATAAAAAACACATCAACTTTTGCAGGTTTAAAGGCTGTAGACATTGCTCAGATCCACCTCACAGTAAAGAAGCAGAGGCAGTTCAAGTAATCCTGTCTCTTGTATTCTTAATAACTATGTTCATCAGAGTTCACAGGTAATCATTTAAACAAGAAAATATATTCCTGCATCTGCTTACTAAAGCAGGATCTTAATGGACAATCATTCCCCTTACTTAGAAGTGCAATTTTCAAGATAACTTATGTAAATCTATGGATTTGAAACAGAAGCCTTTAGACACTAAGTAATTTGAAAGCTTAGTAGCAGAACTGTTGATCTGTTCTCATATTGGGCAAAAAATTCAAAGAATTCCTGCTAACCACAAAGCCGTGTGAAGATACCAATGGTGATACAGTCATGCTGTACAATACCACCAAAATTCTGAAAATACTTTTTCTTCTTAACATATATATTTAAGTTTTTAGTATTTCTGATTAATTCATGGTAACAAATGTATAAAAATTTCAAAGACCCTGGACTATCAACCTCACCTGAAGCATTGGAATACTCTTCAAATCTGAATGACTTAATTTTGACCAAACAATCAAGAAGCACAGCTATGGTAAACAGCAAGACAGAAGAACAAAAAATAATTACAGACTAAAAGAAAATACTACATCAACACCAGTGTCTTTGCTAAACACTTTACCTGCTCTGCTGTGAAGAGTGGTTCATCATTGATGCAGGAAACAATTATAGAATGCATATCCAACTGTTCTCTCAGCTCCTCATCATCTGACAGATCAAGGTTCAAGTTATCATTTACCTAGAAATGATGACAATGTTTATTTATATAAATCTATATACACATTTGTGTGTGTATGTATCTAAAAAAATACATGTACATATATAAAAAACAAAAAGGGGAACTAATATTGCATTTTAAGAATGAAACTGATTCCTTGCCCATAAAAATGGAATCAATGATTCCTGCTGCCAAATACGTGGAAACTGTAGTATCTTAACAACTGAAATCAAAACTGCAATTGAAGAAAGCTAAAACAGCTGTCAGTCTTTACAGTCTTTAAATACCCTCACCATATAAAGACCATATATACAATGACATACAGATATCTGCGCGGAAGGCAGTCAGTCCAGTGTAGATACTGAAGTCTTAAATGAAATCAGACATTTTTCAGTGTGGGGTGAAAACCTACCTACAATCTCTAACGTTACACAAATGTGTTATTTTATGTGCTTTTATAGTTCCACTTTTTCACATAATAAAAGACATGAAAAACAGAACATGGTTATCCCTGAGGATTCTTTTAAAATTATATCATTGAATATCTCAGGATATTTTCAAAGAGAAACAGAAGGAACGCTGTTCCCACACATATACCATCAAATTATACTCATCCTTCAAATCCAAAGGTGGACGTATAGTAAAAGAAAAGATTTAAGTTCCCTGCTCAATAGTCAGTCATATTTTACTCTCACATAGTGATATATTATAGCTTATTTACAAAGTTGTTTGCTTTTCCTGCACTTTGTCCATTACTAGATTCCAGCCACACCAACCTAGAAAAGCTCCCCAGCCCCCAAAAGCTGCAACCCTCAACCTTTGACATTTTGAGCTCAATTGCTTTAACTGATCATTGGGCTATTTTATAAGCATTATGACTAGCTGTATGAAGTCCTTGGTCTCACCATTTGAGTTTTCAATTTGTGTTGTAATCCCTCTAATTTTCCCAGTTTCTTCAGAAACCTTAATAGTTTTCAGATTAATTTTGAAGATGCTACTGATATCCCGATAGCTAGAGTCTACAGGGGGAAACATAAAATTTGCATTTTTTCAGCCATCAAAATGAAGTCAAATGTTCACACGTTTTTCCAGAATCTGGATTCCAGTAACTATGCAGTGGCAGTGTTCCACTAAAAAAATCTGTTCACCTATCGCACAGGTACATGCCAGTTTTGACATTCTTTAAAGTCTGCAGTCTTCAAATGTTTTTCCATGTGTACAAGATTATGACAACAACTAAGGGACAGTAAGCAAGGATAACAGTTTATCTAGAAGGTCAGCTTCCCTTCCTGACATGTCCAGAAACAATAGTATGAGAGACTATCAGAGTATATTCTGATAATTTAGGCCAATAAACCACCTAAACCAGCCCAAGCTACAGCTGATGCCAAAAAGGATCACCTGGCATTCCACTCAGCCACACTCCATGCCTTTTTCTGTCCTTCATACTCCTACCAGGGAATGACCTGCTTAAAAGTAATATAACAAAAATATAATAAACAACCAATTGCATAATCCTGTTCTTTGTACCACTGTACAGCACTTCTATCCAACTCTTTCTTTTACCATCAGAGCTGTATGAAAGCATTCATGGATCTGTGACGTGAAGCAACTGAGATTAGATGAATCAACCTCATTCACCTTACACTTTTTTCCTACTAAAACAGGAAGAGAAATACTTCAAGCACAAGTCCAACAGCATATTATTAATTTCAAACGCATCAAGGAAGTGTTGCTTAGCTGTTAGTATTCATTGTAAGAAAGTTAAAACAAGAGACTAGCTGGTCCATATGTGCTGTCACATATCCAGAAATAATTCTGAAACACAGAGAAGTAGAAAAAAAAAGTATGTCAAGCGCTCCCTAACAGATGGGCTTTACACATTAAAAGACATGCCAGGTGGAGTGAAAGCTGAAAAAACTTGAGATATGTTTAATCTATAAACTGATTCTCCTTTTACTGGCAGCATACCCGATTCTTTCTAATCCATCAACACCACTTCACATTTTTTTATGTAGTTCCTTCATAACTTCCTGCAAAGAACTAAAAAATAAAAATAAAACCTGTTTGTTTATATTGTACACAGTTTCTTATCAAGGAATCTATCAGCCTTCTAATCCATTTTTCAGTCACACAACTAGGTCACAGCATGGGGGGGTCATAAGTCTTTTCATTTTAAATGTAAGGATTTAATTACTCTAAAACCACTTAGAGAATCTGAACAAACACCCTAAAATACAAGTCAAATTCAAGGCATAATCATCAGACTCAAATCAAGAAAGTGAGTTACAAATTGCCATCTTCCCCTGCTGAACCCCAAAGTATCCTTTTCAGCAGAACAATCTTTGTTCCTGTCACAGTAAAAAGTAGCTGTGGATTATACAATGGATGGCAGAAGTCAAAGCATTACCCTAGTCTCAGGTTACACACACAGATATTTTTACAACATAATTCAACTTCACTAAGTTTAAAAGATAAGCCACTGGTTTCCTCAGAAACACGGGAGGTGAGAATTCTTCCTAGCTTTTCTTCCTGAAGTGTTTTAATCTACTTTTAAGAAGATAAGAGGACAACCCTTTCTGTAAAGCACTCTGAAGCTCTTCGTTCTCACTCTCTGCTCCCTCCCCAGACAACTATTCCACTTGTTAAATAGGAAAACCAAAACAAAACAAACTCTTGCACTTTAGTGTCTCTTGGGTCACCTTTCCTGCTAAGGAAGCCACTTCAGTCACCACCTGAATACAGAATGAGATGAACTTAAAAAAAGTTGACACTGGATTTACTACATCATAATACTCCTGCCTCTTTTCCTCCCTTACCCAGAATAAAGTTCAACATAAAATCTTTCTGCTGTCTGTTTCATGTGAAACTTGTTCTCATTTTACAACTTTTTCCTATTGTGCTCTGGTTCCAATGATCATCCATCTAAAACTAATCCTGGATTATTCCAACCCAAGGACACGCTAACATACATCAAACATGTTTGACTTTTTGATTTTTAAAAACCTCTCATGTATAATACCAAGTACTAAAAATATTTTAAGCTATTTAATAATAACAACACTTTTTAATACAAATGCAAATAGTTTTATTTCCCTGCTGAGTATAAAAGATCCAAAGGCGGCATTTCTGCTGCTCAAAACTTACTCCTTTTTCTGAAAGATTCAGTGTTGGCAAGTGCAAAGCTCTGGTGTGGGAAGATTTCCAGTCAACAGGCATTACGTTACCATAATTATCAGTCAAAGCATTCCAAATCCTGAAAAGAGGAATAAAGGAACAAAAATGCAGGCCTTAAAACAAGGAGGAAATGGTCAGCAGTAAACATATTTGTAATTATAACAGGTTTCTATCAGCAAATACTTTTTCATCCCTAAATATTAATTTACAAGATACCGAAAATATTTTTATAATGTTTTGAAGCTAAGAAAAAACATTTTGATAAACAAAATTTAATTCCCTTTTTAAACCATCAATATATACACAGTGGTGAAATATGATGAAGAGACAGCTTTATTACTAATTACATAATCATACTCAAAATCTTCATGGGGGGTGGATGAGTTCTTCCTTTAACAAAATCTGAGCTCAGCTATAAATTCTTCTCCTAGTGTTGTTGCTGTTCTCCTCACCTTTTGTGTGTTAAAATCAGGAATTAGCAAAGGCTGAGTAGCACATTCTGGGCCAAATCTTTTTTTTCTTTCTTCCCATTTATCACACAAGAATGAACATGAACAATTTATATTAAAATTCTGCAAGAATTTTCTTTTATCCAGAAGTACTCTTGCTGAGCTGAGCCCACCGCTCTTGTCTACACAGTTGATCTTGATTGTGTCTACGGTGTATAACCTCTCTGGCTGCACTACAGGCTTGCAAATGCAGCCCTATTCTGCTATACCAGTTCAGATTTTGAAACAGAGCAGCCCTGTGAGCAGGGTGGTGCCTCAAGTCAGCTAACAAACCCTGCCTCTAAGTGCTATGCTGTGGGTGCATGTTTGGAGTGGTTGCCTAGCTAGGCTCAGAGGAATGGCTGAGCCAGACAGAAGGGCACACAGAGCCTCATCACTGCACAACATGTCTCTGATTCATGGTTCTCTCAACTTACCTCACTTTTTATACCACAGATATCTAGTCTTTTACTAACATGTTTTTTTTTTTTCTTTGCTTAGAATAAGACATACTATTTAGTTTCCTCAAAGTAACAGAACTGCTGTATTTTTAATGATGATTTTTAATGATTAATTTCAGCAGACTGAAATTTACTATAAACTAACAGATAAAATACTTGTAAAATAATGTCAAAGACGGGAAAATAGCACAGATCAAAAGGTGCTATTGCTCAAGGGAAGAAATAATTATCCCAGTTGCAACTGAGATTCTGTTCTGCATCTGCTTTCCGTACTTTGCACGCTTTAATTTCAAACACTGAAACAGTGGGCATTTTTGCAAGAGGCTAACAAATATTACCCTCTGTCACACTGCATTTCGGAACAACTTTTTCTCACCCAGGAGTCACTGGGACGCACACACGCCTCCCTGGACGATAGGGAAATGAAACCTGACGGCTCGGTGTCAGACCAGCGCCGGCGGCCCAGCAGGACGCCGCGGGCGAGGAAAGGCTTCACCTCCCGCAGCTCAGAAGTCCTGCTGGCACTCAGCGAGAGAAAGGCCCAGGCCAGAAGGCAGAAGGCCCAGGGGCAGCGCTGCCGCCGGACGGGGCTAGTGACCCACGGAGCCCGGTCTGCCCGCCGCCTCCGCACCCAGCCACGGCCATCCCCTCAGGCCGGGCCAGGCCTCCTTCCCCGGGCGGCCCAACCAACGCCGCCCCCTCTCCCTGACTCCCCCCAACCCCGGGCCTGCACTCACTCGTCGTCCTGCAGGGCGCTCTGCTCCGTGAGGGGCCGCAGCGGAACGCGGCTCTCACCGCCGCCGCCAGCCCGGGCCTGCGGGGGCTCAAAGCAGAGGGACAACTTCGCCACCAAATCCCCGCCGCCGCCCCAGCCACCTTTGTCACGGGCAGCCTCGGGGCCGCTCGCCGCCGAGGGCTGGAAGCCCGAGAAATCCTGCCAGTCCCCCGGGTCTCGCTGGGAGGCCGCCGCCGCCATGGCTGCCGCCGCAGCTGGAGACGCCGGCCCGCGCGCCCCCGCCCGCGGCCCCCGGCGCTGCGCGCTCCCGCCGCCTCCCGCAGCTCGTGGGGCGGGGCGCGTGACGGGCGCGGGGCCGCCCAACGGCCGCAGCGGGCGGGGCCTGGCGCGACACAGAGGCGGGCAGCCGTCGGGGCTGGGGAGGGCTTGCCGCGGCCCTACCCCGGTCCGGAGGACGGAGGGACAGGTAGGCGGCCCAGCCCTGACAGCCCTTGCGGGGCAAGGAGAGAGCAGGACTTGGCAGGCCAGCGAGCGTCAGTTTCGGCCACTTCACTGAGTTTCTTCCCGCACACGGGAAGTGGCAGCCACAGGGCCTGAGGCAGCAAGTAGGTGCAGCTCACCAGGGAGCGGAAAGGGGGAGTATTTAAAATAATGCCATTGTAACCTGGTAACTAGGGATGAGTGGCTTTTTGACTGTCATTTTTTCCTCCATTCAGCCACCCAGCACATATTAAACTACTTGGAGACACTCGGTCCTTACTAGCATAGTCACTCCCGCGCCCATCCTTTGCTAGCTTTATTTTGTGCCCTTATGTGCAGTAGGTTATGATGAGCTTTTTAAATATAGTACTTTTTGGAGCTGCTGTAAACTTTTGATATGCCAACGTACATAGTGGGAATTTTCTCTGCTTTCCTTTCCCACTTCCTACTTGATGTTTGGAAAGAGACAGCAAGTAGAAAATTCATCCCCTGTGGAATCTGCCTGCCAGTGAGGTAAAGACTTCTGTCCTATCCTACTCAGCTACAGCTTTCTCAAGCTGGCAAACCCTAGTGTATATAGGCGTTTCAATATGATCCTGACAATGGGCGTAGGGCAAAGAGGGACAGGACTACTTTGAGTGTTCAAATGTGGATGCAACATTGTTTTATGCATTAGCACAATGATGATTTTTGTTCCATTGTGATAAGAAGCAAAGTGTTTGTGAGCAGAGTTTGAAGATGCTCTTGGAGACATAGTCTTCCACAGCCATAGTCTTGGGAAGGAGCAAAAATGCTGGAACAGGTAATTGGAAGAGAGGAAATAACTGGAAATGTAAAGGGTTGCACAAAAATATTAACCTATCCTACTCAAAGTTGATTATGGTCTTTGCAGTAACTATTACTACTTGGGCATTTTGAATTTTGCAGCTAGCTCTGCAAAAACATTGACTTGGTCAGTAGCAATCTGAAAAATAAATACGGTGTTAGATCCAGGGTGTACCACATTTGAACAATGTGGACGCTTTCAGTCCCTTTACCCTTTATCTCAAAAGGATGTAATAGAATGGGAAGTACAGAGAACAGCAAGGTTGGCCAGAAGGTGTGAAACAGTTCCCAAAGAATCACATCTTGGTCTTTTCAGCACAGAAAAAATGAAAATATAAAGTCTCAACATTAATGGGTGGCATATACATACTGATCCACTGCATACTGATGCAGAAGATCAGGGATATCAAATGAAACCATCAAGAGGGTAGGTTCAAAGAAAGAAAAGGCAGGTTTTTTTCCACAGAGCAAGCAGTTAAGTTGAAAACCTCCTTGCCTCAGGAAGTTAAATACCAGCACTTTACATCAAGTCCATTAGTTTACAAATTTATGGAATAAAAAGACATTATAGGCTAACAGGTATGGCTAGACCACATGGGCTCACTGGCCAGGCAAAGGCCTCACTTTGCGTTTGAGAGATTGTCCTTTACTGAATGCTGAAGCTATTTGGAATTCCAGAAATCCCTTTAACGTAAAAATTGTTTAGTGTAAACCCCAGAACTTTCTGTACCTGCAAACTGTTCTTCATCCACAGTATGTTCTGAACTGTTCTGATCTGAAGTCAGTAGGACAATATATGAATTCTTATTCCCGGGGAAAAAAAAAAACTCACGATAGTAGCAAGTGATAAATCAAGGACCAGTTTAGAGAAGGAATAAATAGAACATTTAAGAAAATACACATCAATAGGTTTAAAATTTTTTTATTGTGCTGCCAAGAGCCAAATTACAAGAAACCGCCTTACAGTTAAAAAAGTAAACAAGCAATCTGCTGAACCGCAGTGCACTCCGAGTGCCACATATGCATCTATTTTTCAGAAAATTATATCTGCATTTCTCTTACAAGAGCACAACAGGAACCAAAGTAAAAGAGTGTAATGGATACAGCACATAGGATAAATCATATCTTTAAAATAATAATAATAAAATAATAATAATAAAAAACATTTTACACCATGTCCTATATCCTGCTAATATTTTCAGAATATGGCCTTGATTGTAAAACAAAAGCAAGCATTTACAATTTCTGGATAAAGACTGCTTACTCTTATGCAAGGAATGGATGTTTTGTCTTGACAAAATCTTTGCAGTAACTGGACAGAAACATCTCTGTTTCAATATCAGACTGAGTACAAAACACTGGGGAGACTACATTTTTTCTTATTGGTGGTTGGAAACTGAAGTTATATAAGCAGAAAAAATGTTGACCCTTAATGATACACCTTATTTTTTTTCTTTGATGCGAACAGCTAGAACACCTTTTTGATATTCTAAAACAAAAAAATTGTTAATCTTCAGATTAATAAATTAGGTCATTATAATAATAAATTAGTTTTTTTTTTTTTTCAGTTTTAAAGTTCAGCAACCTCTGACCAAGTATTTACAACAATACTTGAGAGTTCCTTTACAAAAAATACATTTTCTTTTCACATTAAGCATACTGGGTATCTGTGTCTCTTATGACAAGCATTTGTAAAAGAAAAAAGGCAATGCACAAATGGGTAATTAGTATAAAAGTGCCAAGACCTGTTTGGAAAGTTAACATTGTATTATACAGTCAGAGTTATAAATGAGGCAAGCTACAACAAACTTCCAGCTTAATGTGGACAATATTCCAGTAGTTGTTTCAAACAATTGTTTGAAAAAAAAAAAAAAAAGGAAAGAAAGAAAACTAAAAAAGAAAATCCAGGAGCTGATGGTGTTATTCTATGGAGCTGATTAGTGCTGCATGTATATTGTCATCAGTGTCTCTAGCCAATGCATTCATTAAAAAGCCTTTTTAAGGCTAAGCAGGAAAAGAAAAATAAGAAACACCCTGAAATGTAGCAAGTAGCAAGAGCAACGCTTACTGCTATAATCGTGCACATACTGTATACACGCAAACACAAGAGTGCACACACCCACACACGCGCGCACACACAAGCACTTTCAAATCAAATCAAACTGTAGGTAGAATGAGATGCTCTTTTCTTGTCTTTCCTAAACTCACAAGCGATTAAGCATTGATATGGAATGCTTGTTTATCTGTTTCTGCTCTGGGTAAAATCTCTCTCAGATAAAAATACATTCAACAAGAAAAAAAATAGAAAAATATATACTGTATACATAGCATTTTATATATACAGTATATATATGTATACTGTATATACACATGCATGTATATATACATATGTATACATACATGCATTTGTATATACACATATATACACAAACATACAAATACTTTGTTGTTTTTAGCATAATTATATTTACATAAATATTCCTATAATGCTAAAGTTTAAAGAAGCATGATCTCCTTTTTTTCTGAGCTTCAAAAAAGGTGCTTGAGTAATATACAATTAAAATTAAGCAGCTTCCTAGCATGGAAGTAGTTTCTAAATCTGCATACCAGTAAATAAGAACATCAACAGGAAAAAAACAACAACCTTAAAACAGTCTCTTTTTTTTACTCTCTTGTAAGCAAGAGCTTTGTCCAACAAAAATATTTTTCCTTCTCCTGTATGAACAACCAGAGATTGATATAAAATAACAAAACAAACCACAACAGACAAAACAAACAAACAAAAGCCCCTGGAACTGCATGGTGTTCTTGACTTTTCCTTCCTTCCTTCAATACTGCTGTTAAAAGATCCAGTGCTCATATCAGGAATTACTTAGGCCTCAGTCATTTGCTAACTCTGCCAAAGTCTGGCTAATCTAGCCAATCAGCTTTGAAAAAAACAAAAATAAAACAAAAAGCAGCACAAGGTATAATTTTATACATCCTTAATAAACCCACCCTTTATTTTTTGCTATAACCTTTTCCTTGCTATTTCATTAACTACTGCAGCTTCTCATCATATAGAAAAATATTTGCAGCTACACCACACTTGTGATGTCACAAATTCTGTTCTAGGAGTATATTACTGTAGCAACAGCTGGAAAAAAAAATCAGACCTTTTCATATTTTTTTCACCTAGGGTTAGGCTTTGCTGCAACAGACACAATTTCAGAGCAACAAGAAAACCACTATCCTGCTGCTCGGCAGTATTCTTTATTCATTTTCTTCTCCAGCCAAGCATGACCAGTTTTTCTTCTCTGAAGCTTCCTTTTACCTCATTGCCTACCCCTAGCCCCTGATTCCCCCTCCCAGAAAACCTCTATAGCTATGTTACAAGCAAATACATCTTAACAAGTTTTAAAACTTTGGTTCTAAGAAAACACTTGGTCAGTTATCTCAAGGAAAAGTGGGAATGCTTTTTCTGGCACATTGCAGGAGTCAGAGCTCATCCCAGTAAGATCTTAGAGAGCTGTACATGTAGTCACAAATCCAATACAATCCACTAAGCAAGTGCACAATTCTAGTTTTATTTTAATAGCAGACTTAGTCTCTCTCTCTCTCTTTCTTAAATCCTTGGCAAGGGTGCAATTCTTCAAACTGTTTGATAGAAATTATCTGCCTGTAGGTTGTTCTGTTTCTGCATGCTGTAAAATCCACTGTATCTTGAATCTGGGTCTGCAATTCTTAGCATCCTCTGAGAACTGTCCACCTGGACCATCGTACCTTTCTTGCAGTCCACATATACCAGTTGATTGTTCAGGCAAGAAGGCTGTTAAAACAGAAGGGCAATATTAAATAAATTTAAAAAAAAATGTATTCCACACATATTTAAAAAGTCTTTGTGATTCAAGTCCATAAGAACAAAACAAAATCAAAATGGCAATGACAGTGGATTTTGCTAAACTTGGTAAAGGCTTATGCCAGGCACAATAACAGAACAACACTCTTCTGAATCACCATTTTTCATGTTCTGAATTGAACTCTGGTATTCTCATATCCCATATGGGCTGGTCAAACTGTTCTCTGTTAGTCTAGCACCACACATGGGCTTAACCTTGCTGCCCTAGATGTGCAACAGCTTGCTTCCAAAGATTTCACTGCTGATGGTTTCCAAGAATGTTTTGGGTCCTGCCTGCAATTCCTCTAAGAGGACGGGACAGATCTCAGCTGTTATAGTTAATCCTGGCATGGGGTGTCCTACAGCATCCTTCTATATTCCTTTCCCCGGTGGTTTACGTATTACTTCCTTAATTAGGAAATTATCCACCTTTTATCTAGTATTTGCTAGGCCTTAAACCCTTGCAAAACAGTGTGTTATTGTAGAGATGCCAGTATTGATGTGGCACTTGGTACCGTTGTCCTTACTTGCTTTTAGGTGTAGAACAGGAGGTTTAATTTTAGGCAAACATAAGTGAGGTTTGAGTATGTAATGATCTACAAGTGTGAATGCAGACAAAATACTGCTCAAAGAAAGAGTTGAACTAGGTGTACTGGCTTTCCAGTCCCGCTATTTTCCTCCATTTGAGAATCGGTCAACTGAAAGATTCTGCAGCTGAGCGGAAAGTGAAACAATCCCTGAAATGTTTATGGGCTAAGCACGAAGGAAGACAAGCAGTAAGCATACTCGATGGATATATGGCAACAACATGTATGTATGCTGACGGTATAAGAATACAAGTGGATTGTGAATCTAAAAAGATTCCAGTCTCCACTGATGTAGCTTCTTTTTCTAAGACTTAAATCAGAAGGGGTTTTATTGCTAAAAATTTACATTCAGTAACTCTTATCATAATTTTTTTTTTTACACAGGTATTAATTACAAAATATTATTTTAAAATCTTTTACATTTGGCTCTTCAAAAGTCTGTAGATTGGATTCACCAAGAAGTCCTGAGGTTCACTGATAGTAATGGAATCATGGCGAAATATTAGCAGTCCACCTATAATTTTGAACACATTGTCTATTATCTTTCTTTTGGTACTGATATGATTTAAGAACAGTTGTTGATTTGTTCTTTATTAAATAGCTGGACTATTTTGAACAAAAAGAACATAAGCCAAAACAGGCTCGCCAAAATTTGGTACTAGGAACCACCAGCAAGGAAAAGGAGAAACTAACAAATGACACTTGGTTAAAGAAACCTTAAACTAAAGACACATTTATGACAAGGACCCTCACAAGAAATCTGAGTTTCAGTAGATCCATGGCCTTGCATTGAACCTGTAAGTGGCTTAAAGTGAATTTTCTTAGCATATGGATGATGCCTTTTGGTGAAACTGAAAAAAAAAAAAAAAGATGTTTCAGCAATAGAAGGGTTTGAGAAAAATTATGTTACCTAGGTAAAAAAGTATGTAGAATTATTGGTTATAGTTCCACAGTTAGAAAGCTGTGATTGTCACACAGCACTTTGATGGAGAGCAGCCTGAGTGTTTAGGAGTGAATCCATTAGAGTTAAAAATTAGCTTTTAAATGCATTCCTTAAGAAATTCAGAAACTAGTATTGCTTACTCTTCTTGAGAGACTGGAAATGGAACAATATTGATTCTTCATGCTTTCTATTTAATTACAACTGAATTCAACTTTATGCTCTGACTGCATTTGCAAGCTTTTTGGAAATGACTTTTTTTAACCAAAAAAATACCAACTCTGCAGCAGTGACAGAAAGAATATGGACCCTTCATTTTTAAAATTACTTCTAGGTGGAACTGAAGTAAAGACATTCTCAAATTGTGTTCCAAGTATAGACAAAGTCTGTTCGATTTGAATTACGAAGTGTACATGGGCTAAATTGGGGAACTGATATGAATGGCATTTGAATCATCTACCTGGACTTATGCAAAGCATTTGATACTGTCCCGCACGACATCCTGGTCTCAAAATTGGAATGTCATGGATTCGATGG